>JAYKKI010000047.1:11692500-12905000 GCA_039881145.1 Druceiella hillmani | reverse complement strand
ATATTTCCATAAATACATAAAAATATTCATGTTGAATTTTTCGGGGGAGGAGGCAATTTTTTTCTTTTCCCGTGTCGTGTGAAAAGGCCATTTATAAAAGTTTCAACACTTTTGTCATAATTTTTAAAAGTAGTCACCAAGTGATGAAAACTGTAAGCAAGCAAATATGGCGAAAAACAGGCGAAATAAATACACGCGTCATATATTAAATAAAATTATACTAATATTAGTAAATAATATAATAATAATATTGATTCTGAAACTAAAATCAAGGAAACAAAAGATTTCTATGCTTGCTTAAAATTTGCCGGATACCTGGAGCAATGCTTTTAGATCTCATGGTATTTATGCTATTTTTACGCTTTGACACGCGTCATATATTAAATAAAATAATACTAATATTAGTAAATAATATAATAATAATAATATTGATTCTGAAACTACTGAAACGAAAATCAAGGAAACAAAAGATTTCTATGCTTACTTAAAATTTGCCGGATACCTGGAGCAATGATTTTAGATCTCACAGCATTTATGCTATTTTTACGCTTGACTCGCGTCATATATTAAATAAAATAATACTAAAATTAGTAAATAATATAATAATAATATTGATTCTGAAACTACTGAAACGAAAATCAAGAAAACAAAAGATTTCTATGCTTCCTTAAAATTTGCCGGATACCTGGAGCAATGATTTTAGATCTCATAGCATTTATGCTATTTTTACGGTTTGACACGTGTCATATATTAAATAAAATAATACTAATATTAGTAAATAATATAATAATAATATTGATTCTGAAACTACTGAAACTAAAATCAAGAAAACCAAAGATTTCTATGCTTCCTTAAAATTTGCCGGATACCTGGAGCAATGATTTTAGATCTGATAGTATTTATGCTATTTTTGCGCTTTGACACGCGTCATATATTAAATAAAATTATACTAATATTAGTAAATAATATAATAATAATATTGATTCTGAAACTAAAATCAAGGAAACAAAAGATTTCTATGCTTGCTTAAAATTTGCCGGATACCTGGAGCAATGATTTTAGATCTCATGGTATTTATGCTATTTTTACGCTTTGACACGCGTCATATATTAAATAAAATAATACTAATATTAGTAAATAATATAATAATAATATTGATTCTGAAACTACTGAAACTAAAATCAAGGAAACAAAAGATTTCTATGCTTACTTAAAATTTGCCGGATACCTGGAGCAATGATTTTAGATCTCACAGCATTTATGCTATTTTTACGCTTGACTCGCGTCATATATTAAATAAAATAATACTAAAATTAGTAAATAATATAATAATATGTATCCACCAATATTTAAACTTTTATATGTATATAAGTTTGTACGAAAGTATTGCATTTTCGTAATTAACAGGCTTTTTTGGAGTTTACTCCTTAAGAATCGATGTTCATCAGTAAAATGAATACAAGAAAAAGAAAGCTAGCTATTGTTGCAGATATTGGTCACTTATAAAGATGTAATTGAAAATAAACGCACCGACGGAGCAAACGTGAAAAATTAAAAAACCCGCTTGGGACGCTATTGCCGAAAAATATAATGCCTAGTTATATTATTATTATCATAAAATTTATAGACATATATATATATATATATATATATATATATATATATATATATACACGCACACACATACAAGAAATTCTCGTTTAATATCATAGAATATATATCGATATATTTTATTTTATAACACCTGTACAAACTATGGAATAACGTAACGATATATAATATCCCACAATATGTCATTATGCTAGATGAGTAATAGTATTCATATTGAAGGAAATCTATGAGACGGTTCTCGTGGTTTGTTATGTTTATTATATACATTGTATTTTTAATATATTGCACTGTGTAATAATTTAGAAAATTGTTCAGTGCAAATATCCGCTTAAAATCATATTAATTCCTATTAAATTTCATGACATAATATCGACTTTCGACAAGTTCAAGATTTTTACAAGTCGATAATATTATGTAAGGCATTCAGATCGCATGAGGATATCGGGAATTTGAAAAATAAACTATAAAAAACTCAAGTCAATCAGAATAGAAGTATCAAGATCTTAGTCAAGAGAATATATTTCATTGAGATAAAAAAAAAAATTCTATGGTATCCTAAACGTATAGTTTCACTACTCGGTTTGTTTATCGGAACGCACTTTCGCGATCACGTCCCATAACCACGAGGGCGAGACTAATATTGAACGGCTAAAAAGTCAACATTATAATTTTATCATAAGCATAAGTTTCGAGAGCAACACACGCTCACGAACGCTCACTCCGGCAAAGGTTTGACAGAAATAAAGTGCAGCAATTTATTGGCTTCAAAATCGTTTGCTACGGAAGTGAGTCGAGAAGGAGATGCGGGCGGCGCCTCAGATTTGTTCGAGGTCGGCTACAAACGGCTGAGGCGGAATTCCACTATGCGTCGTTGCGGAGCGTTAGGAATGAACGCATTCAACCACAGAGAGTACGTAAAATATCAAACTTTGTATAATAGAAAATGAAGTGAAGAAATTATCAAAGCTAACATGGGCGGATGCCATAAGAGCGACCACTTTTCCGCTTGATGCTGCCAATGCGGTAAATCAACTGATATGTCCGTTTTAGTTCTAAAATCTAGAAATTGTACTTCGAGGATTTGTATTTCAAAGGCTGTCTGACACAGATAAACCAGTACTTAACATCCAAATGTTTTATTTATAAACCTGACACAATATGATAAGTGGTTAAAAAAAGGTTAATATTTTTTTTAAAGTGTATCGAGATCTGCTTCTGATGTTCTAATAAACAATGCGACTTAACGAAAAATAGTAGAGTTTACAATAAAGATTGCATTTTATGAATCTGTTGTGTTGGCAGGTTATGTTCACAACACTTAGTATTGTTAAGACGTAAGGGCAACTGCTCTAAAACTATTGTAACACAACCAAACTAACCGCCAAAACATTTTTCTTCAAAAAGGAAACCTTTAAAAAAGTGTTCCCCATTTTTACTCCCTCCACTCGAAGAGCCACTCCCCATCCATCTTAACTTACGCCAGCGACCCATTTTCCGCATCTCATATGCACCTCTTTAAAAATCGACTTTATTACTCGACACACAGGCAGTCTCAGATCCCAAAGTATGTTATATCGCCATAAAACGCAAGAGTATTCGCCGTAAGTAACAATGTCCTTACTGGCAAACTTTATCCTCTCTACGCTGTCGAAGTGGGCGTCTTATTATCCCTCGGAGGGCTCTCGGGACGGTCATCTTCAGTACCTGTCGCAGCCTCTCAACATCTGCATCTCATTTGCGCGACGCCTCTCGCAGTATGCATTAAAATATGACCGAGAACGGAAAACCGCAGACGACGGGTGTTCTTAGAGGAGTTTACGTCATTTTTGGTCAATTCATATTTGAATTTTATGTAGCCTTACTACGATTTTTTTTATAATGTATGCCTTGTGTCTGAGTGCTTTTGGCTATAAAAACTATGTTGGACAGTAAAATAATAATGCACGTAATTGCAACACTGTCACGGTAGTGATGCATTCCAGTAAATAGTTTCCATTAGATAGCTAAATCAATTGGCTTTTCTTAACAAATAATCAAATTAGGAGATCGTTTTCTTTTTCCAAATAGCGTATATATTTCCATTCTATTATTTTTTTGTTTGTATTTTACATGTAATGAAATTAACAAGTTTTATTGTAAATAAGGAGTGCCATTTTAGATTTTTTAATTTGAGGATATGGTGTACCTAAACAAGTTTTTATAATTTTAATGAGATTCCTTTCTGGTACAAAAAATCTGCTAAAGGTTCATTATTTACGTGAACCCAGCATAACTAACATTACCGGAGTTTTTTTGTAATCTCCAATAAATATTCATATATATGTGCTCATAGAATGTATATATGTAACGTCAATAACGACTTCATTTTTGTAGAAATTCTGCCATTGCCCATAACAAAGGTCATAGTCATGAAGAGTACAATTATACATAAACTTGCCTCGGGTGATTGAGCGGTATCTTAACTCAATAATTTGTTTATATACCATTGTAAACAAATCAATAATATTACGTTCAATTTTATTTAAATTGCTCCAGTAACTCCAGTAACAATAACGAGTTGCAGAAATATTTTCAGTTTCTAAAACGGTCTAACAAAAGCTATAGACGCAAAATTGTCGATAACAATTACGTTTACAGATGCAGCCTGTTGATAGTGTGTACGTTAACAACTTGTCAACGTACACACTATCATATAAATTGATCAATACACCGTAACAATACGTGTATGTACGTACGTTTTCATATATTTAACGTTTAAAAACTTGCTTTAATACATTATGTGTTTATACTAAAAAAAAATTGGAAACATTCATTTTTGAAATACTTGCGGAAACAAAACGTTAGAATACGATGCATTCAGTGGCGCCATTCGCTGTTCAACTGTCAATTTTTGGCTTCCGAGTTCTGTTATTTAATCAGTAATATTTTATTTATTTTTGAAACAAGTTTTCACTTATTCGCCAATAGGTTCTAAGTCACTTAACGAATCTGAAAAAGGATTCGTTTCTAAAGATATATCGACGAATGTTCAAAGTATTTGTTGTTTAAAGTTGAATCTGTATGTGTAAAACCATATGTTGTTGATAAATTGTGCATTTGTAAATATGTTCATGCATGAAAATTTTTTTAATATGAAAAAATATACGGTCAATTTGAGAAGTACCTAAAAATACAGAGTCAATTGTAAGCTACAGGGAATAAGATATTTTCTGAAATTTATTTGAATTGACACGTTTCGTCACGATGCGGCGTTATATTTACTACCGTAAGTAAAACATAACGGTATTTTGTTTATTTATCGATATAAACTTAGAATCGATCAGAACTAATCTTCACGATCGATTGGCAGATAAGAAATATGTCGTGACATATAAAATACTGAACGGTCTTTGACTTGCACTGCTTCCGGTACCAGCCATCCGAAGGGCTTTTTTAAAACGCCCCATTGTAAACGCCACCTTGAGAAAGAATTTAAGAGATATTTATGGGTGATAGCAATTATATCACTCATTTCATTTTTAAGAATTATTAAAACACAGAAGTTGTTTATAATTTATTTTGCTCATCTCAAGAGGAATTTGAAAGCACGTTCTTTGATCACCGTATAAATGACAAGATATCTACGATTCAAGTTTGTAGTACGATTATTCATCCTGTTAGTCATTGCGTAGATCACAATGACAAAATAAAAAAAAAATATTTACACAGTACATAGCCAAATACATAATTAAAGTTTCAACAATAGTAGAATATACAGTTTGCAATAATGTAGATTTGAAAAAGGCTGATTTTTTTTCATGCTAGTATATCCGCATTTTACCATGCTATTATACAATGGTTATTAAAAGTAGATATTTTGTAGTTTTTTATCAAATGAAAATTGCATTCTACACTTTGTTATAAATACGTGAAATCATAGTATGCACGTTGTGGAAAATCGAAACCGCACAATTTCGAACGAACGAAAAGTGCAAAGTGAAATTTCGTAGAGCGTCTCGCATCCACGTAAATCGAAGCGACTCGTCGACGCGAACTTTAATCCATTCAACACTCCGCTAATGCACTGACAAGTACCTTATTAATTAACATGTAGTCCCGAGGAAAGTTCACGGCCAACTTTCGCAAAGTTGCTTGACGTGAAAACATCCCGACAGCGCGCAGGCGGCCAAGCCACACGTGACGCTCTGTTCGCACATAGCTTCGTAATATACCGCTCTACCAAAAGGCGAGCTGGGTAACTTTATCTGCCTCTACAAATAAAATACGGATGTTTGTCTGTACTCTGAACTTGTATGCATCTGCCTGCTTATTTATTTGGAGATAATTAAAAAAAATCATGGCAAAATTGATTACCTCTATAATAAAATGACTTGATGATGATAATGATTTTTTTTCCTTACTTAATATGTATTATTATTATAATTACTTAAAATGAAATAAATATCGGGCTCTATCTAGTGCCACCTTTCAATTAGTTCATAAGGTTTAAATTCCAGTCACCACAAAAAATGAAAATGTAGCGCGCTTTGAAGCAGCGTAGAAGGATAACTTCCATACGTCAAGAAAACTTGCGTGAGCCTGCATAGATTTCCGTATTTATCCGTGTAACGTCGGGCGTTATAGCTAGCATAATAATATTCCGCCTTTCGAAACAGTGAAGTAAACTTTATTTTAATAAATAATTCGAGCGAGGTAGAGGAGGCGTTGTTCGCAAAAATAAAGTTAGAATTGTCTGCTGTGTGGAATTTCGTTCAAAGCTTTATGTCGCATCGTTATAGAGAACAGCATTCCCGGTGACGGATTGTAGCGTCGTTTTAATGTTTTATTTGTCTCTTAATTCTCCACAAAAATTAACAGAGAAAGAAGTTTCTCAAGTAGGAGACACGACTTGGTCGTTAGCGTTGTACTCGGTTAAAACTGTGTTCAATCACATTCCAACCCCAAATTTAATCTCGAATGTATTTAAATTAATGAATCTCTATTTTTTTCATATTTAATTTAAAGAGCTATTAGAGAGAACAAATTAATGTGAAAAATCAAGTGAGAACATCAAGTGAAGTAATGTGAGAACAAATTAATGTGAAAATTAAAAGCTAAAAAGCAGTGATGATGTTGCATATTTGAGATTGAGAAAAGATATCAGTCTAAGATTGAACATATGGATAATATTACATATTATATTCGCACTTTGTAGTTGAAGAGCCGTCAGCTGATTAATACACAAAAGTGGTTTTATTTGAGCACTTAGTGAAGGGCGCCCAGCAACAGCGACGCCACTAGACAGCTCTCGGGCGCGACAAAAGCGGTCAAGGCAGACGCGGGCGGTCCATTGAAGGTCCTCGGCGCGCCGCAGCGCATCCTTTTCACAAACACATTTCACCCTTTGTTGGTCTCCGCCCGCGTAGAAGGACGCGGGCGGCGTGAAACGTCACTTTTTGCTGATTTGGGAGGTTTCTTTTATCAATAAGAGGATAGATGGCCGAGCGACTATTGAAATATGAGATGGGATATATTTGTTGTTATTTATTAGCAACACAAGCCGGTTCCTGAAATGGATATGGGATTATTGAATAATGCTTCTTAGCCGGTTGGGGCGCTTGAGGATATTGTAAAATACGTATCCGAGGCTGAGTCTTTGATAGCGACATGGGTGCGTTCGGAGCTGTAAGTGGTTATTTGTTGATATGTTCAGTGCTTTTCTATTATAGTGACAACTACACATGTATACAGGTGTGTGGAATCGAATTAAGTGAGAAATATTAGAATGCAACAAGGCATTTTCGAAAAAAACTTTAGTCAATCTTGAGAATGTAGGTTTAAATACAGACCAGAGCCTTATATTCTATAGTATATAATATATGGTATATAATATATTTATATAATATATTTCGACATGTGGTTTGTAAAGAAAGACGTAATAGGAAAAAAAAATTAATCAATAAAAACAAATTCGTCTAACCCTTCTTCCGAACGTTCGTTCGTTTTGACCGAAAAAGCAAAAAAGAAAAGCAGAAGAAATACATGAGTATTTGTTCGGTTATCTTATTTTGTACAAAACTACATAAGGCTTTCACCTTATTGCTTCAAAAATACTTTCTTACAGTTTATCGAAATAATACTATTTAAAATACAAAAGCGATGTCGCAAACCGCAATAAGTTTAAAATAAAATGGCTTCATCCGCCTAAAAATAAAGGTAAAAATTAATTTCTGCCCGAATTTTATATCCTGTAGGTGATATTTTCCAATTATTTGAATCGTTTAATGAAAATATAAAGAACATAAGTTGCTGTAAATTCAACGTGGCGGAAATTCTTAGCAGTAAGCGCAAATATCCGTGAACAATGTGCCTCCTCGCGTTTATGCTAATTCGGGTGGGCGCAGCTAGGCGATGTGCCCCGATATTGATACTTTACAAAAATACATAATGTAAGTTTTATTTTTGTCTGTAGTCAAATTAGTTATATATCTGTGTATTCTTCTCGTCAATCTTTTTAATTTGGTACCCATATCACGGCTGTGCCGAAAAAAAATAATGCACCATCTTGAAACATTCGCCGTATAGAATTAATTTACGATGACATCACATACTTTACGTCATTTTTGGGATCTAAAATTATCAATGTGTCAAATTTCGATGAAATTTATTTAATAGTTTAACCGTGAAGACGTTACAAGCACATAGACAGACAAACTCACTTTTGCATTTACTAGTGCGGATATATTTATATACACACACACATACAAATATTCTATGAAAGGCAAAAAAAGAAAAAAGACGAAGGTAGTATAGAATTATATAAGATAGAAGTTTTTGAAACAACGTTTCAAAGTTTATATTCACAAGACACTTTCTATGCCTAAGTCTAAAACTTATACCACAACTTAGCGGTTTGTATGAGGAGGATTTCAGAAAAAAATCAAGGCCATAAACGGCTAGAGCCGTATATCTGGAGCTAAAGTGTCATGGACTATTAAGGCTATTTAAAACATTACAAAAAAACATAGACACAAAATAAAGGATGTAGAAATATTTCTTATGCAATTGGAATCGCCGAACGAAGAAGCATAATGATTTAAATTATACATATATAATCAGTTCTTCTAGAGTCCTCGCGGCAATGTTACGTAGATTTATTGACATGTACGCTACGCGCATCATGCGATTGCTATATTGACGACACGGTTAAAGACAATAAGGGCAAAAGTAATTTTTGGTAGATTTATCGACATGTACGCTACGCGCATCCTGCTTTATTGATGACACGATTAAAGACAATAAGGGCAAAAGTAATTTTTGGTAGATTTATCGACATGTACGCTACGCGCATCCTGCTTTATTGATGACACGATTAAAGACAATAAGGGCAAAAGTAATTTTTGGTAGATTTATCCACATGTACGCTACGCGCATCCTGCTTTATTGATGACACGATTAAAGACAATAAGGGCAAAAGTAATTTTTGGTAGATTTATCGACATGTACGCTACGCGCATCCTGCTATATTGACGACACGATTAAAGACAACAAGGGCAAAAGTATTTTTTGGTAGATTTATCCACATGTACGCTACGCGCATCCTGCTTTATTGATGACACGATTAAAGACAATAAGGGCAAAAGTAATTTTTGGTAGATTTATCGACATGTACGCTACGCGCATCCTGCTATATTGACGACACGATTAAAGACAACAAGGGCAAAAGTATTTTTTGGTAGATTTATCCACATGTACGCTACGCGCATCCTGCTTTATTGATGACACGATTAAAGACAATAAGGGCAAAAGTAATTTTTGGTAGATTTATCCACATGTACGCTACGCGCATCCTGCTTTATTGATGACACGATTAAAGACAATAAGGGCAAAAGTAATTTTTGGTAGATTTATCGACATGTACGCTACGCGCATCCTGCTATATTGACGACACGATTAAAGACAACAAGGGCAAAAGTATTTTTTGGTAGATTTATCCACATGTACGCTACGCGCATCCTGCTTTATTGATGACACGATTAAAGACAATAAGGGCAAAAGTAATTTTTGGTAGATTTATCGACATGTACGCTACGCGCATCCTGCTATATTGATAACACGATTAAAGACAGTAAGGGCAAAACTAATTTTTGGTATCAAATCCAATATTGTATAGTGCAGTAGAAATATGTTGAGTTTTAATATATATCTAGTCATATTTTTCCCGTTACTTGAGTTAAAGAGAAACCGCGACCAAGATAAAGATATATATATAGACTGTTAAGTATCGTGCAGTCAAGGAATATAATCACTTTCGAATCGAATACTCACTTTTAAACATTCACGTAATGCAACTGTATTATTTTCGGAATACTTGCAGTAATAAGTTACGTGCATTCGTATAGTTTCTTTTTACGGTTCCGTATTAAAAGGGTAGCAAATCGATCCCTATATACTACTGTATATAATACATTCTACGTCTTAAAAATTGACATAGTTATAAATCACAAACCTAGTCCCCGTGAAAATCGCAAAAAGGAACGGCTTATACGGTGGGCAGCGAAAAAGTGATACTTTTATTACTTCCCTATAAAACAAATTGGAAATATAAATAATTCTTGTGTCAGTTTTTCTCTTATTCACGAATGTACAAATAAAACGACCGCGAGCAAAACAGATGATTACCTTTTCCGTTTCTCACTAACTGTACATCCTGTCTGAGTTACCGATGCGTACCCAAATAAATTGTTATCGATAGCGTTTCCAGTAAGCCTACGGTGCGCCGGTGAGACGATCATGCCCTTAGTATAATAGCTCGTACCTATGATAGACCAAATAAGCGGTTTCGTAAATTATTTTTCGAATCCAAAGAAATCAATATTTTAATGTTATTAAAACAATTAATATTTACGAATATATAGATTAGATGAGGGATAATTTTATGAATTCATTTGCCGGGTTTCTAAATGAGTACAGATCATTTTATTTTGTGTCCATATAAAGACTAAAACAGTTAAGGAATTAATTTAAAATAAATTGTTTCTCCGCGGTCAAAGATTTCAGCCCAACAGTTAAGGTCTATTTCAGTTCATATTATTTGTTGGAACTATCATTATTGCTATAAAAATCCAAGTTATAATAATGCATAATTTTACAAATCTAAGATATGTTACACATAATTTCCCAGCAAGTTGTTTTTTTTTTATGAAAATTTCAAGATCAATTAGTATTGGATATAGAAAAATTAATCGCCAAGATATTGTGACTTGATCGTATTAACTACAGTTATAAAAACTCGTGAACAAAAAAGCCAGACGCGTGAACTGTTTGAGTTACCTAGTTGTTAGTGGCAGGAGATATACAGTAAATGGTTAACCATATCATGATCCTCAGTAAGCAAAATCAGTTTTCTTTAATTTTTAACTTGCTTATATCGATTCAAAATATCTCAGTTTCTTTCATGACCTTAATAAATAAAACATTGAGAATTTGATCAAAATTTGCTGAGAACGCAAACGAACATTCCGACAGACAAACTTCGACAAATATTCACAGCACCTCATATTCTTAGTCAATCTGTAAGGAGTTCAAAGGTAATACCCTCATCTAAACTCATCTAGTAGAATTAAGTGATACGGGGCTAAGCGGATAAAAAAAATCCAAAACTGTGGCGTTTTGTAATGTAGGAGACATTTTCATTCTAAAAGTCCCTAAAATTATTTTCTTCAAAGAATATTTAATATACAGCCTTTTTCTAACTTACACACTTATCCATTGCAAACCATTTTACTTATGTGTAGATATTGTCTACAGTAATAATAATAATAATATCATTTATTTGTGGATATAAAATACAAGTAAAGTAATAGACATGTACAAAAATGTTCTTAGAGCTAATGACAAAATTAAAATTAAATTATACGCCTTAGTATTGTGACTTGATCATAAAATTAAGTTAGTAAGTAAAAAATTAAGTTATACGCCTTAGTATTCGTCTTCCTATTTTCCTTTTGAGGTACCTACGGAACCCTAAAAAACGAAAGTAACACCATCATTAAGGGAGAATGATACAAAAAAAATACTAAACGACGTAACTGTCACTCAATTTATCGACTTTCAAACTGCCTTATGCTTCATAGAAAAATCAATTTAAATAAAGTTATTTGAAATTTGACCCAGATTCGTCCAGGAAAGTACTATACCAATCGTCAAGAAGAGAAACAACAATCTCTACGACGAGTACAAACTTGGCAATTAGTTCAACAACGTCAAACCGCACTGTTTCCGCCGGAAATCAAACCTGGAGTCGGTCTGCGTACCGGGTGTTATATTTATGCGTACATATAATAGAAGCCAAAAGTACTTATAAGATTATATAATTCGACGCCTTTGGGCGTAATATTATTTATAGCAGAAAGAAGTGATATTGAAATAACAAGGCATTATTATTATCATTTATATTTTAATAACTTCTTTACTGTCAGTATTGGTTCACAGTGTAATATCATTTGGGATCCTTTAAAAATACAATAAACTAACGTCCTACAATATATTTTGCAACCTGAAGATCTCATCCATAATAATGGTCGTATTTCTACTTATAATTTTATTTTAATTTTATAGAGGTCTGCGTTAAATACTGATGAAATTAAAAAATAATTCCTCCTATACAACGTAAGATGTCAAAAATTAAACTTAGTTCTTGTTAATTCTAACATGGGTAAATTATGATATTGTTGTTGCAATTAATAGTACTTTAGAGAATAATTTAAAATAAAAACGAGCTATTCAAACTATACTTAAAACCATTTCTCAAACGATATATCCCGACCGATATGCCTACGTTAATTATTTTTTCACCCCCATTTTCGCGCTATACACATAGTCGTCTCCAATTAATTTCACTTCGACTTTGGCTTTGAGTTATCATTCTATATAACCTGTGCACATTTTATACAAACAGACCTTGTACTGATAGTCTGGAAGTTAAAGGGTGACTATAGACAGACAACTGAGCAAGCAATAGATTTAATTCAGGTTCTTCGAGTAAGGAACCCTTAAAATTTATTTTACAGAAGTCAGAATGTAGGTCTCTTTCTACCTTAGTCAAATCTAGCCTGCGGTACAATGTATTAATACACTGATTTTACCAATTTTTCCTAATGTTTCAAGAAATATTTTGCAGACCTGTTTAATCCGCTTTATCATTGGGGTGTGTATCTTTGGGGTTTGGTATAAATAAAAAAAGAAACGGACGCATTTTTTTATGCCGGTCAATTGCCCTGCGCCAACAAATTTAGAGTTACCAATGATTCTGACTGTACATACTTCTTTGGTTCGCGAGTTATTAAGTTTTCATTAAAATAGTTTTAATTAAACTATTCAAGAAACGTATAATAATTTATATAAGAAAGTTTATGCACTTTTCCGACATCAACTGATTTTAATCCTTCCATAATACCTATTTGTATTGGTAAAAATGAACCTTTAATTAAAATTAAAAAAGTTTTATGATATCATATGAATACGAAACGTCATAAGATACTCTCAGTAACATAACCAAAGGAAACTATTCAAACGAAGCCAAACTCCATGGGTTTACTGGCTGGTTTAATGGCTAACCATTAAGAAGTTCCCATGATAATTTTCCTCCCCCACCATCAGATTCTCCTAGTACAACGCATAACCATAGGACTCATTGAAACAAGTCAAACGAGCCCAAACTGAATGGGTTTACCATTAGCCATTGAAAATTACTTTCTAAATGGTACCATATTATTGTTTTGTCGTCAAAATTACAAAAGTGTACGAAGTTTCAAATCGATACATATGAGAAGCAAGTTGTAAGGTTCACTTAATAATAATGTTAGAATGTTTCACTATGGATGTTTAAATATTACAGGAAATCTAATTACATATAACGTTTAAATACTTTATTACTAAAAGTATATTTACGGATGAAGACAAGAAATGTTATTAATTCCAATAAAAAAAATTCAAAACACAATCAATTTACACGAAAAACGCTTAAAACCGATTACAAAAATCGAGACAAAAGCAGCGAGCGTGTGGGCGCAGCAAACAAATCTATAACAACTCGGTCGGGATAAAAAAGACCTAACAAAACAACAGTATGTTAATACTCGACCAGTCCCTAAAGCAAATACTTTTTGCTATTTTCTGTAAAAGAAAAGGACCGAATCTATCTGCGTTGCGCTGCCCCGAAGGTGCTGTACAGTCGCCCGGGATAACGAATTGATTTTAGTTAAAAACCTACGTCAATTTGTATCTATTAACGTAACTATGCCCCGTGAGATATGGGGTGCGACCCGTAATTTATGTGCGCAGTTTTAACAAATGCCGAAACTTCGATATTCATTTCGAAATCATGTAACGGAACACACACCTTTAATTTGTATCTTTCCCGTGGCCGAAAATAAGATAGTAAGTACTACGAGTGATAAATGTCGCACGGTGGGTCGAAATTGTTTTGTGCACTTAGTGATATTGAAATACTACTGTTTCATTTTGAAAAAACTATTATTCTAGACGTGTTCTACTAGTCAACGACAGACATTTTACGCCTTATGAGAAATTTTCGTTAGTTCATTATTTTAAAAGTTATGGAGCATTATTTATTTTTTCGTATAGAGAAAAACAAAAAAGAAAAATAAATCGGAATGCCCAAATTACCTCAAAATATTGTTTATGGTTTCAATAAATATTCATATTAACTGTTTTATTATATAACCAAATTGTATTGAAATTATACGTTTTTAAAATGTGCAGTCCAACAAAGAGGGGTATATTTATTATATTCTGGGTTAGTGATGCCGATACAATACGAATAATACACGAATTCCAATCGATGATCACTTTGCGATGAATTACGTTATGTTATTCAATAGATAGGAAGGACAAAATATTAATTTTTCAAAAATAATTTATATGACAAAGAATGTTAAAGATAGCATTAAAACACGTTTCTACAATTATTTTTCCTAACTCTACAAAAGGAAATTTCAGCACACAATTTCAGCAGGAAAAATAAACAAACATGCGAATTCAGTAAATACTTGAAAGAGTATTTCGTATATTTAATACAGATTTTTTTTCTTTTCAAGCAGCTAACGTCAAAATCGACTTGAAAGTATATGTTTATGATTTGAATGTTATATTAGTATGATAATAATGCGTGATAGTGAATTAATAATATAGTTATCAGTTTTGCAAAAATAGCGAACCGTTTTCAAGATTTCACGGTAAAAGAAGAAACCCTCCATAACCCTATAATTTTATCACGTCCATCCGTTAGTCTGTTCTTGCCTTAGAGTTTCCATAGTTTTAGACCGATATTCACGACATTTTGCTTCTGGGGATCTTTTTAGGGAACTTCTTCTAGGGATCTTAATTGACTTGGAGCAAAATATTTCTAAAAAACCTTTATATTTATGTTCCTCCCATAAGAGAAAAGGGAAGTTGAAAAAGTTTTTTCGAAATGAGGCCTCATTCAAGTTTTTTTTTCATTTTTAGAAACCCGTTTTCAAAATATTAAACTTCGAAGTAAGGCGAAATATGCCCCTCCCTTCATTTACCTTTTATTTACCATAGATTTGAAAAGCTCAAAAAGTTATATATTCTAACATTTGATACCAACTTTCAAATAAAATTATTTTTGTTAACAATTTCAAAAGATATAGACAGCTGCGAAACCAACGGTTGCGATACGCATTTAGCTTTTTTATTCCAGTTTTCAATCTGAACTCTCCCCTCCAACATCTAATTTTGACACCTGTGAACCATTTGAACAGCATCTAAAGTGGGCGCACTAAACATACACGGCAACTTTACCTACTCTTTGATACATGGAATACAAAAAACGTAAAAAAATACTTGAAATCAGATAATAGTTCAACGTAAACGGGATGATGTAGAAAGTAAAATTAAATATACAAATTAAATTATATACAGGAGACGACGTGATATTATAACTAAGTGTTAAGCTTCTTTGATGTCTAAGTAACTTTGATGTTAAAGTAATTGAATATACATTCAAAGATATTAGTGAATTCATAAGTTGCTTAGACATGAAAATGAGCTTAAGAATTAGTTGAAATGCGTCGTCACTCAGAGACGTAAATTTTAATACTTGAACTTAAACTTGTTACAAATTACTGTGGTTGTTGTGGTCCAATTACCTGTGGTATAATGGATAGTAAAAAAATTGATTACCAAGGATGATGACAGAGTGTTATAGAGTAAAATGCACAGATAAAAATGGAAAATATTATTACATATTTTCTAATTTAACTTACTTTAAACACATTATTTTTTGAAAATAGAATTTATTATTTCTTATCTACTAATGCCACCGGAAGTGCGTGCGTTCAAATGTATACCATTTCAGGAGGGATTTATTATATATATATATATATATATATATATATATATATATATATATATGTATATGTATATATATATATATATATATATATATATATGTATATATATATATATATATATATATATATATATAGAAATATTTTATTATGTAATAAAAATATCGCACTATCAGATACCATAATTTAATATAGAATTTTAATGTTAGTCCCAAACAAATTGATCGTCATATGTTAGCTAACAACCTACAGGTAGGTATATACCGTATAACTTATACATTTGGTATTTATGAACTATGTAGTGATTGGAGTATATTAAAAAAATGTTTTAATTGAGTAAATGGGATTAGGTTTTTTTTAAACAATTCTTTTTTTTCTCTATTTTTTTTTATACTATATAAAAAAATATCGTATCTGAAAAAAGTAAGCCGAAGGGCACACGCAAAAGCTTAGCAAGCTCTATCTCAAACAGCAAACAAGGAACGGTCGAAATCACGCCGCCCCTATCTTACATCGAAATCGGCGCCGGTCCACCCTACTTGTGAGTACGACTATACGCCACGACACAACATTAATCCCGGGGATACCCCTCGCGACGTGCGCCACTTATTCCGAATCGAATTTGTCTCATCCTGCGCAACGAAAAAAACACGTTCAACCGTTCCCCGCTGACGTCGATAAGCAACTTTATAAATTTTATTGTCCAGATGTCGGGATAAAACGCTATTCCCTTCCTGTGTTTTGCCTTCGTTCCCTTTATCTTTCTCGGTAAGGGTAAGAAGGCGTTACTCTTTTGTATGAGCCTGCCGAGCCTTCTTTGACATGTTCCTGACTCTTGTCGAGATTCGACTGCCGGCAGTGCGATCTGTGCCTTGTCGGCGAGCTTATGAAAAATCAAGAGTTGATTTGAATCGGATAGAAGATACTTCACATATGTCTCATGTTTTCTGCAGTAAATGTATTAAAAAGGGTTCAAATATTTTAAGTTTCTTTCTCTGGAAACCAACCTATTTTACCTGTTTTTTCAATTAACATCATTGTTCTTTATTTCGTAATAGCGAATATATGTACGTTGTAGCAGCATCCATTTAAGATATTTATGATCATCACAGTTGGATTCGATCCAGAGGGACTTTGTCGTTTTCTTATTTTTACGAGTGTGCGACATTTTCCTAAACGGAAGTTGGGCAGTGATGCATTCATGTAATGTGGCTCACTTATAAATTTCTATTTTTCATTCCTAATTATTTTATTTATTGATGAATGTTTTCATTTACAATATTAGAAAATCATGTTAGTAAAACTTCTTCCTTTTTGCCGGACTAGGGTGAAATCAAAAGAAAAATTTCTAGAATGAATGTATAAAAATTTGTATGTTTCAATATTATTCCTAACCTATGGAAGAAATTTTTAAACTTCAATTGTTGTTCACAAAATGATCTTCATTTTATTTATCTAATAATAAATACTGACCACTAAAATGTTTCAGAAACTCCTGCAAACATGGCAAACAGAGGACGCAACATACTAATCAACGAACAAAAAATCTATCTAATCACATCGTGAAAAGTTATTGGATGTGAGAGTCTTTAACCACTATTCGAAAAATTTAAGTAAAAATACTGATCGACAAATATCAAAACGTGTTTCATACTTTTTGTTATCCTAATCGTGTTTTTCCTCTGTAAAGGGATGTGACTTATTACGAATATTTTTGAGTGTTTTTCAGGATTCTAAGAAAACATTTCAGAATAAAAGGATAGCAACGATTGACTCTATTAGAAAACGTGCTCAAGACTTTGAAGTTGACAATATTTTAAAGGGCAATTTTATTTGGATAGTGTACTCCCACATTTCATATTATTTATAGCTATAATAACAACATTGTATTAGTGTTGTGTCAACATCGAAACGAGGTTCACAATGATGACAGAATACTATTTCCAAAGACCACCTTCCAGCTTCGTCAACAGACTCGCGACCACTACTTATTATTAGTTCGATATCCTTATGTTAGTTCAAAGCAACTGAATCACAGCAAAATTTTGTTATCAAATTACTTTAACACCACAAAATTTTCGTAGTTTTCTCGGTAGACCTTGATGAAATAATTTCAAATATTAAAGTCTAAAAACGTTAAATATAAAGACATTAAACGGAGCTTAGATTTTTTATGGTAAAACTAGCAGTTTTACAAAATAAAACAATAAAAATAACATATTTTAACATTTATGTATGTTTTCCGCCGCAACATATGAAAATGTACCGAAATGTGTCGCGGATATTTATTTTTCTTTAAAGTACACATGGACGCAGTATTTCGAATTAATTTTATAAAGTGATAACTAAGTTGTTATTTGGCTTATTTCGCGAAGATAACTATGTACATCACGGTAAATCTCGTGTGTAGGCATATGTTTCATGATTATTTTAAATGTTTATTTTAAACAAAATATATGTACAAATTCCCTATTAACTATTCTTCTGCTCAAAGTGCTCCTGTAGAAATATTCAATTTCAAAGCCAAGTCTGTGAAATGATTCCTTTCGCACCATAGTTTCTAGGGAAGCACGACCCTTACCAAGAGGGCGGTTTTCCGCGCGTGCCAGTAATCATTATCATATTATATTAAAACAGGCGTCCCTCGGTTAGGATTAGAATAACTGGATTTTCTTTAGTTATGCGTGTAGTAAGTCGGAAATGTAGCGATTGAGAAGTTAAAGAAGGGGTTGAGGGGATTAAGTAGACTTTGCTTGTCTACCGCGTGCAGCCCTCGTGTAATAGTGGAGATTAGTGACGACATCGCCTTTTCTGAATCCCATTATGTAAATCAACAGAGCATTGGCACACGCACGCCGAACGTCACTGTCGGTCGGGGAGGCGAGTTGTATTAGCATATCGGCTCGGTTTTTGTCATGACTTGTCATCGTCGCATTAGTTCTCTGGCTGTAGATAGCTTTATCAAATTCCATTATTAAATGTGGAACGTATGCAAAATCTTCTTGAAATTTTAGTCTTGTTCATTTTAAAATTGGGATCGACTTACTAAATATTTGTTGTTGAAAATATTTACAAATTATAGTTGATATAAATTTAAGTTTCAGTATAATTGGCAATTACGAAGAAGTAAACAAGCACCTGTATCATTCGATCAATTATCATTAATACAGGTATTTACTTTTAATAATATTTGATAACATGTTACGTTTATTTAGTAAGATGGAATAAACGATTCCCATTTGACTATCGCTTTAACGAATTCAAAACTACCTTGACTGCCAAACATAGTAACATACACCTTCAAAAGGACAGCTGCTCCTATGACCTTGCCAATTTGAATAATAAACTTAAAAATAATAGTACGCAATGTATTTCAGGACTAGTCAAGATAATTTAGAATGCTAATGAAATCACCGATTGCCACTTTTTGAAATATAACAACCTGCAATTCTTCATCAAAACACTTTATATAACTAACAGCGCTGTCAGTTTCAGTGTTAATTATCTTTGTACTAATAATTTGTACAATAAATTAATGACTACTTTCTACAACACTTTGTCATCTTGTGAATATATCGTTTTCTAAAGCTAGATAAGCAAAGAGATCTCTCTTCACTGGCATTGGAATACGTAGCTTATATAAAATATTATAATGATAAATTACGGATGATTACTGTATTATAAACAATAGAATTATAAAAAATAAACTTCTGTGTTGACTTTAACTACTTACAGACTCAAAATATTACAGCAAGAATTAAATTAAAATATTACAACAATTTTTTATTCGACCTAAATCTAAAAGTAATGATAAAAATGAGTAAAACGATTTATAAGTTTAAAAATAAAATTCATTTTTCTACATAGTCTCCTAATAAAGCTATCCATTAGTCCATATTTTTTCTAAAGAAACTAAGAAAAAATCTTTTCTGGTTCCAAAAAGATTCTAGTCTTGTCATCCTACTTCGCAATTGTTTTCAATTTTCTCTTTCTTCTGAGGTCTTCCTTTTATCGAGGAAATAAGTTAAAGTCACCGGAGGTCTGATCTGGAGATTAAGATCAATTCGAAGTCAGCTTGACAAATGACTTCGGCCTTGTCAGCTGGTGCGTTTTCTTGATGGAAAAGACCTCTCGCTCGCAGTTTTTCTCGCCTTTTCTCCTCAGTTTCCTCCCTTAATCGTTTTATTTTCCTCCGCGTAATAATAGTTGCATACTTTTCTAAAAAATCCAACGTGATTATATTTCCTCATCCCCAATCCCCAAAGAACGGAGGTTATAAGCTTTTTCACGGAACTTGTAACGCTTAAATGAGGGTGAACACAGTATTTTTCAAGCCGTCGATTACTATTTTATCTCAAAATCGAAGTGATGGTGCCAAATTTCATACATCGTAACAAATAATACCAAACATTTTTCAGAATTAGCTTCGTATATTTCTAAAGAAGACTTTTCATTGTCACCTCTTCTTTTGATTCTTCGTGAACATTTATGGCACCCAATGCAAAGACGTTTTTCAAGTGCAGTTCGTTGGTAAGAATCCTTTGAATGCTGCAATTATAGAGTCTGCTGACATCAACTAAATGTCTTGGTCTGTCACCATCAGATCTTCGAATTATTTGACAAGTATGTGACGATGGTGAGTACACATAGTATTATACAACCTTTTCTGTCAATCATCTACATCAACTGAAAGTAATATGCTCTATCTACCCATCTCAAGATTGAGTCACCTTCAATTATTCTGAAATATAAGAGAGTTAATTTTAAAATTCAAGTTCAATAAAGCGTAATAATTAGTCTACTTGTTCAAACTGCTACTGGAACATTATCACCCACCCCATCGGTTGCAAGCGGAAACACGAATGAAAGAAATTACATTTCAAAGGGGGTAGAACACAATTTAGGCACCGTGTGGCTGCTGCGTGTAAATCAGTGTTGCGAATAAAATATTTAATAAGTTATTATTATGTAAACAGGGAGGGGTGGAATACTGCCATGTATATATGTTTTTATGTACCCGTTTGTCTCACCCCTATTTCTTTTCTAGCAATTTTAGGAGGGAAGCTGTGCCGATAACATACTATATATTATTCTAAATGTAATCTCTCTTTTATTTATTGCCAATGCCGTAGGTACTCTGTACTTGAAAAGAAAATTGCAAATAATAAAATTGGGTAACTCATACCGCAACTAGAAGAGAACTGTGTATTCGTTAATACGATAGTACCTGTAACTCTGTACAGATGACTTGGAGAATCTAATAGAGGTATTGTATTGTTCGCATATTCTACTCTTTATGGTGCATACTTCAATTATCCTTACTTTTTGCCACAATTTCACATTGAAATCACGTTTATTTTACTACACCGAATCAGTTTTAATCGATACAACATACAAGGTGTATTGCATTGTACTGAATAAATTAATTATCTCTATTTTACCGCGAATAGAAAAAAAAACAATTTTATATGTTATGGGTATAATGATGGCATGAGTTTAATGAGGTCTTTGGTAAAACTCGCTTTCTTCATCCTTTGTAATGTTTACACAAATTGTGTCGTATAGTTCCAAAATTAACTTTTCCTGTTCGGCACTATATAGAGATAGTCAGTTTGGTCAATGCAAGCGAGTTTTGCAAATATACTCCTCAAATCGTTTTTAACTTATATTATCCTCTAAATGTAATCATACTTGCTTATCAGTATCATATTTATTTTATCTCAAAAATCTAGATGTTTATAAACTAAATTAATTAATCCCTTTTAAAGTGTCCAATCACATGCTTCACGTAGAAATATATTTTTTTACCCAGAATTAAATATTCACCAACATCAACATCAACAAAGTCGATGCCCTTTAAAAGCTTTTAACAATATTTAAAAACCTAATTAAACTCATAAAATTAATATGTCTGCATTATTTTCCTAAATAAAGTTTAGATACAGGTGAGTCTCGTTATTAAGTATCAACTTCTTAATGATTAGTTGCTCAAAATTAACTAAAGCTTTATACCATCATAGGTAATTGAGAAAGTAAATGCCTACTATTCTGTTTTGATTTTTTTTAATATTCATAAAATAATTGTCTCGCTGCCCATTCTTCTAATATTATGTTATAAATGTTTTATTATTGGTAAAATCTTACTTTTGTATTTCTATTTATTATTTTTAGTTCGTGCCCATCGGCGAATCGTTTGCACCAAAATGTTATTAAATAATATTAATTTTTATTCTCACACAATAAAATAAGACATATTTCAAACATACTGAATACCTCAGCTCGATTTCCTGTCGCTTAGAAATGAAGAGTTTTAACTAATATCGTTTGTCCATCGATATTTCCTCACAACACAAATAAACGGCAAATATTTATTGTAAATTATTGCTCCTGTAGCAAGACGCAATAAGTAATTCGTTACTATCACGTGACTCCCGACAAATCGCTCTTTCTTTATCCGAGGCTACCATCGGCAATCCAAAACCATATAATAAGCCACATTAGGCGCAATCAGGGCCAAAGCGGTCGGAACATGTGTTAGCGGGTCTGCCCCTGGCCGCGGCTGGCGATTGTTGGGGCGCAAGATTAATTATTGGCCGTATAAAAATCACAAAAGGACCCCCGGAGAGCAACAACGCGTAGGGTTGGCAATCGGCGGTGGGGCGCTACACGATTTATTGTCATTTGATTACGCATTTATTCACCCACCCCTTACTTCTTATAAGTTATATACACGTATTAGTTGTGTTATTGTACGGGGAGCATTTTTGTAAGTCGCGTTGCAGTGAAAGTTGGAAAGACTGTGCTTCATTGCTCTTCGATCGGAATTATACAAAACCTCTCAAGTACCACTAGATATTCTCACACACGTAGGCACATATAACATTTTAAATATTTAAGTTTACATATTATTCCTATTTGAATATGTGCTTACAAATATTAATATTATTATTTATCATATAAATAGTTTACCTACACCTTACGTAAGCCTAAAAATATTATGAATTTCCCAAAAACTATGAGATTAAGGATCATCGTTTAGTTTTCTATGAACATTAGACTACCTTCTAGTAATCTTGTCAGGACCTATTTTCGCAGTTTTAACTTTAGCAATTTCTGATATTGACAGATGGGAGACATGCCTACAAATTTCCTTTTAACTGATATCTCACAAGACGAGAAGAAAAAAACATAAAATTAGCTTTTTCAAAAAAATCTTTGATGTTCGGTATTGTACCTTAAGCGTAGATATTAAAAGATTTAGAAAGAGGGACCTCCTCACGAGTGACACATTGCTAAACACAATTAAAAGCACGCAGCTGATACTGATTTGCAGCATTAACAATTCAAAGATAATTTTATTGTAGAATTTAATGGAAAAAGATAAAGATGAAAGAAAATATAGATTTCGCAGATGTATCTTATTTGCCGAGGTACGTGGTCGTCATTCAGAAATATAGAGTATGTTTCTACCATAAAGGTACGACCGTCTCGCCGCATTACGGTGTGAGACGCCATCGATAATAATTTACATGAGTACCCCGATGGCAACTCAGAAGTGAGGTGAAGTTAGCAGAGAGCGGAAAAGGTAATCGTCTGTTTCGCTCTCAGTCGTTCTATTGTTCATGCGTGAGTAAGAAAAAAACTAACATGAGAATTATTTAAATATTGAATTATTATGTCATATAGCAAACTGATAAAGAGTATCACTATTGCCGCCCATGGTGAAAGTTGCTTTGGCTGCTCCGTTAAATGAGGTTCGTAGCTCCATGGTTTTAACGCTTGAATTAAATGTAAAAAAAATATGTTATTTCATGGTTAAAACTATTTTTCGTTAATATAAGCACGTTACTTCATCCAAATATTTATTAGACTTCCCTCTTTAATCTAATCTCAATTTTTTACGCTAAAGATACCGCAAAAATTTAATTTTTCATTTGTATTTTTCTTTAACATAATTTTTTTTGTTTTTCAAAAACGGTTTATTTTTTATTTTATAATAGTTTAGTTTCATAAAATCATTTCCAGTCTTTCGCATAACAAGATTTTCAAATTTAACCTGGGAGATCATTGCTCGTATATATCGAGTAAAATTAATATTCCGCGGAGGGTGATTCGTGACGTGTACTGTGACTCGAAACATATTAATTTTGTTCGCGTAGCAAAAATCTATCAAATGTTACTTAGATTTATTAAAAGTGTACGTTAAAGTCTCAAAAAAATACGTTCTATATATTTTACTATCTTTGAAAATTAAATCACATCCCCTATAGATATTTACAGTAAATTATACAATAAATCACCGGGTCTCCATAATTTATTTTCGTTGTTAATTTCGAGCGCAAAAATTTACTTCCTTTTTCGACCGAGATCAAAGTGAAGTTAAAAAAAATCTAGACTAAACGATCAGAACTGAAGAAACGGACCCAGTCAATTACAGTTCGTCTCATTTCTGATCTTCACCACAACTCACCGATCCTATGTTCAAACAATTTCCGCAGTAGCTATTCATATCTCTCTCCAGGCAGCTTACGGTTCAATACGTGAATTTACGGAGGAGCACAAATGGATATATTACACTGGCTGGGCAATATGGACACATATTTTTCACGTTCCGCACGCGCTGAGTCGCCCTCTCGCTTACGAGCGAGCCACACACATAAAGGGATACTAATTGGGTATGCATCACGGTGATTGATGCGTGGAACCGTGCCGTTGTTTGTTTTACGCTTTTTGTTACGCGCACATTTTCATACAGATGTCGTCGTCAAATTATATTGTTATTCATCGACTATGCAATTACGTGCGGCCGCTGGGTGATATATTTTACGGGCTGAAATTAAAAACAAGACGATACGTGGAAAACATTTTGTTTTTGGGCATCACAAACGAAAGACCATAGCAGACCTGTAAGTAACACACAAAATGCCACTATACTCTTATAAGACAAGCAAGCGTAATTAACCTGAATATATTTTAACTTTCAACACAATTTTGGTCACACCAAAAATAATTTTCAGCCCGTTAAAATTCGCCGTTTACCGAATTTTCGAACAGTTCTGTTTTAGATTTCGGCTTTTTCCTTCGCTGTATAATTTTATTAATTTTAATGGAAACATTCATATTAGGAAGGCGAGTAAAAGGACGGTAACGGAATCCTATTTTTTATCAGCTTGTCCGTTACAAAACTTTGTCGTTATAACCTTTTTAAATAGTTAAAATGAATGAAATAATAGAAAAATGGGTTTTTATTTAAGTAAATGAAAGATCATAAACAATTTGATCGATAAAAAAGTACACAAAAACTTTCACTTAGAACACAGAAGTTGTAAACGGTAAGGACCAATTTCAAATGTTCTTGCAATTTAACACGCATTGTGCTATTTCAATATTTGGGTGTCAGTTTATATCCAAAGTAGTAATTGCCCACGTCTTTATCTTTGTGGATTAAGACGAATCATGAAATATTTCCTAACAAGGATTCATGATAATTCGTCAGTCGTTTATAGACATGACTGAGTATCAAACACCCAAACCCTTTTTCCGTGATACTAGTATTATACGCGAGCGAAAACCTGTTTAATAGCATGTGTGTTATTCCGCTACGCGAACTCTACAAATGCCAAATTTGGCAATGATTCTTTGATTCGTTATAGGTCGTAATTATCAAACAAACAGAGTTTCGTATTTAGAATATTAATTAGGATTAGACCTATTATTACGATGTAGACCTATTATTATAATTCTCCACTGGTTGGTGGTATTCTATTTAAATAAATATTTTAAATGTAATGTTTTTATCTAACAACGCTTTTACATTTAGATATTAGTAAATACAAAATCATCACTATGGTTACTACGGCCCATACTTCTCGATACATCGAAGAGGGAGAAAGTTTAAAAATGTGGAAATTTGTGATATGGCGTCTTGCCCATGAAGAGTGGGCAAAGAAACTTGTACATCACGGCAAAATTTACACACACGACGCACTCCTCAGG
Source organism: Druceiella hillmani (assembly GCA_039881145.1). NCBI lineage: Eukaryota > Metazoa > Arthropoda > Insecta > Lepidoptera > Hepialidae > Druceiella > Druceiella hillmani. The sequence continues at coordinate 12,879,018 of JAYKKI010000047.1, read as the reverse complement.
TATTAAAACAATTAAGCAATTCAATTATTTTCTTATCATGGCGGCGCTAAATATAATTACATCGTCCCTCTCTTTACTTAGCTCGGTGCGCCTCGTAACCATCGCGAGTCACGCTGGGCGGAGCTAAAACAAAGCACCTAATTTGTATTTAAAGAACATGAGCAAAAAATAAACTTGAAATTTTAATAAAAGCTTTAGTTGGGGTGGCACTAGACGTCTGGGACGTGATAATAAATAAGGAAAGGCGTTCGGCCAGTGGGGGAGGGCGTCGGCAAACGCACCTTGAAAGCGCGAACAGGGAAGGCAGGGAAGTGCCTACGACGCCCAGCTTCATTTTGTACCCTCAAATACAGACATCTGGAACCGTATTTATGTACAGTGAAATAATTAAGCTACTGTATGTTTCTATATCTCCCCTATATTGACAATTTCCCGGACCTGCTACGTTGAAACACACAACGCCTTCGTTATTGTTCAAATAATTACTGCACGTAGCACAGCTGAACTTTAACGCCAAATATTTAAGCAAGCAAGTTTCAGTAAATATACTTTATGAGTTAATTTGGACCTAGTAATTATTTTTAAGAACCTAAAGGGAAAAAATAACTTTTATTAGGGTACGATACCAGCCTATGTCATATATTTGTAATTTCATCATAAGTTGATTAATTACAATAGTCAATGATTACTGCCTAACTTATAAAACAAATTGTTTATTATCACCTGTATGTACTTTTTTATTTATTAAAGCATTTATTAGCAATTGCTCTTCGCTAACAAAGTTCATATGCTAGTGTAAAAGAACTGTTTGCCAAACTTCTGAAATTTTATTTGAAAAATGTCTACAATTCATTCCATTCCAAAAAGGTAAAATTGTTACAATAAATTCTGTAAACATTCGAAAAATACCTGCTTTATTGAAATAACTCCGCATTCGCACAAAAACTTACGATCAAACAAGCGCTTATCAGAATTGGTTCGCTATCTCTTTCCCACTCGTATGGTCTTTTTATTGTTCTCGGCCGTCAAGCGACCCCCTGTCCTCCTTCCCTCGACAACTTCGCTTCTCTAGTGACTTGCTTATCGCTCGGAGCTAACAACGTGTTTTTCGCTATTTCTTTTCTACCACTGTTTTTATTCGTTAATGTACGCTTGAATCGGACCTCGTTTGTGCTTGTGATTTGGATATTGTTTGACCGACTGCGTTAAAAAACGTATTTCAGTTATTGTATTTCATTTAAGAGCTATGCGATGGGAATGCTCGGCAAGCTGCACGTGCGTATCGCGATCGCTACCCTAATCGCGAACGCTATCCCGATGACAGAATCTTTCTTCGTGTAAATAACGCATATTTAGAGGGTCGGATTTCTGGAAATGTAGTTCCTGAAGGAAGACCTAGAAGTGGTGATGAGCGTCAAGTGCTGGTCGAAGTGGAAGAAGTTCCTTCTACCAGTGTTCGGCAATTTTTTCTACGTACTGGTGTCGCAAGAAGTATAGTACGCCGCATTTTAAGAAGAAATAATTTGTACCCGTACCATGTACAAGTGCAAACACTGCTACCTGCTGGCTATCAAAGACGAAAAGATATGCTGCGTCAATGCAGACAGAATCCGATTTTTTTAATTCAATCTTATGGATCGATGAATCATGTTTTAAAAGAATGGGAGTATTTAATATGCACAATTTACATCATTGGGCTGTCGAGAATCCCCGCATAGTAAAGCAAGTAGATTTCAACATCAAGTCAGTTTGTGGGATGATATCCTGGATGGCAAAATTATCGGTCCATTTGAACTCCCACCGAGACTTAATGGAGTTCGTTGTCTATGATTTTGAAGAGACGAACTTGAAAATCTGTTGAATGAAATACCACAAGATGCACGTGATAGGATGTGGCTACAGCACGATGGTGATGGTGTTTCGCGATAAGTAACTGAATACTTAAATGCTACTTACCCAAACCTATGGATAGGATGTGGCGGTATAAATTGCATGACCACCATGTTCACCAGAATTCAATGCATTGGACTATTTTCTATGGCGATATGTCAAGGAGGTAGTCTATGAGACTACTAACGATAATGAACAAGAATTAAGACAAAAATTACACCATGTGTCTGAAGTGGTAACAAACAACGACCAAAAAGGACCTTACGAAGTTTAAGAAGAAATGTTTTTTTAAGAAGATGCTGGTTATGCATAAGAGCTAAGGGCCTTTTGAGCGTTTACTGTAATAAAAAAAATAAATGCGGCATGATCATAAATACTACACTTGTTTTATTTTACCGTGACTAAAAAATTATCAATGGTATGAGTTTAGGAATAAGAAACAGGTTATGAAATAACTTAGTACCTCAAAATTATACCTTTTTGGAATCTGTGTAAATTGTAGATGTTTTTGAAATAAAGTTCCACAAGGTTGCCATAGATTTTTTTATACTAGCATTGTGCAATAATCACATTTCACGTTTTGTAATTAAAAAAATGCACATTTTTCAGCGTTTAATTTTTATGTTGCCAATAATAACGTATGAATGACATTTCAATTACAACGAATATTCTTTAATATATTTTGGACAATAAAAAACAGAAATAGTAATAATACCATCAAAAAAATATTTTTTCATGTGCAATAACAAAAAATTTAAAAATCATATCTCTAAAACCTAGGATAATAACATTTATTAGATCGTATGTGTAATATCCTCCTCTATCGCCGACATTTCGTTGGTTCACTCCTTACGGGACACCTGTATATTTCTAGAACTTCAAATGTTTCCCTCTAGGACACGTTGTTAGCACCAATGTTTAGGGTAATGTATAAAAAATATAATAAAAAGTTAAAAATATAATAAATATCGTCATTTAGTGAAGAGTTATAAAATTAAAATTATGATGATAGTTTACAAAAGAAATAGATACATAATTAAGTAGTCTTGTGATTAATCGTTCAGTTCCATTCAATTTTTTAAGGAATAAGTCATGATATTTGTTGTAGGTATTGAACAAGCTTCTAATATGGTGTAAACATGGCGTTGTTATGGTTTTATTATATGTATAGATGAATTTTACCTCAATGGACTGATTTACATGAAATTTTGTATTTTTTTTTTCTGGAGGATTTTCCTGATGCGATCTCATGTTTTTAAGATACGTATACAGTATGGCACAAAGAGAAATCATTGTTTCTTAACTTTAAATATACGAGAAATTATGATAAATTTAATTGTCGAATACTTTTTCTTCAGACATTTGTTTTATATTTACACACCTACGTTGAAGAAAGAAATATTTACATAAAGCACACAAATCAATATGTGTATATTCGCTTCATATTTTTAGTGAGTGTGCTACAAATTAGCACAGGCTTATAAAACAATATTAGGAAAGTCTGACATAGGAGTTTACATCAAATGATTTGTTCCCACGCTTAGCTTTACGTAGCAAGTTTTCTTCGTTTAGTAAACATGACATAAACTGACTCTTGATAATCACGGTCAACTAACAGCATTCATCGTGATTAATTTACATTTAAAACGACAGCAGAAAATATTGAATTTAAAATTTTGTAAATAGTCACACTTATTTACACCGGTATTAAATATCTCAAAGCACTGCAGTAAGTGACAAGTATATCGTGCGAAGATATGGTTTCATTATCAAGTTTTTAATTACGATCTTACTAACTTATTAAAACTCTTCATAAAGGCTTATCGCATACTATACTGTCTAGGCGTTGGAAAAAAATGGTAATGGGACGGTAGTTGATTAGCAATGTGATCTGTTTCATTCAGTGTACCGCCCTGAGCTATTACGGGTCGCATGGCTGCGAAAATAATTAACTGTTACACAAATTATACGTCTGCTTAACATTTTATTTAACGCCACTTCGTCTTTCGCGAGACCTAAACTGTTAGTAGCTAATTAAAAATAATGAAACACAACGATGGCTTTAACTCAAGACTTGTGTCGTTAAGGGTCGCCTTGCTTGAACAAAAACTGCAATAAATTTAGGTTATCACATTAGATAATAGAGTCTGAAATAATCTTAATATTGGCTCGATAGCCGGAATGTGTCTGCATCGTCAAATACGCATACGCGTACGCTTATTACGCCAGAATCCTACCATTTTCAAAATAAAACAATAATGGAATCACTTCAGTGTCCGTCTGTCACAGTTGATTTTTCCGGAAACTATTAAACGTACAAGTTTGAAATTTCAAGCACGGTGGCCCATTTATAAAAGAGAGGTATAAAGAGGTGAATTATCAGAATAAATATCGGGGTTAATTTCAGGGGCAAATTGAGAAATTGAAAAAAAAATATGATTATCGTATAGTGTCAAATGCAAGCTTATTTTTATTGAACCATGAATTCAACAATATTTATAACATATTTTTTATGATTTTTAAACTTTTTGGGAAAAACGCTTAAAAATTACTGTCCCCACCTTTTTCACCAAAAGGATCGCTCAGAAAAATCTGAAAATATTCATGAACTATTCCCATATCTTGAATGAAATATTCCAGCGCGATTAATTTTTATAAAAAATTTAACTGTTTTAAATAAAATATTTTTGCCAAAAAATATTTCCCACGACATGGGGAACAAGTGTTGTCCTTACACGTTCTTTAATATTTTTAATTTGACTCAGTCGAAAGTCGAAACGTCTCCTCCACTCAGCTCCGCGCGTACGCTACATGATGACAAAAAATCCTTCCTTCACAGGTAACGAAGAAATAAAAAAGCAGTTGATTTCCATGAAGTTAATCCAAATGCGTATTGTCTACATTTAATTTTCATTTTGATTAATTATGTTACAAGGAGTTTCTTATTATTACTATATTTCATATAAGGATTTGAAAATTGCAATAGAAAGATAGAAAAGACATAAATCTAAAACAAGAAATAAGTAAAGCTGGCATAAAAATATTGATATAAAATAAACCTCTTGCGTACGTGCGGAACTCGTGCTACACACGCACAGGCGTATTTAAAAACGTAAACATAATATTTCTATTAAAATATTACACATCTTTCACAGGCCTAAAAAATGATTTTAAATTTCTCAACAACTATGAAATCTAAAGTTATAGCTACAGTTGATCAACGTGAGGTCAACTTCTAGTAACAATGTTGTCTGTCATTATTGTAACACAATCTGTTACGGGCAAGAACATATTTTCTGTTCATCGCGAGGAAATACATACTTGTCAGCAATAATTCACGAACTATCTTGAAAAAAATAAAAAAAACCTGTTTTTAAATTTGCGATGTCAAGAAGTTGACCACATTTCTATAAAAAGGATTTTCTCATGGACACGGAGTTATGTAAGATACGTAACAATCAAATCCCAATTTTGAATATTTTTGTCTAATTTAAACCTAACCATGCAAGCATATGGACAGATAAAATGAAAAAAAATAGCTAAATCTGTGTCGCATACGCCTTCATCAAGTGATACATCAACCGGTTAAATCGGCCAAGTTATTTGCGACAGTCACCTGCTGTTAAGTTTTTATTACGCCCTGTTACGAGTAATTACATGGTTACCTATGTCTTTTTAAATAATTAATGAAAGTGACGGAAATACCTTTCAACTGAAGTAATTATTAAATGATGTCATTTTTGAGAAAGGAGCATGTGGGAAATCCCCACTGCAATACCTCTGACGACTCGTATCGCAAGGTCGAAAGATTTGTAGTGATAGTTTATCAAACAGCGCCTCCTGTACGATACAAATTCTTCAATGACGCCATACTCGATTATTTAAAGAAAATTATTTTTAACCCCCGAACAGGATGAAATTATATATTTACATAAACGTATATATTTATATAAATAGAAATCGGTTGTAACTGCATCGGTTATAGCAACGTACTGGTTTTAAAAGCGAAAATTAGATGTCCTGCCTGGATCCCATATAATCGCCTTATTTCACATAAGAACACAGTTTATTACAAACAAACGACATACTGCATTTAGCGACATCTTTTTGAAAGGTTTTTCGAAGAATCATATCGGTAATAGCGACTCCATATTTTATATGTTTGTTTTCATTTATGAGAAATAATACTAACGTCGCACATCTGTCTCTTGAGATTATTGTGTTTATGGCCCATTTTTAGAAACGTTATTATAATGATTTTATTTACTGTCCGTCCACATGCAATATAATTGAAAATATTAGTCAGTTCATTGATAGATGATAAACTTGACTTCTGATTTCTTTCATGACTTGTATTTTAATTTTATAGAAAAGTATCATATCACAAAAAAATTATTTTTAATGTAAGAATAAGAATATCGCTTTTGTTGACAAAATAGGACTAGCCCCTTCATTACACACGCACGCACGCACGCACACACACACAGACACGCACACACGCGCGCGCGTGTGTGTGTGTGTTTACATATACATATATGAGGGTAAAACACAACAACCCCACCATAACTATAATTACTATAAGTCCACTTTACGAAATAGATTCATCGGCACTAGGAAACTAGATCCGACTCCGTGACAATTTTTTGGATTACATTTGTCATTGGCACCAGAGTAATCAATATGGAGTTTAATTTCGACTTATAACGTATAACCAATATCTTAACTTGATCTGGTCTTGTACTTATTTAAATATAAAATTACCTAGTCATTAAAACAATATCTGCATTGAGATCCATGTAGTCGTTTGGCATCCAAAAACGTATTCTCTCCGTTTATCAGTATTATCTCTTGTGGCAACCAGATAACACATATTCCCAGGCCCTCGTTGTCTTTCCACTGCAGCGTAAGAGCATGGCAATAGTTATGTCAGGTAATGCCAACTTAACCTGGGCTTTGTTTCATTAAAGTTTTCTTAATTTTTTTCGAAGTTATTTTAGGAGGTCGACCTTCATTCATCATTCTGCATATATTGTGTGTAATTTCGTTCGCCCTAAATTGAATTCGTGAAGGCAGAGCACTCTAAGGTGTCTTGGCGAAATTTCTATATTTTATTAGCATTCCAAAAATCGCTGGCTGATGTATTAGCCAATCTAAAATTATAGTTTTTTTTTCGATTCATTATTACTTCCTTAAATGATGCTAAAATGTTAAGATTCAGTAGAGGGTTCTATAAAAGGGTGTTTTATAGCAAAATGATGCTGGATAAGCACAAACCATAGATAGACTCCGATGGGAAAAGCTCTTTGGCACGGTCCTGGGCTGTAGTGCCAAGAAGAAGAAAAAGAAGCACGAACCATATCGAAGCCTAAATATTTATGTGAATATACATACATTTGTACTCATACGTGTGTACTCATCGTGCGCATTCAAAGACTTGTCAAAATTGAGCGGAGGGTCGAATGTTTTTCGGACTTGTTTTCTGTATAAATGCCCAATGGAGAGTATAAAATAATATATTTCCACATTCGAAAAACCGTACTCAAATTTTTGTAGAACATTGTAGAATTTTGAATGAAATTATACCAGTGTTAGAAAAACTTGAGAAAAACTTATTCGATTCAAAACGAAGAAATTTTTTTTTGTATACTTGTGTCACTGTCAAGTTTGCAGTTCAAAGAGTATATTTGTCTCACTGGCAAGTTCACAACATATGGTAAAAAGATGGATGTCGTATTTTAAAATAAAGGGTCGATTTCTTAAAGTAACAAGTATACTTCTCATTTTATGAGTTCGATACGGCGAAAAATTAACACATAATTTATATTATTTTTTATAAATTTTCATTACACTTTTCACAATAACCTGAGTTTTCCACCAGACTATTCATTTTCTATACGGCATATTCGTTCTTAAGTCGCTCTCGGATGTGCTTTATTATTATTCCATATTTAGTGTTGTCTTATTAACTCGCTAGAAGCAGTAGCGCAAAGCTATCTTTTGGACAAGCTGTGTTCTTATGTGATAACTAGAAATAAACAGAACATGTAAATTTACAAATCATTATTTATAAGATTAAAATTCTTGTCATTCGTTAAGAGTTATAAAAAAAAATGTAAGTCACCCGGACGAATTCGTGGGAAGCGACAGTGGCTGGTTGAAATGAACAGTTAGGAAACGCCATTAAGTGTATCGAAAACACGACGAGTCATTTTGAACTTCCACTGTGAAAATGTGTAAATATTTATTTTAATCTACATTTGTTGTTTGTAGAATTTTATATCAATAAAAAAAGTAAATAAAAAAAAAAAACTTCTGCTCCTGAAATAGAAAATGTCCAAATTTCTATTTTCTTTAATAATATAAAATTTACTTTTACGTGTACGTTGCTAACGCACAAATATAGATACTTGCTGAAGAGTACCTTTGATATTCAGCTGTATTATTAAAGCATAGTTTTTATCCGTTTTCCACTACAGATCTTGATGGAATTGTAAGAGGAATTACCTTACGAAGTGTAGTGTGTATGTGAGCGTGCGTGCGTTTATGTGTCCATGCGTGCGTGAAAGATCGAGCGCACGTGCGTGCGTGTGTACGCGTGGGCGCAAGTGCGTGTATGTAAAAATTATAAGTGATGGTCGAGTTCAGGAAAGTCAGCGGCAGCACCATCTAGCAACGCCCTAAAAAACTATTGTCATTTATTAAGAAACTGTGTGTTTTTTTTTTTTCAGGAATAAAAATTAATTCATCGCCTTAGTTTGTAAGACGAATTTGGTAAGTATTGGTTTATTCCTTAAAGAATTATTAAGTAAACAAAAAAATAAAAACAATTTCAGATTTATAATATAAGTGACGATTGCTTTGTATTCACAAACAAAATCAACGTATATCTATATGTTGTAACTAAAATAACAAGTTGTTAACATTTCATTTTTCCTACCCTTACTGTTTACTGTAATTTTCCTAACCAAGACTATTAAAAAAATTGTTCATATGCATAAACAGACTGTTCTTTTATGTCTAAAAAATATATAATAAAAAATATTTTATAACCCTCTCTGTCAATATAATCTTAACATTAAATTTAAATATAATTTTAACATATACATTTTCCCTAAATTTCATATAAACTTACTACTTTGTACGTCATTTGTCGGAAAAAATTTATTCGGCATTTTCGGAGTAAACACAAGGTGTTTTTAATAATCGGTTTAAATATAGATATAAAAATACATGTAAAAATTAAATTGACAGGTTTCATAGTTATAAAATTGTCCTTTATAGATCTTTAATGACTGTCTGGAAGTCAATATATACTACTGCCTTTCGCCATTCTATCTCTTCTGTAAATTGGAGTGAACAAAGTTTCTGCACCAAGCTAAACTTAAACATACATCAAACTTTTTTCTATTCTCCCAAATAAAAATAGTAAATATCTCAAAGTTATTTGTAACGTTAATTAAAAGTACATCATAAATTATAAATAAAAAAATGACAGCCTTTTTTATTTAATATCACATTTGATCATCGACCCGCATCAAAATGACTTTTATATTAGACAATAACAATAATAACAAATACCACGTCACTCTAATGAGACGTGAATCAATAGAACATAACAATGTTATTTATGTTAACATAAATCGAACAGAAAAACAGGTGCGCATCGAGATATTCAAATAAAGCACAGAGAAAGTAGCTTCCATTTAATATACTTGGCACGATGGGCGAAATCGCTTCTCATCCACAACTCACAAATATATTGTCACAAAGCATTACACACCACATTTCCGCACCGGCGCACAGCACCATCCACGCTTGAGAAACGACACGTGTTTATTAACAACATATACCCGACCCTACTTTTTTCCACCCCTCCCCCCTCCTCACGCTAGGAAATTCCCCGACGTCTAAAACACGAGTTAAGTAAACCGTGGCCGGAAACTGCGATCAATCGATCTTAGCCAATTTATTACATAAGCGCGATGGAGGATTACATAAAGATGAGCCCCTTGATATCGAAGAAAATGACAATTTCAGTCGTAGTAATTTAACTGCTTTGCAAGCTCTAGTTTTAGTGAATTTAACTCTTTATAAAGGAACTTGGGAGTCAAGTTACTATTGCCGAGACGATTTACTTACATAAATCATTCTCCACACAGACTTTAATATAAATATCGAAGAATTGTATCTAGTTTCAAATAATAAATAGATTTTTGTTTATTTCTAGATGCCAAAATAACTTAACAGTCATTTTTGAAGATCCTGAATTGGAAAAAGCAGCTTTACATTAGTAGAATTTTGGTCAGAACAAAACAATTCGTGAGACGTACAATTGATATAATCTTAAAAAAATTATTACCAAAAGTCAAATAAAAACACATGTAGATTTTGAGTTACAACTGTATACTTGCGAAAGTATAAAGTTATAACTCAAAATATTATTTTTAAGTTTTGATGGTTCCAATCAATACCATTTCTGCGTCATGAACCGATGTTAATTAACATAAAGCTTAATCAGCCTTGAAATATTGAAAGATCTTTATAATGTACTAGCTCTAGCTCGCGGCTTTGCCCCCATGGAAAGCCAAAATCGCTATATGCGATTTAAAAAAATGAAGAGTGGTGAATTTACTACTTTTCATGCAATGTTACTTGCTCAATTTTTGAGAGAGAATTTTATCAATACATTTTTTCAAAACGTTTTCAAATATAACATCATTTTTCATTGACTTAGTTTTTTAAACAAATCGCTCGACGCGTTTTTTAAAAAAAAATGAAAAGTGTGGTGAAATTACTACTTTTGTATGTACCAGTAATGCTGATTGCACAATTGTTGAGAGCAATTTTTACTAAAACTAAACAGTAAATAATTTTTTTTTCAAAATGTTATTATTAATAACTTCATTTATCTTGACTTAGTTTTTATGGATATATCGCTCGATAGGTTTTTTTAAATAAAATTAAAGTGCGGTGAAATGACCACTTTTCCTGTAATGTTAATTATACCATTTTTGAAAGCGATTTTTGCCAAAACTAAACGGTAAATATTTTTAAAAATAAGTTACATATTTATAGTTTGGATAAAATATAAAGAATTTCGCGAATTTCGTCGGCAACGCGTTTTACACAACTACCTTAAATATCCAAACATTTTAACTTCTATTATGCCAAATACGTAAAAATCAAGTAGTGATAAACGATCTACTTTCTGTAATGCTCATAATGAGATATATTAGCAGAGCACACTTTCATATTTAATAATTGATTTACATTACTAACATATAAATACATAACTTAACATTTAACACAAGAACGAACGCACGGAAGTATCCGTGCAGTACGCACGCACATGACGCAAGCACGGACCCACACACGTACGTTCAATGCGCGCGCATACGCACACAAAAATCACATACTGATGCTATCGTTAAGCAATCAAATGTGACAAGTGAATAGTGATATATTACAATTTTCCGATAACATATTTTCGGAAGAGTTACTTTGTATATTAACATGGCTACTTTAAACAATTCCATTACATCATCAAACACTGAAGTTAATGCAATGATGAAATAATTGCATTCCGCCATTAACCAGATATAAGAATAAAGGTAAAAGTTACACTATTACGTGTACGTAATAACAATGTAAGTGATGAAAAATCTTCCAAAACAAAATCATGGTTTCGAAATTTACTTCAGTCATTCCTTTCACGTCTTTCCGGGATATTGATCATTTCCTTTGTCAAATTTGATTCGATTTAAATATATCGATCGATTCTTATAAATAGATATAACAAGGAAATTGATTTGAAGAAAACGACAAACATTTTAAGGCAGCGTACAAAGTACGGCTTCACGTCACGAGCGTATATTATCTATTGTACGTATAAAGTTAACCACGTTTTTCCAAAGTAGTCGAAGTCTCGATAATATGCAACTTGAGACGCCGGAAAGTATCGTGGGTAAAGTAGATCATCGAGTCCGAAAAATGTAATGCTCTATTTACGGCATATATTTTTTTAAAAATGGCTCAATGTGAGAAAGATTACGTCTCGTAGTATATATGTAACAATAAAAACGCGCGACTCGAGTTCATTACCCTGCGTTTATAAGTTATGAACATAGTTCAGAATAACCTTGGTTGAAACCAATTTGTTTATAATTAATTAATTAATTAATTATAATTAAGTAAGTAAATAATATGAAAGTTTTCCTCTCGGTAAGCGCAGGTCACAGACGTCATTTAATTTTAACTGAGTGAGAAATTGTTGGCAAAATACGCCCTCGAACATAATATCCCACCCTCGGCGTAATACTCGAGCAGTAAGCATGACTTTCTAAAACATAAAAGAAACATTGATCCCAAGAAAGTTAAAGTTTATTGTGAAAATAAATTACACAGGAAAGGCTTATAAATTCCTTTAAATTATGATAAGGAATGAAATGCACAAATACGACCACGAAGTAAGCCCTTCAAATACCAAGACACCTAAAACGAAATCAATTTAACTTGAAGCATTGTAAAGAGCATTCACCCTTCAAGTACCACCGAAGAATAAATAATGTTTTATTTAACATCAAGACCCTTGAACGCGTCAAATGATAGATACCCTCACTTCAACATTTAGAAATTCTTCAATGGAAATTAATTTTATGAATTGTGGCTGCGAGGCGTCAAAGGCTGTTCAGCTATCAGTTTGGCGGAAGGAAACGCCAGTCCGTATACGGTTTCCGCACAATCATTCCAAACCGGATTTCCTTCATCTAGCGCCGACGGACTGACCGCCAACTATATCGTGAAATGCAAGCCGGGAATTGAATTGAGAAAGTTCGTTTTCACATTTTCCTGAATGCAACCGTAAAGGAGTCCGTTTCATAGATTTTAATTCAAGGCTCTCTATTTGAATGCGCATTCATTCTTTGACAGCTTTTTTAAAGTTTTAATGATCGTTTGAGAGTAAAATTAAAGTTTCTACATAATTGTATGTAAAAGTCATGGGAAAGTTAATTTTGAACGTGTGACTGTGACAGACTAATACGTTTTTGCCCGGAAGTTGTTTTAAAACTTTTGGTTCCTTACCGATTTAATGAAGCCAAAGCACCGCTTGCGTGTAATGCACCCGTATTTCGCTTTATATGGTTTAATTTGTCATATTTAAATATACGAGATCTTATTAAAATTAACTATACATTTGCGTGTGTAGCAAATAGCGGTGCATAAAAAGTTTTACTTTAAAAAAAACTGATCTCATCAAACTTATTCCACAGTGGATATACAGCATATACTCATTGAAACGTGCGTTCTTATTCATAAACATCCAGAGTTGTTCATAAATATCTACGCTACAGGAAATTCATTTCCTTACACGTTTACGTTGTTATTTTTATCTCCAGGTTATAATTGTCAAGGACAATTTTCACGTGACAAGTTCTACGTTACCGACAAACAAACAGCGGGACTCGAATATATTTCCACAGCGACAACACGCATACGCGCCAAATGAAGTAGTTTTCCGTAATTCAAATAAGTTATATCAGTGAATCGATGAGACGGAAGCTATTTCCGCCACCAGCCTCTGTTCGCATGCCGCTACTCGTCAGGATCGTAGTAGCTACCAACGGGAATAATGCGGCGCCTCAGTGTGCGTATGTGTAGCCTGTCGTTGCCTTGGGTCGTTAGGATACGTCTTATGACCCGTCCTTACCTGCAACAAAAGGAGAACATTATAGCTGTTAATTGAATGTCGAGTGTACAAAAATTATGTAATTAAATTAATTCACACAAGTTCTTAAGTATGAAGTTATGTAAGTCTTTTCAAAACCCTGAACAAGTAAATACTCTTAACTAATAATTATTCTTAGTTCAAAAGCGAGTTTGTTTCTTTCGCTTTCACGCCTCAACTATTCAACAAATCGTTGTGAATTGCATACAAGTAGTCATGGAGATGAGCAAAAGATATGTGGTAAAAATGAAATGTTTATCTAGAAATATAATTTTTTTGTTAATTGAAAAATCGCGCCATTAATGATACAAGTGTGCTAGTATTCGTATCTATTTACATATGAAGTTGATTATGACGTATTAATTTCACAAATATTTTTTTTAATTATACCACCGTTTTCCTCTTTTCCGCGCGAATGAAGCGGCAATTAATTTTATATAGCGCAAACAGAACAAAAATAATTGAATGCGGTAAGACCTCAAGACTAAGCTATTCCGATATACATCACCTCGAGGTGGGGATTTGGTGGACAATTTGCATTCATAGAAATAGAAATTAAGTAACTGGGAAGTAACCACGAGGTGACATTCATTAATAATATTTTGAATGGTCATTGGATATGCTATATATATATATATATATATATATATATATATATATATATATATATATATATATATATATATATATATATATATATATATATACATATACATATACATATACATATACATATACATATACATATATATATATATATATATATATATATATATATATATATATATATATATATAAATTCGGGAGCACAGTTCTTCTTTGGAAAACATGTCTCGTCATTGAAACGAACACTTTATAATTATTTAAAGTCTGTATTAATATATAACTTTTCAACATCATATATTGTTTAATTAAAAGAGATGGTTATGTAACATTACATGAAGACGTAGTAATAAATTATGAAATACAAAGAAAAAAAAAATTATTCTTGTGGGCCACGTCGAAATGGGTGTCGATTAAGACAATTTTTAAAATAGACTAGTATATTTACATTTTTTGATTCGTCTTCTCTTTCGCGAGATACAATTTTTCAAAAAGTTGTGTAACGTATTTCACCTCAATTTTTTAATTACGTGTGTCCAAAATCTAAATATATCAAGAAATGAGTCTTATATTTAAGCGAAAAACAATTGCTTTACTAATTAACCAATATATATCTAGCCATACATACGACTAAGCTACCCGAAAATATTTTCACTTTTACTGTCCCTATTAAACAAATTTAAAAGACTTTAAACAGAAAAAATTATTGTTTTCAAAGAAATTTCGTTCATTTCGTCAGTTGTAAATTATTTTATAATTTATAAAGAGCATTATGCATGCTAGCTTAAAATTTAACAAATGCATCGTCCACGACAAAAATAATTGAGAGTCACTCGAACAGCACAATCGCGAAATGCGGCAAACAAGCTACCAACATGACCAGGGTACAAAAAAAACAAGTTTAATTTAGGTTTATTCTAAATATCGCCACTGCGGGTGGAACTCGGACAGTGTGTCCCATCAATAACCATTCACGTGAACGGGCGAATGCGACGCGCAGGCCGACGCCGCTAACAAACCGTAACGGGACACTCGCCCCCAATAAAACCGTGTTCATTTGGCCATGAGTAATGAACGTCATTATTATCGAACAATAATTAACGGCGTACCGTTACAGCAACCGTGAAATTATGGTAACAGGACGAATGCGCGTGACGTGTCGTCACAGGTTGTGGTCGTCGTTTTTTATTTCTTCGGGTATTCTTGAAAACAGCAGATATTCACTTTATTCCCAAAAGTCAATAATGTTTGAACGTTACCTACGGTTCGAGTCGAAACTTGTATTACTACTGGCATCTACTACTAGTGGCATCACTCAAAATTCAAGTACGCTACCTATAATCATAACGTGGATTGATACACGCCTGCTACTTGCTTTGTCGCTCCTCCCGTTGGTAGTGTGAACACGAACAACTTTCTTGGAGGCATCTGTCAAGGTGTAATTTGAACAGCGGTACAAAATGTTAAAACATTAAAATTTTCCTATCTGACATTAATTCAAATCCACATCATCTAGGTTATTTGAGTGCTTATACCAATACACCATAACAGTTACCCAATTATTTTATATTTTGTAAAATCACACAATATTCAAGAATTCATACTTTTGAATCTTATTTATTCACGTAATAACTACATATAATTTTATATTATTTTTTAGATTCCTTATTCCAAACAAATATCGATAATCAATAAGAATCGATAATCGAATAATCGATTAGACAAATACGTTTTGACAAAAAATCACGATTTAGACTAGGTTTAGAAATAATATAAAGGCCATTAGCAAAAATAGCCGCTTAATACTGGGCCCTGGCACTGGAATATGTTTGCTGTCCTTGCGGTCAGATGCAGCGGACGCCAATGTTTGTTACTACAACGGAGTTTTACCGCTACGCTGGCATCTAAGTTTAAGCCAAAAGCGATTTAGGATTTGGTAATCGTTTCGTTGCGTTTCCGTGAATTAAAGAACAAGTGACAAGTACATACATTGTGATCGATACACACAGATAAATAGGGGTTTTAAATATAATCTTTATAATAAAAGGTGTATGATGCTTATAATAAATAGGTTCGTTTCGTGATCTATTTATCCGTGTCTAATTCCGATTTAAAATGTATGACACAAATTAGGAGATATAAAATATATTCGCCCGATGTGGTATAAACACCGTTTAAAAATTTACCAAGTCATGATACAATAACAAAATCAAAATTCTCGGAGGACTACCGAATTTTTTAACCGAGCCCCAACAAGACTAGAGTTGATCAAAATAATTGCTTTCATCATTATGGCGTGTGGGACGTGACAATGAATTCAAGTTGCTATACTGGTGGAATAGCGGAATGAGACATTATTTTCATTGATATCCCAATTTAAAATGTAATCGCATTATCTTTTCTAATTTCCGTTTATCGGTCAAGACGATCTAATGCACTCAACGATAAATATTAAAATTAAAAATATATGGACGAAAGTGTATGGAACTCTATTGACATACATTTGTGCCTATGGTATTGGCCAACCATAAAGTTACAGAACCTACATCGTTTATACAATAATGTTATCTAATTTTTATACTCTAATTATAGTTACGAAGTTTATTCATGGAAATTTCGATAGACGTTCCAAAAAATTAAAAGTTTCAACGCAACTAGGTAATAGAAGACACAAATTTTAAAAATTCATAATAACTAATTCCCCGCAACATAAGAGTTACGTGACTACTTTTCATTTAATCACCACTTTTAAAATATTATGAAAAAAGTAAAATAATTATTTGCTTTTTTTTAAATCAAAGTGATTTCGTTTTAAAGTCTAACTAAAATGCTTATACATTGGCTCTTGAAGAAAAAAAATGAGACTTACTTTTTAACTCTATATAAAATTGATATTTATAATTTTATATAAAATAATGTTTTACCGAAAAGACCGGGATATAGTAAAAACTTCTACAGTATATTATGATTTCATTAAAAAAGAAAAATCAGAGTGTAACTTAATTTTTCCTCTCCGAAGAGTTCATTTTATCTATATAGCGGGCTATCCGGACTATGCTTTTTCTATATCTGCATCTATGTGTTATGTTATAAAACGAGTGTTCTTTAGACCACACGACGGAAGTAAAACTTCAAATTCACAAAATATGAACTTTAAAATGAATTTACAATTTTATTCACTTTAAACGTAGATTATTTATTGTATTGAACAAAATAATAATTTATAAAATTGTTCAAGAACGAAATAAAATTACAAAATAATCAAAAAATCACCGTTCGCGTAACGCTAGTAAACTCGCATATATATATATATATATATATATATATATATATATATATATATATATATATATATATATTTCATGCACTGGCTATAAGAGGAAGAGAGAAATAAAATGTGCGCGCGCACTGCTCTCTCTTGCTCCTACAGTGTGATACAGACAATAGGCTTGTACTGTGTCTTAGATATACGAAACATAACTGGCTATGAGAGAAAGAGAGAAAGAAAATGTGTGCTCGCACCTCTCTCTCTTGTCCCTACAGTAATATACGAAACGTAACTCTCTCTCTCTCTGTTTCTGTCTTCATTAACTTATATCTCCCTCTCAACTTCCGTTCGCCTCGCCCGATCACACTTTTCGTAACGCTCTCGTCACGCATTCACCAGCTTACTCCCCAAGTCAAGCGTGCGTAAAGAAGTTTTACTTCAAAAACATCTTTCACGTACATAGGTATAAGGGTTTCATACTGTACGATATTACTGTACTACCGTATAGGAAGCCATTGTAATTTATCTTTTCTCGAATACGATTAAAATTACAATCTGTATAAATCTGAGTACATTGATTAAAGCTACGTAATAAATACAAAAGTGACAGTTAATCTCTCCTATTAAAAAAAATAATGTTTTAAGCCCTATTTAAACAAGGCCCAATTTTTTACCAAACGGTATCCCGATGCACGTACGCCTCTCGCAACGAAATATGTAAATGTACATCGCCATCATCAACTTTCGCCTTACAGCGGACCAGCGTTTGAATTACTCAGTATTAATTTTCATGAAGAATTGTTAATTACACCCCCAGAAATTGTGTAAATTATCTCCAAGAAAGTTAAGCTGAGGGGACGAGAAGGGATTTTGAAAAATAATTACTAACTTGTAAGAATCCTTATAAAGTGATCCTATCTAAGCCCATCCGTCATTTTCGCAGATAATACTTTGAAATTCGCGGAAAGCCTTTCATTCTGTAATTTTAAATATAAGCTTTGCGTCTAATTTTATTCAAATATAACATAGGAAGTAAATCTTTACTTTGTTGTTAGCCTTGGAAAGATTTAAGAATAACACCCATTTGCATATTCCTTTCAGCCCCTCCCTAATATAAAACGTTGATATATAAAATATTGCTTTCCGCAAATCTTTGTTCGGCGAATAAGTTTGCCGGGATTCATTACCATAGGGCGGGAGGAGTTGTGTGGAACAGCTGACGCCTACGAGTTTTTGATATTGTTTTAACCTATACACTCGTGCGGACTGCGACGAAGTTGGCGATGGAAAATTATAACAATTTAATATGCGCGAGTTCTCGCGGCCGGGCGCGAGTGAAAAGTTTAACGGGTTAGATAGAGCTTAGCAGTCGCGACTGCGGGCGTGTCACGTTGTGGAGTTCAGTGTGACGCTGTAGCGGAGTTTCCAGTGCGATGTCACCCACTTCGACGACGACAAGACGTTGAAGATAAAAAATATTGAAAATATCATTATTTTGTTTAATTTTATTTATCGAACTTTGCTGCGAGGTTAGAAAACGAAGTTTACAGTGGTGGGCTTATTGCTACGAGAACAATATCTTCCAGTTAGCCACAATGAATTAAATGAGAAAAATAAGTGCTTCGGTAGACTGTAAGGAATTTATAAACGCTAATTAATTACACTTACAAAATGAAGTAGACAAAGTCGATTAACATGGTATTACTGTATGTTTCATAACGTACAGAATTAAAAACAAAAGCAAAACGACACGTTAGAGGAAGGAATGGTTAAGGCCCAATGCACCATACACGGTCAAGACTGTTTGTCAAACTTACTGAGAGTTAAAAACGTATTTCTGTTTCTCATTAACTGTCAGTCTAGTCGGAACAAAAGACTACTTTACTGACCGTACCCTATTGCATGGACTAATTCCTAAAGTATCCATACAAAATACATTTTTAACTGTCCGTAAATCCGACTGAGAGTCCTGACCGTGTGTGGTGCGGGCGTAAGAAGGTTGGAAAGATTTTAGAAGGGATTTCGATCCGCCGATTATGATACGAGTGTACTTTCAGATGACTTTTAAATACAAAAAATGAGGGCTCATTTTGTATACATGAGTTCATTGGATAAATCTAGAAAGTAATCTAGAAGAACGTACGGTGAAACATTCTCCGTAGAGTTCGTTCTCATTCATTTTTCATTCTCCGTCAGTTCTGTGCTTTTTTATTGTTATAAGTCCTTACAGTGTTAATAGATTTTATCATTGAAATGAACGGCTAAAAGCCAAGTTGTCAATAGCACAGAACTCATTTATTCTTTGTTATAAAACGACATTATTACATATCATTTTATTTTAGTACATCGTCCTATGACGTCACGTTAGTTTAACGCGAAGCGGGTGACATAACATAATAATAAGAAATCGAGAGAAAAAAGAAAAAAGAACGTTTGTTCTCATATACCAAGGAAATTTAGCGAAAAGGAGAAGACACGATTCAAATGTATCGAGATTTACATGTTTCACTAAGACGTTCCAGATTCTTTCGAATAATATCAGCGAAAGCCTGTAGAATCTAAATGAGACGCTAAACAAAATGTTAAAATTGTCATATTCATTAATTCTTTTCATACTTTGCACCGTGTATCATGATTATTGGAATAACTTTTTCAAGTTTTTTCATTTATTAGTTTAACAATATTACAACTCTCTTCTGCGTAAGGGGTGTAAAAAGTCAAGAGGTTAAATGTTGATGAACACCTGTGAATCACATCGCATCAGATACTGATGTATCTGATGCGATGTGATTCACAGGTGTTCATCAACACTTAACCTCTTGACCTTTTATTTACATTCTGAGGTATCATTTCTAACAACTTTTCTGTACATTCTGTGGAATTTAGAATTCTATCAAAAGGATGAGTAAAGAAAGTAAAAAGGGAGCCTTCAAAGTGAAAGCAGAATGCAGAAGCCAAGAACTTGCCAGCGCGCAATAATTTTTGTAAAATCTCATATCTAACTCAAATTAGCTGGTAAATACGAAGCGTCTAATCTAATTGCTTACATGCATCGTTAATACATAAACAAATTAAAATTTATCCCGGCACAATGAAGGGTAGACGCGGCATCACTCTCGCGCGTATTAGACAACGAGTGGTAAACAAGTGGAGGGATGACAGCCGACGATGCCTCGGGGGTGGTAACGGACGAGCACAGTACAATACGTCAAGTCTGCGCCCCTCGCGACTCGTCCCCGAGGTACCAGTTCACCCTGCTGAGACACGTTAAGCCCCCATTGTTCAACATGCCGAAATATCGCGGCTGTCACCTACGAACAACGATCAATTAGTCAAGATTAAGTTTATATGCATAACGGAGTCGCGAGTTGCCGCCAGATCTGTACCTGCCGAAACAAATGTTCCTCCAGTGTGCGTGTGTCGTAGGTGCTAAGTCGAATATCGTGAATTGTTTACAGTTCTACGCGGGTGCGAGAAAACACGATTGAATCGAGTCGAAGTATGTAGAAAGCGTACAGCGTAATGTTAGGCTGTTCGAGAAACTTTTATGTAGGTAAGAATGTGAGGCGGGTATTATATTAAAACTCATCTTACACATAATAAATCAATATACGGTGCTCTCTATGTAAAGTTGAAATATTCATAAATTATCTTCTGTGGACGTAAAATATAGAGAAATGTAAAATAAAATGAATGGAATTAAGAAAATGAAATGTTAAAAATGAACTTGCAAATAGTTATAGTAGTCCCTCTATTCGTATATTTGTTTCTTTGGAAGCCATTAATTAACACATCGAATTCGATTAAACCTTGACAGGCTTTGCAGATTGACTATAAATTATTACCCTATGTCAATAAGGGGTGGAGAAAGAAAAAATTATGATACGCGGGTGATCACGGCGTACAAAAGCTAAGTAATCAACTAAACCAATATTTTTATTAATACGAGTAGATGAATCCAGAAAATAATTCAACTAAGTGTTGAATACAGAAAATAACTCAACTAAGTGATGAATACAGAAAATAATATTATGTGCAAGCAGAAGGATACGTATGTCTTAAAGACCATTATATTTGCAGATGACCACAGTAACATGAATTGAATCATATTACGTGTGGTAGACCACAATCGACAGTGCAAATTAAAAGAACAAGCGAAAAAGAACATGAATATATACAAGGCAATATAAGGATTATGGAAAATAAGGAAAACAATACCAGTACGGAATTACAAACTAAATGATTCCATTCCAGAATTTTGTAAACTATCTTTATATATATGTTAACAGAACACTTAATACATCTAATGCAATTTTTTCCAGAAATTGAAAATACCAGTAGATTGCCCAAAATATTCATAGATTTATATAAAATACATATCGCATTTATATAATTTTATATAATCTCAACAATATTTGACGAGTTGACAATAGACATGTTTTTTATTTAACCCGTAGGAATAATCATAAATTATCAAACATTAGGAATAATAAAAAAAATAAAACTACACACTTGATGAAACCACAACAAGGTCAAAATGATCAGAGTTTAAATCCGAAACTATGACTTCCTTAGTTCTAATCTATTCCAAGTTTTATTTCTTTTACACGTAAATATAAATTTGTGAAACTGGTGAAAATGTGTGAATCTCAAAATCTGAATAAAAAAGGCACGGTACATCAGAAACATGTCTGAGTACTTAATTTAAACATCCAGTTACTAAACATACTCGGAGCTTAGATTATAATCACACTCCGGCGCGCCCCTGTACCGAATGTTATTCTCATTTACTTTCATTTGGAATCTGATACAGACTTGTCTATTTACACGATGTCCTAACTTCATTGTCCAAATACACTTCATTATTTTCCTAATTTTAATATAATTAGTTTCGGCCTTCGTAGGTTCCTTCTCTATTCATTAATTTAAGCAATCTTATTCTTAAGACTCAGATAGGACGCAGATAGTTATCCGTCGACAATCCACATTTAACTAAATTTTCTGACTTAAATTAATTTTTTTTACTATACTTAATTAAACGGAATTATAAGCTAGTGCACCTTTGTTGTCTTATAGGACGCTTCTTTACCCTGTAAGTCAATGTATTTTACACAATAGTTACTTCTTGAGAGCAATTTTCTATATTTATTTTATGATGCAATTATATAGTTCCTGAGATGACAGAAAAGCAGACGTGCATACATATCATAGATCTTTACGTCTGTTTTAAATTATTTTTACAATGTATGCGAAGACTTATATTTATGCATTGTCGACCGCGACCTGTGCAAGCAAGCTGCGCGTTCCAGCACGAGATGTCTAATACGAATCACAAACCTATTCATATTGTCGTTGGGGAAAATTTGTTTATTACTTCATTAACATTTGGGCTTAATTATAGTCCCCAACTGCCACAACATCCTATATTGGAATTAATTCAATATACATTTAACCGTCTCATATGTTTCTACTGGAGTTGAGCGGAAATTTCGAACTTTAGAGAACGTTTCAAAATGAACCGAGCCTTCAAAATTTTCTTTGTCTCTTTTCAAGTGCCTGAGATACTTAAAAACAAAATTTACCTGTTTCGATATTGACTGACTCGCCGATCTTCGAAATTAAATGCGCTTTCTGCGGTCTTACAAATGTTTATGTATAAACAAAAATATAATTAATATATTTCGAAAAATGAATACTTAACACCCATATCATAACAGTGGCATTTTGCGAGTTGCTTTAAGAAAAAACGCTTCATAACAATACGCTCAATAGTTATTATTAAACATTGATCTCATAAACTAAAAGTAAAATTATTGTTGGGAATGATTTTAAAACAGATATAAGGTTACATGTTTAAATGTAAGCAGCAACCTCAAGTTTTTATTACTGCGTTACTGCCAAGGCACACAATGTTCTTCAACAAAAGACGTAGAGACTTGCAGAGGCTGTTGAATGAATGAAAGTGTTAGAAGTAAAAGAAACGCCATAGACTTATCTCCATATGCGATTTCATTACTTTTTGTAGCCAAAGAATCGCAAGACTTGGCTCCTTTCTTCAGATGATATATGTTATGGTTTTGATGGTAAAATTTATCTCGCATTGTTTTCAATATCTGTATTGCAATTATTTTCGCTTTCACCACGTCGTATATTAATTTATTTTACGTCCACAAAGTATCCGAATTGAAAATAAGATCAATTAGCTGCTATACATAAATGAGTTTGTTTTTATTAAAAATCAACTTTCTATAATTTCTTATGTATTTATTGATATTTAAGCCACCAAGTTCAGTATGTGTGAGAAGTACCGGTATTGTATAAATAGTATGCAGAAATGTGCAATTTTGACAAAATTCTACATATGAATTAAAATCAATAACTTTCAATTAGGTATACATTTTAATTGTAACAATAAATTTTTATATTTAAAATGTTTTAAATAAAGTATAGTATGTTTAGGAAAAGGAATTTTTACTTTGTTTTTTTTTCACGCTGCCTATTTAATAAGGCCTAATTTATTTTCAGTGTGTCGTTGGGATTTATTTATAATTCAGAAGAGTTGAAACCGGTTAACAATCAGTCATCCATCGCCCATTAGCCACTTCACAAATTTCATTAATTATTTAACCATTGCGCCATTTAGCACCAGCGACTTACAGACCTATCTGTAGGTATCTTTCATTCGATTACAGTTCCCTTTCGTAGTAAGCTTCAGATTTTAAGGATAATAACAAAATCAAGGTATATTCAGTCATGTAATCATTAGGATGCAAAATGTAACACATAATCTATTTCTTAGTTTTCGTCGAAATGAACTAAGGAAGCAATTGGAAAGCATTTCCAAAATCTTTCCAGTAAACATGACTGATCTTTGGTTTTTTTAAATATATTTTCTGATCGTTTCGTGTGATGCGATTCCTAAATCGAATATAGACAAATAGTAAAAAGTGATTGACAAACATTTGATACACATTGCATCTGCTATTGAGGTATTTCAAATTATATCAGCCCGAAAATTTACAAAAAAAATTAATAATGACATCCTAATTTTTATTATGATAGCATGTTATCAGATTATTTTGATCATCTTGCTTTAATGTTTATTTATAGTGTAGGACATTGATTTTGATATATTGTAATTAGAGTTTTAATTGAAACAAATTTAAATTCACGCTAAATAATAACTGAGTGAATTGATTCAAAAAACCAAATTTCATCCCAAAAATGATCTAGCCAAAGATATATTCAAATCGGACATCACTAGTTTACAATTATAATTTAGATTTCTGCTTCAATTTTGTCAGTCTGTCTAGTCTTTCTATAGCCTTGCGTATCCTACCATAGATAGTAATCTCTGCATAATTTACCCTCTCACATACACAAGCAGAGTCTGAGTAGTATTAATAAAACAAAAGACGGAATGTTCGCTTGTACTAATCAATAAATCGGACGACGACTAAATGACCGAATATTAAAATAATAATAACGAATCGTCGAGAGTGAAGGAGGTGGCGACGCGGCGAGGGCCGTAATTGTAAGTCATTTCTCTCATTACTCGTGTCAATCACGGAGCACGAGCCTATTTATAAACAGCGTCTGTCTAATCAGGCGGAGTGTTTTGAACTGAATTAATGGCAATTGCCCATCGTTCGGTTGTCCACAGCGCATATATTTGGATTGTCTTGGCTGCACGTGTTATTGGTAAACGCGAAGCACTTTTAGGCCGTGAAAAATTAATACACAAACCTGACTTCAAAGGTTGGCCCAAGCTAAACAGAGATGCAGTAGCATTTTTTTGTAATATTTGTTGATTGTACCGAAACGAAATAAACACTATAATGCAGGCCGCCACTTTTCGTAACTACAGAAATGACTGTCTTACCATTTTAGATAAAGTTCTAATAGTGATAGGACTGTGTCCTAGCGTTGGACAATTTGTGAAAAAAAATTTGTAAAATAGGTAGAATAGGGATTTTATCGTCCGTTTGTGAATAGTAATATATTTTTTAAATTGATCGAGTGGTGTTTGTGGTGAACATAAACAATTAACTTTAACATGTGAGATAATACGACTGCGAGGTGTTAGATAGTACATAAAACGATTATGTATTAGATCAGTTGAAGCAATTATTTATATACATTAGATTACTTCGTTCAATATTTTCTAATTAACTTGTATTAAGAGATATACAGTTAACAACATTTTACGTTTTATACATTCATAAAATCATAAAAATAAACTATTCCCACTGCGAAACTGTGCGAAGTGATAAACGCTTATGACAAATACCCTAATAACCCTATAACTATTCCCATGTTTATTTTTGTAAACAATCATCAACTAAAACCGGTTCCTTATTCCTGCTTCGAGCTCCACAGTTTTCTTTTGTGGATCACTGTCAAGAAAGGAAGGATTTACGACAAAAAATACATATCGCCTATCGCCTACTAAACGTATACTCTCGCGCAGGCGTGTGAGTGAGTCGGCGGTACAGTGAGAGAAAAGGACGGAATACTGGCTGCGACTGGTCCTAAAACGAGTATTACCGAGGCAGTTGAACGACCCCGATAATTCCTTCGGCCGTTTTCGTACGCCTTCGGGCGTCTTCGTGAGTGCCGATGTTATCGCGACCCTAGTGTAAAGGGAGTCTTTGTTTGGCTAGCTAACCGACTCCAATTTGAATTTGTGATGAATATTATATAGCGTCGGCGTCGCGTTACCGTCGCGGGTAAGTGTGACACCATAGCCACAGGCGACTGGCAATTAGCGACAACAAACATTGAATTGGAGCGCGTTTCAAGTGCCTCAAAACTCATGGTTTATTTTCGTCTTCTTTGGCCCAGTTTGATGCCTCCGAGTTGGGACGGACTGCAACTAGATATTGCTTTACTTATCATGTTTCACTCTTTTGGATGAATTCTCGAAAAGCAAGTAAACAGTGACTTTTACGATAATTCGTCAAATACCTTATTTTAAAACCAAAGCTTTTTTTGTAAGCCACATCGACATTTTATACTCAAATAATTTGCAGGCAAGTATGTGAATGCATTACAATGAAAAGTAACGCGAGTAATTATCTTCAATTACTAATAATTTCCAAAGAAATCAAACGGTTATATTCATTTTTCTCTAGGCGTAATTGCTGCTCATATAAACAGTTTTAATCGAGATAAAAAAATGTATTAATGCATAATAATTACAAAAGAGAGCTAAAACAAAAGAACACATAGGAAATCTTAGCCACATTTGGCGAATTACGGTAAACAAATTATCCTAACGTAAGTAACGTTTTAAAATTATTAATTTTGGCAATATACGGAAATCAAGAAATTATGTTTGCATAATATTCATGTTTACTTAAGATAAAGATTAATACAAAAAATATCGATAATTTAGGTAATAACGCATTGATAACGTTATTTACATATACTCAGTGTTAAAAAAGTTCAACCTTTTAACATCCAACATCACAACGTAATTTCCTCCTGCTTAAACGAATTTAATTAGTTATCTGTTTCGGAAGTTAACAAATTTTCCCGTTTCTTTTTAATGTTTGTCATGTATAAATGTTTGTCATTCACATCTCATTTAAAACAAATGCCATAATTAAGCTTTTTTGAATAATTAAAACTTTAAGAGCACCTTAAACGCTTCATTAAAAAATTTCCGATTGGTGACGATAGTCAAAACAATAGTTGTATCATTCGTTTTATGCACAATGAAGATTTTTAATTTTTTACCTTTTTCACTTTCAAAAGAAATATAACGATATCTAATTGACTTATTTTGTCATTATACACAATGAAAGTTTTGCCCCGTTTGATGAATGTATGGAAAAAATATTTTTAAGAATTCGTAAACCTTTATTTGCAATTTTGTTTTAATATGTAATATTAAATGATAGATTTTTAAGTAGGTGTACGATCTACTAAATGACGTCTAATGCATATTTCGAGTAGCTCCTGACAATGAAATGAACTAAATACAATATTTACAAAAAGCGATTAGGAAGCTGAATTTTATAACAGGCATTCAAAACACCCCATGACCCTTTAGGTAGAGACTCGAGTCGAGTCTACTTAGGGCCTCGCCTCGCCCTTCACACAAAGGAATCGTTAATATGCATCGGTCGTACCTGTATTTACGTACAGCCGTAGGTCATTGTATGCACGCGTTATGATACAGCGTCAGCTCGCATGGACGTGTCGTGGCGTTCAAAAACACAACTCCGTGACCAATTTACCACTCGACTTAGTAAAAGAGGCACCTAACGTATAAAAATGAACTCTGAATTTTAAATACGTAATATTTTTGACTTATTAAACAATTTTGTAAGAGATTTCAAATTCCATCAACCGATATCAAGACAGAGAAGGTCATAAATTATTTAATAGTTATTTATTTATATTCATACGGATCCGAAAGGAACTTGCTCAAACCAATTGAAACATACGTAAAACAAGATTTCCTCAATTCTTAAAATTGTTTATTGCGCCTCAGGTAAAGAAGGGAGGTACGTACTGCGGCGAACTTTTACGTAAAACTGTTAAATATCCATAACCGTCTCAACCTTGCTTTAGACAGTTTACATAACTTCCTATGCACGATTGTTGTCACTCAGGTAAAACACACTTTTACTAATACGACTATATCTCTCCTCAAGTTTACACGCTGATCACACTCTACAAATATTATTTTGATTTGCATTAAATACTAGATTTTATAAAAGTAGGTACTCGAGTATTTAATAAAAATATTATAGTATATAATTGTATTTAATAAAAATACTTTACAATTTATCTGTCATAAGTGAAAGTACGCTGTCATAGAAAATAATTCTCCCACATAACGGTTTACAGGGCCAAATGTCGGCGCCACATCAAATAACATTTGGACGTTATCTTTCTCCATATTACATCGCTTTCATCATTAACCCTAAACCAGATTTTGATTCAGCGTAATGACATAAAACGTATGCTCATTCAGAAGACAATGCATGATACGACAGTAAAGAGTTAAAAATATAGTTCTCCTCTTTCAAGTAAAAATATAATTAAACTATCATATTAAATATTTAGAGGCAAAATGTAGTCTGTACTATTTCATTAATAGAATGACACAGACTAAATTATACCAGATGTTCTGTATGGGAGAGTACCTAGATATGAGGTTCTATCAAAAACTATATACCATTAGGTATAATTTAGTAAAAAACGTTATTATTTTTTGTTATTACTAATAAACCTTCTACGCTCCTTTTAAAATAATTGTTTCTTCATACCTCTTTGAACTATAAAATCTATTAACAGTTTAATTTTAGCCGTTCTCGAAAACATAACCTTAAAATATTTTTTGCACTACCAACTACAGCCCTCCTGTTTTTTTTATTTTACACATTATGGTCGCACATCAAAAATTCATGTCAAATTGTTATATTGATACTTATCAAAACCTTAGGTACTAAAATAAAATGCAGACATTTAGTTAATTATCTTACCACTCGGTTCAGAAGTGCCGTCTGGTTTGGAAAACCCTCATAGTTCACATAAAAAAGATTTGTATTATTTAAAAAAAATTAAATACTTATAAAACTCTTGACCATTAAATTATTAATGTAAAGAGAAATATAATTGACATTTGTACAATCAAAAACGTCTTAACTATTATTGATCCAGCCACTTTAAGTAAGTCGAAACGTTACGAGAGGGTGGTCGTTGAAAAATATCCCCCAAAACAAGCTCCACAAAATTAACTCCCCCCACCCCCTCCTCCTCTATAAACCACCTCGAACGCAAGGAAACTATTTTAATAAACAAACAATACTCCAGAATATTATAAAAGAGAGGGTTTCAAAACATTCGAGTCCCGCGCCCGAGCTTTGACCCTCTGGTATTGTCCGCGGCGAAGGTGAAGTCGATGTAGGAGCCATTTTACGAGCCCAAAGCTATGACCATTAATTTTACTCGAAACGTTTCATAAAATGCAATAATGTGAAATATTCTCCTAACGGCCCCTCGACTCATTTAAGATGGAATGCAGGCGGCGACCGCGGCTGCGTACACACTCTACCAACTATGCCGGCTCTTTGTGTCTCTAGGGTACGGACCTTATCTATACTGCGAGCACATATTTTATTCGCACTGGCCCGACCGCAGCCACATACAACTACTGCTATTGAGAGAATAATGAATTTCCGAGAAGTTTCTGTTGCGAAATAACTCTTATTAAAAGTGAATGACGAGGTGAATATAACCGGCGTGAGTAATACGAAATAGGCGGTTCATATCACCAACGCGATGCGTAGCTTAGTGAAGAAGGAAACGGCCGAGATCGATGCGGAAACTACCTACGCTGATAATTCGACGGTTTTATTGAAATTTGGCGATAGAAATCGAATTAGTCATATCATTTTTGATAAAATCATTCTTAGTAATATGTGAATATTTTATTACGGAATGAAGGAGTGCAACGTCATAACGAAGGGTTGTGCCAATACCTGCTACTAGAGAAAGACGGCGCGAATAAGTCACAAAAAGACTGTGAGTCACGCCAATGAGGCCATCCATATCTTAAGACATCAACGCCGCGATTGGTTCATTTTAAAACTAATAACAAATGTCAAGATAGCGTCTTGTAACTAGATATTTCGTTTCCCTTTTAATACTTTAATAGTTCATAATTAAATGAAACTACGTGACGTAGTATTATTTCTACTACCTTTAAGTTCTTTACCACGACCTAGGTTTCGTTGTATTACAACATCTTCAAGTGGGCTATTAGCAAGAATCTTTGCTAATAGCCCACCTGAAGATGTCAATTGTGAATAATAAATTTCTACAAAATTAACGCCAAATATATTCAATACTTTAATAGTTTTAAAATGGTAAATAAATGTTATGTACCGAATTGTAAAACAAATTACGTCGGTCACGACACACAGTTTTTTCATTTCCAAAAAAAGAAGAATTGAAGAAGAAATGGACTCACGCAATTCACCGACAACATTTCCAACCTATCAAATATTCCAGTGACTATTTAAACATTTGTCTATGTTCAAATTGTTTTAAAGGTAGTTTTAAGCGTATCACGTATATAATGACATTTTCTAATGTTATTATAGGTGTGCGAGCTACATTTTGCAGAAAAGGACATCCGCCGTACCGCAGAAATGTTCGACGATAAAACTGAGAAGAAGATAGTTGTATCTTTACAAAAAACCTCGTTTGTTTGACAGTGATGTGCCTTCAGTGTTTCCAAACTGTCCTAGTTATTTAAGTGCACCGGGACATTCAAGAGAAAGTGTGGAACAGAAACGTATGCGTTTTGCAAGTAAAACATTAGAATTAGTTCTGAGTGAAAGTATTCAGTCACAAAACGAATACAAAAAAAATATGTGTAATGGTTTTATTTCTAGCATGCTTATCAAACGAGGCGAGTGAGGATTGGATTGTTGTAAAGAAAGTTGATGTAGTAATATTTGTTATAATTTCTTTGTTGAAAGCTCCTGAAATATCAGTTTCAGCAACCTTTGATAATAATTTAAAATTAAAATTGTTTCAAAATCACAACGAATTAAAGAAATTTTGCAGTGAAAACTTTTCAAAAAAGATTTGTAATATTATATACATTTAAAAATTATATCTCAGAACTGGATATCTTTAAAAATCAATATATTAGCAAACAATCTTTTAATGACACTTGTTTTAATATTGTTGATATGTTAAAGTGCACTTCTATAAATTTAGATGATGACGTCAAATGTAAAAAAGTAGATTTTTGTGTGAACAGATAACTTTATTAACCACAAAAAAAGAAAGACTTAGATACTCTACAAACTTTTTAATTTATTTCAGTCTATTATATTTCACTTCACGCTTATCACTACTTGCGCAGTAGTGCTTTGTTACATAAGCCTCGCCATACAACTCTTCAAAACGTTTGTTCGAAATATAACTGCGATTCAAAAGATCTGACAATCTGACTACAATTTTCTTAGATATATTAAGCAAATGTTCAGCCTTTTAAACCAATCAGATAACATTTTTTACTTTTATGATTGATCGATGAGATTATTAAACCCTTTAATGCAACCACTTGCACCTAACTAATGTTAATGTAACTGACCTTAATCTCAAAATATTAGAGAACAGTAATAGTTATGAATACAATGTTAATGCAGATATTTAAGATAGAGTCAAAACATAGAATTCAATCATTATTACCATTAACACAATATATTTTGGTAAATTTAATGTTAATGTAACTGACCTTAATCTCAAAATATTAGAGAATAGTAATTGTTACGAATACAATGTAATGCAAATGGCAATAGTTTTAACATTTCTGTATCGGAAGAAGATACCTGTATTAATTTATATTGCCAGCTGTTGTACCAATCATATTTATATAATAATACTTGTAAAACATGCATTGACTATTTAGTTTTAAGAAATGAGCAAACCCATGCAGATAAAAAATGGGACTACGAATTGATAAAAAATGTATTTAATTATATTATTGTAAATAATTTAATTTCTAAATACGAACTACAATTTTCAAAATGTGACAATCAAAATATCTTGTTTTAAATATAACGTCTACAAAAATACTAAATTAATATAATTTCTTCCTTTCTGATTTTTTATTGTGTAGTCACTGACATTTTGTCCGTGACAGTTAATACTAAATGAATATAATTTCTTCCTTTGTGACTTTTATTGTGTAGTCAGTGACAGTTAATACTAAATGAATATAATTTCTTCCTTTGTGACTTTTATTGTGTAGTCAGTGACAGTTAATACTAAATGAATATAATTTCTTCCTTTGTGACTTTTATTGTGTAGTCAGTGACAGTTAATACTAAATGAATATAATTTCTTCCTTTGTGACTTTTATTGTGTAGTCAGTGACAGTTAATACTAAATGAATATAATTTCTTCCTTTGCGATTTTTTATTGTAACGTACCCGAGAATTATTTTAGTAATATTATGTATCATATTATAAAAAAATGTACAAACATATTTTTAAATAATTATATAAAAGGTAAAAATGATACTTTAAGTAGAAAAACAAATAATAAGAAGAGAAAATTATTTAAACATTGTCTAAATAAGTTGTAATTTTGTTAATTCAGATATGTAATTGTAAATTAATTTTTTCATCGTACAGTTTTAAATAGATTGCAATGTTAATGACATATTATACATTAAAAACTATTTTTGTTAATTTTTTATGGACTATCTGACAAGCCACTCTGTTTTGTCCCAAATTGATAAATGTTCTATGAATATTTGTCATCAATAATTTCTTTAAGCAAGTTGATCATGACATTTTAGGAAAGCCGAACTTCGACCATTTGAGTAATTTCGGTGCATTCACTTTTGAAATTCATGGCCATGTTTAAAAGAAAATTTATTAACTTGGAAATGGCGATAATACATTAAGAGTATATAAATACTCATTCGGAAAGTGCTGTTGCAAGAGATATATAAAGTAGCTTTGATAATTTAAAGGCTCGCAAAGCTATAAATTATGTATTAAATAAGTGTATTAACCTTGTGTTCGAAGTGAAATTTCTTAGGGCTTACCTTGACATACACGATAAGAGTAAAAGAGTAATACGGGAGTAAATTCGTGAAAGTGACAAGGCTAAGTATCCCGATATACCGTAAGTGGTCGGACATCTTCGTGCGTCTTCAGTTGTTTACGCTTCTTTTTTGTTATGCACGGGTTTTTAACTATACTCAACGCTACGCAAAATAAATGTGGCTCCAGTAACTTCATTATTTTATTTCTTATAATTCAGTAATTTTATTTTTCGTCTTGTGACGCTACCTTTTGAAGTATATTGGTTTTGTAAAAAGTGCGCAAATATGATAATTATCACTTCCATCGTGCATCTTCTAACTTAAATCATAAAGTTCGATAAACTTTTTAAGACATAAAAAATACC
The DNA here is from genome assembly GCA_039881145.1 of Druceiella hillmani. Taxonomy (NCBI): domain Eukaryota; kingdom Metazoa; phylum Arthropoda; class Insecta; order Lepidoptera; family Hepialidae; genus Druceiella; species Druceiella hillmani. The sequence continues at coordinate 12,845,578 of JAYKKI010000047.1, read as the reverse complement.
CTTTTCATTTTAAAAAACCAAATAAACGAGACAATTAACAACACCGTGCTACCTAAATAACGCGTAACACTTCACACATAAAAGAACGCTTGTTGCGCTTGTCTATACAAAATTGTAACGAGACATTGAATAGTTACCGGAAATTTAGTTTTTAAAGCTTTGGTTAGAAACTGTAGAAGCTTAAACAAATTTTTTTTAAAAGTTTGTCTGTTTTGTAATTTGATATACGAAAGTTACACTCAGATTATAAAAGAATCTTCATTAGTCGGCAATTTTGAGGTCATGAACTTTAACAATTTATAGTTAAAATTCATTTTCAAGAGACTGAGTAATTAAAGCAAACAATTATCCCAATAATTTAGAAAAAAATATTTTTTGTTTGTATTTTAGAATTTGGCACAAAAACGGTTTGGCCGATTGATATGAAGCTCTCACTGACGTATGGTTTATAGTATCCAGACGGACATAAGGTACTTATAACCATTTTAGAGCGAGTGGATAATAAGCAATAACGAATAAATAAACGGGAGTCGAAGCGTGCCAGACGCATTTTTAAGTTAATCTTTTAAATCTCATGGCAGCTACATTATGATTTTGATCTTGGAGAACATGAAAACCTAGAAAAATGTTTAACAGCGTTTATTGCTAATTCTTACGGACCCTATATCGGTAATTGTTACGTTTCTTAAAGAAGTATTTTTGATATTGAATATATTTGGCGTTAATTTTGTAGAAATTCAACATTCACAATTAAATGAAACTACGTAATGTAGTATTATTTCTACTTTCCTTAAGTTCTTTACTACGACCTAGGTTTCGTTGTATAACAACAACAATCTTTGCTAATAGCCCACCTGAAGGTGTTGTAATACAACGAAACCTAGGTCGTGGTAAAGAACTTAAAGAAAGTAGAAATAATACTACATCACGTAGTTTCATTTAATTGTGAAGTATTTCTGAGTTAAACTAAACCGTTTTAGCTACATTAAAATAATAGTAAATAGTAAATAATTATTATATAAAAGAACTTATTATTTGAAACAAAATCTAGCCGCCTGTTTTGTCGGCTCGTAACCGGGTCGAGCAGCTAGTAACACATGTAATGGTAAATATTATCCCAGTAAATAAAGCTGCTAGCAAAAGATGAATCATAAATCCACAATATCAAACATAAACACTGTTTGCAAGTTGTCTCTAGATCTACCGAAACAAAAGCGCGCTAAGACTGTATATATCAGCGAGATATTTGTGTATTCATATGTAATCGTAGACGCCAAAAATAATACATTCATCACGTCACTAATGTAGATTTTAGAGCTACTATGTATTATCATGGTTTATATTCGGTAAATAAAACAAACTTTCGTAGTAATATAAATGTATGTACGTACAATACAACATATACGACGAATTACAGTCCGATTGAAACAAGAGAAAAGATACGTTGTCACATTCGTAGTTATTAGGATATCCTTGTCCAGTAATCGTTTCCTGTGTTAACGCTTGACGCCTACAGGGGAACTCGTCGATTATACACACAGGGAAGCAATATCAAATGTTATTGGCTACTGGTCACCCGCCCCGGCTCTACAAAAGTAGTGTCCAAAATATTTCTCTATACGCCACGTTACGTGTTTTCTTTTTAAATGACCTGTCGTGTACGAAGTCGTCGTACGGGTACAATTAAATTATTTGATTGAGAATTTTAATTTGACATATATTTTTTTCTTTCAAGAACGCAATTGTGCGCTTTGTTTTAATTAACAAAAACATATTCATGTACAGCAACATGATCCCCCTCCCCTTCACCGTATGCGAATACATCGCAACGAGCATCATTAAAAACAGTATTCTTCTATTCACTTTCAAAAACCTTTTCATCTCTTTCAAACTACTAATACAAATTATAAAGTGCGACGGGTTTATGTTTATTTATCAAGAACGCTTAAAATGACCAAATATTTCTTTTAACGAGGGTTATTAAATTGACCTAAAGATCGTCTTTCAAAAATATAGGGGTATATATCTGAACACTTTTTCGATACAGAGATCAGTTTACGAAATATTAAGCATTCAAGTGGTAATTTTTATCAAAGTTAATTCTCCCCATACCCGACCTGTTAGACCGCTATTTTTGAACAACACCAAAATAAAAAGAAAATTATCAGAGCTATATGTGCTCAACTACTTTACAAATAACAGTCGACCTTATGACATGTAGTCGGATCTGCAAAAAGTTCATAGAAACTCCGTACAAATGACTAAAATCAACTGCAAAATAATATTGGGTTTTAAAAGATATATTTTTTACAGAATACCAAAACATCTAAACAATACCACAGTAAGCTTTATAAGTAATGTGTTCCGTTGCATAATATTTGTAGATCTTAATGAAAATTATCTCCGTAATGATCACATATATCGATATTTATTTTTATTTTATCTTTATTTTTGCTTCCACACGTGGTGGTGCTCATATCGATAACATTTTTTGATATTTTCTTGGTGAAGTTGGATTTTATCATTCCTTTTTTTATTTTCGTCGTATAAATTACGAGCACGCCTTTAAGTCTCAACTAAAACATCTAGATATACATGAAAATATCTAGATATATATTAAAACATTTATCGGGGATTAAAAAGGTAGATAAATGCTGTCGCAGACTTTACTTTAGACCGTTTTAAGAGCTACAACTCTCCCATAGATATTATTATTGTAGTTTTGCCAACGTTCTTCAAGAAAGCGTCCAGACCAGGGACTTTTCTTCGACTACGCTTACAATACTAACTACATCTCAAAAATTATCCAACATATATACATAATATATAGCCTAAAACAATCTGGAATCTGTAAGCTAATATAATGCTAAAATTGTACATCAATCGTACCTCGAAAACAAGAACACAAATACAACTTACCTTTTTATTCTAGGATTATTGTCCGTGTGGCATTTGACACCTTCACTGCTCGTATGGAGATCTAATGACGGGATATTATCTCAAAAAGCGTATTTATAATATTTAAAAGTTAATTAGCATAAAATAAGATGAGCCTATAAATGTTTAATTACTCACTCGGCAATATCATTAAAAGCGCCAAACGAACTTTAAATATAAAATAGCTTAATGATAGACGAGATTGTGAAGAACAAAGAAAACATCAGCAGCTAATTCGAAGACCTCAAGCCAAGACCTCAATTTAAATATCATTTTTACGGTTCTTTACATCAAAAGGAAAAAAGGAACCCTTATAGAATCACTTCGTTGTCCATTTGTCTGTTTGTCTGACAAGACCATTTTTCTCATGACCGCGTGGAAGTATCAAGTTGAAATTAATATCAAATACTTAGGTTCAGGGTCTCTGGGAACGTTAAAAAAATCGAGCTTCTAAGTTAACGTAATAAAAAAAAGCTAAATATACCACCATTTACGCCGCAAATTTTGACACTCGCAAATAAATCAAAAGCTATTGGGTACTTCCCGTTGACCAGGAATCATTCAATTTGGCAAGAATCAAGGTCTCAAAGCACAATTGAAGGAAAAAATCCGAAAATCGTAAATTTGTAGATATATCACAAAAAAAATATTTTTTTTAAATGTGCGTCTGTGAAAGATATAGTAAGCAATATATTTTATTTCTAAAAAATTAAAATTTTGTAAATAGTTCAATAGGAATATTACGTACCCCTAAAGGTTTATACATACCTAAATGTGTACGGAATCCTCATAGTGCGAGTTCCACTCGTACTTGACAGGTTATTCAACTGAATATTGTCAAATTTTAACATGAGGCAGAATACAATTTATTTTAAATAATATCTATTATCCCACTTTTATCAGCCACTATTAGCTAATAAAAAATCGCAAATAAATAAAATTGGACAAGTTTTCGCTTTTGACGACGTCATCATTGTAACCTTTGGTGATATTGTAATTTAGTTATATCCGATATTTAATGTAAACGAAAAAGCACATAGTCGAGCAATATAATAAGGACTTTAAAAAAACTGCGAGTATGTACGTAAATCATTTCACATTTTGCTTATTTTCAGCGACCATTGGACATTTTACATTTTATCAGACATATATATTTTACAAAGCTTTTAATTTAAACGAGTCATAGGATTATTTTTCCAATTCATAGTAACATTTATCTTTCAAATTTTGTGATCCAACTGCAAACGCTTCGAAATTTACAATTCGGCAAAATACCCATGGATGATCGAAGAATATAAATGAGGAACTTGAAGATCTCGTTCTTCCGTTGATGAATAAAAGAATTAAATACGTGGAAATAATGAACGACTACTAAACAATGAAATGTCAATAAGTAGCATAACCGATAAGACTTATTTGTAGAGGATGAGATAAAAGATCGATAAACAGAGACTAACGATACGAGGTTTAGTAAATCAAAAAGACTTGAGTGACACCATATCGTCATCAGAATTGATGAAGTCTCCGGCAGCGCCAGCACCATCATGGCCTAGCGAGAACCCACTGCTGAAGACACGACAAATCTTCTCCCTTTCTTTATAAGATAATATAACATTTTAAATAGTGTTTTATCTATTTTCCGATATTTTTCTAATGTATTTAAAAAATTACAAAAACATTAAAAGCAATTTAAAAATAAACTCAATAAAAATTCTTATTCGAATTATACCAAAATTACAAAAAGTACTAACACATTCAGGGATCGTTGTCACAATGAAAATTTAAGCTGTAACACGAAATGAATATGGATTGAATTTCGATTCAGCCATAACTTACTCAAGCCGACGTGGCGGAAATAAAATTAATTGATAAATTTATTTGTTTGTACCCTTTTTTGTAAACATAAAACAAAATAAAATTTAGTAGCAGTGTGAACGCTCGGCGCGAGAGTCACGTCCAATGGACAATGAAATGAAAGAATCACTCCATGCTGACTGTCTAGCTTGGTATACTGAGCGTTGTAATATTATTTAACGTAACATATATATATATATTAGTTCTGACTGTCTTTCTTCACTATTTTTTATTTTAAATTTTTTATCACCATTGATTATTATGAGTTTGCACTAAAAATTCTAAATTAAATATTTCACCTTTTTAGTATAAACTATAAAATATACTAAAAAAAAGAATTTTTACTATTTGTTGTTTTCCAAACTTTTTGAGGCTTCCGTGAACAAGGGAAATTATATTAACTGATTAAAATACATTTCAATTAATTTATTTGTTTGTTTGTTACAGCATCGGGCAAAAATTATCGACTGATTTTAACAGGACTTTCACTGAGAGAATACTTGGAATTCAAACTAAAAACAAGGCTGCCTTTTGTCCTACTCGCATAAAGACATAAAGACTTGCATAAAAAACTTATAATTCGGCTTTGGAGGCTGACATAGTAGCAATCGATTGCGAGGGCTAAGCCTTTTTAATTTTAAATTTATCGATATGGATTTCAGTACCAAATTTGTCATTCAGTGCACGTTGTTGTTGTACACGTATTTGTGGAATTTATTTATATTAGCGTCTTAATTTTTTATTTAATTCGTAGCAAGAGCTGATTTAATTTCTAAAACTATAGCGATGTCCTTCGGTCACCTTTTATTTTTCGGTCTCATTATACTCAAATTATACAATCAAAATCGTTTCAGTCACTTTGAAGTCATGAAGCCTTTTAAAGCAACGATATTTGGTTAACAAACTTGTTACGTTTTCAATGTCTGATTAAAAAGCGAAAAATACTCAAATTTAAAAATACTTAGAACTGCTTTTAATTGTTAGTTGTTAAATGAATCGTTAAATATTTTTACTGATCTTTATATCGATACAAGTTTAATTTATTCACGAATCAGTCGGACGACTGTACCGCGGAAGCGGTAACTTTGCGCGCTCGCGGCCCCACAGTTTAACTTCAATAGTTAAAGCCGTGTAGAGCTATTAACGCTTCGGTTGCGTCCAATTTCCGCTGTAAGCCTCCATCGAGAGAATGAATCACCTTACAGCCACTTCGACGGGACGCGAACGCGATTTTATTTGAAAATGTCATTTTTTGACAGCAATTTTTTGTGTGTTGAAAAACATTACTCCAGATTATAAAAAACAGATATTATTTCCGGATATTAAAGTTAGATGTTTATATTTCAATTGTGTTAACCATTTAAGTAGTACATCGCAATAAATATTATGGTTTAAACAAAATAAAATGAGTGGATAAGCGTAATAGAAAATGTGAATAAAAAATGTTATTTAAGCATGATGACATTTCGGTAGTATTATTCAGTGTGTTAAATTTTAATAAATTCTAGTTACTAAACATTATATGATAGTGATCCAAAATTTTAAACGAATACTGTAAAATTATAGTTTAGATATACATTATTTATATATATATATATATATATATATATATATATATATATATATATATATATATATATGTGTGTGTGTGTGTGTGTGTGTGTGTGTGTGTGGGTGCGTGTGTGCGTGTGCGTGCGCGTGCGCGTGAGCGTGCGCGTGTGTGTATATAAAGTAGTTTAGTTTTTTGTTTCTATTTTTCTACGAATATTTCCTACAAGATCATCTCTTTCAAACACGACGAGAAAAGAATTAGGCTGTGGAAAATGTAAAATCTTAACTGAATTTAAAGTGAAATATTTCAAAATATATAGAATTAGAAGTAAACACAATTTAGGGGAAAAAACTGAGGATACGTAGTATCTCTATTAAAATATTTAGAAATGTTAATATTACTTCTCACCATGTAAATATGTTACCCAGTAAATATTTCAGAGGCATATAGTTAGGCTATAGTTTTCCGTAAACTTTAGGTAAATTTCTAATACTGTTTTTTTTTTTAAATTTCGAATTCAACGGTTGATATACCATACAATAAAAAAGAAAATTAGAAAGAAAGCTTGTATATACTTTAATTGCACCTCTGAAATTTCTAAACGAATATTTTGCGGGTTATTATGCTTTATCAGTTTGATTACTTCTATATTCTACCTGAAACTTTTTTTAGAAAAACTGATCTGACAGATGGATAAATGGACGGACTTGATCTTATGATATTTCCATTTGTCTTTTTTGAAGCATGTAACAATACAAATTCTTTAGATATTTTGAAATTTTAAATTTGTTCTTATTTTAGTCTAAAATCTCCCGTAAATTCCTTTTAGATCAATTTTATCAGGATACAGCGTAGTAATTTGGGATTTATTTTATGAAGTTCGTAGTACGGGATCTCGGAGGAAGATGGACCTTAGGGAAAAAACAATCAACTTATATGAGGAAGAGGCGGAAAGAGCCGGCGGCACCTGGAGCCGCCGTTAACCGGTTGCCAGCTAAAGACCATTTATTTTTTCGTTTAATACGGGGTCGGACTGGTAATCAATTAATAAATACCGTTCTTCCTTTTCGTGTGTTACTTGGCTAATCAAAGAATTAGCGTGGAAAGAGGGGCTTACACCTTTACGATAAAACAGAGTTTATGTTTGAATCGACTTAACGAAACTGAACTGACGAGCCTTTCTGAAAAATCTCATAGACGGCGATTTTTATAGAGCCATTATTTCGTTAGCGATTTCGCCAAACGAATGACTAAATTGAGTCTGATTTCACTACTGGTAGATACAATTATTACTTCTTCGTAGCGTTTTGAATCTTATGAGGATAATGGAAGTTTACGCTTCATTAATAACAACTGATCACTTTTTGTACCTGTCGATGTCGTTATGTGAATGAACTACTTATTTATGATTCGTTTTAAAAAGGTTTCTATTTCGTCTATTGAAATTGACACTAAGTTATTCAAAGTGCTATTTTCCTTATTAATTTGGTGATTTGTCTGACAATTGATTTGAGTTTTTGCCAAATGATATTCGCTGTCCGTAGAATGATTTCGAAGGTGTTGAAATCATTTACTTTAGTTGCAGGAGGATTCTGTAATTTCATTAGAAATTCTAATCAGTCCGTTCATCCATTCGTCCGTTACAATTTTAGAGTTTCTACAATTTCAACAGAACATATTTTCTAACAAAATAAAAAGAAATCTGCAAAATATCATAAAAAATGTCAATACCAAATCTCGAAATCGATATATAGTATTGGGTTTCATGACAACTCGCTTACGTCGGTTCAACTGTGAGTAAGTATATGTGCGTATATACCGCGTATTAAACTTTAAGCCCGAAGCTCAAAAACGACGCCCATCAACACTAACGTCGACCATAAATGACACCGAACATCCGTAATCTGCCATTTTCACTCGCGCCGCTTTCCCATTAAAAAAACGATAAAATAATTACTTAATGCCATAAAGCTTAAAACAAATTGCATTTCGTTTCAGCCCAAACCGTAAGTTTAATTGAATCAGCCCACAACCGCGCTGCTACAGTTCATTCCGACGATAGATATGCGCACATGTGCGGATTTAACGTCGGATCAGAACAGGCAGACCTCAGAGCGCCTGCACGTATTTCTAATAATAGGAGAATGTTAATAAACAGCTCGCTTTGTACAAGATAAAACAGGATATGAAATTATTCAGGATGTTCTCTCAATTCCTGCGTTCAAAAGTTGTCTCGAGTTGTATTTTATTTCATAACTTGCACAATACAATTCCCTCCTGGCATTACCCCTTTCTACTTCCTTATCATTTCTCTGGCTCCAGTGAGTCATTTATTTTGTTTTATTGTATTTAATAGCATTGCTCTATTACTTAGTGTTTATAAAATTACAATTTTCCTTTAATAATAATTAATAAAACGATCACCCTAATTAAAAAAAATGTCGCATTTGAAAATGCTAGCTTTATCTTTAGAGACATGCTAATACCTCCGCTATTACAACTCTAACCCATTTCCGAAACTACTCAAACAATAACAACTAAAATTATGAAAATAACAATGTTTAAAAATTTCCAAAAAAAACAATAGCGATGATTTTTGAATGTCATAGCTTTCGAGGAATTCACGATAGTTTTCAGCCTGCAAATTTATGCTAGGAAATATATTTATATGGTGAAAAATAAAAGTAAATATTTGTAAATAATCTAATGAAAATACTATATAGCCTTCATTCTTTAAACTCTGTGTGTACGGGCCCATCGCATGAATTCTACTTGCTCTTATCAATTTATTTTTAATAATAAAACCGTACAAGATTCCAAACAAGTATTAGACACGCACATCGCATAACATAATTTATCAATACCCTTTAACGCAGATCCGATCCGGAAGCCCAGACCCCTACGTGTACCTTTATCTAATATGACACACTTTGGCAACTCCTCAGTTATGGCGATAATTTCGACGGCAAACCAAATTAACTTCGCTTCGGCGGTTAAAATCAAAGTAGTTAGTCGAACGACCGCCCGCTCTATCAACAATGGCGGCGACTTAATTATAATTTTAACAAATTAATTTACAATTTGATCAGCACTATTTACTCTTGAACGCATGTTAAATAAATTATTATATCGTTTTGCGAGGTACAGCTGGTGGCAAAAGTACATCTATTTAATGTGAATTTGTCAAGAACAATCTAATGGCCTTAAAGGTAACAACATTTACACGAACTTGCAAACCCCTGGACCAAGTTTGAAAAACGACAAGGATATTCCATACGTGAGCGTGATTTCCTAATAACAGGCTTCCCAACTGAACACTGGATGCGTAGTTTGAATGAAATTTTATTCCTTTTTCGAATATATTCCACGTACATATCAAATATAAATTATATAATTACCGTAAAACGACAATAATATGGTTTCAACATACAGTATAAAGAGTGCAATATTTTTATAAAAGAAGTAAGAAGCGTATAATAATCATTTCGTATTTCTATATTTTTATTTTGCTGATCTAACACATTGTTCATTTAATACGAATATTATCAATGAAATGGACCGTAAAGGAAAAACAACGCATATCTGAAGAAATACAAATACGATCGTATATAAAGGCGTGTCCATATTGAAAATTATGTACGGGAATAAATCTTGTTTACTGCAAAATAAAGATTAAATGCAGCGAAAATGAGATCATAAAGGAATACGTGGAAAGCAGTTTGTGAGATTAAATTAAAAATGAGAAGTTGCGGCGCAAACGTGTCGCCGAGAACGGCGTGATTGCAAAAATAAAGAAAAGGACGAAATGTGCAAAAGATTGAAGTGGCAAGTAGGAAATATAGAAAAAGCAATGAGAAAACGCGAAAGCTCGACAAAGAGATGAAAGAAAGCTCGACATTAGCACGTAAAATCAGTGGATGTTACATGGAGTTATTATAACTTACTATCTGTTACTAGTTGCTTAGCTCGCAATAAACTAAATTTAAAGTACAATATACAATGTAACCTATTTTTAAAGATATATTTTATTCAATTTCACTTAACAAATTATACAAAAATTCGGCTGTAACTTTCAAACTTTTGTCGCAAAATGCACACTTGTACTTAAAGTTTAAATTGCGATTTAATTGTTTGAAATGGTGTTTTACAAGGGTCACCATTGACAAAGACATCGTTTACTATCAAAAAAACATAGCTGATATCTCTTTCAAATATAATGTAATAATATGGTTGGAAATTTTATAACGAAAATGATCATAAGCCTTAAACAGAATTTGTTAAAGGTCGGAATTACTAGAATTACACAGTTAATCTGTAATAAAAAAAGACTAAAGTCCAATTTAATGTCCAATTAAATAAATTCGGAGTTTTTTTTTTCAAGCAAAATTATTGTGAAAAGGCAAAGCTGGATTATTCCCACAAGTCACTTTTGAATTAGACTAAGACCAAATTGTAAATCAATTTCTGTCATGTTTATCACTTTTCGTTTCACTTTCCAAACATGGTTAGATCTAGAGTTTGGCCGTTGTTCGTATTTATATTTCAAAAATGGTTTTATTACAAATACTACCTTGCAATAAATTGGTATTAGAAGCACGTTTTTAATCGAGTACCGTTAGAAGTCCTTCGGAAAAATCACGTTGGTCTCACGTGAAAACTTTCAGACAAATGCCAATGACACCACTTCGGTTACGTGAAATAACATCGTATAACTTCCGGTGGCATTACATGGTAATAATAAATTTTATATTTTTTTACACATATTCTCGAATGTTCACAAATATGAAGGAACTATTAAACCTATTGAGATTTTCATGTTATACTGAGATGTTTACAGTTTCTCAAATAACATCCGCGACATGCTGTTGGATCTTCGTAAGACCTACCGGCGCTAGACAAAATAATCTTAGATACGTGTGGATGTCCAAGTTGTAAGAAGACAAGACATGTACGAAGTTCCATCGATAAGTTTATTGTACTACGTTGAAATACCTCATAAAAGTTAGTCTATCAACATACCTTATGATTCCATTCAAAATTTAGTTGCCTGTCAAACTCAAAATTGCTCACAGTAATCGACTATACTCGAGAGTTGAACTTGCAGCCCAACAGAGGGCACGCATACCGTTCGGTTTTCGGAGAAAATTGAATTTAGGTAATGATGGGCGGGAATAGGCAAATTCGTTATTCCTGCTACCTCTAACGAGGCCGCCTCTAGCGGAACGCGGGCAGGCTCTAACGCAATAGTTATACTCCCTTTACCCGCAGACTGCGGCCGAGAACCGCCAGGCCGCACACAAATTATTTCTAAACAAATAAATATAAAGTTGACTTTAGGTGTTATCAAATTTTCAATTACGAAACTTCCCAACCTGCGTGGGCATTTCGTTTCCACGATGTTTGTAGGTGTGTGGGATACTGTAAATATTTAAATTCTTGAGTCACCCCTTACTGTCACTGGCATCGGTGGATGTACAAATTGAATTAAGCACAATTGCCCAAATCATTAACTAAAAACAAAATTGCTCACTACGTTCGTTATTTTACGGGATGGACAATAACCTGAAAGTTCATAAAGCATTATATCCAACTTATCTGTGATAGATAACATTATGTATTTTATTTGTTTTCAATTCGAATAGTTTTAATTTCCGAACATAAATTTGTCTAACATGAAATAACTGAGTTTGGACTTACTTTTATCATGACAATTTCATGATAGTGTCATATTTAAAAAAAATATTAAGATAGGAAAATTATAGCAACAAGATGATTTTTTACGCGTCGGCACTGATGTAAAATCATGTTAAATAAGTTTGTAAATATATACAACTACCTCCGACTCGGAACATTACTACGTACTACGGCGACGCCGCTCCTTATTTTTAAGGTTTTAGTCAAATCAAGCTTCAAATTACATTTCTTTAAAGCGCTACGAAATTGAATTGCTAAAAAAGCAGATCCGATAGAGACGACGAAAAAAAAATTTTTAGCAATCGAATTTCGCATATATTTAAGTGAACATTTCGTGACATTTGAGGACATTTCAAATGCAGAACCGCTTGGATATATAACGACGACACGCTGAAATTAAATTAATTAATAATGATAAATATGTATAAAGTTTATTTCAGTTTTATTTTCCGCGTTAGTGTTCAACAAAGTTAGGTATAACTAGTGAATTAATGGCATACTTTCTCGAGCGCTTGTTAATTATTTATTGTTAAAGTCTTGTACTGTTTTATTAAAAAAATGGATAAAAGAAGTATGGTTTAAGCTTTTCCAATTACATTTCGTCTTTTATAATAATTTATTAAAAAGGATTAAGAAATTGTTCGCCTTGAATTGTCTGACAGTGATTTAAGTGTATTCATCTGTCATCTTCAAGTTATTTAGAAAATTGTATAATCTACTTGACAAACAGTAAACAAAGACGATAACCAAAACAGAAAAAAAAATGTAGATATTCTGAGCACATAAAAAATATACTAGCGATTTTTGCCGTTCTTCTCGTGAGAAAAGTTGTGTTCTATATATATTTGCAGATGTATAAATTTTTTTCTCAGGGGTGCACTGTAGAGAGTGCCCTTGGTTCTTGCACATAGTGATAGAATAAGGTGTTTCTTAATTGAAAACATTTAGTTATTTATTTTTTTAAGTTATTTACTTGCCTGTTGAAACAATATCTTGTGGCAACGCTTTTATGAAGTACAAGAACAGGAAGGTAGCAAAACATAATCAAAATATGATAAGGAAGTTTGTGAGAAAAAACTAAAAACACAAAATAACCTAATTTGATAAATCGGAAGGGGTTTTGGATCAGGACTGAGGATTAGGAAAAGGATTAAGGGAGAGGGGACGAAATGAAATGGAATGTGGACAATAACATTAAGGGAGGTATGATTTTTAGACGTCCATTGAATGCTTGAATTTTTCCACTACTTAGTCTCACAGAAACAACTCATGGAAAGAAGAAATATATTTAGGGATAAGGAGCGTGAGAAGTTTTACAGAACGGACACTCAGGTAGGGAACAAAAAGGGCTACGAATGCAACAAAATTAGAGGGACTGTGAGGATTATTTATGATATTATAAAATAGGAAAAGAATGAAAATTGTACCAGTCACGGCATGTTCATGCCGCATCCTAAACTTCCAGACGTGATCAGATTCTGAGGCTGAAAAATGTAACGAATACATATAAACGTAGATGGTGTAAAGATTTATTACACAACTGTTCTTGACATTGAATTGTCTTCCGTAGTCGAGTAGAGGCAATAGCGTTTGATGTAGGTGAATTTTAGTTTCAAGGGGTATGAAATGTTGCAAACTTTTAAGAGAGCATATTATTATTATTGATGTCAATTAATTAAAAAGTAATTTGTTAATTAATTAAATACTAGTACAATTGATTGATTGTAGTCTTGATCTTGATGCTTTCTTATTACAAATATTGGCGGAGACTCTGAGGTATGAAAATGTAAAATTTCACTAAAATTCGTCCAATGGTTTTTGCGTGACGTGCTGACAGACATAATCTCGTTGCCTTATCATTTTTATTCCTTAGATAACATTTTAAACAACATTTTAGACAACATTTTAAAGGGATAATTCGGCCCATTATTCTGGATAATAAATAGAAACAAGACTTTAATATTTTGAAAAATATTGTTTTAAGAAATTATTTTTGTTTACTTTCTTCTATACATAATAGTGAGAGGATCACGCCTGTAATGAAAATTATGGGAAAAACGTCATGTCAAGACTACGAGACGTCAGTAGATACCATTAGTTACATTTAATTTTGGAAAACGTTTTTCTGATTTACCTAGGAGGATTTGATACAAATTCTGCTCGGATTTAATATAATAAATGTATTGAAGAGATTTTACGATAAAAATTTAATTTCGAATTATGAAGGCGATTATCTCGGAAACGGTTAGATTGTTCACATTCTTCAAAAACATCTTACATTAAGAATTACAACAGGAATCGGCCCTGTGAAAATGTCGTAAGAGAAAATAGACCTTGTATGTGTTTATGTATGTGTGTGTATATATATATATATATATATATATATATATATATATATATATATATATATATAAATATACACGCACGCACACTCGCACCAATACCCCCGTTTTCTTTTTTATGCATTGTAACTCATACTGTAGTAACACCATAACAATGCGAATTATGAGTTACGCGATTCCTATATTATTATGTGCCTGCCTCACCCTTAACCATCAGCCTTAGCTTTTACCCTTCACGATACATAATTCCACTTGCATTTACATAATTGCACTTTCACATGTTTTGTTTTACGTTAATTATGTCAAGATTACAAGTCAAACAAATTTGGATGTAAACAGAAGGAATACCTACCTTATTACATTATAGCATTTAAAACTATTATTTATATAAAGAACTTCTTAACGTATTATCAGATTCAAATAATACGGAGCTTACAACCTAAAACCTCACAAAGATAAGGAAAAAAACGATACCGAAAAGGTGACAACTTAGTGCCATTTCTCCCACAAAGCACATGAAAATTTCAAGTTTAACAATAGGTCTATGCTTAATTAAAAAAAATTGACCAAATGCAAGCTACATTTACACAATTAGTGTGGCGCGCAATCAGTCCCTACTTAAATGTTTAGTAACTAGCTGTGTATGACGGTTTCATTGGCGTGAAATTTGCAATAAGGAGAAAAAACATTTTTCTGATATGTTGCTCTTGTTTGTAAACTATTACCATACAAAATTTTATCAAAATCCGTCCAGCAGATTTTGCGTGATTTTCTGGCTTTTATTATCATTCTACATGCTAAATCAATCAGCCTTTTAAAAATATTTTCTATGTACAGTATTTACTCTGTTACAATTTTATTATATGTTTATAATATAGATAAAGCACTCTGACTGTGTGCAGCGCTAATTCTCGACTTTGGATGCCAGCAAACGTAAAAATCAACGTCCAAAAATGACAGCAATATTGCACATAGTTGGAGTGCGTATTAATTCAAAAAAAAATTGAAAAACGTGTAAGGACAAAAGTTGTTCTTTATATTGTAAGACATATTTTTTGTCGATAAACCTTTTCGCTAAAACAAATGGTTCAGTGGTCATAAACATTTAAATTATCTAAAATAATTAATAGGATCAGAATTTTCCAATCCTGATAATTTTGGTTCAACCGATAATTAATTCTCAATGTCCGCCTTTTTTTCAAACATTTTCTGAGTAATTTTTTTCTAATAATTTTTAAGAGTTTTTCCCCAAAAATGTTTACACCAGTTCATAAAAATACGTCATTATTTATTATTGAATTCTTACTTCAATAAGTTTTCATTTGATAGCCTACACGATTCCCTTTAATTTTTTTTTATTTCCCAATTTACCCCCTTAAACTAACTCCCAAAATCAAAATTGAACTTTTGGTACTAAACTTTATCTCGGAATACCAAAAACATTTGAAGACATTTCAAAGTTGTTCCCCGAGAAAGGCGAATTAAACTGACGGTTCTTCGTCGTTCACGCCTTCGCGTAATTTCGCCTGTCGCATGACGTCGTGTTAAATTGACACGGTATATGTATTATAAAACGAACGGTATATTCTTATAAACGAAATATATGGTTCCAGCTGGTGACTACGGAAATGCTATGCAGTTTTACTCCTACATTCAAATATAGAATAATACAAGCAGAGAATGAGAGGGCCCGAGTCAAAAAACGGGTATAAAAAAATAGTTACAATTATTAAAATAACATACGTGTATTTTGTTAAACTACTCTCAAATAAAATATTAAACATGAACTGTATACAATTAAAAATATTACACTGATTATATACAATAACACATGCGTATTAAATTAAATAATATCCAAATAAAATGTTAATCAAAAACAAAACGTAATTCTTGAAACGATGCACTCCGTGTTAAACAATGAACTCGCTCGGCCGATGCCGAGTTTACCGGAACGGTTAACCCGCTTGACCGACGCCGAAGAGAGCCGAGTTTACCCGAGTCAGTCTCCCCAACCCGATCGTTACGACTCAGTTTCGTTCGCTGCTCAGAAAAAGTATGCACGGTGGACCTAAAGAAGCTTTCACTTGAAAAAATATCATTTTTACGAATGAAAGTCTTGGTGGCGGCAGCCGTGTAATTTAAAAAAATGTCATAGTGCAGGAAAGCATTTTTATTGATGTTTCCATAAAATAAAGCAATACATTTATGGTTCGAGTCGCAACTCACACCGATGAGGTCTAAGTAAAGCTGTGGTGATATATTACTCGTATTCCAATTTTTGACGAAAGTTTTAAAGCTCTAATAACGTATATAATATAACGTCATTGTTAAAACTCATATTTGAAAATAAGATTAAAGTGTCTAAACAAAGTAATTGTTAATAATGTGACTAAAAAATAATTAGGATTAAGGCAAACTTTTTATCTAATGGGCTGGAAAGTTTTCCAATATTCCGTGAAATTTGCAATGTCTAGTATTTTTGTTTTTGTTTTTAAAGAAAAAGTAATAAAAGTAGCAACGTAATTGTTATAACTTGACAATTTACAGAGTTCCGTGGCAAAATTGCCAAAGTGGAACACTTGGGTGTCCGTCCGTTCGTCATGGGCGATTAAAAACTTGAACAATGATACAAGTATGATGGCCCAACTGTAGATTCAAAGTATAAAAAGGTGAATTTTCATTCCGAGTGTTAATTTCAGGGCTAACCTGGGAAATAAATATAAATTTCTTTATCTTTACAGTATAGGGTGTCAAATGGAAGCTTATTGAAAAAGGAATTCAATTATATAATATATATATATATATATATATATATATATATATATATATATGTGTGTGTGTGTGTGTGTGTGTGTGTGTGTGTGTGTGTGTGTGTGTGTGTATATAATATCATATTTGTTATGAATTTTTTAGACATTTTTCGGGGAAAACTTCTAAAAATTGCTATCCTCATTTTTATAGACTGAAAAAATTATCAGGAAAAAACTCCAACGCGATTTGTTTTTATAAACAATTTAATTGTTTATTTCATTAAAAACCATTTTTACTCTTACACATTTCGTTATTATTTTTAATTTGGCTCATGTTATAGTTTATATCTGGCTGCTTATCCGAAAAAAATTGGAGAGACTTTAGATGCGTTTTGGATATCACGGCCTACATATTTAAGGCTAATTAGTAGTTAATTGAATTTTACATGACGTTGGCAAGTTAAGAAAAAAACTAATTTAACCGATTTTAACCGCATACTGCATGCCGTAGATATTAGGTATCTACGTACAACCGAACGAGAAACCCGACAATTTCGAGACTAAGTCTCGAAGGAAGCAAAAAATTAAATTATAACTTTACAATATTCAATGCGGGAGAGGGAAGGAGTATTGAATAAGTTAATAGACGGCCCATTGTCATATTTAAGCCCACGAATCACGGGCGGCGGGGTTGAGTGCTAGCCGGCGTCGTCAGCCTAAGACGAGGTCATTTTGTGGCTTCGTCGGGCGCGCAACAATGGCGGCCGGCTACAATAGTGTTGCGCTAATGTAGAGTGTACGCCGGGACAGATTTACGGCAGCGTATCGGAGACAATAAGTAATGAACTTGTCGTTAGCAGAGGCGCTGGGAAGCGTCTGGGAGGAAAAAAGGTCACTGAAGAGGAAAGCACTGGTAATAACGGTTCTTTGGGCGTCTTGTGTCGTTGAGCCATCCCAGTTTGTGTACGGCATTGTGAGCGTACTAAATTATATATTTCGTTGTGTACCTGTTAATTTACTCACTGAAATGTAAACCCGACATCGCTGCGTGGTATCGGTTAAACATTTAGGGAGCTCCGCTTAGGGGCATTCGCAGCCGAACTTCATACTTGTGAAGCCAAGTTTATTTCGTATGCGCTCAAGCGTAAATAATTTATTGAGCCCTATTTTAAAATGCATTGATGTAAAACATTGTTCAATTGCATTGCACAATTTTATTTTCTTGATGACCCACAACTGCGGGTAGACCGCATAAATATATTCACTTCCTACGCTCAATTTGCGACAATTTGTCCGTCATACATTGCTCGTACGTGTTTACTTTATGGTACCTAGTGTAATTCAGTACTTAAAGTCGTTCACGTCTGAAGGTCACTCAGAGTACGAGTCACTTACATTGCGGCGTGCGTAATAAATTCGGCATTTTTGATGTATTGAAAACTTCAAACAAATTGATAAATGAACTGAGAAAGTAATATAATATTGAAATACGCATAAATTAGATTCTGTGGTTGTTGATACAAGTTAACGTAAATAATTGGAAGTTTTATTCAAATATAAGCTATGATATTTTATTTCAAGTTACATAGGCATTGAACACTCAAAGGCGGACACATTATACGACGGTATAAAGCTTAATTATATGGAAATCGAGATTTAAAAATGTAAAATAAAAAACAAAAGTTCAATTTCGTTTCTAAACATTTGTCCATTGATGGAACGTACCAAAGTTGCAAAATGACATGCAACTAAAATTATAAAACTTTTAAGACTATGACAGACAGACGGACAAAATTACAAAAAACTAATTTATTTCACTACGAAATTCTAAAAATAAGGGCATAATCAACTGACCTAGACTGAGCGCCACGAATACTAAAATATCGGTAAAACATTAGGAAGAATTAATAAATGGATGGCATCTAACAAGTCTAAACATTTCACAACGTTATCACATTACAACTAGAAGTAGAACTAGAAGTTGTCGTATTAATTAAATTCTATAATTCCGTTGAGCAACGACTTAGTAAAATTTGACAGTCGGTGAAGGGCGGAGGAGGCTGTGGTTGAAAAACAACACTTTGCACGATCTCACATCACGACGATACAAGCAGACTAATTACAACAAAAATTATTTTCGAAGTGAAACAATAAAAGAGCAGTAAACTCGCACAGTTACGACCGAACGAATGAGACTGTCTACGTGGGAATTCAACGCGGAACGCTGCCAAGACGCGCCGCACGTGCAGGTTAGTTCTGTTCAATTAATGAAACGATCGTTCCTGCAAACTGCCGGTGTCATTGAATACTTTCACATTGTGGGTCACTATGTTGCCCGTGAAAAGTGATTAGTTCTTGCAACCTTGGCCCGACGAAATGTTAAGCAATGGGCATTTTTAAATTCGAGAGAAAATTAATTACAATCGCGACATCGCGTTAGATCGAACGGATAAACAGGGCAAAATTCAAATACAAAACAAGACTGGATTGACGAAGTCTTTCTAAAAAATAAAGACTCCGTAGATCTTGATTTCTAATATGGAGAAAGGGGAAATCTAGGTTTTCTCGGTCCGATCTAATTAATGTATCGATACGAGCAAATGCGACACAGGCTTCGATTGATAAAAACATACTAATATAAGACCGAATCATTCGATTGAAATGGTCGCATCAATAATATAATCACGTCGCTCATTCGATCGAACTAAATCATCAAATTTGTTTATAATAAAGTATTTAATGTTTATTTGGCTGCGGCCGGGGGCGCCAACAGACTTTGTTTTGTTTAATATACGTCCACGCGGCAACTTCAACTGCAGACGATGGGTAATTATGTTTTGAAGTTTTAAGGTGAATAGGTTTAAATATGTTTTGATATCCGATCATAGAATTAGATCCAAGCCGTCTGTCGAGGCTATTATTTTCAAAAAGCCTAAAATTGAATGTTTGTAATTTGTCGTAATTTTTTTTTATTACAAAAAACAATTGCCAAAATTGTTTTTCAACAACAGAGAAAGCAGATAAATGATCAACCGAAATATTGTTATATTTTTCATTACTTACCCATTACATTCATATCTTTTACTTTATCTTGTGCGTTGTGTACATACGTCATTATATTTTAAATAAATAAAAAGTGAACTGTTGTATAAATTCAATAAGTCTTTTATTCCATAGTCGTTTCATCCATATGGAGGTCGATCGAATCATTTCATCGATACCATCCATACATATTTGGAGGTTCGGATCGTGACTATTCGATACGATTCCAGAATCGTATCGAATATATACGACCTGTATTGATCCAAAGTATCGATACAAGTTGAAGGGAATAAACGCTATAAGAAATATATTTAATATTTCTATTTACTTTCCATCAAATTTATGGCCCCTTTAAACATTACATTATTTTTAAAAAATGCTTCAGACTTTTTTGCGATACGCTTGCCATCGATTGGTCCGTTTTTATGTAACAGATTTACTTAGTAAAATCTAATGTACCTTTACTTCGTATTTATTAATAGTGGCTAAAGAGAATGAGAGGGAGAGAACAGGCAAGTCTTGGACAATCCGCACAGTGGATGGGAACAGATCGATGCTGCGTATACCATGGACTGCTAAAAGAACCAATAAATCCATACTCGGCCAAATGTAAAATTAAAACCAAGTTATCAACCATATGCTAAGAAAGAGTTCATGGTTATTTTAGCCAAATAACTTGTAGATAGTCTGATAATCTACAAAACATGGTTATTGTAGGGAAAGTAAAGGGCAAAAGAATTCGTGGTTTTTTAGAATTGTGCATACGCATAAAACACTAAACATACCATATGTTTAGTGTGACCATTTAAAACATAAGTTAGCATTGTCATATATCTTTGTAACATAAATCCATAGTACTTATACATAGGTATGTCACCAATTCACAATCTCTAATCCAACACCGACTCGTTCCACTGCCGGGCTCAATTACTATTCAAATCTCGAATTTGCAACTGACCGATTTATTTTGATTTCACGTTTAACTTTATAATATCAACAATAAACAAATTAGTATTGTCATGGAGGTTGTAATAGTTGAATAGTTGTTGTAATAGTTGAATAATTGATAAATACTGTTTCCTGTGAGTAACAAACGGTTTCACTTACTTTTATGTCATCGATTTATGTCGGGCGACGCGTCTTGCGAGACAACGCAGCGCAACAATGAGCGCACATATCCGACCCCGCGGCAAACAAAATGCAAATCTGCTTTCGCGATTTACGCGACACTTGACTGGTTGCGATCAAACGCCGCCCGAGCTCTGTTTGCCAGCGACGGGCTGTGCGTGCCGGCCGCGGTAAATACTAATCAGCGGTAATTAACCGTATGGCGGGGCCGCGCCGGCGAGCGCCCGCGATGCGTCCGCTAAATTAGGCCGTTGGCACCAATCGGCATCACAAACGCAGGCGTTTCTGTCGTATTAATCAGCGCGATGTTGCGTCTATTGAGAATTCGCGGGAGGACGACATATCGGGGAGCACTTCGAATCCCGTGAAAGCATTTCAAAATTGTAGACAAGATTAAGAATGCGCAAACAGTAAGCCTATTTATACAATGCGCAATGCACAAAACAATGTTTATTAACAAACAAAATAAAACAATATTTTTGCCATTATTACGTAAAATATTTTTTGCGACAATATTATCAAAATTCTTTTATAATTATAATAAATCACTACTACGTTCGGCAGAGAATTTGTAAAATGACAAGCGTGCGGTAGATATGAGCACCTCTATATAGGAGTGTTCTTAAATATCTTTCTCTAACAATTTCCTCAGTTTCATTGTAATAACTTTCAAAAGCGTTTTATTTTGATAACGATCGAACAATTAAACTTATGGCAAATTCCAGTAAAATGTATATACCGTCACTTAGAACGTCTAAATAATTCTTTACGTCCTATCGAGTTCGTTAAAATGACGAATGAACTTTTTGAAAAATCATTTATTGAAAAAAATTAATAGGCAATTCCCGAGCAACAAAAATAATTGCAAGAACCATGAATTAATAAAAACACACCCATTGATTATATTAATTGTAGAATATCAATTACAGCATCGGCAATAAAACGACACTTATTTTTTACAGCAGTTTTCACGAACTTGACAGTTCGTGAACATTCGAGGTTCGATTTGCCACCAAAGGAATATTTTCCACGTAGATATTATTTTTCCACGCAATTTGTACGTTTTATACAAAATAATCATGGATATTATTCGTAACATTACGTACAAATAATTTATCGAATATAAAAATTGAAATCACTTCTTAAATCGTTTCGATTTTTATTCGGTAATAAAATGTTCTATTCGTATTAATAAATATCATAAGTGAACATAAAAAAATAATATTATAAGTGAACGTAAAACAGCTAAATATATAAATAAATGTCATAGCGAGTGCATTAAGCAATAATAAAAAAAACGAGTGTGCTTTAGACCACACGACTGAAGTAAAACTTCAAATTCAAAAAATATGAACTTTAAAATGAATTTACAATTTTCTTCACTTTAAACGTAGAATATTTAATGTATTGAACAAAATAATAATTTATAAAATTGTTCAAGAACGAAATGAAATTACAAAATAATCAAAAAATCACCGTTCGCGTAAAGCTGGCAAACTCGCATATATATATATATATATATATATATATATATATATATATATATATATATATATATATATATTCATGTATTGGCTATGAGAGGAAGAGAGAAAGAAAATGTGCACGCGCACTGCTCTCTCTTGCTCCTACAGTGTGATACAGACAATAGGCTTGCACTGTGTCTTAGATATACGAAACATAACTGGCTATGAGAGAAAGACAGAAAGAAAATGTGTGCTCGCACCTCTCTCTCTTGTCCCTAGAGTAATATACGAAACGTAACTGCCTCTCTTTCTGTCTTCACTAACTCATATCTCCCTCTCAACTTCCGTTCGCCTCGCCCGATTACACTTTTCGTAACGCTCTCGTCACGCATTCACCAGCTTACTCCCCAAGTCAAGCGTGCGTAAAGAAGTTTTAGTTCAAAAAAAAGTTGCTACAACTGTAACATAAGGGAAGTGGGAGATGATTACTTGGAGAAACTCGATATAATATTGAATATTTCTTATAAACATCATGTAGACAATTACCTCTAGACATTACCTATCGCCTATTAATGTTTTCAACAAAGTGTGAGTAGGCAAGTACATTGCGATCGAATTTCGACCAATGGGCGACCACTAGTTTTAGTTAATTTCTCATTGTTGAACAAAAACACAGAGTAAAAAGTAGCCTGTAGACTCAAGTAATGACCTATGTTCCATCTCAAACAAAATACCAGTCTGCCCAGCCGTTTAGGCGACAGGGATATGCAAAGTTTTCTTTACACTTATTCCGTGCCTAATTAGTAAAAAGTGTCACACACACATAATAAATTTTCGACGAAAGTGTCATACACACGCAATATAAATGTGAATAATAGTAGAGTTTCATCTCAAACAAAATGCAAAACTGCCTGCCGTTTAACCGACAGGAATCATCACAGATCGACAGTTTCGTTACACTTATTCCGTGCATAATTAACAAACGCAATAATTTCTCCACGAAAGTGTCACACACACGCATTATAAATGTGATTAATAGCAGATGCTTAGTTTTCTACAGCTTATAACGATTCCCATACGAAAAGCCATTCACGACATTAAACCACAAAGTGCAGCAATAATTTCGTGTCGAAAAGCTATTACGACCATAAAAGCAGGTAAAAATATGACACTAAGCGAAAAATAATTATGTAATTAATAAATATTCATTCCCAATAAGTGTATTCGCGGCCTGGGCAATACACGGTCCAGTCCGACGATAAAGCTACTCGTAACTCGTCGATTTCTCTTCCGAGCGCCAGTAGAAACGTGACACTAACAGCGGGCGGATCGAATCACACGACCGGATGGGACCGGACTTCAAGCCCGCTGACTCAACCAAATGCATCACAATACATATACACAGAGCAGCTATTAAAGTAATAGAGCTGAGAGTTACTCATATATGACGTTATCGGCAAAGTAGTTTCGATGTTCGGCGGACCAGGTCCGGTATATTACACAGTCGTGTAGACGCTTATTGGATACATTGTAACTTACGAGAATTATTTCCATGTAACGAATTATTAATGTATGTGAGTCGTTATAGTTTTAGAGAGTTGATTGCTAGTTAACAAATCTTTACTGAGTGGATATTCAGAGTGAAGCGGGGTTATTAGAGTGAGTCAGGATAAATAACACGGATTGAAAAAAATAGCTTTTTAAAATTTAAAGTTATTTTGTATGACCTACCTAGTTTTCTCTTTAGTTTCGTTTTGCTTTTACTTACTTTTTCCCTTTGTACCTTCTTTAAAAGTTAAAAGATTGGCAATGAAGTTATTTGTACATGAAAACAATAAGCCAGAATATAAAACATGTAAGGTCATAAAAAGGGTGTATGAAGAATAACATATAGAATATGGGAGCGTACACGACACAAAAATAGAGAGTGTGATCACGTCAAACGATAGAGTCTTTTCGAAGTATAGAGGAAAAGACGCTCCATTGTAATTGTGGTTTTATACTTTCAGACTGCCTATATGCAGTGTGTCCAAAGACATATTGTCACCATAAATCAAAATATCCTAAAAAGTATTTAAGGGTACAAAGTATATCGCGCATTATACAACATAAAAAATTGAAGTTTTCGTAAAATTATCCTAAAGTACTAAGAATTTATATTTAATTGTGTAGACCTATAAGCACAATTTTTTTAAAAAAATTTTAATAAATCTATTATGTGGGAGTTGAACTCTCACTACTTCCGTACTCATAAAGTACACGTAAAAAGTAAAACATTTGAGTATTATAGCGTACGTAGACAAATAATGGCTATATCTCCGTAAGTTATTAAGGCAAGTTGTGAAATATTATCAACGTATGTATACGTACAAATATGTGAGGGTCAGACGATAACTTGTAACGTACTTTAGAGAATTATATCTTGCAAAGAATACGCCGTATAAAAATTTACACTAGACGTTATGGATTACGTTCTAACAATATTGTGCCCAATAAACATCACACTTTATACAGTCCGTGAGAAAAGCATTTTTCGTCTCCAAGTTCGATAAGCAGAGATAATATATAAAACAATTGGGAGTAGTCTTAAATTAAACGATACAATTAAAAATAATTCACACTGTACTTTTAAAGGATCATTTTATCCACACAAATAATATAATAAATATGATATATTAATGCATACAAATACGCTCAATTAATTCATAAAACTTATGAAATTACATATAACACACATGATATAATAAATATATAAATACATTTGTCTAAAGAGAAAATATGCGCATTCATTATAAACGTGGATATTATGTATTGAGTGTACCCAGAACGTGGGAGAGAGGGAGCGGTAATACATACACATATGTATTACTCGCTCGGCTACCTCTCGTAGAAACAATACAATACTCGGCCGCTCGACGTTCCTTTCGTTAGGCCGCGCTCGGCCTACGGCCGGGTATGTCCGAACTGTTCGAAGGGGGCAGAACAGTTCGGTCGGACTGGGCCTACTGCCAAGTATGCCTGTTACGCCCTTGATGTGACGCAAATTTTTTTCCACCAAAAAAATTGGACAAGGTGAGTCAAAAGAAGTTTGACCTTTAAAACTTCTTTATTTCTATGTGTAATTTAACTACCAAATCCTGTAAAATTTTACTTTTACGTCTACATTTACATTTTACGTCTTAAATTGATAGCTATGACGATGCTATCACATATGAAGGACATGAGGATATCATCGGACATATATAGGAATATCTACGTTTTAATAATTTGGCAACAGAATCCTAAAAATCGTGGTAGAATTAAGCTAATATATATATATATAATACAGCTTCCAACGATTACTTATTTTTAGTTTCGTCGACAAATAAATGTCGCCTTCAGTTTCAGTACTAAGTCAGACTCTCTAAACCTATATTTAATAGCTTTCGCCCACGTGAATGTTTCTCCCCCTTAGCTCTGTTAGATACTACTGTTAATATAATGTCATGGTTATATAGATACGTAAATTTAGGCCTGGGTTAAATACAAAGTTTCATCGAAGTTCGCTCAGGAGTTTCCGAGTTAAAAATAAATGGCCAAAAATTCAAACTTTCTAATTGTTTTTTTTTTCATTTTGACCGTTTATTAAAAAATTACGAACAAGAAATTCGTAAGTTTAAGCTAGCCTTGTATGCCGAACAACATAATAAAATTGTTACTTCCATTTCATTTTGTATTTTCGAAAGCTTTGCTCTAAATAATTTATAAAATTCAAGGCACATCAAGGGCGTAACATGCATACATTGTTATTACATATACATATAAATATCAAATAATTTTATATTACTATCAGCGAGACAAATTCTGAGGCAATTACCTAACTGAAATCTAAACCAAATTTAAATAAAGTTTCTCTTCGTATATATGGCAAAAGTGTACTACTTTCGACTAATGGCCCGGTATAATTTGAATAGTTTTCACAGTAATCACCAAAACTGAGATTGCTACGCATTTTTAATAAGGGAGTTTTTAAATCACTTTACATTAACACTAAAGTAACAAAAACGCCGGTTTGAGAGATTTCATAATGGATCTGATACGGTTGCAGACGAGAAAAGATTGAGATGAATTTCAACATTAAAAACCTTAATAGATCATAAAATTAGTAATTTCATGAACACCATGATCAACTGATTAGTAATTTTAATTGCTAATTCTAAGAGTAGTATTAATTTAATGACATTTTTGAGTAGTATTCATTTAATGAAACCACATTAATTCAAAAGTATAATATTTGATGCAAGTCCGTAAAGCGCACTTCGGAGGTTGTGAAGAATAAAATCCTAGACCAACTTGTATTAGCGCGAGAGATAATTAATATGCACTATTACTATTATCATTACCGTGTCTTCTGCCAGGCATGCAAGTAGATATTATAGGAAGTTACTTTGAAACTATTTCCCTAAATAACCAAAAGACATACCCGAAAGGGAACTTTCAGAATTGCGTAAAATGGAAAAAGAATTAGGATATGCAATTTATGTGTGTGTGTGTGTGTGTGTGTGTGTGTGTGTGTGTGTGTGTGTGTGTGTGTGTGTGTGTGTGTGTGTGTGTGTGTGTGTGTGTGTGTGTGTGTGTGTGTGTGTGTGTATATACATATACATATATAAACACATATAATATGTTTTCTGATAAGCTGACTCATTTTATTCTCACTAATACATTTCCCACATCGCTCGCATGTTTGAAGTAATCTAGTTACCCAATACCTGCTGCTAACCTAAACGAGCTTTATCGAGGGGTTAGCTCGAACTAGCGTTATTGTGCTAATTTCGGTAACAATACCTTTCAACTATATTATAGATAGTTTTTACGAGAAAGCCTTTCTAATGGATAATATATTCTCTTTTTCCTAATATATAAATTATCCTTCTAGAAAGGGTCTTATGCTCCAATGACTCTTTTGAAAGAGTTAATGTAAATTTACCCTATCAACTCCAATAATATCTCTTCGTCTGTTTGTTTTTCATTGCACTAACGATCCAGATAAGAAAAAAGTATCAAAAAGTATTTTTTTAACAATTATGCTCGCAAAGATTTAATTAACGTTTTTATTTGTTATGCGACAAATTTTTCAACATAATTGCTATTTTTAACTTATTTTCCGGCATAGTTGTGTAGGTAATGATAATAAATTAATTATATTCAGAAATAATCTCGCGAGTACGGAGTACGCTACTGAATGTATCGCATCTACGATTGCAATTGACGAACCGAAAGACCACAAGCCAAGAGACCAGTCGTTGAATACTTGTCATCTATTCAGACAGATATCTTGTAAATACATTCGCTTTGTTCGACCTTGATTATTATAATAAATTCTTCTATCATTCAAAGCGTTACTATGACTGCGGTTACTATGACTGTCTAGTTACGTTTAGACAGTACTACAGCCAAGAGAATCGAGGTTATATTGTATTTTAAAATGTAAAAGTGACTAACGTTTTCCGCAATTCCTTTATTAATGCGTTAAAAGTTATTAATACTACTGGCTGAAGCTTACCGTCTTATAAGCTTTATGTCGCGATATTTGCAATGTATGACATAAACCACAAAATTCATTCGACATTTTCAAATTTATATTGTTGATTTTTTTTAACTAGCGATCTCGGAAACACGTAGGTATCAATTTTTAGTCGAATCGTAGTAAAAATGAGAAAATATGTCCGTCCTCAAAAATTGATTACAAGATTTTGATCCGACCAACAAACAAACAAAAAAGTGGTTTGCTGATATTAGTGAATTTGTAGTCACCGTTCTCTTTGTAATTTTTTTGGTAGATGTATATCTTAAGTGCTTAATTCCAAAAGGAGCCACTTTACTTATTTATTTATTTACTTCAATGTATCTAATTGATACATATGGCGGACTTATTGCTACAAGAGCAATCTTTGACAACCGACCAGAACAACAGTCAAACCCCACTCGACGAGCGACCGGGAATCGAATCCGGGCCCCTACGGTGCGCCGCACAGTCAAAGGCCGTATCCCTTGTGTTCAACCCAACAAACCAAGAAGATAATTATTGATATAATTAAGGTAAAAATCAACCATAAATATATGCTACAAAATATTATACGAGTGTTAAGATATCCCAGATTAGATTCGGTGTTTATTTCTTTCGTTCTTATACCATAGGACTGTAATGGAATGCTCAAGGAAAACAAAACTAAATAATTGATAAATACAGGACAGTTACAGACAGATTTTTCAAATTTTGAGAGGGAAGAATTGTGCTTGTATAAATAAAAAGACTGTTGATTTCGTAGCCGGTGTGGAATGCCGCTAGATTGTTGAAGAAATAAACATTGTTGCGACTGCAATCATAGTCGCAACAATGTTTATTTCTTTATTATGAAGGGAAATAACATTGTGCTAGTCGTTATTTGTATTAAAAGTAAATAATTTGTTTTTTTTAATCCTTACTAAAGTGAGTAATTTTTTAAATTATATTTCTGTAGATATAAATATCATTGCGAATTGCACATATTTTTATAAACTATCGTTATCGAAAATAAATAAAATTAATAATAATACAATCAAACAAAGAGACGCGTCCGCATTTAATTTAGCATTCCTTTATATAATATTTAATTTTAACCCCCGCTTGCGCACACCGATTTCACAGTGCTTCAATTTTTTTGTAGAATTTTATTTATTGTTTGTATACGTTTTTGTTTGTTATTTTATCGCTCTGCTGGCCGAGGGTTGGCGGACGGCTCTCGGCACAATGGGGCTGCATTGTGGTGTAATATAGGGATAAGTGCGTGTTTTTGTTGCGGCTCAAAGTGCATGTTCGGCGCTTTTAATTTATGTCTGTCGATATTCACTGAGAGCGTATGCTGCTCGGTGGAAACGCATAAATTACCCTTGCCTATGTAATTTATGCGTCGAATCACACTGTTGCATAAGATGTAAACGGTGAGTATGTGTTGTGAATAAGCGGGTTGAATTATGTTTTAGTTTGGTATGAAAATGTAGAGCGTTTTGAAGTTTTAAAGCCTCTTTTTGAGATACTACAATATAGACTATAATAAAATCGATTCTTGACTTTAAGGGGAAAACTTTGAAGGATCTGAGAACTGAGTTAATGAGGATCCTGGACCAACTTTTATTAGCGAGAGAGCGAAAATATGTATTGCTGTTATCACCACTGTATTTTTCCCAGGCTTGTATGTAAAGTATTATACGAAACCGACGACGAGTATTGTTAAGTATTTAATACTCTGCTTTTGCTTATGTTCGAGAAAGAAATTGAGAATACGTGCTAAATGGCACGTGTCTGATACTGTTATTTTTTGTAGAAATATAGCAATTTTTTATATTTTAATAAAATATATTGTCTTATTAACATATTTTTTACTTGAATAGGAGTATAATTTTAACTTGAGACTAGTCGATTATGTTTAAAGTTTCGTATAACTCTTACATCGAAAATTATTAGCAAAAGTTTAAACTACGAAAGAAATGTTAATAGTGACAAAGTATAAAATTTGTATTTTGTTGTATTGTTAACACAAGTACGCATTACAGTCTTATTTTTTAAGAACGAACAGAATACACAGAATATATTCTGCGATATCCAAAATCTTATCGGCTCCCGTTTATAACTATCCTATTTATAACTAATTTTCCTATTAATCCTATCCTATTTATAACTAATTTTTGTTAATTTATCTGCTGGGTAAGCAAAGAAGAGACCATGATACTGTAATACCATAAATTTTGAAATATAAAAAATATGTCTTAAAGGAAGAATTACTTTATTCTTTTGTAGCGTATATTTCATGGCTAATTTTTACTTTAATTATACGCTTAAAATTACTCCTTTTGGAATTAAGTTCAAATGTACTTATATTAACCCGAATTTTTTAAATACTTTGTAATGATGTTTAATGTTTTTATTTTGAAATGATTTCAAATTTTAAAATCACTTACAAATATATATTAACCATAAATTTACAAAGTGACCTAATACGGTGATCGCTAATTGATTAATATCCGCAAACCATCACTGTGTTTTTACGTCGCTTCTGTTTGTTTAGGTTGTGTTATCTAGGGGCTTTCATAGTCGCCAATTTAAGTAATTTAAATTTACATATTATGTATATATATATATATATATATATATATATATATATATACACACACGCACGCACACTCGCACGCACGCACGCACACACACAGGCTGTCCAAAAATAATGTCAAGCGGAAGCACAGAGTAGAGAATATCAAGGCCTATTTCGAAACATCTATGTATGTTCACTGATTTTTGATAGTTTCTGAATTATTTTTTTTTGTGTTTTTTAGCCAAACGCATAGATTGAAGACAAAATGTTTCTTTATGACGTGAATAATGGTGATCGAAACTTTATTTTTTTTGTGAACTAGTTGTCTAACCGATCTATTCGAGATATAAACATTCACTTTCATACACTCACTTTCAACATGGCGTATCAGATTTTGAACTCAATTTTTATTGTTTATTTATGTACTGTTTATATTAAAAAAAAAGATGTGGTGTCGTGGGACACCAGGTAGGAACGAAGTTCCTTCGGCTAATGTAGAATCGACACAATTTGCAAAAAAAAATCGTGCTCAATTTTATGTACGTTTTCTTGATTTTTCTCTTAAATTTTGCTGATTAGTTTTTATTTAAGTACAGGAAAGTATTTAGGAAATTCAGTATTTTAGGAAATAATAAATTACGTAAAATAAAAAAAAATCGTAATTCAAATTATCAACTAAAATAACAAAATATGTCTCTTTATTTTTGTTTGACAACATAAAATTACATAGAAATAGAAATAATTACAAAAAAAGTTTATTATTATTATTATAAGTAATTCTTATTAATCAGTCTCGTCATTAAATTCTATTGCTGAAACTATTGGCTTGTGGTAACTAAAATATGATGCATATGCTTGTGATTCTAATTTATGCAAATACCTCGAAAAAACAGCATCAATAGTAGTACCGTATCTCGTTGTCGATTCTTTTGGATTGTTATTTAAACGCTTGTGTATACGACTGTGTATTTAACGCTTGTGTATACGACTGTCGCGCCTGCGCAAGTCTCATTTAACGATTTTATTCCACGGACTTTTTCTTACGGTTTTACTATCACATTTTTTTCAGTTCGGTCGCGCAGCAAAATCCCTATCTCCTCCAAGCCTGCCATAAGGAACTTCGTTCCAATAAACAGTTGATACATATGGCGAACTTATTGCTATTAGGACAACCTCTGAGAGTCAACCAGAATAACATCGTTTAATAGAAATTTACTACTTGGGATTGTATATGGTCAAGCAATTTAGATACTATGCCAATATCCAAGTCAATAACGCATGTAGTTTCTTAAACAAATTAGCCGTGACACAGCAGAATGATGTCTCGTCATAATGTTCAGTACAATTTTAGGACGGAACCCTAGAGATATGTTTTTACGATTTTCATAACCAGCACGGTTATGAAAATCATAAAAACATATTAATTATAATTAATAAGCGTTTTAAATATATTTTGAATAAATTATTTCTAATTATTATGGCAGGCGAATTCTGTTATTATGGCAGGCGAATGAACAGCTAATTTATCTTCAAAGATATTATTACATCATAATGCAGTCTCACTTAATAATTAAAGTATTTTGAAACGATCGACTAACCAACATGCCGCGTCTTCCCTTCGTTCATCACTCCATGCACATATCGCACGTTTCGAACGTCACTCGTATATTTAAGTGACACTTTAAATTAACAGGGTTATGAATATTTTAACTTCTAACAATGAAGGCCCTTTGGTGGTATAATTGGGGATTATGGTTAATTTTTTTTTGTGTTCCAACTTTGGTCCGGAATGAAATTGAAACGCTCCGCGCTTGTTACGTTACATACATTATCTCATTTAATATTCATTGCGTTGTTTTCGATAAAATTGCCTCAAACACAGGATATTGTATGATTTGGAAAGTTTGAGGAATAATAATATCTTAATATAGACACATTGGTTTGTCAAGGTTAGCGCGATTACGTTTTCGACATTTGCCTAAAGCAATATTCATTTAGTCCCTCATTTATCATCAAACTTTTTAATAATACTGTGAGTCACTGTTTATACAACCAGTTTACAAAGTTTTATTTACTTCGTATCTAGGCTTAATGTTTACATAAATAATAAGGATGTGTGGCCATCCGTTACATCGAAAACGAAAAGATCGTTTGTTCTATTATATTATGAGCTTAATGTTTCTTATGCTATATATTACAATTATTTAATGACCTCTATAATTAACTATAAACACATAATCTGTACTTTTTTGATTTTTTCTTTGACGGTGTCAAATAAATATTTTTGGAAAATGGCGGATGGCACTAAATCCGCCATTTTGAATTGTATTACATCTCATAAATGGTAAAATTTTTAATAAACATCAAAATCTAATTTCATAAATAATACAATTTTTTATACCTTTAATTTAAAACATTTTTCATACAAATATTAATTTTGAAATCACATATTTTTAAAAGATTTCCAAAATAGTTTTCGAAATATAATTCGAAAACAATTGATCTAAGGGATAAAATAGTTATTAATAGAATGAGGTACATCATTACAATACCTGTAAAGTTGGTTTGATTCATTTTTTTTGTAAAAACAAGAGTTCTTAAGTTTTGGGCCTCAAATTTCGTCTTGACGATTTATTTTTTAAGATGCGTAAAAGTGTTCACATATGCCCGTTTTGTTTAAATGCAAACTAAATAATAGAAAGGCGAATCATATAAGATTATTTTTGTTTAATATTGAATTGTACTGAACATCTATCCTCAAACATTTTTACGAAGAGGGGGTAATCTCTTGGTTAGCCATGCATAATTAAAACATTACAAATATTTGAAATAATGTTAGATAATGGTGATGCGGTAATGACTTCAAAAAATAAAATATAAACGTCACGATCCATTTTCACGTCACGAAAAAAAATCAAATTGTGTTCAAAATGACGGATTTAACATGCCTTTCAACATCGCGTCATTTTCCGAAAATGTTGTGTTGACTTCCCAAAACAATAATCCAAAATAAAAGGTATGCACTATTTAGATGCTTCTGACAGATACGCTTTAATTTATTATTGTTTATTACTACCAATTTTGTTCGCTTTTCGCGCGTGAAAACATCTATAAATCTTCAAATTTTCTGAACTCAGGCGGTTGCTTTAAAGTGTGTTAGATAGTGATGATACTACTAGTCACTAATGCGTAAATATAAATACGTTATTAAATTAAGAAAATATTCAATTTAGTTAAGTAAATACCGCCATCTAGTGGAAAATTATAAACTATACATTTACGATGGTTGCTTATAATAGAAACAGATGTTGCTGTCTGTTAACTAAGTAGTAATATGTTAACTAATTGAGTAGGTAGTTAGCAGAATAGAGTGAAAACCTTGATTAGAAATTTATTGCAGATATTGGCTAATCCTCTAAGGCATTAAACTGTAGTTAAACAATCCAATGGTTTCATTCAAATTTGTTTTAATTTCATTATATATATTGATGTACATAAATAGACTTATTCTTACGTACAATAAGTAAGCAACTTTAACCTTTCCAATGTTCTATAAATACATACATGCTATTTTCCATGGAGATACACACACTGATACTCCACAGGGATGAACTATCTACTCACAATAGCTTTCGTGGAGGGTCACCAGCCTTACAGGTACTACTTCTGTGGGATTTATAAAAGATATAAGTTGCTCCCCTTAGTATAATAACCATGGTCTGATGATAGGAAATCGTGACTTCGACTTAACAAGGTTTCACAGCAGGTGGTGCGGGAAAAAATTAAATAGCAGGTACTTATCTCAAAAAATATATTATCAGTAAAAACTTCCCAATTATTTGCATTTATTTTATTACTAATTATAATTACTAACTATTTATAATTGGTAAATAATTATTATTACTTAAATATACTTTTTACTTATTGTATTACCTACTTCGCTTAAGAGCTGTAAGACGTAGCGCCTCTAATAAATATTTTAGCCATACACATACATCTGTATCCAATCCTCTAACATAAAAATAAATTTCGCAAATACAAAACCATTAAAATAATAAATTCAAAGGGCAAAGGTCCTAAAAGTCAATATTCGAACGATGCCCGAAACCGGTGGTCCCGTGAAACTGAGAATCGTATATTTTAAAAAACAGAACGCATTAAGCGAAACGATTTTAACGAACATCCACTCGTCCCACTCCACTGCGTTGCGCATTGTGAGGGTAGCGGCTCACGGCCGACAGAGACCCTTGTAAATAATCAGATCGTCACAAAATAATGAACAGTAAAAACAGTTCATCAAGAACGCCAACAAATGTCCTCCATTGCACGTCAAGGTGTGCAACGGACGACATTAGTTGGCATTCGGTTTTGTTGAGTACCTCATATACCGAGAACAGTAACAACGAAATTACTTACTGTAAACCTAGTTTCACAAAACTTTTAGTCTTTAAAAATACAAATTTTCAACTACAACAAATTCTTAAGGAGTCTTGCAACGTAGTTCACTAAAATTCACTTTCAAGAAAGTAAACTCGAACATAACCAGAATCAGGGTATTACGCGTTTATCTCACATACTAATATCATTAAAAATTATATTTTTTACACATATTCTAACAGTGTCAACCAAATTATACTCTAAACTAGTTCCTGGCACCAGGAATTAACCATGGACAAAATCATCCAAATGGTGTGCCAATAGAAACCTATCTGTCTTGATTTTAATCGGCCTAATTGGTTCTTGTTCGGCACCCTGGTATATTTCATCCTTTCCAATTCTCTCCTGTTTATATTATTGGTTTATTTTTTACACCAGTTTTCAAATATTTTAATTACTACTCCTTGCTCAACGTCTTACCCATTTCTTCCTTCATCCTTTCCAATTCTCTCCTGTTTATATTATTAGTTTCAATGTTTACACCAGTTTTCAAATATTTTAATTACTCCTCCTTGCTCAACGTCTTACCCATTTCTTCCTTCATCCTTTCCAATTCTCTCCTGTTTATATTATTAGTTTCAATGTTTACACCAGTTTTCAAATATTTTAATTACTACTCCTTGCTCAACGTCTTACCCATTTCTTCCTTCATCCTTTCCAATTCTCTCCTGTTTATATTATTAGTTTCAATGTTTACACCAGTTTTCAAATATTTTAATTACTCCTCCTTGCTCAACGTCTTACCCATTTCTTCCTTCATCGTTTCTAATTCTCTCCTGTTTATATTATTAGTTTCAATGTTTACATCAGTTTTCAAATATTTTAATTACTACTCCTTGCTCAACGTCTTACCCATTTCTTTCTTCATCCTTTCCAATTCTCTCCTGTTTATATTATTAGTTTCAATGTTTACACCAGTTTTCAAATATTTTAATTACTACTCCTTGCTCAACGTCATACCCATTTCTTCTTTCACCGTTTCCATTTCTCTCCTGTTTATATTATTAGTTTCAATGTTTACACCAGTTTTCAAATATTTTAATTACTACTCCTTGCTTAACGTCTTACCCATTGCTTCCTTCATCCTTTCCAATTCTCTCCTGTTTATATTATTAGTTAAATGTTTACACCGGTTTTCAAATATTTTAATTACTACTCCTTGCTCAACGTCTTACCCATTTCTTCTTTCACCGTTTCCAATTCTCTCCTATGTATATTATCAGTTTCAATGTTTACACCAGTTTTCAAATATTTTAATTGACAATTTTCCCCAAACTGATTGTTATTAAAAAATACTGTTACTAATTTTCATACACATAAAATATACTAGACAATTAACTATAGGTTTCTTTACTTTTTTTAATCATGTTAAATAAACCATTATATCTCAGACGTACCTTCTTATTATCATAAAATTATTGGTAAATGTTTTCTTTTTTCTTTCCGATTCAAACTATTAATTCCTTTTCCAGATTAATCAACTTTTCATGAACAGCGAAACCAGTAAAAGAATAGTGAAAACGGATAGTTAATTAACCTACAGCAGCACACTTTTCTATATTTACCAGGGCATAGTAGATTTAGATCCGCTCTTTATTTATACTATATGGAAAATGGTCGAAGGTGGTCGGAGGAACTTGTTTGAATTATTCTCCCAAAATTCCCGTGTAGCAATATTCGACAGAGCATCGTCATCACAAAATAGATAAATTCCTGTCTATGGCAGTGTGCTTTAACAGCTTTCAGAACAATTCCAAAGTTTGTAAAATTTATGTAACAGTTTGCAAACAAATAATTGATCCCACATTGGATTAATAAATGTTGCTAGAAGGTAAAATGTAAAGCAGGACGAGCAGGTCCTGAACATAAACCGGAGCAATAATTACTTGTTATACATACGCTACGAGAAATTTTACAGTTTAAATATTAACTTTATAATGGAGTGTTTTAAGGTACTAAAACAGTTTCCGTAACTAACTGACATATTCCATACAAGCTAACACGGATAAAAAGTAAACAAGAACAAAACGGTAACTGTTAGTCAAACTTCGAGTCCGAAGATTCCAACCAGCTTTTATTCAAAACTAAATACAGGACTTGTCCGTTTGCGGTTCAATTAAATGTATGATTATATTTATAGAAGCAAAATGCAAACATTGCATTTTGATGAAAACCTTAAATTGAACAAAAATGATCTAAACTGTATGTTTAGATTATACCAAAAAGACTATACAACTAAGAGCCCAGAAAACATACATCGACACATTTCTCGGGGATATAAGATTATATTAGGGGTCGGTTTTTACATATATTTTAATTGAAGATAGGCATTATTTGGAACGCCTTATGTTATAATAGAGAAGAAATGGACCCCAGGTCTTAAATCAGGCATCACCATAAAAATCTAACTGGCTTACTAGTTCGAGACCTATCAAACCGATCATGTTCACCAGCAGCAAACCTTGTGAAGAAATGGTAATATTTGTAGACTTAACACATCTCTATAGGTAACACAAATTTTCCTCATTATTTTTGTTACACTAAATCCCGTAATAAAACGTAAAAGTACGCAATTACGAATACGACTCGGGAGCTATTAATATCGCCAAAGGTTTTACATCGATTGGACAAACAGCGGGACATTTTTTTTATACTTTCATAGATTCACCTGTTAGTTAACTATTGTGAAGAATTCAAAGAGACTACAACATTTTGCCAATTCTGCGTGTATCTATGGAAAGTATAATAGAAAAAATGTCCTGCTGCTGTACAATCGACGTAGGGCCTGTGACAAGTAGGCTCTTTAGAATAAATGATTGTCTATGGGTATCCTTAATATTTGGTAATAAAAAAAATAATTTTCATGCAAGAAAATCGATATAGAGTTTACAACAGTAAGAAGACACATATTTAATTGTCAGCTAAACATCGATTTCGAGAAAAAAAACTGAAAAGTAAACGGATTTACGAGTATTAGGATATATATAATTTATTTGATTTTAATGAAGTCCTGATTTGATATTTATTATTAAGAAATCAATCTGTTCTAGTCAACCTGAAGCGAGTGGGCAATGGCGACTCGTAATTAAAGCTCTCAGTATGAAGTCATGTCACACATTCAATAATAGAGTTCCAGTTTGACTAAACGTCTTCCTGCCTTGTGATGTATTAAAACGAAATGCTCATGTTTAAGCTTAATGCTTGTCTTTTGATCGTGATCGAATTAAATAAACTAAAACCGATTACGAAATTACCAGGCATTATACTCATAATTCCGATACAAATATTCAAGAACCTGATATTTTGGTCGTGAGATGTCAACTTGCTAGACGTCTGAAGATTATGTGGTATTTGCTGAGCGCCGTTGGGTATACGTCATTTATTCGTGTAAATGATATCGATAAATCTTCTATTCTAATTCAGATTCTTCGACGATTGTAGAATTTTGTAATAATGCTTATTAATCTAATTCTCTCTTGGAGAAGCCTCAAGAGACAATGATTTTTTCTACGTTTTAAGAACTTTTCGGTTCATCTCAGTAAAATTCTATTATTGTCCACAAAATTATTTACAAAAATAACTTTTAAATAATCTTTTAAATAAATAAGAAAAAAATATACCTTACGATCCTCACGGTCCCGAGCATTTTGGAACAATATTACAAAATAAAAACAGGTAAAAAACAAGATAAATTGATGACAGAAACGGTTTTAGCAAAATCGTCCGATACCTTTTCAAGATTTAAATATAATTATTTATGACTGATGATAATGCGAAACTTAGTTTTTATCGATACGATAATTGCATTTTACTGCGATAAATCTGATAACCATTACATAAATTAAAGCAAATCACTGAAGAGTGTAGATATCTCAATTGAAAGTATGGGGACAGAACACGGAACTTTTACCTTTTACCTATTTAATAACTAAAAACATCCGTTCTATGAAATTCTGATGAAAAACAGATAGCGTGAGAAAGATGAATGACGAATGAGTAAAATGTAACCTCGAAACAGAAAGTTGGAGGAAGAAACAGCAAGTTTGTTTTAACGCTAAATAGAAGCTGCGAAATGTCATTATTTCAATTAATTCTCACCGCATTGTTCTCGGCTGGGCTCACTTGCTAGCCGAGTTTCCATGACAAGAGACAACTTAGCTAGGAAAGATAATATAACACATCTTTGGTCTCAGAAAATACGAATATTTTTCTGAACACAGAACACTTCACAAATGGTTGAAGATTCGCAATCGACGCCAATTTCGCATACTTCTCTTTAATATAATAAAAATTATTAAAATTTTAATAATCTCATAGAAGATTTAAAGATTTGCCTGCCCGCGGTTTTGGGTCACGCTCTGAAAGCTTACTGACCTTAGTTGTTCCCAAGCATACCTCTACCTTCTAAGAAAAATCCTTCAGTATCCAAGCAGCAAAATTTTGGTATGAACTGGTTTCTGACATCAGGAAAATATACTCTATTAAAATTTTCAAGGATCGAGCTAAAAAGTCCTACCTCTCCTAAACTCTAGTCCGTCTGTGCTCTTGGCATTTTCTTCTTCCATCTTAACACTTGTCAATCTTTGTATTCAATTAGTTTCCCTTGTGTACTTGTACTGTAACGATTTTTAAGTTTTCAATACTTATTATTATGGTTGATCGGATAAGATTACTCCTGTAGCAATAAGTCAGCCATACGTACGTGCGTTATTGTTTAAAATAATATAAATTCTTTGGACCAATGTTTCCAAGTATTAGCTGTTAAAGTTTCCGTTATAGGAAATCCTGTATTGTAAATGAATGACGCCGCACGTAAACTGCTCGATTGTATTATTCCTTTGTTATAACTATCAGTTGCAAAGTTCGTCGGCACTACGCTTTTAGTTTTATCTCCACCTCCGCACTACATCTCAGAACACCTGTTCCGTCGATATAAATCACTATTAAGCTACAGCAAAAGCGGAAGCCCTGTTCGTTTTCAGAGTAGCATAATTCATCATGCCGCTTCCGTTCACCACACCCGAACAGTCTCGCCCGACTGACAAGCGCCATTACGAAAGCCGCGCAGAGCAGCCTCACGGCAACACAAATCACAAATCGACCCTAAATATTGTATCGCACGATACACGTGGAAAACTTAATGCCATTAAAAGATATATGGCTCTCGAAATAATTGGCGCTATTATGCCGACATAGACGTATACCGGTGCGTTCGGCCCACTGCGCCCTGCTTGGGCGCTACCGGCGAACAATTGATACGGACGCGGCGGGCATACCTCCAATAAGACCGCCGCCATACATCAAGTCGTCCCTTGAGTTGATTACTGTCATTTATATTTCGTGTTTACTCTCGCACCGGCGTACCTCGGCAAATAAGTGTAATGAATATAAAAGGCGGCAACGATTTGATTGTAGCGAACTTTAATTGAAGGACTGGGGGTAAAATAGTGTTGGCCTTTATCGCTTTAGGTTCTGGACTGAGCAAGCGAATTTCAATGAAATCTTATTATTGACTGGATCCGAAGAGTTCAGTGTTAAAATTATTTTCAATTGAGCCATTTATACGGACATGGGATTATTTATTACCTATATACTTTATTATATTACACTATAACAGACTTTTTACATATTTTATCAGTGTCTATACGTTCTGAGTTATATCGATCGTAATACGTCTAGAGGTTGAGGACGATCATACTTTAATAGTGGCGTTCATTAAATTGTCATTATCTCCATTATATATCCATACGATATTCATCGATTGTATGATCGGATCGTATCAAAAAAAAATAGATATTTTAAATCTAAGACAAAGCATATGCACCTAGATAATCGTAGCTAAAATAAACTAGGGTTTAGAGGAGGTTGCTTAAAATGAAATCGTAATGATGAACCAATACTTTATCTTTAAATTACTCTATTTTTAAGATTTCAAATTCTACAGAGTTAAAAGAATTGTGAAAAAAGTAATAGTATAACAGGGTTTAATCATTTTTTTAACATCATTACTAATCAGCTTTCGATCATATATAAAGTACTTAAACAAATATTTGTCAAAATTAGAGAAGTGAGGTTTACTTTTCATCGTTAGTAATTAATTTGCGGAATAAAATGTATATACTTGGGTGTTTCATATATTCTACCGAAAATCACACCAGAGACATATAATCCATCGAAAATTACACCTAGATATAGAGCAGGTATTTTATAATATTAGTTATAACATTCACAGTATAAACAAAAACAATGGATATTTGAAATCTGGTGAATTATTGAAACAGGTTTAAATGCAGACAGGGGGAGGGTGACGTAATAAAATAGATTACGAATTGTCAGTTGCTATTCGCTTGTTGTGGATCACTAACGTCTCAACGAATTGCCCGTTGTTAGCTATTCACTTGTGTGTGAAGCACCTACCTACCTAATTTTTTATTTGCTTATATATTATAATTTTTATGGCTGTTTATTTGAACTTTAATTAACTCTATTAAAATGTTTCCCTAAGAGGAGATTCATGTGATCTCAAATTTTCAAAACATTAACACTTTTTAAAACACTGATTTTTTCTCTGAGGTACTACCCAGGAGGGTGTCCTAGATTTTGATAGTTAGTGGTAATACAGAAATTTGGGTTTCACGATCTCATTCGGTATTTTTAAGTATCGATATAACATCATACGATACTTCGAGACTTACAAATGCGATACAGGCTTGGATCGATACAAACGTTCGTATTAGATCGAATCATTCCTTCTAAATTATGATATTTGTTTATAATGAAGTATTTGAATGCCGGCGGGCGTGAACAGACTTAATTTTGTTTATATACGTCCAAGCGGCAACTTAGACGATCTTACTCATCGTCTAGAGAACTGTAGACGATGGGTAATTATGTCCCTATCGATAAGATTATATCCGGTCCGTCTATTAAAACGTTAGTTAGTAAGTTGCATATAATAAAAGTCTT
Organism: Druceiella hillmani; assembly: GCA_039881145.1. Taxonomy (NCBI): domain Eukaryota; kingdom Metazoa; phylum Arthropoda; class Insecta; order Lepidoptera; family Hepialidae; genus Druceiella; species Druceiella hillmani. Next base: position 12,803,302 of record JAYKKI010000047.1, on the reverse strand, counting down.
ATATTAAGTAATCCGACCCCAGTCGGTCGATCGAAATGATTACTCCGGAAATTATTGAAAAAGTTGAAAAATTAGTATTGGAAAATGCCAGACTAAAGAAGAAACAGTTTGCAGAGATGATTGGAGTATCGGATACAACAATTTTTAAAATTCTCCATGATCATCTTCGCATGACAAAGGTCAGCCGCGAGATGGGTGCCGAGAATGCTCACACCGCCTCAAAAACAAAGCCGCGTCGAGTGTTCTCGGGCGTTTTTGGACCTCTGTAGTGAAGACAAGGATGGACTATTGAGTCGAATTGTTACTGGAGACGAAACTTGGGTTCATCATTATGAACCTGAGTCCAAACAAGACTCAATGCAGTGGCACAAAAACCGCCCTGAGCAAGGTGGGCTTCGATATTTTGGAACACCCACCCTATAGTCCTGACCTAACTCCCAGTGATTATTATTTGTTCCCAAACCTTCAAAAAGAACTTCTTGGAAAGAAGTTTTCAAGCCATGAAGAAGTGAAGGACGCAGTTTCAGCTTATTTTTCGGGCAAAGACGAAACATTTTTTTATGAAGGTATACATAAGCTAATTGAAAGATGTGAAAAATGTATTAGGCTAGCAGGTGAATATATTGAAAAAGGAAAATAATTTTGTATTTTTATTCTCACTCCTTATCATCCATTCCCCAAACTTAAAACCGCCCCCCTCGTAATAGCGATCCGGGTCGATCTAAGGTGTGGATGGGAAAGGAAAAATCGTGCGTCTCCAATTGAAGTTACTAGGATCTGTATATAAAGTCATTATTCAATAAGAAAATATGTATCAAAAATAATAGATACTATTATTTTGTGGACAACTATAAAGTATCTATTTTTCTATATTTCTTATTTTAAAAAAAATAAGTATGGCCGTGTAGTGACAAATTTTAGAATTATGTCTATAACGTCTAATTTAATAATAAAATAATTAATAGTAGTATATTAATTAAGTAGTTAACCCCCACAAGTAACCATTTTGATGATTTATATTACAGATGTTGATAAAGTCTCTTTTACACGAAACCACAGTTTGGTTTTCGCACAAACACGGCCTCATTGCCAATTTATTAATATGTATAGATTTGTCACGTAATTGTTGTCTATACAAGTTTTACTCGTCTATCAATCCATCCAATAATAGAGTAATTCGACTGAAGGGTTTGTTGATATTTCTATTGGCAATGGATTTTGCCATATTCAATTTTTAAGAACTAATAATTAGGTATTCCTATACATATTTGTTTTGCTTCGGAATTTCCATTATGTAAACTCGTTTAGCATACGTTTTGTGGTCGAGAAGCTCTTATGGGGTTGTTTTGTGAAAAAATGTAATAAATACTTAAATAACAAATCAAGTAATAAAAATAAAAGACTCGTTAAAGTGTTTATTCATATTAATTGCATTTTTGAGAACCGACATATGTGTTAGAAATAGACCTAATTATTTTTATTAGAATTAACCAAAACTTAGATAATATTTAACTCCAACTTATTAAAAATGCATTAAAAGCTAATTTATGGGATTTTATATTAAAAGAAGTGGTCAGCTGCTATTACCGTTTCGGTTCGCATGTGAATATTTTGGTATCATAACTTTTAAATTATTGGTTAACTGAAAAGTATCTTCTAGGTTAATTAAGCCTTATATGATATTGATACATAATAAAGGCAGGCATATAAAAGAGGAAATATAGATTAATTCTGCTGAATAAATATGTATATACACGTATTAAAAACAAGTTTATTAAAAAAACACACACAACCGGCGTTGGATATCCGTCAACATGGTTTAAAGGAAATTTCCACGCCTCTATACATAGCCCAGACCAAGAATGACCTACACAAGACAGGCTTCCGTAAATACGACACCACGTCAAGGTAGCATTTTTCAATCACGCCGGCCCGATAGCGTCGCGGGATACGCTGAATAACTAATGTGCAAACAAACGATCGCTTCGTAACGAGCTGTCTACCGTGCTACGGCGCTACGTCGTAGTGTCTACGTGACGCGGCGCGTGCAGATCCAATCAATCACGCGAGCTGCGCGGTGAGGCCAGCGGTCTTAACCGTCTAGGCCGCTCATAGCTATCGGTTAAATACTTAGGAGGATCCGATAACTTTAAAATAATCATATTATTAAGTTAAAGCAATACGCATGGGGAATTATGTTAGCCGATTCATTATTCTATATTTAAGATTAGTAGGCGGTTTGATATTCTAACTGAAGATTTGACACAAGATACGAAAACAGGTCATGGCAGTGCAGCAATACACGGAAATTTTACAAAGATAGATATCTATACTTCTTTTTTCCTGAAAATGCAATAAGCTTCATTCGTTTCCTTGTCGGTGTATAATGATATTGGAGACATACTACTAAAGAGATCATTACAATAAATATAATAAAAGTGTCGATAAACTACTGCACGACTCTCATTATGACGCATTATTTACGCGCGTTGTTTAGAAACCGGCAAGAATGAAATTTGGGGCTGTCAAATGTAATGTGGTTCTTGATGACCGTTAGGTCTTTATAAAACCAAACTCATCTTAATGTGCTACCCTATTTCACATGTAAGTCAAAGAATAGAACGCCGAAACTAAGATTTGGATTTTTAGAATTAAAAAAAAAGAGTGCTTTAGACCACACGACTGAAGTAAAACTTCAAATTCACAAAATATGAACTTTAAAATGAATTTACAATTTTATTCACTTTAAACGTAGAATATTTAATGTATTGAACAAAATAATAATTTATAAAATTCAAGAACGAAATGAAATTACAAAATAATCAAAAAATCGCGTTCGCGTAACGCTAGCAAACTCGCATATATATATATATATATATATATATATATATATATATATATATATATATATATATATATATATATATATATATTTCATGTACTGGCTATGTGAGGAAGAGAGAAAGAAAATGTGCGCGCCCACTGCGCTCTCTTGCTCCTACAGTGTGATACAGACAATAGGCTTGCACTGTGTTTTAGATATACGAAACATAACTGGCTTTGAGAGAAAGAGAGAAAGAAAATGTGTGCTCGCACCTCTCTCTCTTGTCCCTACAGTAATATACGAAACGTAACACTCTCTCTTTCTGTCTTCAATAACTTATATCTCCCTCTCAACTTCCGTTCGCCTCGCCCGTTCACACTTTTCGTAACGCTCTCGTCACGCATTCACCAGCTTACCCCTCAAAGCGCGTGCGTAAAGAAGTTTTACTTCAAAAATATTAACACAAATATAAGTGAAGAGCAAAAGTCGACTCAGAACGATTTACACATTAATTTTAATACATAATAATATATTTTTTCATAAAAAGACAAAGCAATTGCAAATATAAGCAATCTTAATAATTCTATCGTTTATTCAACAGACTAAACTAATTAAGGTAGACAATGAAATTAATTGAACAGAAATTAAAAATTATACCTTTAAAAGATACTTGAATATCTGTACAATATCGTAACTTTGTTTTAATTGTGATGGCGTTTTCCGTTCCCTCGCATTTTGAAATTGAGTGATATTCATAAACCTTTCCAAAAACGACGGCAATAACGATTTTCGTCAAAATCGTTACGGAAATATATTTTATGATTACTTCGTAAGAATGGAAAACAATAAAAGAAGGCAGGTTTGAAATGCTTTTTTATAATTAAAATTTGACGTCATGCTTGCGTGACTGGAAGGTGAATAAGAAAAAAAGACATAAACACGGGAGCGTATTCTTCTCGAACAATTAATCACAGGTGAGAATTAACTCTGATTAATGAATTAAGTTGTCGGATTGCAGACCTGAGTTCCGGTTCAGAGTTCGGGCTGCGTCTGGGTCAACCCGCGTCACCCCCCGACCGACTGTATCCGGTGCACGCTAGGCATCAGCAGATTAAATTTATGCCAACTTAGTGTATGCGAATATACGGATTTAAGAGTAATTACACGGCCTCAAAGTTGATTTCGCTTTTAATTAAATAAACTGGCAATGTTTAAGTATATAGTCATTTCAAATTTGAAACTGGCTCAATTTGATGTATTACAAGAGGTTGTTACCATAGTGTCGAATAGGTGAATACTAATATTTTTAGACTGAACGGTAGTAGCGTTTTTGTAGCATAATTTCAAAAATTTAAAGCAAAATTTAGGGGCATATTTTAACTACGATTCCATTCTTCTTATAACAGATACTGTCATCAAAAAAATAAGTAAAAAGCAGCACATTTGTTACAATGAATTGACTCATTATAACATACGTTCTGTTTTATGCTAGTTGCAGCACGTATCATGTGGCTTGGAGAAACAAACATCTGCCGATAGCATCAATTTTGTTTTTTATGGTTGTTTGGCTCTCACTTCATTAATATATAAAAATGAAGCCAAATACATTTTCAGAGCTTCTACTACAGAACTTAAAGATTCTTTAAATTCTAAACACGCGTTTTTGTACAAAAGCAGTCGAAAGAACAGGCAAATATTGTTGATTTTTTTTATATCGTCTGTACTGCCCTGTTTACCATTGGGGTAGGTATAATCATAGAGGATCCCATTCTCCGCATAAAATTTACCAGTCTCGACAGTAACGGTGCTTGTTAGGTTTAAAATTGTCAAGAGCTGCAGGTATTAAAATCCCACCATTGTCGGATAAGAGCATAAAAAAGCAGTTATACAGGAATGGGCCTACCGTTTGTTTCGTTGCTCTACTCTTACGTACCCAAATAGAGGTACCTACAATTCCCAAGTAGAGGTACTTACAAGTCTTTGAAGGTACCTACAATGTTCCATTGACGGTTTCGAATAATATACATTTTAGCTGTACATTTAAGACGTAGTTATAATTTAATGGTGAATAAGACTAAGTTTATTTTATTAAAAAAAAGTATTAATTTATTAATACATTTATATTCAAATAATAGCAATCTATTAAACTGTAGGGCTCCCTCCCGAGAACACTCCAGAGGAAAATTCGAGATCTAGAAGCTTATTTCAAATAAAGTATCCCTTTCCCGCATGAAAAGTGGGCAGGATTACTAATATATTTCAATTAGTTTTTGCTAAAATTGTAAGTGGAATTTGAACTTGTGCCTGGATTCAAGCGCCTTTACCAATTTTTTATTTATTTCACCAACACCGAGACCACCTCCTTTACAATGGCATCTTTTAATGGTTTCTCCCAATCATAATTGCACCAATTCTTTTGAGTCATAGTACTATAGACTACATCTTGCATTCGGGTACCGGCTTCTTTCTTACTTTTGAAAACCTTGCTCATATTCACTCAGCAATTTTTATCTTGTAATCTAGTTCTAAATAAGTTATTTCTAAATAAGTTTTTCAATTTAGTATAATCAGTAAATCGACGTATTTACCTAATGACCCAATTTACATTTTACAATTATTCCCATAACTACACAATAACGTTTAATGTAATTAGTTCCTAGGCGAGTCAAATTCTGATTTAATTATGAAATTGCTGAAATAAACCTAATTTTTATGAATAAAGCAATTGTCGTAGAGAAGTCAGAGAAAAAAAAGACTCCTAGACCAACGTCTGCTCCGGTATGAGGTAATATATAGAAAAGAAAATGAAGTAATAATATGAGGACTAGTAACACGTCAGTGAAGTGAAATATTTAACGATAATTATCTTCTATAATAAATATGATATGATTATTTCTTCATATATTATTTATCATCAGAATAACTAGCAAAATCGACTGGTACATCGGTCAATTTTCTTTCCTAGCAAAATTGACTGGCATATCGATTAATTTTCTTTCCTTTTCAAGAAAGTGGTGTATCTTTAACATAAATTTGTAGAAATTAATCATGTATTCTCACCTCATATGTCATACTCACACGCATTTCCATAATATTATTGTACGCTCTTTATCTCACCTCATATGTCATCTACCCTGATCCTCTCGCTCCATATAACTAAACCATCTAACCGCAAATTTTTATTTTAAGATCATTTGCCGTTTAATCAGATGGTTCGTGTTTAAAGTATGCAATTCTGGCTTTTGAGGCCTGAAAATATGACGACTATTTATATCTATCTTCTTCCCTTATCTATAAAAAACGACGTGTCCTGTATAGGTCTCCAAGACATTTCAATAGCAACAGAATCTTTCTTTACTAACAAGTTACATGTTTTCCCTTAATCATGCCTAAATACATTCAACACCTTTCCTTTTACAAATTCGTCGATCCGGTTCCCTTTTCTCATCATTCTTGTTATTTTCCCTTCTTTATTCCTACCTTCTTCGCCCATATATGTATTTTTATGCCACTTTTTCACTCCCCATTCTTTTAACGTGACACATCATCTAATCATTCCCTTTATGTTTGCACTTTGTCACTGCATTCTCGTCGATATGGGTCATTATTTCAGGCTTTTCACATAAAATTTTCTAGCATTCTTTAATAACAATTCTCTTAATAAATTTATCACCTCGTTTCTGACAATGTCTGTTGACATTTAGCCTTTATGTAACTATTTCCGACGAATGTAAAATTTTATCATTTTACATTCGTCGGAAATAGTTACATAAAGGCTAAATGTCAACAGACATTGTTAGAAACGAGGTGAGGTAGTCGTAGACTATGTACACAGCTGACGTACATAGTTGTGACTTAGGCATAAAGTATATTTCCTGCATTAGAATTTATTAGCGAAATCTTTGACCTCAGTATGAAGAGAATATTTGATAAAACATGTTGGGAAAGATTAAGAATTTTCTTGTCTTTTCTAATCTATAAATTGGAGAGATGTATGATAGTGTGTTTTTCTAAGAATTAATATATTCATATTTAAACGGGTTACTGATTCCAAAAAAGAAACAACACAGACATTTGAATTACTTTACATAGTACGTTAATTTCTACAAAATCCCTAACATTTCGCGCGATATATCGAGAAACAAAAACCAAAATTTAAACACAAAATTAAATGAAAATACCTACAAATTTTATCAAATTACGTGAAACTATAAATCTTGAAAATATTGTGTTAATTTTTGGCTCCAAGTTGTTTATATTAATTAATTATAATATAATACAATTACAAAATTAACTTTCTTTGTTAATTATGACAATTTTATTAAAAATGTAAACTGTATAAACAAACAAGCCTGTTCTAGATTTTTAAATTTAATGCAAATTTATCCATTAGGGTTTGAATTCTTTACGGAATTGACTCCGAAAGGTCTGTGAAATACCCTCTTGCGATGCGCCATGTTGGTCGAGTGGCTGTATCAGCCACCCGGGATATAAAACGGAGAATCGTTAGTAGATTTCAACCAAACTATTTTATTTCAAAATTGTTTAAAGAATACAAATAAATATTTATTAACTCATAAATGAAAAATCAGACATGTGGATCTCAACGAACATGACGTATAAGAGTAAAATGGTTCAAAGGGAAAAAACGCAAGCTTTAGTTTAACAGCAGCACTTTAAATCCAACGCGCCGAGCGGTAACAGCATCTATATTGACATCGCAAATCACAAATGTGTGATGTGTATTTACTACGACCGTTTCACACACTTTTTTTAAAGACCTGTTTAAACGAAACCTGAAAATGGTGTACATCATTTGAGTGAAAATATTATAGGCTGAATAGGTATAGACGTTAAGTGTAATTCGACCATAATGACAGCCCTTCGTCAGTACCTAAAACGCTTTACTCATCTAATTTGAGAAACCTTCAATTAATATGAAGCATGAGAATAATTTACTGTTATTTCTATCATTCATTTAAAGCTTCACTTATTCAGTGTAAAAGCAGACATGACGGCCAATGTGAAACCCGCAAATTCTCATGTCGCTTTTTCTCATTAGAATATTTCTGACGTGAAGTACTTCCCGACTGCGGCAAATGTAAACACAATCTAAAATGTTCTATAGTTTAAATCGAGTTAATTACACTATCGCAAAATATATTTATGAATGTATTTGAATGAATTTAGCTTTCACGATCTAAAAGAGAGAAGCGATAGAACTAGTTCTAAATGGAATAATTACACAGAAGAGATAAAACATGAAATTCCTTGTATGTTGCTATTTTCTAATTATTTACTTACTATATATAGCATTGCACGCTCTTACATTGAGGAAAATATTTGATGAAGAGTATTCCCACCCCGAATTTGTCTTTTTTTTAACTAACTAGCATAAAAATCTTCACCTTCTATTGACGATACCCTCTTGCAATAATATTTGCCTATAAATCAACTATACAATAACCTGGAGAGCTAAGCAGAAACAGAAAATTATTTCTACGCCGAATTTTTATACAAATTAAAATAAAACTAGATTTCTACAGAAATCTTAAAACGTTTCTTACACTTTTAATATGAAGACATAATATGTTTGAGCCGATACGATTGCATCTTAAATTGTAAAAAGTACTAAAAACGACACACAAACACTCGATAACACACGTGTCATAACAATAATAGAAACAAATCGATAACTTGATTACATTTCCGTCACCTTGGCCCGTGTGTCACAAGAGGGTCGACGAGAGGAATCGCCGACAGTATTGGGCGATGCGACAGACGGTCGTTGCTGTTGCTCTTTAGTTCTCACCTGAAACAAAATGATACGAAACATATTTACGATATTGTTAAAAATAATATTACGATATTGTTAAAAATAAATAAACTTAGGCAGAATACAATTTCTTCCAAGACAAAATATGTAATGGCTATGGACCGTGCACTACGGGGTCGTTGACGTCTGTGCAGGTCGTACTGTCGATCAGTATGCCGACTCGGCATCGACGTGTTTTAATAAAATTAGCTTTCCCGCTTCATTAATTCTATAATATCAAATCCTTTTCGCAAGTATTAAGCGTCAAAATCGAACAGCCAGGAAATATCTTTCATCGATATGGAATCACTTACAGAGGGTTTAATAGTTATAAGTAATGATATAGGAAAACTTATGTGCGCTCAGCTTCCATGTGTAATATAATATTTCGTGCAAATAATAAAAAAAATATATACACCTTTCGCGCCCGTCGCCCTATCTTTCCACTTGCTAAATTCGAGCACAAACAAAAGTACGCTACGTCGAAGAGTTACGTCAAATAGTTACTTTGAGTAGTTAAGAAAAAAAGACGGTAAACGCCACGCCTGGGTACGATATATCTCGCAAAGAACAATGCGAGCGGCCAAGTAGGCTGGAACTTCATTAATAATATATGATACGAAGACATTTAGTCCGCTCGACTCCAAATACTTGACACCTTTATGATGATAAATGTTGGGTGATGAAGCGGTGACTGGATCCCTCTAATGTCAGTAACGACCTTTGTATCGTGGCTCCTATGTTGAATTTAACTACACCGAAGTCGTTTTCTGGTTTATTTACCGACCCCACCTCTAAATGCTTAAGATGCGGATAGAGGCCTGATTTTCTAAACTTGGAAGTGTCACTTTAAATACTTATTTAATAAAATTAAATAAAATTAAACTGCAAGTACTTTGAATTTGAATACCATTTAATAAAATTAAACTGCAACTACTTTGAAAGGATATTTAAGATTCGAATTAAAACAATATGTATGCTTAAATAACAATACGATATTATCGATGTGATGTATGACACGGTTTCTAAAATATTTCCGAAATATACAAATAATTCGACAGACCTTTCTTTTAAGAGGTTCTTTTTTATTCTTTACTAACTGCTCGCTCCGATTTTGCCTGAGCAAAAAGAAGGAAATCATGTTTTAATCGCTTTTAAAATTATTATTTATGCTTTAATTATCAATGGCATTTCCAACCATTTAGTTATTTATTTTCTGCTTTAATCGAGTGCAGAACTGTACTGCCCAAAGGTTGCAACATAAAAACGTTTGTAACGAACAATCTACATATGTCGATTAATAAATGTTCAATACATTTCCTGGGACTTTACCTAGACTTTCACATTGTCTGTAATACTTTCATACATTTGGTTAAAGAGTTAAAAGTCGAATTCAAAAATACACCCGACACATTTCAATTCCCTTTAATAAAATCGTTAGTATTTTTTACCCTTATGTTCTAAAAAGATGCTATATCTATGTAAGTCTATGTGGATAATATAATTTATAGAATAGTGACAATTTCATGTCAATCAAAGGATTAATTTTTAAGCCAATCCTCAAAAAACAAACAAATATTTCCCTTTATTATCGTGATAATTAACGTGATCATAAACTCATATTCAACAGAGTTTTGAAGGAAAATCCGTCAAACACTCGTTGTGTAACGTCCATGCTATACGAATGTACCCTCTAGCAGTGAAACAGTTTATTACTTAATGTAATAAACAGCATTTCCTATACTATGTATTCGTCCAATATTAAAGAAAATAACATATAAAAATGCAAATTTAAACTTCATAAAACTGAACAATTGTTAATATCTTATTTGTTCAAATTAGCAACACAACATATTTGATTTAAAATAATTTATCAATTCAATTTCTATTTTCGGTTTTATATAAATTTTGTATCATTCAAAAGTACTAATCTAGTTTCAAAATATAAGCTCATATAAGTCTGTTCACCCTAACGTAAAACCAGAACTTAGTTAACGAAATAATTCTAAATTAACCTAAAGTAACTTTCGCTTAAAAGCTTTCCAAACTAGATTTGGCTGGCGCCGGTATCGGCCTTCACAAGAAACTACAGCGATAAAGTTTGTCAAAAAACAAATTAAAAATAATGATTGCTAGGTCGTATTTCAAGCTATATATTTATTTATTCGACAAACATTTGTATTGTGACCCCCAAGAATATTTACTCATATATATGATAAGTCCTATAATTAATGCTGAGCCATTTTCCAACGTAACTGTAACCCAGCCAAATACAGCGGTTTCAGTTATTGAAGCACATGACATTATATATAACATGACATTCAATGTAATATATTCAATTAAAACAAAACATTATGAAGTATAATAAAAATGAAATGATAAAAAAAATCATAGCTTTAAGTATCAGATAATAACTTATTAAGTTTAATTATTATCTGTGGTGATAAAATAATTAAGCATCGATTTATTTACATTTAAACTTAGATATAAAATGTCAATATTAGTGAACACTTCAATACCAATAAAAAAAATTGTCAATAGGTTAAACTATTAAATATTCACAAATATATAAATATATAAAGACGACCAAAGAAAGTAGAATAAATATATTGTGTCAGATGACAAAATAACACGCACACCTTAACATCGGTCTATTTCCCGCAGTCGCAACACGATGTATCGTCTATCACGCGCCACAAGATTAATCAATTTACGGTGAATTAAACAGTAATTGTATAAAAACAATTATGATTCACAGGCAAACACATGAAAAGGCACGCTTCCCACGGTAAAAAACGAAGTAGAAAGTAAGCGCCAGCCATGCGTGAGCGGTCCGAGTTTATATGCGGATTATGTGTTTGTTTTAATTACACTACGTGTTATGTAATGTCTTCGAAAGGTATATTCATTGTGTTTAAGTGTAAATTAAAAAAAAAATAAAACACAAAAATCAGAAAGTATTCTTGCCACAATATTATCAGTAAATTAAGTCGTAATCGCAATAGATATTATGTGGAATGTGGATGAATCAGTATAGGATTATAAATGTCTCCATTGGTTTCTGATATAGATTATTGATTTGTTTTCATCTTGCAAAAATAAATGTGGCTTAAATGTGCTCAACGAGCACTGGGGCACTGGCAGTAATATAAAATCCAGCTGTGAAATCCAGCTTTGAATTAAATATCACTGATACTTAGAAAGTGAACGCCATGTGAAATTAAATAATAAAACAAACTTATGCTTTAAAAATAGAATCGGACACTTTATAAGATTTCGATGCATAAACTATTTTTAAATTTATAATAAAGACATATTTCAATTAATCCTTTCAATTAGCGAGCAAGTTTTTACGTCAATAACTGAAGTAAAACCTATCATCCAGCAAAGGAGACAAAACAACCATCTGTTATGTGCGACGAATTTCAATTACATTTGGCATTTCGTCGAAACCGATACCCCTTCTCGTTTGAAATCTCTATCGGTATATGCAGATTCAAAAGGTGATCGATACACTGATTTCCAAGAAATGTAAGTATATGTTAGTAAGGAAGTTTTGTCATAGTTTAAATATGTGGACTCACATCGGTACAGGAAATAGTTCGTAGCGCACTAAATGCATATACATTTGCACTAACACACTGACATTACCACTGATGAAAACCTAATCGAAAGACGATTTTGTGATCTCCAAAAATGTATAGAAATATACATTAAAAAAACTTTATACTTTTCTTTATAGTGGTCATACATAATGGAATATTTTCTAGTGGAAATAAATTAAAATGAAAAGACGGCTAGGCTAGACAAAAGAATGCAGAGTAAAAAAACGCTTCTACAAAAATGCGCATTTCACTAATATAAAGCGGTTCATTAGATGGTGAAATTAAAGACGGTGAATGTAGATCTGAATTTTGGTATGTCGCAAGTATGCCGCAACTAATTAATATTAACACTAATCACAATTACTTACTGTGTCATGTGCTAAGTTGTAATAAGGTGAGATTTAAAATTTTCAAGGTCAAATTACGAAAAATGGAATACTTACCATTTCATCACCTCTATTCTTACTCTGTCACAGCATTATAGCTCTTTTAATCAAGCCTGAATGACTTTGTTCATCGTAATACAATAATTTTACAGGAAAACTCTAATACATAAAGAAAACTTTAAATTTTATTTTTTACACGCCCCCCTATGCCCAGCAAACTTGGGGACGAAAAACATTTTTCTCGTGGATCTTATTGAATGGGGTGACTTAAGAAGGTCTTTTATAATGTAATCGAAGTTGATATATACATTATTTCGATAAGGTGCCTCCTACGCGAAATTCAATAACCAAAGTTTCATATAGTTTTATAACTTTTCACACTATCCATGACACTATCCATGTGAAAAAATACATTGAAATCACGATAGAATGCATTTAGCAAACGCTACAAACAAAAATTGTGCATTAAATTGAAGAGACCTAGGCAACGAAGTTATTTCTTATTCGTCTGTGAAATATATGCTAGGTACGTATTTACGTATTAAAGGATTAATATAGAGGTACGGGCCCTTGTAGTACTTACTAGGTTTATTTGCATAAAATACTTTTTGTAATATATTTAAATGATTTAATGTGACGGAAAGAAGCAGCATGCCTTATTTATTCCTAGCTTTGGTCGACGGCTTCGCTCGCAGAGAAGAGGAAAAACGATGAAGAAATTTTATAACGATGTCTTGTGGAAAAATTATATTATAGCATTGGAAATGACTCAAGTAGTTTGAGAGGCACAGATTGGTTGAGTAGTTCAGACGTGAAAGGGTTACCCTTAACCTAGGGTTACCCTTTACCTACCCGAATAACCTAACTTCCGCAATTATTAATAGTAAGTTGAATTGTTCAATCCCCACAACGTGTCATTTTTATTATCGTGAGATAGAAAATAAAACCTTTGACGCTCCAATAAAGATTGCGCCAGACAGTTACTCAGATAAACTTGAAAATGAAATTTTATACACAAATGGTAGATTTTATTGACTACGATAGATAAAAATATATAGAAAACAATACATAATATATTCGTTTTTAAAAGCTTTTTGTGGTCAGTACGATACGTCAAGGTTTTGAATTGTTTTTATATATTTTCATAAAAGGAGTAGAACTTTATAATTAGAAAACTTTAAGAATATAAGATATTCGTACTATTTCGTAATTAGTCAGTCACCTTGAAAATGAAGTTTATTGGCTACAAAGAAGGCAACGAAATTTTTAAAAAGCTAATATTTTTACAGAATATTTCATTGCCATATATAATAATATAATATATATAAATATATATATATATATATTTATATATATATGTGGTTGTGGTGGTAGATTTGTCCTTGGTCTCCCATCAATACTAAGAGGGCGAAAATGTGTGACATAATGGAATTTATACTACAAATATTTCAGTGTTTTTAGGAACTTTCAGAATTTTCTAGAATATTCGGCAACGTCCTGGAATATAGATCTCTCACATCCACCCTTCTTATCGCCAAACCAACCCACCATTCCCTCACCCCCGCCTCTCTCTGAATGGATATGAATATACAAGAATGTTTTGAACTGGATATTTTACATACTATGTTCTAGAAATTTCGATCTGCGAAGGTATATAAGATGAAACTTCGGCGAAAATTCGAGGTGATTCAAGAATGTTCGGAACTGGAAATTGTACGTGCCATGTTCTAGGAATCTCAAGATATATAAAACGAAATTCCGTGCGAGTGTATTCAACAATATTCTGAACTAGGAATTGTACACACTATGTTCTAGAAATTTCTACCTGTGAACGTATATAAGATGAACTTTGATGCGCGAATATTCAAGAATGTTCTGAAGTGGAAATTGTACACCTCGTGTTCTAGAAATTTCACCTATGAAGGTATATCAGACGAACTTCGGAGCGCGATTATTCAAGAACGTTCCGAATTGTATTTACCCTGTTCTAAAAATTTCGATCCTCGAAGCTATATAAGACTACAGTATTTTCTACAAAGTTTCAGAATAATCTAGAAGGTTCCACAATATCTTGACAGGAATCGAATGAATCTAAATAATCACGAATGTTATGAACTGGAAATTGAACATGCTATGCTATACACAGTTCGAGCCTGGAAAGTATATACTTCGGCGCGCATCTGATAAAGAAATTTCGGCGCGCGTGTATTCAAGAATATTCTGAACTGGAAATTCTAGAAATTTTCATCGTCGAAGGTATATAACGCGACCTTCGTCAAGCATGTATATCTTCAATATTTATTATTTAAGCAACAAGAAGGAACGGACTGAAGAGAAAATAAAAGAAAGTATAAAGTGACATTTTTGTTTCTACACAATCTATGACAAGTTCGTGAATAGAAAAGACGACGCGGAGAAACGAAACAGAAGAAGAAAGACACAAGATTTCGAGAAACAGTGTGTGGAATAAAAGAAAGTCAAAATGAAGAACAATGTGAAAACATTAGAGAAAGAATAATAGTAAAATTATTATACCCGTGCGAAACAGGATAATGCAACTAGTTAAAAATAAACTGTTAACCGACTGACAAGTGTTCAATTGTTATCAAAATGAATTTTTTTATTCACTTTTTCGAGTTTTACATAGAACTTTCACCGAATTTTAAAACAATAATCGGTGTAACGATATGGATATTTGCCGGTTTCCTTTGGGAAACAAAGGTTTTGCACAAAATAATTTTACATAATCTTTATTACGCGATCCGATGATTATTTTTTTCTAAGTTACTCTTATTTATCATTCATTTCTATTGTATTTTTTAAACTACCAACTAAACTTGGTTTACTTTTAAAATCACGCTCCCTCCATCTTAACAAAAGTATTTCGTCGACAGAGCTCGCATCACTTATCGGATAGTTTTAATTACGCAAACAGCTCACCTGAGATTCGGCAGCATTAGAGAACCCGCAGGGGTCCTCCCGTACATCATCCTCCATCCATCCATCCGCGCCACACTCGACCCGGCCTCACTTAGGACCCTAACTACGATATAGTTTCATTACCATTTTACGACGGGACGTCCCGTCGCGTGGATGCACGCAGCGTCCTTAATCTTCATCTTATTACGTTTTTGTGATCTCACGCTTTACTGGGATTAGGCGCCCGTGATGGTTGAATATAAAAGTTTAATAATTGTGTTTATTATTAGACTCATAGGTTTATATGGCTCGGAGCATTAGAGAGCGGATTTATGAAGGAGCTTGGATGTTTCTTTTAATGGTAGGGTATTAATGCCGTTATTCCGTTGGTTACTAATTGATTAGTCCATGGGTTAAGAGAGTGATGGTATTATGCTTTATTATATTTTTTATGGATTCGTTATAAGTCTAAATGTAATACTAACGATGTTACTTCTGATTATTAAGTTCAGATGCTAACAACGTATTCGAATTTCACGATCACTGGATAACGTTTTCTTCACGATTTTCGGAAGAGAAGTTAAATTTGAAGCGTAATTATGCGTTTTTCGTATATTTACTCTGACTACTTAGTATTAATCATATCGATTGCTTCAAGTTGCATAAAAGGCTGCAGTGATTTCATACAAATATGGAAAACATGTTTTATAATTTTTTTTATTATTTCAATTAATTTATTCAGTGCAATTATCACATTTAGATATTTCCATAAGGGTAAATTATACACGGATTTGGACGTAATTTTTTTCATTACCTAAATGATGAATATTCCCATGTGAGTTCATCGCAATAACAACAAGGAACTTGTACTGGAAGGCATACTAAACGAAACATTAGAAGTATGATACATATTACAAAAATTAATTTTATCAAATATAAACACTCATAAATTGTCATTATTTATACATATAATCAAATGGTGACAAGAGCGTGTCTGTGCGCGTATGACCCAAAAACAACTGGGATGCATTTTAACGAAGCTTTACGGATTTGTACCTTATGGACAAACTCAATATCTGCAATATAAACTATCACACTGTCTCTAATGGCGATTGAACAGAAGAAACAATAATTCACATAGCAATTAAATAAATTAATTAAAAGCGACATATTTCTTTTACAAGCAACCATTATTATGTAATTTTATGACTCTCCATTAATATTAACTTCAATATAATATGCATTTATACTGACATTAAAAAACTGTAGTACCATAACTATCTATAAAACTCAATGGGATCTAGCCGGGTATATACCAGAGAAAGAAAAGGAGACCGACGAACGTCCATACAACGTTGATCTATGCGAAACAAGAGTAAACATTTATTTCTTTATTAACAGACTCGAATGTACATAATTATATACATGACGGACTTGTTACTGCGGGAGCAATCTTTTGCAGCCGACCTGAACATCGGCCCCTCTACCCGAGCGACCGGGAACCGGAAAAAGTTATTATATACTTCATTAGACATTCTTGATATGTTAAAAATTTAACATATCAAGAATGTCTAATGAAGTATATAAGTTTAAGAAGATACATTAATTTAAAAAATACCTTCTTGTTTTGTATTATAGTTATAAACTATCTTGTCTTTTACTCTTTCCTGATTGACAATCGCTGAATTATTTGCTTTTTATATCCTCAAAAATAGCAGCTTTTTTAAATTATATTGTAAGTAGAGTCACTTTCGTCGGTCTCCTTTGATAGATTAATTAAAATAACCTTTCCTTCGGCATTTGTGTATACATGAATAATATGGACAATGGCATTTTTTCAAAATATTAATAAATATATATCGTATCTCCTAAAGAAATTAATTTCAAAAGTAGGCAACGAGTAGAGATTCATCCTAACGAATGTCATAAATATGAAAGTGTCTTCGTTTATCAGTCCATTAGCCAATAAGTCTATTTGCATGTAACGAATCGCTACCAAATTGTCCACGGTATAGTACTCCTGGCGAAGCAAGACATGTGTTTTCACCCGCTGCTTTGCTCGTCTGTAAAACAAATAATACGGAAAATGTGTTCAGATCTTAATTATTCTATTACGCCGTTTAAACGGCTGAACTGACTTTTATAACACTGCACATATATAATTCATGACTAAGAGACACGCTTCTTTCTAACTTCAGAAATAACATAACTCTTGTAGGATAAAGGTCGATGCTTTATATCGACCCATAACTACGAGGATCCGTTCACATTTAGGCACATGTAAACATTTAAGGATATATACGTTAAGTGTCACTATTAAACAATTTATAAAAAATTATTTTTCACAACGCAAATATATTGCCCACTATATCGTGTACAGGCCGTAAAAACACGATCCATAAAAAAATAGAACATATAGAATTATCGTTACAGTTTTTCTATAAAATGTGTAGGCTTCTAAAAATCATATCTTCCATAATTTTAGGTTCAGTAGTCTCGAAAATGTGTGGTGGGGGAGGGCTTATTTTTGTTTCATATTTTTTAGTACATTTCTGAAGACATAAATCTTAAAATTACTTGATATTTCGAGACCCTTATAACCAACCCTTTCAAATGATACCCCACATTTAGGATTTAAACAAATTCCAATACTTACTTCGTCCTATGTATTATATAAACATTCTTGAGTATTAGCTATTGATATGTGTGAGGATTAATATATTTTATTGCTATGCCAAATTTCAAGTTTCGACGTCAAGCGGTTTCTATGAGAAATGGCTATGACATACAGACTGACAGACACGTGAAAAATTTACAAGGGTGTCATTTGTCCCTCACACCTCACAAATGAAATATATAATTTACGGTATATTAGAATCCAAAACCAGCATGTATTCTCTAGGTATGGCAAACTGTTCAACGTTACTTATGGATACGTGTCGCGTTAGTATCATAGAATTAGGAACAAATCTCGCTGTCATAATTAATTGAAAATCCACTAGGGACAACCACTGGCAATAGATTGTTAACAAATAAATAGACATTCAACTGAAACGTGGAGCAACTGTCAATATAATGTTATCATTTTATTGCTGCCTCGGTAGCGAAGCTTGCGTCACACGGGAATTTTGTGACGAAATATAAATATAATCCGTCACAATACAAGAATTTATTAAAATTTATCGTCCAACTTAAATCGTATTGAATATTAAACGCACCGACATATTTGCTCCAACACAAACGACGTATCGCCCCACTAAAGATGGAAATAAAAGAAACAAATGGCGCGCGCCCAACAATACCATTGTTACGTCCGATTTGCCACATTACAATGATCTCCATCACCGCAACATTCGGTAAATACCTTTAAGGTTTCATATAAAATAATGGATGTTGGCACTAATGGGGGCGGGGGGGGGGGGGGGGGTGTTACGCAGAGCGTTCCGTGGGCACGGCTTCATCTTGCACAAAAAAATATGGGGCCCACACGCCAATACCTCCGAATTACCTAATGCAATTTCCTCCAGGAAATTACATTAAGGGCGATATTTCAAATTGAATCGGTGACTACCGCGCGCCGGCCGCTCGCATTATATACGACTCGAGTCCTAACTAGCTCTCCCGCCATTAATATCTATTAAATCGTAATCCAATTAGAAATATCTACGTTATTTTGTTTAATATTAATGAAACTCATTTATTAAAGTTTACGTCGCACTCTGCTGTTTAAGGTTCGAGCTATAAATTATCTAAATGTTTGGACGTCGGCGTTAATTGCGACAACAAATCTAGAGCGGGACTAGGAATCACTTCATGGGGCCAGAATCTTGCGATCCGTATACATATATTGGCCGTCCGAAGATATAGGTGAGGGGCGAAATTAAAGGCAACGAAACGAGCGGTCCGCTGCATACTTTCCACATTATTTATGATACAATTTTAATCAAGAGATAATAACACAAATAGCTTACTCAGAATACTGAAATGTTATATTTACTTTTTGTTAAGGATGGCAATGGTGTGACCTAACTAGATGATCAAATTAAAATGAAACTTGGAAGGAACCATGGTTTAGAGAGAAGCTTTACACGATAAATGTGGATGTAGAATAATCTGGTCCGTAGCTAGTATGAAAAGGCTTTCTGTTGTCATAGCGTCATCACGCGTGTATGTGCTCCAGCTATTATTATTTAAAATGAAGGTATTTAAAGAAAGCAGTCGATGGATGGATATTGAAAATATTAGTATCTTAAAAAACATAATTTTTAGGAGTGCGCATATTAAAGCTAATATGGGGTCACGTCGTAGGAATAAAAGAATCATAGTGAAAAAAAAATTAATTTACTGCAAGTCACTTCCGCCAGAAAGTGACGCAAGTCTGCCAAATCCTCGTTGTAAATTACATAATTTACAAGCGCAATTAATAACGTGACAAAAATTTTTTTCAGTTTGAGTAACAAGAGGTTCCTACGACAACATTTCATTTTATTTTTTGCAGCACAAGAAGGTGCCAATGATGTGGAGCGAATGTTTATATCTTAGAGGAAACTTTATTGTTAAATAAGAGTATAACTCGCACAAGGAGCGCATTTCGCGGGTATTCCTAAACATTTTCGCGAACATAGTAATTCTTTGAAACTATTTACAAATACTACTATTATTTTAAAAGCGAAAGTCATGTTAATTAAATATGCTGCAAATCTGGTGCGTTTTATTTGACCGTGATAATTTGTTTTTACTCTTGTTCGTTATCACTCTTCAAGGGATTTAACACTTTATTTTACTTCTTTTGAAAACAAAATATACATGCCATATCACATTCAATATCATAAGTAAATATATGCGTTTCGGCAATAATGGGTTAAGAGTCTAACCCGGCACCCAAGTATGTGTGACATAATTGAAAACGTAACATACCAGTGTAGCAAGTTAATAAAATAGTCTAACCAAAATTATGTTTTAATAAATTATGTGTTAAATAATCATATAATGCACAATTAACTGAATCAATGAGAGAAAAGTTATGTATATATGCAACGATCTACGTTAGTAAATAAACGTGCGTTTACTTGTATCGCATAACTTCGCCATATCTATGAGGTACTACTTATTGTTAGTAATATACTGGCGTAGCAAATCACTGTAATATCACAATCGAAATTACATTTCGTTATGAACTGATAATACGATAATACATACGTATATAAGATCGATAATACGTATATAAGGATCGGGAATTTACATGAAACTATAATAAAGAAATTGTACTTTTTACCTTTCGTTTCTATATTGGTTACGTGCAGAAACGCCTCATACTTGATATATTTAATATGTGTGATACAACTAGCATATGCGTTTAATGTTTGTTGTTTGCTTGGTATGTGTTATGATACTTATCACGACGTTTAATAGGAGCCCGGACTATATAAACTTGCGAAAATGTAGTGCCGAATTGCAATAAACATATTCCCCACCGATACGTATTGAGTGTTTGTGTAAAATGAGGTAAATGCTTTGATAGATTCAGACTGCAGTCAAGCAATACTCGACGCAGCTTATATTAAATGCAAATATGTTGTTTCTCTAGCGTCATTACTTATTATTTTTTGTCATGAATACTATTTTAAAATGAGTGTGATACTACTAACAATAAAGAAACGTTGTTAAAGCAGCTCGGTTAAAAGAAGAACGTTAATAAAGTTAGAAGCGAGGTTAATAAAGACGAGTGATGTAAACGAAGTTCTAATAATAAAGGCAATAAACTTAAACAAAAATATAAACAGACAAAATTACACAACTTAAACGAGACATAACCAACAAAGATTTACATCCAACCCTAAAGTACAATTAGAGGTCAAAAAATGACAAAAATACAACAAACAGCCCGGCGGACCGCATCGAAGCGAGTCGCTACGCTGCGCCTCTCATATTATAACGTCGTCCTGATTATAACTTTGCCAGGGAATTAAAGTTGGAGCTGGTAACGACAGAAATTTACGGTACTTTGTCCGTACTTCTCACCGGTTGCTGGCGCCCTTAGATTCCGCTTATCTGGACGCGGGATGAAGACAAACTTGGCCGCAAATCAAGGGGCGGCGCGGGCGGGAGACGGGGGGTAGGACGACAAAAATTCGTTTGTCTTTTTAAAGTGTACGCAATTTGCGAAATGGGCTCGGGCGCTGTCCGCCGACGGCGCAGACCCTCGTGAGACGTCGACAGACTTGCGCCAATTAAAAAAAAATATAATTAAATCGACCTTGTAAACCGTATAGCGTGTCCACGTTTCGTTCATTTTCACAGGTTCTAGATTTGTAATCAATTTCAAAGATACTGCAATTAATAATATTGCTCTAAGCCAAATTCCTTTTTTTTAGAAAATGCCACGTCAACTCCATGGAAGTGTACAAATTATAATATTTCTTCAGTAGATTTTATCATTGCTGTAGTAAATTAACAAGTATATAACTAAAACATACATCTGAAGGTAACCTGTTCATCATTTTTAACCAAATGTATATTTTATTTCAATAAAAGCAATAATTACTTCTGTTATTTGTTAAAACAATTGTAAAAGCACGTTGCGATTATATAATTTTCTTACTGACTACAACATTTTATTGTTCGTTACATCTAGGTAATTTGATTAATCCGTGATTAATTTATTTTCACTGTTACGTTAATAAATTCCAAGTCATTTTTTAAATTATTTTTGTGTTTTTTATTTTAATATGTTAATATAGGTCGTGTGATGCACACGAACTATATTAACGATATTATCACAGAGGGTTTTGAAACAAAATGAATCCATAAAATTAATTTTCATGGTAAAGCAGTGTTATGTTTATAATATAATTATTTTACGTCGTAAATAATAGTAAAAATTTATAAATAACATTACATTACTAAAATCAATATTATACATTCATTTTTTTAAATTTCTATTGCCACGACACTATTTTTAAATTACCTATATAGGATAAAAAATGTTAATGATTTTGTGAAATTGATGAATATTATTTTACTATTGATTACTGCTGGTGACATTTTGTGTAAAGTCATGTAAAAAATTTAATTACAGTTTAAGAATTTTAAATAATATAATTACATTAAAAATATTTAATATATTTGGCGTTAATTTTGTAGAAATTCATTATTCACAATTAAAAGAAACTACGCGATGTAGTATTATTTCTACTTTCTTTAAGTTCTTTACCACGACCTAGGTTTCGTTTTATTACAATATTTTCAGGTGGGCCATTAGCAAGAATCTTGACTAATAGCCCACCTGCAAATTTTGTAATACAACAAAACCTAGGTCGTGGTAAAGAACTTAAAGAAAGTAGAAATAATACTACATCATGTAGTTTCATTTAATTGTGTACATTAAAATATAATTACGATACAAGAACATTAATGGAAAAATAAATAAGTTTTTTTTATTCCTATTAATGATATCACTTCACAAACACACGAAGACTAAATATCCTTAAATTTAACATTTAATTTTCGATATACCAGACAAGTTGTAAATATTTCACTAAGTATCTATTTTTATACAACATAAAACGTCTTGAACACTGACGATACAACACCTCGAACGTAAATTACGGGTTAATTATATTCTACAATAAATGACACTTAACTAACAATAATGTAGTTACGTAATTCGGGAATAATGAAAACGGTTCTTTGCCGTTTGTTGACTTGCTTTTCGTGTAGACAAGGAAATTATAATGTAATTGTTGGAACAAAATATGCCCCGCTTCATATTAGAGACGAGGCTGGTTAACTCTTTGATCAACCTAATAAGGCATGTTTCCTACTTGGGAGCGCCAATATAACAGCACATATATTTAAGATATTTGAGATGATTTAAGAATACGTTTAAGAAGTAGGTATAACTTATGTGAATACAGAATTAATTCAACTTTTAATCCTGTTTCATAATAAGGTGAAATTAGAATTAACTTCGGTTTGCGATTTCCTGAAGTGAATACTATTTTCCGTATAGGAAAATAGAAACATAGATTAATATGAATAGACCATGAGTTGACATAGAACTCGATATGAACAGAAAGTCTATTAAACTATTTTATTTTCATATTAATGCATCGATGTATTACGATATTAAAATAGTTGATAAATTGCTGACATTTTACAGAGCTTGATTATTTATATCGCTAAATATGCCGAAAGAGATACTGCAAATTTACTGAAAAGATTGGAACGGTTCTAAGTAAAAAAGACCTATTAAAATAAAATAAAGAATAAGCATAGGAAAAGTAAGATTATCTTAATATTTAATAAATGTCATACGTGTCTCTAATCTCTAGACGATCTCTGCTCTTTTGTACATCCAAATGTTTCATCGTGTAAGCTTTCGAAAATATTATCTATCTCAATCGTATATACTTTAATCAATTTTTGCATTTTTTACAGTTTACAGTTTTAGATAACTCTTTCCAAATTTACTGCGAGCAATCCTTAAATATTTAATTGATTAATTTACAGTTCAAAATACTATATCTTAAGATTTTTCCACATTTCTACAAGTACATATAACCACAATATAGTGTTTTTGAAGATTATTGATCGAAGTATAGAAAGGCGTGTCCTTTTTGTGTATGTTTTTTTTTTAGAATTAGGTGAATAACAACATATAATTAATATAATGACTTAAATCGATAACGAACATCCACGTATACCCTGTATGAATCTAGCCGTGTTTAGAAAATAAACAGACACGTAAATCTAGTGTTGACGTATAATAAAATTATTTGACGAGATAAAAGTCCATTAGCATTTTCCGATATCCATTTATTTATGGCTAGCAATCGATTTATTTTAGATTCTATGACAAGGCCTATAGTACTTTCGTATAGAAAACATTACGTGTTTGTCTACAAATAGCAAAATATATTGTTTTGGAGTTAACATAAAATACAATATCGTGAAATAAAAATAGTTATTCAAGTTTCTTCTTCAGGGTAGGTATAATAAATTGTCATAACTTTTTAAGAGCGGTATTATATCTTCTACAGTTTTGGCCATTAAATCTTCTACAGTTTTGGCAACATATCGAGTTTTGTTTTATCGTCTTTAGTTATTTTCTATTTTTTGCATGTTAGGTTCACTACTCAATTTCTAGGAATACAGCTTTCTTATAACGCTTCCAATTTTTTAATTAAAATCGGTTCAAAGACTTGTAAATTTAGGTATACTTTTTTTAAGCTCTCTGAAGTGGCAAAGTACAATTTCTTCCTAGGTATTTTTTGTTACACTCAAAACTCAATTTTGTAACTCCACAAAACAACTGTAACAAACCTCTAAGAGACTATACAGGTAAATTAAAAAAAACAAACAATACAAATACAGTGTTCCCGTGTGTTTATTTTGTAACGAAATTTGTTATTTAAAAAAAGTCTTTTATTCTCACTTCTTTTCATATAGATTCTGCGTGCATTTATTTCAATTTTTCACGAGAAGAATATAAGCGCCGTTTGTCGACTTAAGTAATGGAGGAACCAAAGTTATGCGCCATTCGAATACACAACAATAAAACGATGCAAATCTATTACAAAGCGTTGCAAGTATGTCGGCGCCCTAACTGGTCGGACCTATCCGCCCCGGCGCGCTGCAGGATAGGGCGCGCTCTAATTTGCACAAGTTGAAGAGTCGCGGGCGGAAGTTTAAACATAAATCGCTGAATTGCGCAACATGTAATTGGTTATGGGACGTGACATTCGCTTTATATTTATTTTATTTTTAACGACGTCGTGAGCAAAAAATAAATGTTGATTTAAGTCACTCCCTGGCAAGGGGAAGCTCGACATCGGAATGAGTCCAAATTCGCCGGAAATGTTCCAATTATGTTGAGTAAATATATTAGCCAAGTTTTGCCTCACTGTGTGATCACAATGTACTGCTGTGCTGGAAAACTTTTATTTGCTACGTACAAAGGTTTATTTTTCGTATTCCACCGAAGATAAAATAATTAAACACTGTAAAACATAATAAAACAAAGATTACGAATACACCAATCGTGTAGAATAAAAGTTTTTATGACGCAAATTCAAGTTTATTTTGTTTAATTACTCTTTCTACAAAACAGTCAATACGCTCCTAATTGGAAAGGAAGAAAGAGCACTAAACAGACAAGTGGGGCTGTGAAATTACTACCTCTAGCTGATATGAGCGACTAAAACAGTGTGTTTATGTAAAAGTTTTCATAAACCATGACAGAGCGTTTTTATAGTACTTTTTCCAAAGTACTTTTTTCCAAAATCCCTTGAACACGATACGATCACTTTCCTGTTTGTTTTCATGGTTCCGTATCGAAAAAGGAAAGAATTGAACCCTTAAAAAGAATCACGGTCGTCTGCCCATCCTTTCATTTGTCTATCTTTGAAAGCCGTTTTCTTTTTCCAAAACTGTTTAATGTAGAAGTTTGACATTTGGCATACTGATAAAGTATATTAACCCGCATGAAAACCCTAATTATTATTCCAAAAACTAATTTTATGGAAATTTTAGGAGGCAAACTAGATACATGTGATTTTTTTTATTTCATTTTTCGTGTCAACTTTATGCAGAATATCTTCATAGATTGTTGAAAAGCTGGAAAAATTACATATTTCCGAGACTAACTAAATTAAATTTATGAAAATGGGGTTTCTGGAAGTTTATTTATAGTTTGAAGGCAGATACAGATATATGTGATGATTCTAGGCCTCATTATTTTTAAACAATAGGCCATTTGACTTGATTTTTTAAATTGTTCTATTGTGCATTATAAGCACACTGCAATTATATTTCCAGGATATATGCCGTATTTTTTTATATAAATCACTTTTAAAGTTTGTATTTTCAAACTCGCGCTAAAAACGCAATTTCTGTAATGGCGGCTATCGTGATGTCACACACAATGTAAACATAAACAGTCCTGCGCGCTGAAGGAGATTATTATTTATTTTCATAATAAAATGGTGTATAAATAGTTTGTAGTGCCACAATATACAAATACGTTTATAAAAAGTCCACACAAAGTGTTCGTATCAGTGCCAACGAATCCTTATAGACGAAAAGAGTAGCTGCAATTAGCCTGAAGAGATCCAAACAGCTCTATAGCTCACTTAAATGTTTTTATATGTGATGATCATTTCGATGTAAGTAATATTTCTGTTTTAAATATTATTAT
Source organism: Druceiella hillmani (assembly GCA_039881145.1). NCBI lineage: Eukaryota > Metazoa > Arthropoda > Insecta > Lepidoptera > Hepialidae > Druceiella > Druceiella hillmani. Next base: position 12,776,556 of record JAYKKI010000047.1, on the reverse strand, counting down.
CGATATCAATGCCTCTAACCCAAAAGAATAAGAGCATTGAATTTTGGTATGAATGCGTTTTACTCCCTTGTGACATCATCTGGTTTTTAACCAATAATAAGGCGTTTACCGCCGACTGAATTTCAAGAAATATTGTGATTTCTTTACGTTTTTTTTTTATAAAATGTATAAAAAAAAACGAAAATATTTTTTATAAAACTTATTGTTTCAAAAATTAAAAGCAATACGCTTATTTACGTTATAATCTAATAGGATGACCCCGAATTGTGGTATATTTTCGATGTTGTCAAAGAGTCTATTCGCGGTATTTTGACGCATGTGAATAATAAGCTTAGTGCAGTATATTTATTTGTTAAAGAATAATATAAATATTATCAAATAGTTTAATAGAAATACTATGTAATTTTAAACGTTGGAACTTCTCTATTTATATAAGTATATACGGAAACCTCGAAGTGCGAGCTTTTATAGTACTTAATATTTCTTTTTACTCACCCGAAGCCAAACAATTGGCAAATTGCGAGGTGGTTTAATCATACGCTATTTGTAACATTAGCGTCTAATAATGGCAGATAGACTGACAAAATCAAAAGGCGTATGACGATTACTAGGTCTGTTATAGTCAAGCTGAGCAAGTTACAGCCAAACAACATCACCAAGACAACGAAAGCCCAACTCGTTCTGGCGTTAATGTTCCCCATTTTCTTCCTAGTCAAAGAGACGTAGACGCTACGTGAACGCTAATTTTACAAAAAAATTTATAATTCCCTTATATTTATTTTTGTATAATTCCCTCATATTATTTGTTTCAATTAATTTATAATTCCCTCATATTTGTTTCTAATTTTCCAAAAAAAAAACAGAAATGTGATGTTGAAGAAGTAGTGGTTTTGAAATGTGGTTTAAGAAGAGTACTTTAAGAACTCGGCATCATCAAGTTCTTCGGACACGTGTCGTTGTCGGTAGTATTGAAATCTGGTGGTGTAGGTAAAAGTAAAAGATACCAGATCAAGTGGGAGAGAACCGATGAGATGGATGGTCTCTACACGAATGGACCTGGAAAACGGTTGCCTGAGGGGAATCGCGACGTATCCTAGGGCGCATCACTGGTCTGCAACACACTTGACACGACCAGACCATAGCCAGTCTGCCAAAAGTAGAACTTCTAAGAAGAAAAAACATGTTTTTTTTTCAAATGTATATCGTATCGTATCGTACCTATGGCAATGAGATTTTTAAAAAGGCTACAAAAATAAACGATTTTCCTAAAATTGTCATTCCTAAATATTGCTTTACCAGCTGTGGTTGATGTTTTAACATTTAAAATAACCAAGACAGTACTGACCCATAAATCTTAAATGCTGACTAATCGTCGTTGTCTTTTAGACACCGTACGTTGCAAGAAATCAGACAACGCGCCGACCCCTTCGTTTATCTCACCACCCTCAAAAACTTAAGCCGACATTTATCGCATTAAAAATGCAACGCCTTATTAATTCAGACATGGGGGTGGGAGGGGGTGTGCTTAGATTAATCACAAAATTAAACACTTTGTCGCGCATAATTTACGGTGAGCAATGGCGGAAATCAAACAAAAGCTTCTTTTAATGGACGCGCCCGACGCCTGTTCATCCATCAATCTGACGAAACACTACATCATTTCCCCGCCATTACGGGCGGCACCCGGCCAATATACATTCGTGAGCCCCACTGCCCGCCGCGAGTTGCCTAAACGCTTTCACCTTTGATCTTTGCCGCGCGCGTGCCAACTGATTTGGGTCACATTAGACACGTTCACTTCTGAAAGTTTATACGGTGTATTCATAGTGCGGGCGGTGACGTTTTCCCAGTCGCAAAGTGAAATTTACCTTTTTTGTCTATAATTAGTCCATTTTTTAGGGTTCTGTACCTAAAAAGGAAAAACGAAGCCTTTATAATGTCACTCAAGTATCTGTCTCTCGACCACAACCGTTTTTCTCAGAAACAGCTTGATGTAGAAAGTTGACATTTGGCATAGTAATTAAACATATGTTAATTAACCCGCACATATATTAATACCTAACAATCAATAATATTTATATGGAAATTTGAAGAGGGGGGGGGGTTAATTTAGCACCTGATTTTTTGAATATTGAATATGTTTGGAGTTAATTTTGTAGAAATTCATTATTCACAATTAAATGAACCTAGGTTTCGTTGTATTACATCTTCAAGCGGGTAATCTTTAAAAATAAGTAAAGTTTCTACATCAAGCTGTGTGTGAACAAGATTTTTTTTATATTCCATATTATAGTGCGTGTGCGTTTGAAGTGGCCGAAAAATATGGCCCTCAAAAATATTCATAATTTTAGGTAGAACAGGTTTAAATTTTTACATAATTTTAAGTGATATATCTTCAGATATACAGAAAAACATTTAAAAAAATATGTGCCGCGAATCCGAATAAGCGTTTTTGGGAAACATACGTAAAATCTTGAAAAAAGTTTACGTAACAAGTTCTTGTATGAAATAAATATGAGGGAATTATAACTAAATATTTTACAATAGAAATGTGTGTTTATAATGTAATTCTGGAATATATTGCACTTCGATTTTCTAGATAGAAGTACTCAAAATCTGTACCTATGTGTTCCTCTAATTGAATAATGTTTCCTAATTAATTGTTTTAAAAGTGCCAAATATTTTAGAAATCAGGAAAAAGTAAATGTAAAGATCACTTTGATGCAAGTTTTATTCACTGAACTGATAAATAACAATCATCCTTCTTGCTTGTGAAATTATCTCTGTCTTCACTTCTCTAATTTTACAAATAGAAATAGAAATACAAATTGGTATGATGCAAACTTATCTGCGGTTTTAAAGCGTAGAAGATAATAAATTTTTCCAAGTATTTTAAATATGGTAAGTAAACAAATTTGTGGTTTCTACGTTTCAAAAATTAAGCAGTAAACATGCAATAAAATACCAATAAACATGTATTGTAAAAAATGGCGTAAACATACCTTAAACTTTGTCATCGGATGAGTCGTCTACTTATTTGAAAAAGCCGGATTTCCTATGAAGAACATTTCTTTGTTAACCTTTAACAGGCGTCTCGAATCCACAGTAATAAAGCCTATTTTCATTTTAATTCAGTAAAACATGAAAACACTTAAATGCACATTATAGCCTCGATAGGCTCCTGTGAAATAACTGAGGGCGTGCCATCACTGAAGGTGTTTACAAGATTTTCTTACACAAATTGAAAAGAATGTTCAGTTTTAATTTTAAATGCATTGCTTATGTTTGTTTCCACAAATATAATCATTTATATCATTATTTACTGTTTAGCAATTTGTTCGATGCTTGATAGAATATAAACTAGGAATAAATAGAATAAAAGACGCTTAGAAAAAACGTTTTCAAGGAATGGTATGTTTACTATTCAACAGAAAATGGAGAACCGTTATAATGATGTAAATAATAATAAATGTAGTTAATTGAACAGTAAACATTAAAAAATAAATATGATCTACCGCAATATATCATGTGCGTATTGAAAGAATTAGAATAAATTTACTTACAGAATAAAAATATTTCTTAACTAATTTGTTTATTTCTTTACAATAAAAACTTAACTTTTTTTTTCAGAAAACAATAATGACAAACAAATAAACTGTTCGTCTATGTACATTTAATTCGTCGGTCTATACTGGTTGGAACTTTCTGATAAGTAGTGCAACATGAATTTTGAGAATTTCTTTGACCTTTAAGCGCAACATTACAAAATTTGAAATTATCCCACACGCCGCAGTTACTAGGGACCAGGCTTTCAGTGGTACATCCTTCATCCCGTATGCCACTGGGATTCGTTTACTGTTAGAGCTACAAAGTTTTGGAACCTACTTGATCGTGTAGTTCCCAACAGTGAACACATTCATTAATTAGACAAAATTAGCTTATTCTGAAAGCACTGTTAACCTATTCCCTATGCAATTGCTACCTGACTACCGTCTTCACACATGCCTATGTTATTTTGTATGAGAAATCGGTATAATAGCATTATATTGCCCATCAAATCTTATAATTTGAGGATTCCTAATATTCACAATGTATACAATTTTATGGGTCAATATAACGTATTTTTAATACTTTGACTGCCAAATCAAAGCTTCTTAAAAGTCCTCTATATCGGCTATGTTTGTGCTTAATTGGGCCCAAATTATGAACCGATTATAACTAAGCTTTCATTTTTGAGTGTACATTCCAAGGTTGATAACACAGAGTGCGTACCTAATATCATTCTCTATTTGCAGCATTTGTAATTATTGAAATACAATTGAACCAAAAATACAGGAAACTTCTCTAATGCATCCCTAATATGTGTCTTCGTCGGTTCGAGCGATTAGAAGCAATAGTATCTCAAATTAATGCAACAGTAAAAGAACCTCCGAACCTCCTTTCGTTTCCTCATAATAAAAAAGGTGTACAACAAAAGGTAACGGCATAGGTAGATCGTGAATATTCTGCAGTAATTTTTTAATCGCTGGACAGGGGCAAATGAAAGTGGATTGATTAAAAAGTAATAGGAAAGAGGGCAATGTAGGAAGTCCAAAAGAAACAAACCAACACGAGTAGAACTCGCACTACGAGGGATCCCCAAACATTTAGGCATTTATAAATACTTAATTGTATATAGTATATTTATTAAACAATTTACAAATATTAATTTTTCACAACCTAAACATTTGGTCTACTATATCTTTCACAGGCGTTAAAATATATTTCAAAAATTATAAGATCTAAAGTAATCGACAGACTTTTTCTACAACCTTTGCATAAGGCTTCTGAAAACCATATTTTTCATAATTTTAGGTTGAGAAGTTTCGAAAATAGGGGGAGGGGAGTATATTTTTTAAATATTTTTCAGTATATTTCCGAAGGTATACTAGCTAAAATTAAGGAAAAAGTAAAGTTTTGAGCCCCCTATTATTAGTCTTTTCAAATGCCACCCTATTTATTCTAGTCTTTTCAAACGGAACGATAAATAGGGTGGTACTTAAAGTATTTAAAAAAATATTTCAATTGACCTCACGTCCCCTAAAATTTCCATAGAATATTTATCATTACTAGCTATTGATATACAGGCTGTCCAGTGGCAGATTTCAAAGTTTGAACAAACATAGTTTCTGAACGCAACACGTAAGAGGGGCGCGGGGGGCATCGTTAGAAGCGCAAGCGGTGCGGATGTTTTAGTAGCCATGGGACAGTGGAGTGGAGAGCACCGCGCTTTTGCCGTCGAGGCGTACATTTCGAGTGGATTTTCGCTGTCTGTAGCACGCCGTCGATTTAATAATCGTTACAGTATTCGTCGATTACGTGATGGACCATCGATCAACCTCATTCAGTCATAGGTAGCAAGGTTTAGAGCTACAGGATCAACATTAAATAGGCCCAGGCCAGGACCTACACCATTGGTAGCCACGGATGAAAATGTCGAGCGTGTTATGGTTTCTGTCGTTGAAAATCCCCGTTTATCACACGTTCATCGATATTGGGAATTCCGAAATCAACTTTACAGGTAATAATGCGAAAAAAGCTCAAGTTCCATCCATATAAAATTCAAATTGTTCAAGATTTACACGATTCTGACTTTGAATTAAGAAAAACTTACGCGGAGGTGATGTTGTTGACTGCTACCCGGATGGGCAACATATTCTTTAGTGACGAAGCTCACTTTCACATTGGAGGATATGTGAATAAGCAGAACTTTCGTTACTGGGATGTCCACAACCCAAGACAAATGCATCAAGAGCCTTTACATAAGCCTAAAGTAACAGTCTGGTGTGCTATGTCTGCATCTGCAATCATAGGGCCTTATTTCTTTGAAAATCAACGTCGCCAAACTGTAACTGTAAATTCGGAGAGATATGCCCAGATGTTAAATGACTTTTTCAGAGTAGAACTACAGAATAGTCCATCCTTCAACCAAAACACATGGTTCCAGCAGGACGGGGCCACAGCTCACACTGCTAATGTGTCCATGAATGCAGTGCGGCAGTTATTTCCAGAAAAAAACATATCCCGAAACGGTACCGTACCGTGGCCACCTAGGTCACCCGATTTAAGCCCATGTGACTTTTTCTTATGGGGATACTTAAAATCCGTTGTTTACAAAACAAATCCGAGCACTGTGACACAATTTAGAGAAAATATTCGAGCCGAAGTCAGTAGGATACCCCAGTCGCTCTGCAAACGCGTTTTTGAAAACATGCGTGCTAGACTCGAAGAGTGTGTCAGACTCGATGGCCGCCATTTGGAAAACGTGGTTTTTAAAAAATGAAATCCGCATTTGTTTTTATAAAGTTAAAATAAACCTACTTTGTATTAGAGGTGTAGTTTTTTTTTACAATTTTTCAAACATTGAAATCTGCCACTGGACACCTGTATTTTCAAGTTAACATGTTTTACTATTACAATTTCAAAAAGCTATGACAGAAAGACACGTGATTGATCTTATAAGGGTTCCGTTTTTCCTTTTGAGATGCGGAATCCCATAAATAGAAGAACATTGAGTATGCGAGCGAGCACGCCAAAATTATTACGTCGGTATGATGTTCCATTACTTCTCTTTAAGCAGTCTTATGTGAAACCGTATGGTATGTAGAGAGATATTGCAGCATTACTCACATAAAAGGCAGATGCAAAGGGTACCGGGACGCGTGTCGAACATTAGACGGAAGCGAGCCACTAAAGCCGCCTGTGAATGTTTTTATTTTTATGATCTCGAATCACGGCGCCGACCGTACGCCCAGATGTGGCCTGCTTTATACATATTTAGCACATAATAGAGATTTTATATCCATATTCTTCGCTCTGCCGTGCTCTGGTGTGATATTGCTCGGACGGTGAAAGTGAGGTAATCGACAGGGTGGTCGGGGGAAAGACTAAGTTGGTCGTTTCTAAGTTGTCACAGCGCGCAAGGGTTATTTTTATTATCAACATCTTTGCTACGACACATGTTGTTAGTTATTAATTGATCAAATGCACTTCCGTATTACACGATGTAATATAAATAAATATACGGCGGAAATCCGCGTAACGTAAAGAGAATATTTTACCGCAAGATAAACTAAGTTTTCGTTAGTTTAATTCTTAACGGACACATCTGATTATATTTTCCCTTCCAACTAAGCTTGCCTGTCTCATTTACTTTGGCTTTTATTACTTCAAACATTTTTCTGATAATAGTTATAATAACAAAAACACTTCTTTCTGTCATTGGATCCAGACAATATATAGTCGAAATTGGTTATAACGACATTGAAGGGACTAACGACATTGAAGGGACTAACGACATTGAAGGGACTAACGACATTGAAGGGACTAACGACATTGAAGGAACTAACGACATTGAATGGACTAACGACATTGAAGGGACTAACGACATTGAAGGGACTAACGACATTGAAGGGACTAACGACATTAAAGGGACTAACGACATTGAAGGGACTAACGACATTGAAGGGACTAACGACATTGAAGGGACTAACGACATTGAAGGAACTAACGACATTGAAGGGACTAACGACATTGAAGGGACTAACGACATTGAAGGGACTAACGACATTGAAGGGACTAACGACATTGAAGGGACTAACGACATTGAAGGGACTAACGACATTGAAGGGACTAACGACATTGAAGTGTTATAACGACATTGAATCGTTAAAATCAATATTGTTTTAACTATTTTATTTTGTTTATTTTTTATTACGTTTTTACAAATTCATTTTCATTCAAAAAAGATCTTGGCCTACACTTGACCTTGGACACTTCAGACCATTTCAATCTCCGCATATTTAGTTATTCTTACTCGCTTTATTTTCAATAAATAATTTTATGTTTTCTCTCTCTTTGATATTAAGTTTATTGTCACATAGGACGATTTCATAAAATTAAATAAGCCACGAAATAAGTTGTTACATCATGTATCAACAAACGGATTGATATTTTTTCGATTCTATTGCGCGTGTGCCGACATTAAACAAAATCATTATAACGCTTAGAATCGTACCTAAACGATTATGTTTGTAAATTAGTCATTGCCGAAAATATTCTCCAGTGACAAAAGTGCTACGTTAGCATTATATCCACTAAATGGAAACAAACACATGATATCGAGTCGTTATTATTAATATGATCTCCGAAACTTTTTGAAAAAGCTGTCTCTAAATGCAGTAGGCGTTGTAAGTGTTGTGGTTTTTCAGATAAGTCGATATTCTGGGACCCATCCAGGATCTCTAATTTTCGCCATTAGAACCAATACGTTGTTATAACCGATGCTGTTAAAACCAAATTCTACAGTATTTCATGCCACCGTGCGATATTCAATTTATTTCTTTTTGCTTTGCCTCTTCTACCCCCATGTGGTGCTCCCATTTTTCGAGTACGTACACTCTGTATTTAAATTTTAAAATTGAAGGAAGCATAAACGTTGTTTGTTAAATATATGGGCAAAACCAATATTCTTTGAATAGAGCCAAGCGACGTCTTTGTCGATACAGTAAGTCGAATATCTTTCCTTACCCACTGTCTTCTATCAGTTGCTCATAGTTTCCCAAGTGTTCGTTTCTGTTTTATCCATCATTCTTCTTATTCGTCACTTTCTCGCTACAGTTTTAGTACTTAAATTGCATTTTCACCTCACTATATAATCAACTTTAATTATACTCCTTATACACTTATTGGTTTTATGACTTTTGAATGTTACTTCTACCATTTTTTATTTTATCTTTAATCATTGAATTTTTTAATAATCAAATATAACTAGCATTAAATTGGTAACATAAAACCATCAGATAAGGTTAATTCGGTGGGAAATTTAATAAATAAATTATATTTAAAGTACGCATAATCACAAGTGTTTTCAACTGTACAGAAGCAACAGGTTGAATGCACAGAATGAATGAAATGGAGTTGAATTCCTTCAAGCTCTAATTGAAGTAGACAAGAGATAGAACATTCACGCACGTATCAAAAAAGCAATAACTTCACGGCAACTATTTAGTATTTTGTTTCTTTCTCAGAAAATATAGCTTATAATATATTAACATTTTAGTAGTCAATTTTATCACCATCACCATTAATGAAGTACCTATGCTGTATTATTATGTCACTGCAGAACCTATGATGTACACTATGTACTGGTTAATATAAAACACACAACGTTATATATGGATGTATAAAATTACGGTGAAGATACAAAAGTTCTCAGCACCAACAAACGCGGACCTCCCAAAAGCTCGCTCGAGCTCCCCATCCCCACTGCCCTGGCGGCTCATAGTCCGCTCTGTTTGTTTGTACAGAGCCACGGAAGCGGCCGCCTAGGAAGTACCTCCCATAAATTCTCCTCGCACACTGCAGGCGGATAGGCGCCGCTAACGGCCGCGAGCCATGCGAACTGTCCGAGAACTCAAAGCCGCGCTCTCCGCGCGTGTTATAGTTCGCCACGGTCACAGACGTATAGTTCCCACATACATACCTTTATAGATAGCTCTGAACACAAAAATATAGATACACAGTTTCGCATATAAATTGTCGGGAGCCTCCGTACGGCGACTCGACGTCAACGTCATGGGCTTTTTTATTTATTACCCCGCCCTCGTGGAGCGCTTCTGCTATGAGGATGTCAATTCTGCGTGAAGTGTATATGTTGATAGCGTACGAGTTGCCTTTTTACGTCAAAGTATATGGAATTATCCGATTTGACGACGTTAAAGGTGGCATTACTCGATTTGGATTCGTGAATTCATCTGTTATGTATATTGTTTATTAGCTCTGTTTGCGACTTCGCTCTTTAAACTAATCCGACTCTTGAAATTCTTCCGTATACTATTTATTTGTTTCATAAGATTCTAACCTATAATAACACGAAGTGTTGTAAGCCATACCTAATCGAACCAGTTAAATCTGGTAAAACATCACTGGGCGTTCAACCTTGAAATGAGCAGACACTTATTAGCATAAAGTTATACACCATAGATTTCAATAAAAAAATGTAATGAAATTCGCATAATAGTTGTTATGTGGTGTGTTTAAGTATAAAGATAAGTGACATACAAACAAAAAACAGCACACACGCATAAAATTCTAAAAACGATTTTTTGTTGCAATATTTTCGATAACAATTTGATATACAAATACAATCTACTAACATCTTTATCTATGCTATTTCAGACAGCTTCCGAACGGCCGACGACTAGCGCTAGCTACACTTGCATATCACTCTAGTCCACGGTGATGAAATCTTAGAGGGCTAGAATCCACAGCTCTAGCCTGTGTGTGAGGCACGTACCAGCTGATAACGTAAATATTTCAAATTACATATACGTTTTAAATAGAGATGTAATGACTCGACTTCCTAAATCGATTCAAACCGAGTTACGCCTATGACAACCCGAGTTAACCAGAATCTTAGTAGTCTCAGGGTTACTTATGTTCCTCGCATGTTCGATGTAACGTCGTTCACTTGTAACGATTAAACGCCCTCTAAGTTGATCGCAGTTTTGAGTACGTGACTACACACTCGTGCAACCTAGCGAGGAACTCAATCGTTGTGAGTCTCCCGTACGCTAACAAAAAGATACTCTCTTCATATTTACTTTAGGGAAAATAAACATTGGAAGCACGTGCCGGAAGCTCCCATGTAAAGTACTAAAGTCACAAGAGGACCCTCTTTCTGCAGATAAGAATCCACCTACTTGCGTTTGTCCTTTCAAACAAAATACTTTGCCATTTTCTTCAGCACATCAGTCACTCCCGTCTCATCCATAATGAAAATACGCATTGGATCTTAATTTATTTTTACCATCTCGCCATCACCCAGAATTTCATCGAAGAAGTTTTCTCTCTGGTAAAACCCCTCGCTCTTAAAACTATGGTAGCTTCAGATATTCTAAAAACAAGTTGTGGGTGCATCTTCACAAAACTAGCAAGCCACCTTTTCTCAGCTCGTTAGAGAATTGATAAGACATGTTATTTTTCACGACACGTTCAAAGGAAATGTGTTTTATATCATTTGACCAAATCCCATAGTATTTTTTACCATCTTTAGCAAATATTTAACAAATTAATCTTCTATTTCCTTGACAAACGTAGTTTTTCCGCCCTATTTAGTTACCAGGTGCTCAGGTCGCCAATGTCCTCAGGTCTCTTAACACAGTATTCTAAAGTGCTTTTGAGAACACTGTACAACTTCAAGCCGTTAAGATATCCCATATTCTTGTTTTTCACATCGAGGCAAACAAGTTTCATAGATTCGTTATACCATGTTTTTCTACTATATCTTAAAGACATGGTGAAACTAAAAGAAAATCAAAAGAAATAAAAACATTTGAAAAGCGTTGTAATGAAGTTTAAAACGAAAATTTAACAACATGTAAAAAATTGTCTCCTTATTTCCGACATCCAATATAAGGCTCGCGCAGGAATCGGATATTAGGATTTAACATAGCTGAATATAAATAACAAAAACTTTTAAAATACCCCTATTTACTGAAATAAAACACTTCTATACAACAAAATAAGGGTTACCTTAAGCAAACACAGCAATAACAAAAAATAATTTGTACTTACTTCAATAAAAATAACGCTTTTATCCACAATAATATTTTTTCACGCACGAGAAAAATCGTTCCAGCTCACTGTTACGCCCTTTTTGTCGCTAGATTGTAAAACTTTTTGTAGTGACAGACAGCGCTTATGATTGTTAAGACTACATGAAATAAAAAAAACAGATATTACTAATCTAAAAGTCGAGATATTCGACTATCCGAATTTGCGAAACTATCCGATACATAGTACCTTTCCCCTAATTAATTAAATATTCTAATATCTTTATCAAAGCTTTGAATGTTTTGATTTACCTCGCACATTTTCATTAAAGAACTTAATAGACCCTAGCATAAACGAGACCTGATCTGTTCCGTCAACGACTCGGTGGACTGCCGCCTCCACAATCATTATTCTTATCCAGAAATTTGACTTTGAGGGATAAAATTAATTATCTTTAGGTTTTATTTAATAAAATATCTAATTTATAGACATTCTTTTAATGTGTATAGCGCCTAAAACTGCGAGTTATTTTTTCTCGAACGAATATACGTATAATCGAAAAACCTTCCGATATATACATAGAAAGGGAAAGGTCTACGAAATAATTCTTTCATAGGATTACTGCAAAACTAAAATTAAATATCCCAAATAAAGTTTCAAAAAAGAATATCAAATTTAAACTCAATCTGTTTCTAGGGTTGTGCCACAAAACGAAAATATGATAACAAAAAATCTTCCTCCATCGCGTCTCGATTCCACGACGAATGATACGATACGACGTACGGGCAGGTGAAAAATATCGGATAATGTATTTTTAAAGTCAAATATATCTCCACAATGTCTACCTTTTATCTTGTGGGCGCCAAAAAATCTATTTATAAAATAATAATATACCATTCTAAATTTTATCCGCCCAAGTATATGCGAGATAAAGCACGACAGCCTTGCATAAGCGAACTACTTACCGCCCACCGCCAAGATTTACAGCCCAAATTTCTCCCGGTCCTGGCCCGCTCGCCGAATCCGCCGCAGTCTCGTCTTAGCTCGAACGGCTCACAAAATATACGGAAAAAAAACAATATCGCGTTCCATAACCGTAAACTAGAGGCATAGAGAAATATAATATTCGCGAATAAAGAGTGCGCACAACGGCAAATGGCGCGTAAACGTGGAACTATGCGGCGAAACAGTCAACTATATTCATTATTATTACGAGTATCGAAAATATTTAGTCGGAAGCGGCTCGGAAGTGACCGCGTTTGATCCGAGCCTCAAAACAGATTTAGTCTATGTAACGATATACTTTTGTTATATCGCAGTTCCGCAGAATGTTTGCGTGGCGTTTAATTTGTTGCCTAGCATGATTACTGTCTATCCTGCGGATATCCTCGTCGTATATAGAATATATATCGTAGAACTAGCTTTAGTAGAAAAAAGTACCTGTAGAACACGCTATGTATTTATTATTATGAGTAGTATAGAAAATATTTCGGCGGAAGCGATTTGGAGGTAACTGCGTTTAATTCGATCCCCAAAACAGATTTAGTCTGTACTTGTGTTATATCGCCGTTCGGTAGAATATTTGCGTTGCGTTTAATTTGTTGCGTAGCACGATTACTGTCTACTCTGGGGATATGCTCTTCGTACATAAAATGTATTTCGGAAAAAGTGTTTACAGAACAACTGTCTGAAAGTAAAATTTCTTAAAATAAGTCCCGTCATGGTTCTAGATAATCACCAACTGAATATTGATTGTAAGTGATGTCGTGTAAATTCAGTTAGCCATTAACACGAGTACTGCGATGCATTTTATTAAGCTTCAATCATTTATTCACGCCTGTCGCGTACAAAGAAATTTCACTTCGAAATTTTCGTGGAAATTTTTAAATAAGCCTTACGTGTTTTCCATTTATCCATACCATTTTCTACTAATTTAGCTTTATCACTCGCTTTTGCATTTACTTTATTATTATGTAAGGTTATAAACTTATTATTTTTATTTCTCAAATAAATAAAAAGTTTGTACTTTATTGAATATAAACTATTAATTGCAAGGTTAAGACTACATTACCCAATTACTATATAAACGTACATATTTATATTCTCAATGTCACCCCTAACGGGGTGAGTTTTTTTATTACCAAAAAAAGTTTTAAGAGATAATAGTCCTATATTCATTTCCATGACACATGCGATATGTATGCGAAGTTTCAGAAATGTACGTTAAATATTTGAGACGTGAAAACAAGACATATAAACAAATCAACTCACTTTTGCATTTTACATCATAGTTAGGATTAGGGTTCAGTAAAAAAATATATTCCAAATGATTCAAATATTGCAGATCCAAGTCTTGCTAGATCACGCGCATATTCATTAATTTATCTTGTTTTATATTTTCTTCTAATCCACTTTCTTGCGTAAAATTAATTGAAACGTCTCCTTACGCATCCCAAAATACACGACAGACTACTTGAATACGACAATAGGTAAAAATAAAAACACGGATGTATCGATATGGAAATTGATGCGTACAACTCAACATCTATTTAACCTCTGGAAAGCGTTCAGGAATAAAAAAAAGTTAATGGGTGTAAGAAATGTTTGGGTGTTGAATGTTTAAATACGACGCGCTCTTATGATGGTAACTATGAAAGTAATGTGTACTTTCATGACTTCAATTTAGTAATGTAAAAATTTCTCTGTGATAACAAATAGCTATTTTGACTTGACATTTAAATGTCACAGTTATATCAAATTGCTTTTGAGCATACTTTATCACTCAGAATCATTAACGTCATAAAAGGTGTGTAGAAGGATCTACCTATTATTGATTGAATCGAAAACAACTAATCGCGTAACAACGCAGTAAAAACAACTCATCCAATATTGATAATCCAAAGGCAAAATATTTAACTATTTCAGAAGTTAGAGCCGGACACACTAACAAGTACAAAATAATAACCGTACAAACAATTACTGTTCTTGTTGCCTCTCGTTAGTAAACTTATTCATAAAACTTGGTACAAATTTATGGATGAATAAAAATGTCTAGACTTAAACACAGACCTCGACCTTGTAACCGAGCGATTTGTTTTCCTTAGTGCTTCTCTGTCATGAAATCAGGTTCACAACTCGCTGTTACCGAGAAAATAAATTTGTAGTTAGTTGTTAACTCCGATGTTAAAGTGCTAACATAATTTATGAGCGTATTAGGTAATTCTTGTAACAATTTTGCAAATAACCTTGTACGAAGCTGTCTGTGGGGAATGGTCTTGATCTTGGTGCGATACTAAATCGAATCGTTTTTGTCTGTCTTTGTCGTAACGTAGTCTTTCGTTTCTTAATCCCCACAGCGGATTAACATTGTTTTATGAATTTCTTTGTATCTTTTCATACTTTACTTTTAAATACTTCTTAAATTCATTTACCCACACGTCATCTGGGCCTATGCACCTTCCTTACTTGATTTAACCATCCTAATCTATACTTCTTCAAATCAAACTTTATAATTTTTCAAAAATTATAATGAATAAAATGAGAATTACCAAATTTTGTACGCGAATAGAATATATTAACAATTAAAATATAGGACAGTCTTCATGTCGAAGATACACACATTTCCTAAAGTAGTAACAAAAACCCTTCTTAAAGTTTGAGGTTTACGGGTTTAAGGCCGCTAAATGCGCAGATGCTGTTTTAGTTAAGTAAACAAATTCTTCAAATATGTCCTCTCTATCCATCAACGTGTTTGGGAGCAGTTTAAAATGTATTTCAATCATGTACGCCGTCTGGAAAATACCACCTACGGAATATCAAATTCGATTATATATCACGTTTTATAAGGACGAAGTAGCGAGTAATAACTAGTTAAAAATACTCTTCTACATACCATTGCTATATTGATTCTACTAATGTATTATCATTCGTTATAACGTTTCTATATGTTATAACGAATGTCAGTACATTAATAGAATCAATTGGGACATGATATATATTAAATTATTCAAAAAGTTCACAACTTTAACGTAACAATGTTTTACATTCATTTTACTGAACAAAACTCATCCAAAACTTTTAATATTTTACGTAATTAAAATAAAAGTTCTTTTTTGCAATCTCGGTTAAAATTGATATTTTATTTTTATGTTGTAACAGTGCCTACAATCAATAAAATCGTAGCATAATCGAAAATGGATAGCATTTCGTAATCAATGAAATATTTTACGAGCTAAATTATAGCATGATACTTTCGTTCAAATATTTTTCTATACAAAACGTAGTTTTGTACCTTAGATACCAAACTCAACGTCCTTTTAAAAGTATATAAATTTTATGTAAACCACTCAATATACGCGATTAACAATTTCAAATTCTGACAAAACAAAAGAAAATACTATAATACCATTAAAATAGACGGCAAATAGTTAAAAGATCTTTAGGCTATTTTTTTGGGTTTCCACAACCAACGACAAAAACAGAATCCTTGAAGTTTTGTTACATTCCTCTGTCTGCCCATGTATCACCGTAGCTCTTTCAGTTTAAAAACCGTAGCTCTTTCAGTTTAAGAATGATTATAATCATGGAATATTATAGGTGAATGGCGTTAACAAGGTAAGAAAAAACGTTGCACTCGGGAACGATTTTTTCTCGATGGGCCTCTTCAAATCATCGAAAAGATGTTCTAAAATTCTATCATCAGTAAAATGTGAGTTTTCCTGTAATTATTTAATTATAAGCCGAAAATCTGAGAAAATCGGGATGTCAGCATGCAGTAAATATATCAACATTATAAATAATTTAAAATAATTACAATGTGCATCCTTGAATGTTTAAATATACACCTAACTGTGTACCAAACTTTCGTAGTATGCATTTTACTAGCACTTATTACGTTTTTAAGGAACACGGACCGAAACCTTTTTAAGATAACTCATCCGTTACAGCTGGTTTTCTCAGAAACCGCTTGATGTGAAAAATTTGAAATTTAGCACAATATAAAATGTATTACCATATACACATATACTGTGTAGGTATCTAGTACACAGTTCTACAGCTAACACCCCAAAATATTTGTATGTGAAATTTTACGTTCAAAAAGGTTATAATGAGGGTTTCTAAAATATTTTTTTCTAATTTTAGATTGAATATCTTCAGACATATAATATACTAAAGTCTCAAAAAAATATGTACTCCTACCATTTCAGAAACTATTGAATCTAAAATTATAAAAAATTGTTTTTCTAAAATGTTTAATATAAATTATAAGAGTTTTTAGAACCTTTATACTTTGTATCCTTAAATGTTTATAGGTTTAAATGTGTACGGAACCATCGTAGTGTGGGTTCTACTCGTGCTTCACAGGTTTTTTTTAACATAAATACACATATTAATATTTTTAGTCAGATAAACATTCAATGCCAACATTATTCGACTGCATTATATACCCCCAAAACCTATTTTCCATACTTCCGTTCAAATGCCTGTAAAGCTCGCTAAAGGTACCATGAGCATTGATAATTTCACGTCTTCACCGCAAAAGTTCCGAAAAGAAGGCAAAATATGGGCAATAAAGCGGCGAACAAAAAATAATACCTGCAACGGACGCGGCGAGCTCTTAGCGTAGTTTGAGGCTTTATTACGCTCTCGATGCGAGACCCGGTCGGCGAAGGGGTTGATCGATAAATTATAGAGTCCGCGAAGAGGGACGGCGTAGTAATTTTCCTATGGCTTGAATGCGATGTTAATCGAAAATAATATTAAACGGGTCCAGAACCGCAGTGTGTTAAGGCGTTGTTTTGTGATTACTTCCTATGTAACTAGCAAAATCTTTTATTTTACTAGATTTATGATTAAAGAAAGTAGTGACAGCCCGAGGCGAGCTAACTCAGAATAGCGCTCGAATACTCTCGTATCGAGTACGTGACTAAAAACAGTAGTCAGCTGCATCGCACTCGAATTGCCATCTCCAGTAATCACAGTACACGATATCACTAGGATCACTATCTCGAAAAAAAAGGAAAATATCGTTCCTATCAGTATTCTTACGAATCAAATAATTCTTTTATAATCTTAAATGCTGGTTTAAATTAGTTGAATGTTACATAATTATTTTGTTTTTGTATGCTACCGTTACTTTTAATATGCTGTGTTGAGTGGTTACTACTAGTTAGTAAATACTGCTTACTCGTGTGGTTAATAGTAGTAAATACTCATTTACAAACACTTTTCTATCTTTATTTACTCGAGCAAAGAAGAAAATGATAGATTCATGTGCATGACTTCTAACGTATCTCAATTTTTATTTACCTAAATATTTGATTAATCGAGTACCCGGTTCATCGCTAAATGAAAATATCGCTAAAGGATAATAAGTGTTAAGAATATTTATTCCCACGTATTGATTGCAGAATATAAGCAAATGTATTACCAATTATAAAAAAAAAATATTAGTATCGAGAATATCTGTGTTCGAGTTCGAACGTAATTAAAGAATAGTAGTCATTACATTAAACTTAGCTGAGGGTAGACCAAAACTTATATCGCTTTCGAAGTCAGCGTCAAACTATACCGTTTTTCGAATTCGCACTTGCAGTGTGTTACAGATCATTTCAAAGTTTACTGTTCTGGCGATACCATGGACAGTACACTCGTCTACTGTGGTATCGAACAGAAGGTGAAGCTATTTCTCCGAGTTTAGATACTGTAAGCCCGTAAATCTTTGACATTCAAGTATTCAAGTTTTGGGACTGGGGACTTATAGACAGAACAATTTGAGTAGAGCAACACGTAGATAATATAAAATATATCCATCAAATTCTCTGACCTACTATTTCATATCAGGTATGTTTCAGAATAACAAAAGTAAGAACTATCAATCACCGTCAGTATACGAAACGTTATCCCGCTACAAAAAATAAGCGCAGTACCTCGCGCACTTCTGTCGAGTATACCATTTTGTTCAATCGGGCATAGTTAATCGGTTACTTACTTTATTAAACACGTGTTTTAATATACTGATGCGGTTAGTGTGACGTATTTAGGCTAGTTTAAAAGTATCCATTTTTATCGCTTTTGTATGGCCGAGTATAGCATTTGTATCGCTGACAACGTGGCCTTCCAGTGTTTTTTTTTATCTAACAAACTGTCGACAGTACGTTTCTTCTGCACTGTTAATAACTTGATTTAAGGAGATATATACAAAATTCAGCCGCCCGTGGACGGATATTCACGAGTCGTGTAATGAAACTAACACAAGTGCAGCGGCGCGCTCGTGGTGTGCAACAAATTTATAATATACATTATCAATCTCATACGTTACAATTAAAAAGAAAATATGTGTTTTATATTCTTTTGGTAATTTTATTTATTTAATTTTAGGTCATTTTTATTTATTAAAATTCCGTCGATACAACAATAACAAATATTTGTATCGTTAGTTTTAATTCGAATTTCATCTATTGACCAGGCCAGTTAACCATGTACAATGATTTTATCTTCCACATACGGTTTTATCGAGACAGAAGTAACTATTGACAGCGTTGATCGTCTTCAACCACCAACAACAAAAAAGACAAAATAATAGGATAAGCGCAGGAGAAATATTTTTAGACTCATTTAAAACTTAATCTCTAAGGAAACCAAAAACACCTGAAACCTGCCTTCTTGTAACCTATGAATATGCGAGGCAAATTAAAAAAGGAAACAAAAATAACGTTATTTGAATGCATGAACAAAATTACATCAGTTGAGGAAGCAATCGTGTATAGTAAACAATCATAATTATAGATTGTAAAAAGAGATGGCTATAAACTTTGGAAGTGTCGGCATGACAAACTTTAATTTTGACCACCTTTAGTTTCTCGCTTACAAAACCTTAGCACTAATGGAATGTGATGAATGACATCTCTATTCCATTGATCTCGATTGTCGAGGATCCACCAATTCTGAAAGTAAACAGTTGTGATAAAATTTCACTAAATGTGATTCCATGTTATCTGTCTAGAATTGGTCATCTTTCGCAATAAATTAATTTTTAATTTATCAGTACCAGTCCAGACTACAGACGGGCTGATGTTGTGATAAGTGATACGAAGCTCATAAAACGGGTTGTTTTTTTATTGATATTAATTTCACGACAATACTTAATTTCCATATTACCGTCTATGTGTGCTAGCCGTATTGCCTAGCTTCTAGAAAATAAAATTTGTTATCAATTAATAAACTGCACTCTTCAATGTTAAATATGTCAAAGGGTCGCTAACTTGTGAGTTGTTGTGTTGCTAACTGTATTCATGATTGTTGTGTTGCTAACTGCATTCATGGTTTTTTTTTTTCCATGTTTTCTTGTTTGTACATGGTTCAAATAATTCCCCTATAAAATATGTTTAACTAATGAAATGCAATTTGTATTTACATGTATTTAGGATACTTTAGTAAACCAAGAAGCTATTAATAACATTCGCTCTAACCAAAGTGAAGTAGCACTTCGTTAGACTGTATTGCGCTCTACATGATATCGCTGATCAGGAGTCAAGACACATTCTTTCAGAATACACCGTCAATCATATCCAGCTTCTGACTGTTCTCAGCATAGTCTTTTGATACGGACTTCATTATTTTTTTTATTGCTTTGGAATTTCTAGCATCAATAAAGACTGTTGAAAACGTTTCTAATGTCTTTATTTCTAAACTATCGTCTGTTTGGAAAATAAATTTAAGCAAAAAAGATTGTAAACAGTCCGTATTTAAAGACACTATAAGAACCTCCTCGAAAAATATCTCTTTCCTCTTATATATTTGGCAATACGCGATTTAAAGCTTTCTGCTAATTATTCGTATTATTGAGAATTGAACTATAATTAGTATTAGCAAATTAGTCTTTATTTCCAAATAAAACGGGTTCATTTTTCAGTTCTTTTGTATAGAAACTTTGAAGAAATTAGTGTTATTCTGGAATGTTATTTTGGTTTGAAATTCAAATCAAACTATTTGTTAGTTTGATTTGAATTTCAAATGGATAAAATAATAAAGTATGGACGAGTTAATTTTACTTATTAATATAAGTTACTGGACGGAATAAGTGGAATGAAATCGAAATTATATTTATAATTATCCCAAATCATGTTCCAAGTGCACATAAAAAACTAATTGAAATAACATAATTTTATTTTGGGTAAAAATGTTGAGACATAAATACGTTTTTAACTAAAGCTGAGTAATATAACCAATATAAAACGAACAGATAAGGTAACCGCCCAGACTTCAACCACATCACTGTTCAGGCGAATATCATTAACTTCTTACATGGCCCACTATGTTTGCACACAAAGGGCAGGCGCAACGTGTTATTATTATTAAGAATCCGCCCACCGGGGGCGGATAGTTAATAACGATGGGCCGACACGGCGCCCCCTCCCCGTCATAAGCAGATAGGTGGCGGGTAATGAAAACTATAATGTGCCCTTTTTCATAATATCGCGTGACCGAAGTGCGTCCGAATCCGTAGCACCGTTCATTAATTACTTCGCCCCACTGGGTTTCTCTGAATGGCGAAGGGCAGCTAAGGGGGTAGTTTCACTGCTCGCGGACAACTCTTTCTGCTTTAGTTTAATGGCGACGCGGCGAGAATTATATTATAAGAAACAACATAAACGAGTATTTTAACTTTTTGTTCCTTTCTGCGTCCTTTTACGTAATTTAATGACGTCGTTTTAAATTTTTTTGTAAGTTTTTAGTCAGCGGGTAACACTAAAAGTAACTGCGGAAAAACCTACAATTATATTTAATATCCGTAAATAGGAGAAACAATTGACTATCGAGTTAATGCGGAAAAAATATTAAACAATTTTAGTTGAACATATGGTTTTAAGCTGACGCTGGGAACCGGTTCATTAAGATGGCAGTGAAACAAATGACTAAGAAATGATAAAAAATGTAAAATTAAGCATTTTAAATATTTATAACCAGAAGGCTTATAGAATTTTCACTTACTTGTTTTGACCCTTGGGGCGCAATAGTCTTTCTGAGAGGAGGCACTTCAATGCGAGAAAAATATTTCCCATGAATCTTGTCTAACACAGGGCAAAAAAAATAAAGTTCATAGCATTTGAAAAAAATGGGACACATTTTAAGGAAGCTTTACATATGTAGCAAGAACTTTCTCGCGAGAAATTATATATATTGACTTAAAAATTATTGTGCATAATTTAAAGATGCGGAAAAAGTACACTGTCCAGCTAGTCCTGTATAACATGTTGTTTATCTAGTCTTAATTAACTAGATTAAGAATTAATTAATAGCAAATAATTTTTGTACTTTTCTTTATACTGATTGTAATAGCTTATTTAATTGTACCGTGCGAGAAGGAGTTTCCTGTCAGAACTAGAAAAAATATTTACTGTCTAGCGTTAGTAAACAATGTACACCTACCGAGTTTAAGCGAAAACATTAAATAATAAATTTATTAAAACGAAAAACGGCTTCTTAGTACTTTTGTTTCATAGGGATAGTTAATCTGTTCCAAACTGTTTTAGGTCACGAGTTATTTATTCTTTGTCGACAAGCAATTGTTGGAGCAGCACGTATATTGAAAATGTGATGGTTTCGTGATCCAATAAAATTATTAAGGAAATACAAAATAATTTAGAGAATAAATAATTCGAAAGAACTTTCTTTTACGTACGTATATTATTGCTATGTCAGCTAATACATACCAAATTGTTAGCCCAATTATATAATTTATGTAATAATATAAATGGTATAAAATGACTGTTCCGGACAATCTTAGCAGCCGACTACCGCGGGTTCATAATCCCTAATGTTACAACCCGCGGCCGACACAAAGGGATCACAAAGAGAAGGTGTAAAAGCGTAAAAATAAATTTTCGCAGCTCTGTACAGTTCAGTTCTCAGTTCATATTTCCAGCAATTCCAATTCACTTCGGTCGAGCAGTTTACAGTTTGCTCATTGACAATGCGCATCACTTCGACCAATCGTAGTTCAAAAGTGATATAATCAACTTTGTAAACAATTATTGTAAATAAGAAAGAAATTGTCTCGCATTTGACGAGGAGTACTAATTGATCCCAGCGAGCTCTCTCCAGAGTTCACAGTAATCAGCGACAGATTTGGAGAACGTCGAATAAATTCTTCCAATCCAGCAACAGTCAAAGACGGGAGCTTTGACTAGTGCCTGTCGTTCTGCAGAATGACCATTATCGTTATTACTTATATACGTTTATTTACCCTTTTCTATAAAACTCGTATTTATAAAAATATAACATACCACTGCTTCGAGTTATTAATATAAGAGATAGATAATTTAAAATAAATATATATTGAAAAACGATCACTTACTCAAGCCAATATGGCAAGGGCCAGAGTGTGCCAGCAGCCTTACAAGGGCGAGTGCGTGCGGTAACTCGTCTCTGCCAAGCGATACTTACGAGTGTATTTACAAAACAAAGCAAATATTTTGGTGTACTGCTTACGCAATTTGCTTATAGTCGAGCTTAATGATGATTAATATATGCTTTAATAGGCGCCGGCGCTAATGCATAGGGAAGGGCGCCAAGGGAGAGACGCGTGGACACACATTGTCTTCGCGTTAGGGCTCCGCAGCTTAGGAAGAACGAGTTTGCTGTTATAAATAGTGTTGTGTATAGTTTGCGAGCTTTTTTGGGCAGTGAAGAGTCGGATGGGAGTTTATATGATGATTGAGGAGGATCAGATCCGACACTGACTTTACGGGACAAAGTTTAACAACATCTTAGATAACTCTTTTTTATACAACGATGTTTCATTACTTTTTGTTCTGTCTAATTGAATTATAATAAAATGATTTCCGATATTTGTTTATTGGACGTTATTAGATGGACATTGACATTAGCGAATTTCGATATTACAAAAATATCATCGAACACATTTTCGACAACTACTCTTACAATTTTGACGGTGGTTTTCTTTATGTATTCCCAGGGAGTGATATCAAAAATTACATGAAAATTTCTCGAATTATAGGTACTTTCGACATGTCAACTCAAACTTGTTTAAAAATACATCCCTAAAACATTCCTGGAATTAGAAATCCTCTGGCTAAAACACGAATAACCCGAGTAAAAATGGTAACAGAAAACCGTTTACCATTTTCACTCAGGAAGTGATAACGATATCAGGCAAGGTTTTCCTTTACTAGGCGCCGCCATTCCTATTCCACTAAAACATTCCTTTCGCATATGACAATCTTGTCACTTGTATGCTCTCAACATTTATCGTTATTATTCATTCCATTTACATTTGTTTAGTTTTTAATTTTGCTGGTGATATTTGACAATACTCTGTTACAATAGGGTAATAAGCATGGTTTATAATCAAAGTAATAGAAACAACGAATAGAATTGTAAGTCGTAATAAAACTGCACTAAAACATAAAGAGATCTGAAATAACAAACAAAACATGAACTTTTCCTAAACTGAGACGAAGTATAACTTTTCAAGAAGATTTATTCTCTATCATACAATACTTCACGAAACCACGGAGAAAACTTAATTGTGCAGTACCATTGAAAAAAATATAATGTATACAATGCTCCATTGAAGAATTAATTTTCGTTTCAGCGAAAAACAGCTTTCAATGAACCGTTAACAAAGCGAATTTATTGATTGACAATAAATGTATTTCAACGATAATCACGACTAGGTTACTTTCAAAATAATAACTAAAAATGATTGTCTGAGGAATTCTTTATTTATAATTATTAATATATAAAAAGAACTTTCATTTATAATGATTATAAACAATTCTTAAAATCTTTTGAATCTTTATCCTGTCTATGTTATATCTATCAAAATCTTGTTGGTAATATAAAAGATAGTTTTCCAGGGGAGTGGGACAATCTGCTTGAAGACTGAAAAATTATGGAAAACACGTTTAGCGAAAAGAGAGTACGCCACCGCGTCTACGAAATAAAACCGTAAAATATTTATTAGATGTTTCTCCGTGTTTTAGCGTATATAATGACGAAATTGTCGAACGTACAAGAAAAAAATTAAAACTTTTAACGCAGGAAAACAAATTGACTTGATTGAATTGATTGCCACTTACTCAATTAATCACATATCTGCAAGAGTGTTCTATTTAAACATTTAAATTGGGATAACGGTATTTGCACCATCGGTTTTTTTCTCGTCAACAAAATTGTCAAAGCTGTATGTAATATAACTTTACAAAACAATATGTTACACTACCGTTTCTCATATTATAAAAGGTTTATAATCCAACATTACGAAACCATTTGTTATACGATTATCTCACATGTGGTAAGAATTTAACTTTTCTGTTTTTGAAAATATTTTCAATAATAAACCATATAATATAATTAATGTAATAGATGTTCTATTTTCAGATATTTTTTAGAATTTCTTTTTCAATATGCAATTTAAAATTACAAAAAACAATTATAACAATCCCTTTGAAATTATACCCCGCGTGATATATACAATTAAAAAAAAATTTGACCCTTCATTATTCCTTATTCATCCCTATTTAATCCTTTGATGAATATTTTTAAAAATTTAACTAAATATATGAACTAATAAGGTTATTAGGCCAAATTTAAGTTCCTACGTCGCACAAATTCTGAATAAATCGGCTATGAAAGAGGGACAGACAGACATATGAGTGACCTTATTTTTCTTCTGATGTACGGACGGAACAACTTAGATTCAGTTATGTATTATATTCTCGAAATTTTGCAATGGTAGGACAGGATAAAAAACTATTCAGTTTTTCGCGTTTTATTATATTGGTAAATTTACGACATCTTGGAAAACGCTGCGAACGGTATCACATGCGAACATCAAATCGTAAAAATCAATAAATGTATGAACAATAACTCGTTGACACAACATTCAAAAAACCTCCTAAAACATCACGGATATGTATGTTGGCAGGGCGCGGGCACGCGTCACGCTCTAATTACCGTCGCGGAGCCACAACAATGACCACACGGCGGCATCCGAACTCGCGACTACCTTCTCACACATTCCAACATACGTTCGGGGAAGTAGCGGCCGAATCGACGCGTTGGTAAAATTCCTTTGCTGTGCTCCGATTTTGCCTCTGTGGCGATATTTTATGGGCCGCGGCATAAACGTGCGGTTGTTTTCATATTGTGGCGAATTCCGACAATAAGTCATCGCGTGGCTTGCGTAACCGTTATTCACTTCGCCGAATTTAATATTGCCCGTCACTTACTTAAACATGATTACATTTTCTTGTACACTTAGCGAATTCAATCCATCGAAATGAAATTATTTCACAGTGAAACGTAATATTTCTATTTTATCTGGTTGACTGGGGCAGCATTAATTACACATTTGTTATACTTGACTGAATTCTTTTATATTTTTTTTATGATAATACTAGCAATTCTGCTCGTTTTTCGCGCAAGAAAGTTGTGCTGTGTTATTCTTTTCTAGATCTTATAACGTAATGCGGGTGTGGGGTGCACCATGAGTGTGTGACAGACAGCGATCATACTATCTATACATATAGTATATTAAGAGACACATATACGAAAACATATTTAGAGACACAATAACATTTATAGAACACAAAAACATTGTTTTTGGAATTTTTATCTTTTGTTTCGAGCATCGCATTAAGACTACTGAGTCAATTCGATAGTTTTTCAAAAACATAGGGGTTGACTTGACGTAACATTTAGTTACCGTTTTATCAGAATCGGTTCACTAAATCACAAGATATGCAAATTTAACACATTCGAAAATTTATTTACATAGCATTAGTACAACTACATCAAAAGATGGCGCTATGTATATTTTAAATAGTGCAATGAAGTTTTCCACCTACTTACCACCTTTTTCACCACCGAGATATATTGACGAAATGGGCGAGGCTAGAGATGAAGTGTGAAATGGTGCGGGAAGGTAGGTACTGAAGTGGTGCAAGAATTACAAGCAAACCGAAAGCAGGCAGACGCATGAGGGCAGACATCGTTATCAGTCGTGTTGCGCAAATAAAATTTATCGATGTTACGTATATTTGTAATAAGCTTACTTTGTTTCTTTAACTAGTTTAAAATTTGAATATGTTGGTAACAGCGATAATTAAAGTATTTTAGTTGGTTCAATATGATTCTGTATAAATTTCATTGTTACTTACTTTATTATTTATACAGATAATTAAATTGTAGAACTAGTGTATCTGTACATTGTTTCTATGAAAAAAAATATTTAGGGAAACATAACTACAGAAACAGAGCACAAGGAGATTGCTTTTGGAATGTTTGTCAGTTTTGTCTGTGAACCTGTTTATTTCTTCGCCCATCACGCAAAAGAAGCTAAAAGCATTTCGATGAAGCTCTTACTGGTGAATTATGTTGGATCAAGGGTTAAAAATATATTTTAAGGCAATCGGCCAACTAAGAAAAAGATATGGCAATTTGACGCTTTAATTTTACAGTTAACTTAATAATGTTTTCTATAGGTCCATATGTGAATGAAGCCGCAAGCACAGATAATTATAATCTAAATGCATTATAATTACATTAAAAACATTTATTATAATTAAAATAAATATCGCGATCTAGCGGAGAATTATAAAACTATGGTTATAAGGAGAGCTTATAAAAAAGACAGATATTGTAATTAAATAATTAAGCATTAATTAACATCTCAATCCTCCAAAGGAATAATCTGATGCCTTCTTACTGCAGATACTGAACAAGTCTCCAAGATATCGAATGCAAGGTTTCATTAAAATTCGTCTAGTGTTTATTGCTTGATGCGCGTACAGAAGACGAGCAAAAACGGAGATAATTTGTCACTAGTTTATACATAAATGTAAATGTTTACAGCTTTCCTTTTAACTTTAAGAGATCCATTAATTTCGATACGGTTTTACAAAAATAATATACTTATATGCGCCGAATTTACTTATATTCGTTTTTTTTGCATGCGCCGTAGGTGGACAATGAAATGTTGATTTTGTTCATACTCTGAAATACGTAAACTTATTTTGACGCAGATAACCGAATATGATTTCAATTCTGTTGACGGGGTTTACCAATATATTTAAAAACTTTTTAAAATTCCAGCACCATTGTCATTAGTCCATATATGCCTGTTATGTGTATTGTTATTAGTCCATATATGTTTTCATATTAAACCGATATTATTCTAAATTGTCAATTACTACATTTATTCTGGAACGATCTAGCGACTCCTTTATATAATTATTTGTTTCAATTTCATGAACTCTTTACTATCAAAAATTTATATGAAATGGATCAGGAAACTTGGATATTGGGCTGGGAAGTATGATATAAACATTTTAAAAGGTGTAATCTGAAAATAAAATCTGGTATCCATATAATTTCTGAAAAAAAATGTAAAAATTGCAGTGTACGTAAAAATAAAATAGAATTTAACGGAGACGATACTAAAATATGTATTCAATCAAATTAGCTCCAATCCAAATTGACGGAAAAGAACATTACTGTGCTCGTTAACGGATATATATATATATATATATATATATATATATATATATATATATATATAATTTCCATTACGAAACAAAGCTCATGTGAAACTTGGCAATCAAATTTTATTAAAATTATATAAACTTTCCGGGAAATTCCCGGTGCTGGCGGTAAGTTATTGTGAAATGCTACTGGGACTATAGCGACTGGGAGTGCCCAATTTAAACTTTGGCTTCTCGTAAGTAATTAAAGTTATTAAACTTTACTTTATCTGAGTGATGAAAGCTCGGCTCGAGCTTGTAAAAGATACGCGACGTAATTAATCAACATTAGTAAAGCGTTTCAGTTTACCAGTATTTATTTATTTTCTAAGAAAATCCTTTCCCACCGTTTAGAGAAAAACATTCGAATTAAGACAATAATAAGGCTAGATTTAGCCTAATAGGATAAATTGCGCCCACAGTCGTAATTCTGCATCGACCAGCCGTTCACTCTTCGATCGTTCAAATCGCACCTTCCAGTACCGGATTAAGTAGGGCATCCATCTAACTACTGGTTAACAATCGAAAAAATACGAATCTTTTTGTGCTATAGTACTTAGCTTATATATACACTAGGTTATTTGAGTGTAATTACAATAACTATTTAGAAAATGTTAATTCTGAAGATACTGATTATTGTTAAAAAATATTTATTGTAATTCATCATATTAATTTTGGAAAAAAGGAAATTTTGTTTATTTTTTTGTTAGCGTTTGGCACCAAAACGGTTAATCAAAACTTACATAACACTTCCACCAACGTATAAACTGTAGTATCTAGAAGGACGTACTCGTAAGATAACTAGTATCTTTTTAGGGCGCGTGGGTAACGGGAAACAACGATTAAGATACGGGAACCGAAATTTAAGGGGTGAAATTTTAATTTAAACTTTTAAATTATTTATAACTAATTAAAATATCATAAGAACGTGTTGTAGAAAAAACAAAAATATTTGTATTTTTCCCCGTTACAAAACCGGACCATAAAAGTATTTTCACAAACTAAACCTTCATAGCGACACCAAAATAACCTTTGAAATAATTATATACGACAAAAAATTCTACAAAACGGTTGCAGGATGTATATGGCTATTATTAAAGTTCGAATGTTATAAGCGTTTTTGTTTGTTAAAAGTTGGGACCATATAGTTCTGCATTCGACTAAAAAGCACAGCATAAATAACTTGATGAAAATACCGCTAATACATTAATGCGAAATACTTATTATATAAAAAGAACGAATAAATTAAAAAGAATTCACGATTCCTCGTTTCGTGCAGACAAAACCAAAGAAAACAACTAATTAATATTTTTAAAAAACGCTAAATACCTTATATTGTCACTTATGATTAATTATATTAAGGCGCTGACAACATAAAATTAAGCTTATTTAAAAAATTGTTTAGCAAAATCTACTAAAATGGACACGAAATAAATATAAGTTATTCTTGACAATATTTCTATAGTTCTGGTTGTTTCCAAAACACGACTGAAATATCTTTTCTATCTTAAAAAAAATCTAAAAACATTTCGTAACAAATTTTAAATCAAATTAACTCCGTTATTTCTAACTCTTTATGAATAGAATTAGAAAGACTAACTGTTCAAATCTTGGTTAATTTTTATTTTCAATACAGTAAATGGAATTCCAATAAAAAAAATAAAACACATTATTTCTCTCCAATACAAAGACGCATTTTGGCGATTTGTATTACTTCTCTTTTATTCGCATACAGT
This sequence comes from Druceiella hillmani, assembly GCA_039881145.1. Taxonomy (NCBI): domain Eukaryota; kingdom Metazoa; phylum Arthropoda; class Insecta; order Lepidoptera; family Hepialidae; genus Druceiella; species Druceiella hillmani. The sequence goes on along the minus strand of JAYKKI010000047.1, from coordinate 12,746,675 downwards.
GTGCGCCGAGGCGCGGTGCTAGCAACACCTACTACTAAAGAAAACCGGAGTGCTTATGTCACAAAAAGGCTATGAGTCACGCAAATGAGGCTATCCTTATACAGTACTGTGCCTTCAGTGTTTCCAAACTGTCCTAGTTATTTAAGTGCACCGGGACATTCAAGAGAAAGTGTGGAACAGAAACGTATGCGTTTTGCAAGTAAAACATTAGAATTAGTTCTGAGTGAAAGTATTCAGTCACAAAACGAATACAAAAAAAAATGTGTTTAATGGTTTTATTTCTAGCATGCTTATCAAACGAGGCGAGTGAGGATTGGATTGTTGTAAAGAAAGTTGATGTAGTAATATTTATTATAATTTCTTTGTCGAAAGCCCCTGAAATATCAGTTTCAGCAACCTTTGATAATAATTTAGAATTAAAATTGTTTCAAAATCATAATGAATTAAAGAAATTTTGCTGTGAAAACTTTCCAAAAAAGATTTGTAATATTAGAGACATTTTCTCAGTATTGGATGTATACATAAAAATCAAAATACTAGCAAACAATATTTTGATGATACTGGTTTTAATATCGTTGGAGTGCACTTCTATAAATTTAGATGATATCAAATGTAAAAAAGGGGATTTTTGTGTGAACAGATAACTTTATTAACCACAAAAAAAGAAAGACTTAGATACTCTACAAACTTTTAAATGTATTTCAGTCTATTATATTCTATTTCACCTCACGCTTACGTTACTTTTGTACGCTTCTATTTGTTCGAAATATAACTGGTTAGGTTAGGTTAATTTAGTTTGTTAACAACGAGTTCCTGACGTCGGCGCTAGTTTATCGGAAGGAAAAAGGGGTGGAGTTTGAAAATTAAATCATTCAAGGTCGTTGAGAGTTATCCTCGTCTTAACAATTGTAAATTTCTTCCATTATTTCCATTAAAAATATTCCCAAGAAAATCAATGTTGCACATTAATTTATTATACAATAGCACAATAGAACATAAACAGGAGAATTATTTTTATAAATGAATCTCGACTGAAGTGCGCCAAGCGATAAATAAATAGAATCGTATGCAATTCGCGTAATTAAGTGTGTGAAATAATTACGTATCACGTCTTAACTTACAATAGTTTAACATGATCACTCGTAAACGATAATTGGTTTTTACGTTTAAAATACCTGAATATTGTTTTTGTAATAACTGCCGTCAGCAACATTTCGGTAATATAATTTAAATTCACTCTTATCATCGGCAGCATTATGAATCTCGAGTTTTACACATATCCAATAACTTACTGTACGATTAGTTGAGATAATAAATAATGTAGTTACATGCGGAAATACACAACGTACATAGATAAATACATAAATTTGTAACCGTTGAAGGTGCCCTCGACAATATTTAATTAAAGAGTGAATTTTTTAAAAGCGTCCCAGAATTAATGCAAGAGACGGCATTCTCTGTGGATCCATTAATTTATTCGTGTCCCCGATAAATAATAAATCATTTCAATATTAAGCAGCACTCGCGGGGCGGGTCATTGATTAGAACGAGGGTAGCCGACGGCCCTGTAATTATTATAAATGAACAACGATAGACTTGTCCGGCGAATTTAAATACGAACCGACGGGCGTCTCGAGTAGGGTTGAGAGATATTTTATTGACCGTATCGGGAAATAATGTTTTTAAATAAGATATGACATTGTATATCTTATTTAAAAACATTTATTGTAAAAGTGAAAAATAAGGTGAAAAATAAGATGGAAGCATAATAAATTTGGAAATTGAATTCGGTCCGTTTTTCAAAAGAATGTAATAATTTTAATTTGCTACATAACTGAAGCAATAATGAATCAGCTTATTTCTCAAATTGTGCCTGCAGTACTCAAGATGTCGAAGAAATGTTTTTAATTTTATTCTTTATTATACAGAACAAAAATCATAATGAGCATAGAGAAAATTCTCAAAAAATAAAAATTTCCTTGTTCTTAGTTACCTACATGAAAAAGCGTAGTTGTAGTTGTGGTGCAGCAGTATTCCTGGGAGGAAGGCGAGAGGTCCAGCGTCTGGTCTCCGGAAGCACTTTTATAAAACAAATGTCGTCGTGAAATATCCGCAATGAAAGAAAATACAAAACCATCATTTAATTAAAATATTATTGGCGTTTCACTTTTTAAAAATAAGAGGATGAATAAAAAATTCGTGAAATGGAGAAGATAGCAAGGGGTGGGGGTTATTTACTCACATAGTCGCTAAAGAGTGACTCATTACGAGTATATATACCAAGTTTTAGCTCAATTGTGTCATTAACCTCTGAGCTATTATTTATCAAGCAACTCATTTTGGAAGAAATCATCAACTACGGATAACATCGAATTTCGCGCTCTCATCAAGTTCCTGACAAAGCAAGAAAAAACACCACAAATCGAATCTGGACGAGATATCCTCTGTTTACGGGGACTTTACCCTAGTAAAACCATCATTTACAAGTAGCATAATCTCTTCAAACAAGGCAGAGATTCGAACGAAGATGACCCCCGCTCAGTCCAGCCGATCGAGGTCACTTCCCGGGACATCATTGAAATACTTGTATTGGAAGATGCCCAATTAAAAAAGAAGCAGTTGGAGGAAATGCTAATAGGAGAAATGCTAATGCAACCATTTTGAATATTCTTCATGACCTTCTTGGCGTGACAAAGTCGGCGCAAGTTGGGTGCCGAGAACCCTCACGCCGCCGCAAAAGCAACAACGTGTCGTGTGTCCACACGACTTTTTGGATTTCTCTAAAGAGTGTAATAATGAAATTTTGACCCAAATTATTAGGTGTGACGAAACTTGGGGTCATCATGACGAATCTAAAACCAAGCAGGAGTCCATGCATTGGCTTAATAAGAGTATCTACCCCCTAAGAAGTTCAAGCCATCATAATGGGTCGGAAAAGAAATGTGAATGATTTTCTGGCACATAGAGGGTATCCAGCTCATTGACTTCAAAGATGTTTCTATAATCGGGAGAGTACTACGCTGGTCTACTGGAGCGGTCAAGAAGCATAGAAGGAGAAAAAGCGGAGGAAATTAGGGAAAGGTGTTCCGATGGTTGTCCTGTGCCTATCATTGTTCCAAAAAGGCAAGAGGCTTTGTGGAAAAAAAATAGCGATGATTTAGAGGTGAAGTCTGCAATTTCACCTAATTTTCAAAAAAGGGAAAACATTTTTTGAAGGTATAAATAAATTAATCGAAAAATCTGACAATGTATTAGGGTTAAGGAAGAAGTTGGCTTTTATTACTAGAATTTACACTCTTATTAAAAGAAAATATAATTCGTGGGATTTTTTTAAATACGTAATAAAATATTATTAGCTTTGGAAAAAAATAACTGTTAATAAATTATAAAAACCGTATAATGAATAGCGATGGAGAATCTCACATAAACAACCATAAGGGCGCGTTAAATTAAAAAATCTTAATAATATCGGATAGAATATTAAATATTTTTATTTTTCCATATAATAATTAAATCAACTATTTAAATTGGCAACCCTATACGAAACGTAGTTTTAATTATTCTTGTAGGAATGAAGTAAAACGTATATTAATTATTCTTACGGGAGCAGAAACGTTTGCCTGGGAGACACCGATTTGTACACTATCGGCGACACGCGTGACCAAAAGCGAACGAACAGCTCTTTACTTATTCGTGAAGACAAGTGTTTATTTCACGTTTTTCACCATCACCGGCGGCTTAATAGACACGCCTCTATTTAATCCGGGAGCGACAAAGAGCGTGACGATATGGCAATGCCGGAAACCGTTGAAACGTCACGCGTGACGTGTCGAATGTTGTAATCGTGCTCTATGTACATATGCACTTCCGTCCAACCGCTATATACATTATAAGGTATTTTAGCTATGTGTTTCCTCACTAGTGAACATAGTTGGACTATCTTACAATGGATCTCAAGATATTCGTTTTAATATAGAATATCACATTAAGACAAATTGCAGAGTATTAGTTTCGTTTAATTATTAAACAAATAAAAAAAACTGATAAACATAAGTTTTACTGACGCTGTAGAAATTTCTTTTATCAATGATTTATAGACGAGAATCTGACCTCGATGTATATTAGTTTACTACTCGTGATCAGATCTCACCTGCAAGTTATTATTTAAAGAATTTTGATAGTGCCCGTAAAACTAGTTTCTTTCGTTTCAGTTTTTTTAATAACCCTTTTTTAAATTCTAATCTTAAAATTTGACCTAATTTTCGTCTTCAAATATTTAAACATTGTACAAGTTCATTTGAACATATATACACCATATATTATTAGGTTATACAATTAAATTCCTATGTACGCACCGCTCCGTCGCGGTACGCCAATATTATGGCCAATTGCAATCGAGGCCCTGCAGAATTTCCCAAAATTCAAAATAAAGTCATTTATTTTCTAAAACTCGCGAAACAAAGACAAATCCAACGATAATTCATAATTCAAAATCCATTAACATGAAACTGTTTCTAAACACACACAGTCGTTTAAAAAAAAAAATTAAAAAATCTTTTATACATAAATTGAATTCCAATGTGTTTTAAAGTCTTGCGCTCATCAGTTATATTTCTTAATCTTTCTTTTTCTTAATTTCTTAATCTCTTTATTTCAATATCTTACTTAAACTTGTATGTGTAGGTTGTATGTGTATGATCGACGAGTCGGTTATATGTGTATGCACGAAATAGATATTGCAATGAAATATATACTTAGCAATAATAAGAAGTATAGACACATCAATTTTCGATGCTATACTCAGTAAAGTTTACGACAATAAGTACTTTATAACTATATTACACGTTACGTTCTAAACATTATGTAAAGATATGTTTCTAAGGACAAACGATTACACAGCATTCAAGCGTGGTTCATAAACGCTGATTCATAGGCGTTTCCGAGGCGATGTTATTTTATGGCAAATTGATATTCAGGAAACGTCTCTATTTTGAAGTTTCTGCATAGTTATTTTACGCTGAAAACGTCTACGTATTATTTTCGTAGCACAAAAGTGACGGTTATTAAATAGGGCAGTAGGAATGTATGCATTTCGTTATCCCTATTCATTCATGTCTTTTTTTTGTTACACCGAGAAGTGAAATCGTGACGACACGTCCTATTTGAGAGTCGCCTTCTTTCATAGCTGCCTTAGAAGCCAAAATGATTGTTTTATCTTTGATTTGAGCAGAAACGTGTGTTTCTTCAGTAATACTTGGAATTATTTATCTTCCGAGAACTTGCGAAATACAGACCTTAATTAAAATATTAAACCCGAGATTAATTTTTAAGCTTAAAGTAAAAAAATGTGTTCTTAATGGGATTGTTTTTTTTGTATGGCTGTACTTGTTAATAAGTCATTCCTCTTTAAACATATATTACGACAATAAAAACAATTTTCGATTATGTAACTTACGCAATTATATAATCTGGAATAATCTTTCGACATCAAACGACTAAACCAACCTGCAAAAAAGAAAAAAAAACATTATAATTCTTCACAAGCATGTTGATTTTGTTTGTAATAATTCGTACTAATATTATAAATGCGAAAGTCGATTTGTTAGTCAGTTTGTTACCTATTAACTCTGCAACCATGCAATGAATGACTACCAAAGAAATGTGCATAGATTGTGTCGCGAGTAACGCTAACACAACATGAAGTATGTAGGAATATTTGTTTCTCAATTATGTCTAAAGGCTTGGACTAATTTTAATGAAAGTGGTGTACACCTAGTTCATGACTCCTGAACTGAAACAGCATATAGAATAGTCCTATGACTGAAATAGCATAGTCCTTGTAGGATGAAACTTGGTGTCTTTAATTAATAATAGAGATTTAGTACCACACCATACAAATAGACAACGCAATGCGTTTATTAAATCAGTCTGCGTTTATTAGATCGCGTGAGAAAAAATGTTGTTTCATGACAATAGCGAACAATGAACTGTTTACTGTCATTAACTATTAGTTGTTGCCCTGCAAGCTGCACGTCCACGCAAAGCAACAGTTTTGACAAAACTTCGCATTTATCTATTATACATATAATAAAATTTTTGGCACCTTTTATAGATATTCTTCAATTCTATATTTTTTCGTTATCTTTTAACGTTTACCGAATTTTATTCAAGTATCTTCATTAATAATTCTACGATTCAAATTCTAGCTAGACATATTTTGCAAAGGTCACATATCAATAGCATTCAATTTGCTTTAACCTTTCTTGTACCATCTAAGAATCCATTTCGCATATGATTAATTATATATATTATATCATTGTACACAGATGTCCCATATTTTTCATTTGAAAATTTAATTAGACTGTCGCGTGTGAAGCTTTTCACTGTCTTTTTTTCTTGTCGATTCTGGTAATCAATTTCGAAGATATTAAATTTGTCATCATTTCAGATTTTATCATATATTTTCTATTACTAAAGTTGAATGTGCGCAACATTTAACGACATCTTTATATTCTTTAACGATTATTGTGTGCATATATGTGTGCGTGCATGTTGCGTGCTTGCATGTAGGCACGATTGCGTGCATGCGCGTCCGACTGCGTGCATGCGTGCCCGATGGCGTGCATGCGTACGTGAGTGCGTGACGTATGTGGATAAATATATGAATTATAAGTAAGTCTACACGTATCATCAGATAAAATCAAGATTAATTGTACAAGTCACGGTCATAAAAAAACGTCAGCCACTTCATCATGCCGTTGTCCGCGTTGAATAAGTCAAGCTATTATTTATAGCAGTCTTTAATTAACCTAAAACACTTCGTCAGTGTATGGAGTTTCATGGTCAATCAAAACCTTCACAATTTCAAGATTCAAATTGATGTCAACTATAAAGCTCCCTTTTTATTTGAATAATTTTGACAAATCCTATATACTAACTTTGATTAGTACTTATAATTAAGATTATTTGGGTTAATTTGTATCCACAATTTCAACAGATATAAACCACTACGAATCCTATCTTATACGTGTTTCAACAAACACTTGGCCGATTTTCCGTCTTCGTAAGATAATTTATACTGCCTTGGAAGGAAATAGTACGAAAATAGAGAAAACCGAATATTTTTACATTCAAGAGTGTCTATAAACATAATCATTCCATTTTTCAGTAATCATTAATATTTTGTAATAATGCAGTACAAACTTAATATGGTTTGTCGCCATAACGCAACACATCAATTGTCACCTCAAATGACTTATAAAACAGATAATAACTGGGTTCCTAAATATACCCTCACAGACGGAGAGAGATATACCGTCCTCGATACAAAACACATTGCGTATGCACAGTTGAATACATAAACAATACGATTGTGAGAGCCCGCTCGGATCTTCCCGAGCCGCTCTCGAGTAGTGTCGAACACGAAGCAGTAAACGATGCTCGGCTAGTTCACGGTCGAGCCGTCAGACGCTAAAGTCCCAAGAAAATGGGGTCGGCGCAGCGAAACGGCTGCGGGTCGTACCGGGCGCAGGTAGAAGGCAATATTCGTAGTTAGTAAAGGTGAATTGTGTACCATTTGTATCACAGAGATACGACCATCTCACCGGCACACGGTGGCTTACTGGAAACGCCATTGATAATACTTTATATGGGTAACCTGACGACAGCTCAGAGGGGAAATGAAGTTAGCGAGGAGCGGAAAAGATAATCGTCTGTTTCATTCCAGACCATTCTATTTGTATATGCGTGAATAAAAGAAAAACTGGCAAGAAATATCGAATTATTTATATTCCGCCGTCCACCGTGAAAGTCACTTTGGCTTCTCCATTAAAGAGGCCATCATATAGATATGATTTCTACTTACAGTAGCCGTGGACACCTCCACGGAATGCAATTCTGAGAAACTTGTTGGCTACGTGTGCCAATACTGACAACGTACATTAGTGAGCCTCTTTAAACATTTAATTATATATATATATATATATATATATATATATATATATATATATATATATATATATATATATATATATATATGCACTACGTGTTAGAACTAATTTTTTTTATAATTAAATTTGTCTGTCACAGTAAATTAAGATAAATATAGCTTTTAGAAACATTGTGATAGCTTTCCTCTAAATTAAGATTAAGATAAGCATCAACCTAATGAAATATTTTTGAATGTTCTTTTTATTAGTTTCGCAAATGGATGTGGAGTTTTTGCGTTACGTTTTTAAGAAAATCTCAGAAATTGTGTAGCTAAAATGGTAAAATAATTGTGTTGTTTAAAAATATGAGCACATTATTAAGTTTCATAGCTTTGTTGTATTTCAACTTGATACCACTATTTAGCCTAAATAAAATCGATGGATCCCAGAGGGTTTAGGTTTTTCTGTAATACAAAGCAGAAGAATATCGCAAGTATATTACAAGTCTCATTTAAGCTTGTCGTTTATCGCTTATGGCGGCCGCAGTAAAAAAAACTCTCAGACAACTGCTAAATTAAATACTACATCTTCGAACTTAAATTCAACTGGGCTGACAAGAAGTGGGTCTCGCCACGGCCGGACACGTAAGCTCCATTAGTCACGATAAGGAATGTGAAATGAAGGCGAGCGAGCTCAGGTAGACGCGAGTAGTTCAAACTAAAAATATCTCTCAAAAAGCACGAGGTACAATCGGCCCGCCCTCGCATTAATCAACACGACGACGATCCGATAGTAACCCGGAATTATTGTTCAGATGAGGGATGCGGATCGCTGGCGCCAGATTGTTCTAAGCACTGTACTATTTGGAAATGTACAGGTTATAAAATTCAGGTAGAGCAAATCAAAAACGTAAATAGCAGGATGGCGTTAAATGATTAATGGTGCAGCTTTTAAATGATTAAAGTTGGCTAGGCGAGTACTAAAATGTAGTTCGGTAAATAAGAGTGCGATTTAACGTGTAGGAGTCAAATAATTAAATGAATTTATTCTCCATGAAACGATATTCTATACGTAAAAATACAGCCCAAAATATAGATGGCAATGGACAGACAATGAAGGAGACCGAGCATAGAGCGTGCAACTCTATAAACATACCCGTGCCGAACACGCTCGTTCCTTTTCCTCCGCCCGCCGCTGAGGGAAGTAGACATTCCGGAGCTCCGTGCCCCCGCGCTTCGCGATTAGATGGCGGTACGACGCTTAGGCCAGCCGCTCAGAGGTAGCTATCGCAGGCACGTGCCGACTTTCTTCGTGGAAATTTATGTTCTTTTAGAAAAAAAATATTATTATTTGGTATTGATAAGTCTGTGCAGCTACAATGGCAATCAAGGTGTTGTCGAACAGTACGAGATGCCTATTTAACCACATATCGAATTTAGTCAATTTTGTTAAAGAAAACAACACAAGTTTTAAAAAGATCGACACTTTCTTTAAACGAATTCCAGAATACTATCATAATTTTACCCTGATTACAAACAAGTTAGATGCCTATGTGTCTCGTGATAAGTAAGTTAAATTTTGTAGCTAGTAATAAGTGGGTTGAACTTTCTCATTTATAAAATACATTTTTAGAGTTATGTAACACTTAATGGGTAAAATCACGTTCGTGATTCATGAATCATTTGACGTAGAGATGAATGTGACTTGATATCAGAGCTACATATAGCCATGATTTCAGATAAAAAATGGCCATCCATTTTTTATCTGAAATCAATATAATTTTCAGGACTAAAGAGAAATGTTTTCTAGATTTACGACTTTGAAAACCGGCAGCTTTTGAAATTGGATGACGTAGTGTTATAAAGAATATGTTGTACTGAAAAAAGTCAAAGGGGACAATAAAAAATGACTTTTTAGGACTCCGTATATCGAAAGGAAAAAGGAACCTTAACGCGATCACACATGTATACGACCACCACATTAAAAACAATTTAACGCAGCTATTTGAACTAACCCGCATGCATCTTAATAGTTAATATTAAAAAATATCCATACTGAAATATTAGAGAAGCCAAATGAAGTACTGGATTTTTTTTTCATTTCTTTTATGGTGAGATATTACAAGTTTTATATAGTTGTAAGTATATTTGTTCAAAACAGCGTCACCCCCATTATCTCCGAAATTGCTCAGATTTATGGAAGATCAGCATTACTAGAAGTTTACTGGAAAACTATAACGATGACTCAAAATTCCGTAGCCATAAAGTAAAAGTAATACATAAGTTTGTAAAGTACTAAGACAGAAGAACTTTAAAAAAACTCTGCGTAGTTTCACAAGAATAATTTCAATTTCAAAACAGCGATAGATATTTAATAAAAGTCGAAAAATATAATCTGGAAGATATACTTTTGATAATAACATAAATCAATATGATTGACAAAAATCACAATTTTTTCCTATTCTGAACGTTCAAAGAATTTTTACTTTGTTTATTAACATGCAAAGCATTTAAACCAATAAAATCATCGTCGAAACGTTTACCCACGAGTCCGATTTCAGCGTGAACAGTTTATACTAATAACACTGAAACCAATTAAAAAAAAAAGTCAGCTCGAGCTTTTATCTCGCTCTTCTACCACAGATATATCACAGATACACTTCACTGCTTGTATTCCATATGACGAAACTGAACTGAGGTAAGTATAACATAATATCTGTGTGCTTGTTATGCTCGAAATTTCAAAACGGCTGCACGCAATTTTTAGTTTTTTTTTCGGAGCAGTTTTGTAAACAACAGCGTTGTCACGTTGGTACATAGCGTTTCAATGCTAATATAATATACATTGGAAAAGAATAATCGATTACATATTAGCGATTAAATATTGTATAATTTTGATATGTTACAGAACCCAGACACTCGATTAAGGCGGCAGGATTAACTTCTAACCCCCTCAGACTATCGACATATTTCCCGATAATGTTAAAGGTTTTGCTGTTAAAGTATTCGACGGCTCTGTAGACATGTAAGCAAAATATTTACTATACAAGACGTTGCGCCCTCAATGTCGCAATACTTAATTTTTAACGTGCGTAATAGTCTGTGTTACTTTGGCACACCAATTGCACACTAATGAAATTTGGTAATGATTCGCTGTTTACTTACAGAGTTTTCAGGTATCAAGTAAATGACAAACTGACAAATGACCTACCCTCGCGATTTAACATTAGTAGGTATAATCATACTTCGTTATAATAGTACATAAATTACAAATATATAGGAGTATTACAAATCGCAAACAAAAATAATGCAAATCTCGTCTCAAATTAAAGTAAACGACTCCGACCGTAATCAATGAATTAAAAGTGACGCTGTAAGTTTTGTTGCTCAAGCCCCGGCAGCGCGAAGAGCTTGAATAAACACAAACTCGCTTGATAACACGCGTTAATATTCCTAAACGAATATTATGACTAACAAGAACAACACTCCGCCATGTTGCTATGAATGCAAATTACAATTGCAAATATCATTTCCCCTTCTCGGAACCACAACAATTACGTATTCCTGCTTAACATGGATAAACTCATTAGAACGGATGTATGTTCTACAAAATACTCCCTTCATTTCATCAAACCCAAGCTTCGTATCAACAGCGGGCGAATCGTGACGAATTTACAAACTACGATATATCGTTGTCTACTTTCTAATCTATAACTCGAAGTTGCAATTTTTATTGAATCGGAATAACGAATGCACTTTTAAACAATATGTTGGAGTACAGAGTAAGTACAGAGTTAAATAAAAATTTTAATTATTCCACCACCAATGAGCTGAAAACAATCTTGAGATCACTCAGATAATGTTAGATATGTATAATGTACACGATTTTACGAAACCGTGCGCAGACGAAAAAACTCGCGTTTAATTAAACAAAATGTAAACCAATCGTACACCGTAACAACTCAAAAGAATAAGGATAAAAAACGAAACAGTTGTTTTAAATATTCATACCTTTCGCTGAAAAAGCTTTTACTATAGTTTTGGACGAAGCACTATTTTATCTGAATATTTCATCAATTGAACGTTAAAGTTCAAATAGTACACAATTTTTTATTACGATTTAAATAAAAAAAGAAAACGAAATTTTATCACAATTTATTGTTACAAATATAGCACGATATGAAATTAATTTTATTATGATTTTTTTAGTACATTACATATTGCTGAAACGTCCTTATAACATTGTCGTGTGCCAAGGTTTTAGAAATATTGAGGAATTCATTGATTATATGTTAATAACAAAGATAAACAGTTATTAACTATATTTTACTCTTATAAAGTTAATCGGGACTATAGCTGCCGAAGTGAAGATACAGACATTCTATCACACTGATATTTAAATACTCTTTTTTAAATTTATCTTTTTGTTTTACTTCAAGGATGATTTCAATAATCAATAATACTAACCAAAATATCACACCCAATAAACAAACAATATATCTTTACCATGTTCGTGTAACGTATACAATCTATGTTGAGAAGCAAGCCTCAACACTAAAGCCAATTCGTTCAATTGACTAATCCCAAAATCTCATTCGACATGGATAATAAATAAATATGAAATGTTTATTTAATAATAAGAAGCTTTGGAAATAGATATCTATTAAAAGTATACGGGACAATCCAGATTCGGGCTAACGAATTACGAGTAATTTTCAGAACGCCCAACAAATATAAGCCGCCCAACAGATGAAAGACGAAGTGCGCACCGAAAAAATATCGCTCAACTCAAACTAACGAAACGTAGTCCTGCGCGATATAAAAATATCCAATAAGGCAGTTTAAATAAATCTTAACCTCAGTAAAATGAAGAAAACTCAATGTGAACGAAAGAAAAAGAAAAAAATCCGAGCAATGGATGAATATCGCGGGAGTGATACTATTATTACGGCGCTGGCAGACGGAGCTCGACTCTTAGCGGTAACAGTAAGGAAACCAACAAAGTGCGCATGTGGCGCTCAATGAGCTGTTGACTCTTGTATACAAATAATAGCAATGTCACCCGGCGCTGTTCGGTTGGATATTTTTTGTACCGAATCAAGTCCACGACTGGCACAAAGTACATTGAACTAAGTTCCAATCAGAATTATATCATAATAAACGCCCTATGTGGAGTAATGGGTATCACAAAGTGGCTGGCATTTAGATTGCTGCTATCCACCGAACGTTGCAATAGAACAAGCAACCAATTCTTGTTAGACTGATTTTAGGCAACGAATTGGTCTACGAGTATCTAGTTCCATTAATTGCAAATTATGAAGTAAGAGCCGGTCTGGTTGAGATTTAAGCAACACTGGTACACAAAGAAAACTAAAAAATGACAGTCAATTTCAGTGAAGAGATACATTTACTAACTTTGAAAAACGTTTCTGACGTCTAATGTTTATATTACTGTTGTATGCAAAACAAAATACTTCCCTTTTAATACTAAACATATATTACTAGCTTTTGCGAAGTTTTCAATTTACATGCAGGTTTTGGGCTCTCGAAGCACGCGAGAGATAAATTTGACATACATATTGCGACATCTATTAACATGTTGTCGTAGTAAATTTTTATTATTCAATAAAGACACTTAATTTCATTCTAAGGGAATTATCCTTATAAAATATTTCTAGGGTTATATGCTTCGAATTCGAAGAAAACAGAACGTGTGGTATTTAATACTTTAATGTGAACATACTACAAAAGTAGGTCCTATAAGAAATTTGGAACAATTTAGCACGACTCTCGCCGAAGTCGGAAAAATCGCACAATTTTCTAAAACTTTTTTCGGATTTTGGAATACATATACACAATCCCTGCATTTCATGAGTTTTGCACATAAGCTTTCGGCAGGTGTAGCATGTGTGCGTCGAGTTTATGGAAAATTGGTTATCGACTTTCCTCTGATTTTGTTGTTTATGAATTAGAGGCCGACAAATATCGTAAGCTGTCGTTTGTGGAGTCAGCGCCCAGCAGAGACTGCCGTCTGCGCCGCGCATTAATAGTTACGTCAGAAAGCAATTTTCATCATATTTACTCGCATAGTTTCATTTGTAGAACGAACTAGGATATCCGCCACTCAACTACAAGAGAATTTGAACGGTCTTTGCCTATACTTCTCATCTACCCTTTTATAGATAGATCTAATAAAACATATATACGTCTGCGTTTAATCACATATCTGTTTATATGTGAATACACATATGCATATACATATTTATAATTCGAACATACTAGCTAAGACCTAATTAGGGTTCTTTGTGTCAAAATTATTATTCATGAGGGATGAAGCCGCTCATTTACATGCCAAAATGTTCATATGAATACAACCACAATATAAGCTCTGCGTAAAGTAAGCTAAAAATGTACGATTTAAGAAAAAATCTGACGCGAGCCTTATTCATTCGAAATGAATTATATTCTAATTCAGGAGTCGGTTTCCTAATAACCATACGAATATGTAATCTGGTACCGTAGTTAGTAATTTTTCAGTTTGCCAATCCATAAACGCTTGAAGTTTTTTGTGAATGAATTACGCTAAATAAAACCGCCTTCTTTGAACAATTCATAGTTTAAAAAAACGCGAAAAAATCAGCACGCTGACGACGTAAATATCAAAAAAGGAAATTCGGTAAGAACGCCTCTTTCATTATATTCCTATGATTTATGTACACCCAAAAGTTACAACGAAGCAACTAAATAAATTATTCCAGCATACACTCTCCGGTCGACGGTTATCGCCTTCGGGCGAAGATTTCACTCTTTTCTTCGCGTCTATAATTTGGGGACCTTCGTCACTTTTTAATATTTCCGCACCATAGCGAGATTTCTAAAATATATTAGGACAATGCATTGCATTCAGATGTTAATATATTTAACAAACAATTCATTGAATACGTATACGTATAGTCTTCATATACGCAACACGGCCAAAGATTCTTAGGACATAAAAATTTATAATGTGAAATTTCCTGGTGTTTATTATCCACTAGATGGACGAGAAACCACAGGGTTTACTAAAGCGCTATCGATAGTGATTTATATAGGTAGAACGACGGCAGATCAGAGTGGATATAAAGTAAGAAAAGATAATCGTCTGTTTTGCTCTCGATTGTTCTATTTGCGACATAAAAATTATTTGAATTTCGTATTATTTATATTTCGTACAGAAAACTGATAAAAGTATCACTTTTACCCACCATGAAAATAGCCTTCTCCGTTAAGGGAGAAGGGAGGGGGTTTCGTAGTTCCACAGACAAGAAAGTAGTGTGACTGTACGAAGCCAGTAAACATCTTACATTATTAAATAAGGAAATCATACTACAATTAGTCATTTAATATTGTAACGTGAGAAGCAGTATTATAACTTGAGACTTACACTTTTACCGAGATGAATCTTGTTACTTTGTTAACGTTGAATGGTATTTCAAAACCAATTAAACAATAAGATATATAATTTTTAATATGACTATTTATTATTTTTTTAAAAAGTAAGCTTATTATTATTTTAATATTAAATTTGCAGCAAAATAATCTCCTTGCAATTGTTGAAGGTCGGTTAATAAAAATGATTTTTTAGAAATTGTCTACGAATATGAAAAATATGAATATGAAATATATTCTATATTCATATATTATTTAAATATGAAAAAAAACGAAAATTGTAGAATGACAGTAGAGAGGAAGCAGAAGAAGAAAAAATAAAATTCTAGGAGCAAAAAGGCAATACTTAGTAAAAGAAATTGTAACGTCTTCCGAAATTTAATTCGGAGTACAATATCGCCAATGTAGCCAAATCGGGTGTTTTCAAATAATGAATATATTTGGTGTTAATTTTGTAGAAATTCATTATTCACAATTAAATGAAACTACGTGATGTAGTATTATTTCTACTTTACTTATGTTCTTTACCACGACCTAGGTTTCGTTGTATTAAAACATCTTCAGGTGGGCTATTAGCATTTTCTTCAACTTACATCTTTAATAATAGCCCACCTGAAGATGTTATAATACAACGAAACCTATGATGTGGTAAAAACTTAAAGAAAGTAAAAGTAATACTACATAACGTAGTTTCATTTAATTATGACAAATGCAGATGTAAAGTGAAAGGAAATCTCAGAGAAGCCCAAGTACAGGATTGCCATTTTTTTTATTGATTAAAAAAATTTTCTTGAAACATGTGTTGACTATAAAGGACCAGTTAAAATGAAGTCTATTTACCGCCAATTGTTCTTAACTTTAGAAACACTTTAATGGAACGCGAAACACAGGCCCCTTCAACAACTTATGCCTGATGTAGAAGACTTATTTTTACGTTATATTTGTTACCATGGGACTTCGTTCTTCAATCATTCTTATGAAGCACTTGAAAGAGAAGAAAATGAAACGAAGAAAGTGATAAAAGGAACAATAAGTTACGTAAAAATGTATTTAATTAAACCAAGTAATAAAATTGAAGACGTTGATTAAACGCAAAATTAATTTATCGATTACTTTATTTTTTTTAATTTGAAAGTGATTCCAAGTTAAAATTCCTGTTACGTTATTAATTAATAAGTTTTGTTATAGATTAGTTATGTTGTTTACTTGAAAAAAATGACCCATGACGTTTATAGTTTCAGTAGTGATCATGTTCAATTATTGAAATTTGTGACTAGTTGCCGGTAATCTCTGCATCTTTTTCTAAATATTAAAGTTTTTTTTCTTTATGTGACATTTAAGTTTGACAGTAGGAAAATGTTTAATGCCTTACAAAGTCAAGACAATCACGGTAAACAAGAGGTCAATTACTACGCAATTAACGGCATTCGTAAACGGAATACCGCGCCCTTAACAAAATGCAATTGCTAATTGACAGCTGCTAACTAATCGGATAGAGAAATATTTTTCCGCACATATGATAACTCCACTTTGTCATTTAAGGTAATTATAAAAATTTTAAAATAACTCAATCATTAAACCGCAATAGATTCACGCCGAATCACGACCCGAATAAAACTTCTAACGGATAAGCCCGTCGACGTCGAATGAATTCTAAAACAGAAACCACTTTTGTGAATAAACCTTTAATGCCCGTGAGTTTATTTTCATTGTAAATTTATTCAAATAAACAATGGTCCTCGCAGGAAAATGGAACAAGCCAAACGAGTTTAAATGAAGTAGATATTTCAAAAACGATATGCTATTTACATTGGTGTATTATTCTGAAATGTTATTGTCGATAGTTACACGTTTATACGAATGTCTGCTTGGGGTGGATCGGGGCGATTCGACTCGTACGTTTTCGATGCAACATTGTTTGACATTACTGTCGTATACCGAGACAATAAAGTCGGATCGGAAACGTCCAATGATAGAGCAGGTGTCTTCGATTTATGTGATTTTGGGAATTACTCGTTGCGATAAAAACATTCAAGTCACAAACAGACTTATTAAAGTAACCTAATTGTTTAGAAGATTGCAACAACTTGACGAATGATGAAAAAAAAATCTAAATAAACTGTGTACTTTGAGCCAAAATCTGTATTATATTTCTGATTCTTCAAGGTAAAATAAATGTGAAACCAATATCTTCATGAAAAATCGTTAATAACACTAATAACTCAAAGCAATATGCTAAAAGCAAAAACAAAACTTCATTGTAGAAATTAGAGAAAAGTTCATGTTATAGGCCTAATATTTGCATACCGGTTATAACAATTTAACAACAATTAGAGGAAAATATATAATAAAAAAAAATTGTTTGTGTAATTATGTAGGTCCGTTGGAAGTTATATTTCTAAGGCATAATACAATAATAACTTTATTTAGCACACAAATAATTAAATAAAAGTACTGGACCGTGATTATAAATTTTGTAAAATCTAAATTCAATAAAATAATTAGATTTTAAATATTAATGTGTTCACGTGAATGTAAATATGTGTAAATATTATAGTTAACACAAAGAAATGTTAATTTTACTAAAACAACGTAAATAAAGTTTAATTAAATAATTAAAATATATGAATATGATGAAAATTTATTGTAATTAATTAATTTCAAGTATTTAATAGTAATACATTATAATTTATAATGCATAAAATACATACCGAAACTTAATTTCACTTAGAGAAATACACCTGAAATATATCCTAAAAAGCTTATAAGCACTATTTACATCACGAATATTCATAATAAATGTTTTTTTTGTTATATGGACCACACTATTGATTTCAATTACTAAAAAATATTAATTAAAAGACGACAGATATAACTTAGATCTGTATGAATATAAAACACGTGTTAAATGCACAACACAAATACCTCAATAACTATCATGAATAGTATCAGTCACTACACGCACTTTTTGTTGCATCGTGTGCGCGCATTGTGAGCAACTTCATACTGTCAATTTTTGTTCCATCGTGCGCGCGCGTCGTGACCAACTTCTTTTTGTCCATTTTTCTTACATCTTACATGCGCATCGTAAAATTTTCGATCATTTTGTCATAACGCGTCAAAATGACTATAACTTCAAGAAAATTCTCGTTTCTACCGTCATCATTAATATTTTTATTCTTCACATTGCTAAATGTTAATATCGGTAGGACCACACTAACACAAATTGAGGAACAAGTTAATAATAGAACTACACGTTTTACTTTACCTCTATTAAATGTCAATTTTAAGACGTTTAAAATATTTATGAAGGTATTTATTGTAAAACAGTTCTATAAGGTGTTATTCATATAATACATATTTTAATTAAAGTTACATTGAATCCATACATGAACTACTATAATGATTGTACATGGACACCGTTAGTAATTTTTATTGAAAACGATTTAAATATTCTTTCGAACTCTTCAATTTGGCACCAAGAGTATAATTTCCTGACACGTTACGTAAAATAAATTTGAGCCCAAGATACATATTTAGATATATTTTTTATGAAAGGAAATAAATTAGGTACTCTAAATAATATTCAAATACACATTTAGGAAATAAATTAGGTACTTTAAATAATATTTTTCAAATACACATTTCCTTTTACTCTTATTTCAATGTTTATTTCACACATTAGGAAATAAATTAGGTACTCTAAGTAATATACACATTAGGAAATAAATTAGGTTCTATAAATAATATTCAAATACACATTTTCTGAGTAATAGTTTTGTTTAAAATAGTAACAATAATTCGGCAAAGTTGTTCGATTAAAGACAATTCGATATGAGGACACGCAGGATACTAATTTTTTCAGTCTTCTATTGTTAATTTTGTAATTAATTACTGTAATTTATGATTTTTTGTCGATTGGACAAAGTTTATGATCGCTTCTGTATACAAAAAAAATGTCTATCTGTCGAAGGGCAATATCTGGGCCCCTGAAACTTCAATTTGGCGCATTTCACGTAAAAATCCGTGCAGTAACGTAATTTATAATTTCAATCTTCATATACATATCTAATTTTGCACATTCAAAATAATAATTCAAATTCGTCGAAAAGAACGGAGCGGATTATAAATTCATTTTCACTCGTGTCCTCTTCCATAATCTGAACAATCGAAATTACAGAACAAAACCGAGTGACACCAGCCAAATATTTGTTTATACATATTTACCCGTTCCTTTGAGGATTGCAAAAATACGACATATTTACATAATACAATTTACAATGACAATGGTCGCAAATTGAATGAGCTGATAATGAAAGTGGCAGCCTGTCTGTCGTCGAAATTGAAACGCGCGCCCGCTGTCGGCGCAGAGCTTTGTATGTAATTTGCAAAAAAAGATCACTCACGCGTAGGCTATGACCGATTGCGGGGCTGCGAGAGGCGGGAGGGTCAACACGGCTAATTTCGTCGATTCGTTAACGAATATAAAACACGAGACACGGAAAAAAGGGCGCATTTCCATTTCAATAATGGGTACATCCAAAACCTTGAGGGGCCCGAGCTGAAAGCCGTTTTGCGATTGCTCACCGTCGCTCGGGAAACGTTCACCGGCTTCGAATCGGCGGTTTCGAGTGGGAGCTCTTCGGAACAGGTTTAATGAGATGTTAGCTTTAGAAAATTTATTTGCGTCGAGTACGTTCGTGGAACGTTTAACGCTGCGTTCATCTCTAAATAACGAGACGGTGTCGGGTTATACGTTTTTTATAAATACCGGGATACGGGAGATAATGAAAATTAGGCAAGAAACTCCGGGATAATTCCAGAATTCCGGGAGGGTTAACAACTCTAATCATGAGCCAGATATTATTACAATATATTTGTCTGAGGTGTCAAATAATTATAATTTATACAAGGGCTAATTATATACGGACCGTATGGGATACAGACGGAGTTCAAATACACTGATATGTTATTAAAATTTACTGTTGTTTTTTGACTTTCTTTGCTAAAAATTTTGACAAAAAACTCATTAATAGGAAGAATATTGTAAATTTAAAAAAATTACTCAAATCATAAACATACCGAAATGGAACCAAATGTACAAGTATCGCGATCTCATCATTAATTTCATAAAATCTGTTAAGATTGCGGCTTGTTCCGTACTATAGTGCCAGTCTCGATACGATCTCGGTTCGATAAAATATTTTTACAAAACAAAGAGAGTTTTAACACTATCGTTAAGCTTTCGATCACATAACGCTCCGATATCCGATACATTTCAAAGAATATTTCATAGAAGTGAGATAGATGAAATTAATTTAGAATCTTCATTTAAAATAATTGCTATTGTAGCTGATTTTTTAATCAAAAACCTAAACGATATTATATGCAACTTAAATGCAATAATTACATTTTATTTTGCAATAATTATATTGTTACGTTGACGAAAAAAGAGAGAGGCATGATCGAAAGCTGAACAAGGCAATGTGTATATGAGATTTTATCGAACTGAGGGCGCATCGGGACCGGCACTCTACTGGGGCCCAATAGTTTAAGTTAACTTTCGCGATTGATAAAATTATTATCTAGCCCACTTAAATAACCGATTTTTATTTTATTTTAAAAATACCATTATTTTAAAAACACTTTAAACATTACTTCCTTAAACTTCACAAAGGAACTTATGAACCAGGTAATTTAAAATTTTTATTTATTTCTCGTAAGATATTGTAAAAGACGGTTACGGGTGTCGAAGATCAGAATAACAATAATCAATTATTTTAAGTCAGATGTATACAACAGCGATCGATACTGACCAGATAAATGAAAAAAATGGGATACATAACAGAACTGTGGCAAAAACACTTTACATCGGGTTTACTGTTACAGAAATTATGTAAACCTTAAGAGAACGGAAACAGGTAGAAAGTAAACATAGATTGTTATTTAGCACAAATTGTTTAAAATGTAACATAAAATAGGTGAATGCCGGTGTTTACGAGCTGCCAGATATTATTAGGTGGATAAACTGAGCAAGTAATATTCTGTGACCTAGATTCTGCATTTTGGCCAGTCAACAGCAGCTGGAACTTAATGAACTCCGTCTATGTTATTAACGTTTACAGTATTTATAAGCGCCCACGAGTCTAGTTGGTAAATGTGAGTCATGTGAAGTACGAATGAAACCGAATTCTTAATTGTAAACTTGGATTGAAACTTGGTCTAACTTGAAATTGATTACTACTTGACGGGTTAAAAGACGAAGGATCGACACAGAGATATATATATATATATATATATATATATATATATATACGCAATCGACATAATCACTTTTGAAAAAATGTAATTTGTTCGACAAAAATATACATAGTTTTGGATGAATATAAAACCAGTATATTTTAGGGTAACGTAGTTAAACCAGGAATCCTTATATTTTCATGTACCCATCCACCTCGCCCGTCCATACGTCTGTCACAGTCTTACAAGTTGTTCAAACCTATATACATAAATGTATTTTTAACAAAACACGGATTTCAAATGGAAAACAAAATGATATAACAGTAATTTTTAAACGTGACTGGTGACCATAGTCCAGCCAATAGTGATTTAATTTAATGTTACATGGACCTCAATATCAAATTTACACTTCTCCTTACTCCACCCACGCTGCCTTTAAGAGAATTACTTGATTATGTAGATAATTTATTAAAATGTAAAATTCCGGAAGGGCACTTCAATAATAAATAATGTCTAAACGCGTAAACGGGAAATAAAATTATTATACAACGGGATGGAACATAATCATTTCCTTGCGAGTAAATCCCAGCGGTCGAATTACTGGCAGCGCGCAAACGATTAGCCAAATTCATCTAAACCAACAGCGTATAAAACACAATATCGCAAGAAGCATTCGCAAACCAATAAATCCCTACCCCAATGAACGGAAAGTAAGAAAATTGATAGCCAGCATGTACCGCGAAATTGCACCGACAATTACCGCCCTTGTAGTTAGGAGAAGAAAATAATTATGTCTATGTATCACCGTCCCACGCGACCAGTGATTCATGGCCACCCCCGGACGGCTCCCTAGCTGCTTATGTTCACCCTAGTCTTACGACGAACATAGCCCTGGATCGTAATCGGAGGACGAACGATCAGGAGATTCTGCTTAAAGAAGTTAAGGTTTTACGTCTTTTATAGATTTTATTTGAAGAGTTCGCGTTATTTTCTTATTTTCTACATATATAAAGTGACAAACCTTGTCTGTTCATCTCTTGTATTTTCAAAAAGCAAAAAAATTTGAAGAATTTAAGCCTGTTTTTTTTTGTTTTCTTATTGCCCTGACTTTCAATAAATCTTGCTTAGCAAACATTAATTTAATAAACAAAATAACCATATTGCTCTTTAGCATTTGGATGAAACCGGAATAACTTTTTTATCATATGATTGAGCATACATGCGTGACAAACCCCGAAAAATGTTATAAGGCTGCTTATAAGTAGAGATTACGAACGTTGTCCCAATGGACAATAGATAGATGATACAGTTTCAAAGAAAATCATGATACAATAATTGTATTAAGATATTTTCTCACAGACCCGGATACTCACAGTATCTTTACTTTCGTACGCACGTATTCCTTCTACAAAGGACCAAAATCTCAAGATTACCCCGCCCATCACAATGATTATCTTGCCATAATGATTGATTAATAACTTTCAGCTGATTGATTCACATTGAGCTAGCGACCAACTTAGTCTTATTTGCCGAGTTAAGTGTTTACAAAAGAAAAATGCGATCGGAACCGGTCGGCCGAAAAGTGTCAGTTTTCGGTTCGGCGCGTGACCGGCGCGAATCAGTCACAGACTCGGCCCGGCTGCGCTCGAGGCTATTACTCTTTTAATTGCATTCCTCAGACGAAAACATTTTGTGAGAGCTGACCGTTAACTTGTTGGTATTTACCTGTATGGAGATATACCGATGTCGTAGACTTCGTTAGATTCGGTGTGGTAAATTTTTTGTTGTGAAAGTTCAAGCAATATCACGTTACAACGATATGAAATTGTTAAGAGACTATAACTTAGATTTTAAACTAATTTTATAAAGCCAGTGACCAGTTCAAAATCTCGCTTGAAGATTTTAATCCTAATCCTAACTAATACTATAAATGCGTAAATGTGTCTGTTTGTCCTTCTTTCCATGTATTTTGGTTGTTGATATTAGTCAATCCGATTCCATATTCGTATTTAATACCCATGGTATTAAATACGAACTGAAAGTGTAACAGAGAAAATAATATGCTCTGCTGTTGTTGGCAGATACAAGAGACTCACACACTAAATGGCTTTTTGTTATAGATCATCAAGTAACGGTTAGGCCCTGAAATTTCCGTACTGACCAGGCTCGCGCTCAAGAGTCCAATAATCACTATGTAGAATTCAGTCAGTATTGATTGGCGACGTCATTGTAAAAAATATTATTTATATACCAAGAATTAACAAAAAGCACAATTTATTAATAATTATGATTTATAGTTAGTGTTATATTAAAATATTATTAATGTATTAAAACATACGAAATCAAATTGGATTAATGCAACTCTTACTGTCATCAATGTCTTAATTTAAACTATAGTACTTTAATTCATAAGATCAAAATATGTACAAAAATAAAATTTGTGGACATTTCTATTTATCTCAGACACATAATTTCAAAGTTGGAAAATCCTCTCGTCCAAGGAGAACCTCTGGCAGGGTTACGGACATAATTTTTTTAAAGTGGTATATCTTTTATGAAATATCGAAATAATATGTGCTACATTCTGTATTCTACTTAAATCTTACTTTAAAATCTGGTATAAAAATTATTAAACAAATATGTATAAAAAGATAATGAAAGAGAGTCGATCAAATTACGTACATAGAAACGAGCCAGGCGATTAGAGGAAACGAGATGATATAAACATTTCTTGGAAGAGCCTCAACACGAAGCAAACCAAATAATTTCTCGTTCGCCCCCCTCGAACACCGAAGATAGCATCAAAGCGAGGCGCAGCTCAGCGCGGTAATAACTCGGTCGACACAATACGGTAGTATATTTGGACGAAAAATAGAACGGCGGACAGCAGACGGGTACCATTATAATCGTGTTATTAAAGATTTGTAGCAAAACCCACAAATTCCAGCTTGACAGTTTACGAGCACTCCATGTTTACCTCGGCGCCGCGCCTGTTTGTACTGGAGTGTCTTGCTACCGTCCACTTATCGATAGTGGAGTATCGATATTTTTGTGCCGCCCCTAATACTATTATTGTACGCCCCTATTCGAAGGTGGATTAAAATGACAGCCCACAACTTAAGTTTATATATTGGTTCGAGGTAGTTAGTACTTTTGTTAGCTTTAACGGTGGCAGTGTCAATGGAGATCGCAAGTGAACATCGATGTTGAAAATGTATACATATTATTGAAGTTTGTATCTGTCCTCTAGCGTTTGTTCTTGAATGATTTTAATAACCAATACTTTTAATCTGAGCTTAATCACTTTATGGTAAAGTTAGGCAGATCAGACATCTAAACGTAGGCTCAGTTTAAAGCAGTTGCTGCTAGTCGCCAAAATTTGTTTTTCTATTGAAGTCACATCACTACGCTAAGAAGAGTTATTCCCAGATGCTTAAAATTTCATCAAGTTTCTCATCAGAGCTACGTTATTTTTGCCTTCCTCACTATGTAAACTTATAGTGCAATTATTTGTAGTATTTTCCCAGATTATTACTGTAAATTATCCTTAGACTAAAATTAATATAGGCGTTAGAACCTCATTTTAATCTAACAAATGTATTATAAATTTACTTTAGCTATTTAATGTGATTACGATATAAATTTAATTAGGCCGCTCAATAAATACGATATTAAATTTAGCGAAGAGGTATTTTATAAATACATCAAACGAAATTAAAATTTAATATTTATTTAATTAATAGCTTCTGTCTAAAGTTTTCCTAACGTTATCTTAGATCACATCGAAGACTAATTTGAAATACGTTGCAGAAGGTTAGTTCAATGATTTTGTAGGTTTTTAACATATAATTGCTTTGTTACTACCTTTAATTCATTCGCTTTCTGAATTCCGATAATGTTTGTCCTCAAGCTCATTTCACTGAGGTAGCAGTTTAAAGTATATATATTTTTTCGTACGACCTTTTTTTTAATTTCAAAGTTTTTATATTTGCTGACCGATTTAGAATTGATTCCAGTCAAAATCTCAACTTCAATTTTGAACGTATAAAGGATTACTTTCTTCCCTTCTTTTGTATCGAATGCGAAAATGGTGATACGGTTAAAGGTAACTGAATCACAACATAGCCAGGAAAAAAATACTTAATGACAGTGTTTCTAAATGTTAAGAAACCGTTACACTATAAATGTAATCTAGATAGAAAATAAATGAATAGTTCATTCATAGTTATCGTATGAATTTATATAACCGAAATAGCAAAGAATAATCTAGAAATTCTTCACTACTTCGGTTATATAACTTTACACGATAGCAATGAATGAACTACCCATTTATTTTATGTCTTTCTATGTATTTCTAATTTTCGCCCGGACATAGTAGACACACGGAATTAATTTGCACAGAAACCCTGTGCAGAGTTCCCGCTTGGCCTTCAAAAAATATATCATTAATGACCTTTTTGCAAACAATTGTTGCTCCATTTCCTGAACTTCTGCTGCCAAGCTGAAGCAATTTTGTCTTAATCAGTTTAAGGCTTTTTTGTGTTTTAGGCTGTGCAAAGTGTTTGCATACTGGCGATATTAATTCTTTGGACTCATCAAGTTTCTTTTCCTTTTTTTAGAGGGCTTCTTTCACAGTGTAAATAAATACCATAAATAATTTTAGACATATTATTTTGGCAGTTGACAAAAACAAAATCTGGATGGAAAACTATTGCGAATGGATTTAATCACTAATAGAATTTTTCGAATTGTCTGGGAGCGATAGTGGAAATGCACGTGTCATTAAAAAAACCGCCACACCGGCTCAAATTACTACAATTATAAAAAAATTGTAGTGTTGTATTATTGGCAGCTGTAAATTACAATTATGGATTTATTACGGTTTTGCTGATACTAATGGCCGAATATCACGGTGTTTTGAATCATTGTGAATTTGGAAAACAATTATCGGATAAATTACGTAAAATCCCAGAAGTGTGAAAAAAACTATCTTTTGTCTTTGTTGAGAATGACGCTTTTGCATTGATCGAAAATTTCATGAAACCAAACAGTTAAACGCCTTTAGGATTTTAGTTTACAAGTTCGGTGTATTTCAACGATCTGTACATATCTGTGATATCTCCTGAGATATCCCAAATAATTGTCTTAGTATGATGCTATCTTCACAAATATTTAAGAAGAAACCATTCACAAATACACACGTGTAGGAAATCTATAGATGAGAAGAATTTAAATTAGGAAATA
This sequence comes from Druceiella hillmani, assembly GCA_039881145.1. NCBI lineage: Eukaryota > Metazoa > Arthropoda > Insecta > Lepidoptera > Hepialidae > Druceiella > Druceiella hillmani. The sequence continues at coordinate 12,719,836 of JAYKKI010000047.1, read as the reverse complement.
TCGTCGAAGGAACTTGGAGAGCTGGGCAGTCAACATCGCTTGAGACAATTCACTCCAGAAATTCACCCGCAATTGCAGATGCTGTCAGAGACATTTATTGCGTTTTATTTAATAATGAGCGACAGGTTTCAATGCAACTTAAATTTGCATAAAATATATACATTAAAATGCATAGGTAGCAAATTTGCATAAATTTATAAATATAAACTGTACTTACACTGATTGTAGAAGATTATTGTCCACATCATTGATTTCATCCTCAGCTTCTTCCTTGTCGTCATCCTCTATAAGAATAGTATTTTTTGACTTCTTGATCTATCAGAACCTTCATTTCCTCAAAATACCATAAAGTTGGTGTTATTATGTCGTCTATTCCAGCACCGCTTTTCTTAGAATTCCTTATCCGCTTCGATTCCTTTCTGAAGTTAGTGCATAACGAATTGTACAATATCTCGTAACTAACTACGACTTATTGGCATTCGGGTAGTTTTATCTACGTTTACGAAGCAAATCTCAAATATTCATATTTTGATGTTTGCTGCACAATTGTCAAAATAGAACTGAAAAAATATTGCGCAATTTTGCCTACCGATGATGCAATATTTGCCGGAGTGGACAATAAAAATCAAACTCTTTTTGATTGACTCAATATATTGCGCTATTTTTCAATATGATCTACAGATGATCAATATACAATATCAATTACTGTACAATATATTCACGATAATACTGATCGTCTAGCAGCCACTAAGATCAAAATTTAGGTGAAATTCCTAAGTGGGCAAAATTGGTTCAAAAGGTTAAAAAGGATAGTAGCTAAAAATATACAAAAATAGTTTTTTTCAATTACTTATTGGAATAAAGAAAAACACCACAAATGTGTTTTAAATAATACCTATACGCCCACGATACTAAAGCATCTCCAGACAACTTCGATTTATTTCGATAAACATTTATTTAAGAAATAAGACCATTGATTCAAAATTTTACTAACTCATATCACTAATTAATTAATATTTATTTTTATCCCGTGTGCGGGAGATAATCATGCGATCTAAGCTACATACGTAGATAACGTCGTCCAACAAAATTAACCGCTAATCAAGTTTCTACTACGAGATGGTGCTGTATTATTTAAATAACAAACAAAAATTTAATTTTATTAAAAAAAACAACAAAAATAAATTTTAATTTTATTAAAAAAAACTAATTAAGTTTCTACTCGAAGACAACTAGACAGTACTGTATTATTTTACAGATATATTAAATTTATTTTCACGAATTTTTTTCACAAATTATACTGACAATTTAAAAATGGATTTTTTGAGTTTAAATTTAAAATATGTATCTCTCATACACCGTTTCTCATTAATATGCTTATCTTCAAAAAAATAAATAATATAGGTATTAAAAATTCCACGAAATTCACCTTTCTTTCGTGGTCATTTCATTAGATCTGACTGCGTTTGTCACAATTTAGCTTGCGTGTCACCGACTTACCATAAAGAACGATATTTCAAATCAGGCAATGTAAAGTAATTTATTCTTTGTACAAATATTTACTAAATATTATTTCCAGCAGTTTCTATAACAGGAAATCTTATAAATACACTAGGGTAACTATCGGATAATGACAGAGAGAGCAACGTATCGACACTGAACTTTTCCACCTCACGAAAACCTCGTAACAATCACGGCATTGACGGCGTTTTCCTTCTTCGCATTCAATATCTCAAACGATTAAAGCCGTATGAGAAGTCTGTTTCCGAGCGTGCAAAACCAATTAGCAATAAAACTATCACTTTTTACAGCGGGACACCACAATGCGAGCGTCGCGACTACGCTACGAATGCTAGCAACAATACGAAACTAGTAGTAGCAGCCGGCCGCGCCCTCGTATCCGGGGTTTTATTGCCACAAGGACAAGTCTTCGGGCGCGGGCGGCGAAATGTAAATTCACAAGCGGTTATTGTGCACGCGGCGAGTGCGCTCAAGATTAATTGTTTAATTACGCGCCCGTGTGTGGTGCCGCCGTCGCGTTGTGGCAGTTTTGGCCAGCCAAATAATGGCGGCGTGTGGTGTGACTGTAGTACTTCGTTTCTACGTTTGCCCAGAACGTAGCAGCTATGATCGTAATCGGAAAGACGGTTTTATACTTAATTTCCGTTGACTCGTCTATAATTGTCCAAATAGTCTTAAAGAAAAATGTCCATCGACTTCACCCCACTATCGGCAGGGGAATTGATCCAGGTGTACACTATTCCTCTTCGGCCTTACGAATTCGATGCATCCAGATCCTGATAACTCGAAGGCCAGACCGTTCACATGTTTAATTTGGTAGTTAGTACCCTAGCTGGAAAATATTTTGCTTTCCAGGTCTCGAGGTTCAGATGTTGTTGAAAGGAGTGCATTGATGTGTAAATATAAAAATCTCATATATACACCATTCGTAACCAGACGAATTCGCGATTTACATAAAATCTCGTATAGATAATGATTGAACATATATTCTAATTATGATTTGAAAATTATAATTAGAATATATGTACAATCATTATCTATACGAGATGTTATGTAAATACCGAATTCGTCTGGTTTTTAAGAAACTAAACTAAACCATTTTTAAACATTAAAAATGGTTTTTAAAGAACTAAGTATTTAAGAAACTAAAATGGTGGTTGATAAAATTTCAAGTAAGAAATGAAGGGTAGTTTGGTGGAGCGAAGACAGTGTAATATGTCATTAGGCAAGAGGCGTTACGTCTGAATGGAAGAAGCAAGAAAAACTTAGCTCGTTAATAAATAAGCATGACAATAAAACAGAAATGAATGAATAATATATGATAATCAGTACGAGCAGTAACTTGTCGCTTGGAGACAGTGGTTGTGAAAATAAAAACATTTTTCTAACACAGGCGAGTAAGTTTTACGTGTTTCCCAAAATTTCAAATTATGTTACAAAACAACAACAAATGGAAATAATTGCTAAGCTGACAGGTTTGCTTTTATGGATATTTATCCTAAAAATTAACTAGCGTCGGATTAAAAAAAAGGTTCGGCTTGACACACTAACATACACACATACAATTCCTTACTCACGACAATAGGAACAAATTTTCACAAAGGAATGACAGACTAAACTTGCTAATACGCATACGAGATAATTGGTCGGGGCCCCTCACTCCAGAAGTCGCGGAACGGGCTGAAACCCGACCGAATTCCCCGTTGCACTACATCTTCCTCCATTCTAACCCCAACCAATGCGGTCGCGTAGTATAGGCTAAGCTCGTCGCTTTACAAGAGGGGTTCTTGGCGTCACTTCAGTTGAACATCTGACCCTACAGATGACCATTAACGTGCATAATTATTAAGTGGAAATATGACTGCCGTGGAAAAGAAATTGAAGAGTTTCGTTACGAAATAAAACTGATTTCAAGCTTTTGCAGTTTGCGGTTTACGAACGGCACGTTAAGCAAATAATTATATCAACAATTATATACATAGTTTAAAACAATACAAAGTCGCAAATATATATTCAATTATTATAAACAGTGTTTACATACTGTATTTGAACTATCTTAAGTCATTGGCTACCTGTCTAAACTTAATCCCTTGGCAGATTCTATAAATATGACAATGAAATAACTAGTATCTACACATTTCACTTAAGCTATAAAAATATTTTCTGTTTCATTATAACTCTCTGCTTATATTTATTACGTTATAACTCTTACTTCAAAAATTAATTCGTATTTTGTATTCTTGATTATAATTTCTAACGTGGTTCGGGATTGATTTTAAGCATAAATTATCTTAAAATTAGCGTTTCCAGAACGATGGACATTAGAGTTATCGGGATGTTATTCGGTTCACTGCTATAAAAAGAAAAATACAACAACTCGTTTAAAGATAATTTAGATAAGATAACTAGCTCGAACAGCAATTGCAAACATCGATCGAGTTAATAAAATCAAAATTGATCTCACGCATGAAATCGATATACATCTGTGACAATAAATAAGGAGTCGGATTTCCAATCATTTAAATTTCTCATCCTTTAAGTTATATTTAAATTTTAATTGAATCTCTAGCTGTATAATTTACATATTCAATAAAACAATAAATTACAACCAACTGTCACGTGAGTAATTTGGCAAATTTTTGGAATTTTTATTTTCTTGCTTATATTAGAAAAAAATATAATGTAAAGCATTAAAATCTATATGTACATCAACATATTGTCTTATTTCGAAACAATGTTGCAAGAATGCCAAAGCAGCATAATCCAGAACTGAATACTAGAGCATACAAATAACTAGCTGTTATTTTGGGCATCCTACCGTAGTTCAGCCTTTGTTACTCGCTTTGCTCGTATATTCTCGAAACCCTACTTGGTAGTTGTAGGTATGCTATAAAAATCTATAATTTGTTCAGGACATACCAAATATCTATATCTACCGACACATGTCGCATAGGTAAACTTATACCACAAAGTACACGCGCGATAAATATGTGTATTAGAATCTCTCAAGTTATTAGTCGCGTCATGGTCTTAAAATATAATTTTGATTTTTTTTCGATTCTCTATTATTTTCTAATAGAATCAATTGAAAAACTCGTTATCGATAGCAAAAATGCTCAAACGGTTTAATCTGTCATAAAAAAGGTTATCCTGTCACCTACTTTGATGCAATAATGCATGTTTTGATTTTTATGCAGTGTGTGAAAGATACTTCATTAAAATCTATATATTATATATAACAAATTGCAATTGTATATATATTTTTAATAGATACTTAAATTAACTTCATCTACTGCCAGAAGCTGGGCGAAAATATGCATACAATTACCCACTTATACAATCAAGTCGGGCGTTCCAGAATCTATTGTCCCTTAAATACTTATGACTCGAAGGTAAATTCATTAAACTTACAACAATAGAACTACGTCAAGCGGCAATAGAATTTCAGTATTTTATATTACATTTCAATTGAAATTTGTAGAGAAAAAAAATTCCTTACCTTGTCAGGATCTTAGCCCGCACTCTCATGATTATCATATGGTCCTAACGCTAATCTACAAAAAGACTACCCTTGATTGCCTCCAAATCACTGCCACTAAGTCTTTTCTTATGCGGAGGCCAACAGTCCTCTCGATGGCCTCAATAGCAAGAGGAAGCAATGCTGCACGATACAATGGTAATCCTCTCAACTCGCCCCATTCATCGTATTGTGCATTAATGAGTTAATTTGACGTGCCGTCTACGGCGGGCTTCTTTGTGCCGGCAGCTGGATGGAGCCGGCTCCGGCACCACTTCCTGCATCGCATTTGCATAACAGACCGTCCGATTGTTGGGCAGCTCATTGGAGTGCGGCTCAGTGTATACCGACTATTAATAGGTGTGCATCAGCTTTCGGAGGAGAAATGAAATAAAAGTTAATTTGTTTACTGAGACCAAATCAATATAGGACAACGAGGCAACTTTCAATGGTATTGTCGAGTTACGATGTTCAGGGTTGAACATCTATGAGAATGCGAACAGTGTATATGTTGTGCATATACACATATCTTAATGAAGTCATCGTGTACTAGAAAAATATTAACATAAAACTTTTTGACATAAATAATTTAATATATGGTGGATGCTAACTTTTGAGGGATAGTATGACATGGAATTAGATAATGCGACGAGTACACGTGGCTGATGGAACGAACTTATACAACTTATGAATGAAATGAAGAACTGTAGTATCAAGGAAGCGAATATATAATTATAAATTATAATATAGAATTTTTATAAATTACAAATTATAAATATAATTACAACAAAGACAAAATTAATTACGAACATGAGTAATGAAAAATGAAAAAGAAATTAAAATGGTAAACATATAGTAAATGAACGTACTTGACAATATTAAAAATTAAGGTACTCCTCACAAGTAACCGAAGTACAATCGAGACAATAAAAAAAGGAATTTTGTGATGCTTGAGTTAAGTTGAAAGTGTGGACAGTGAAAAGCTGTTAATAAAGGTTCATACGAAAGAAGAAACTCGTCAGGTACGAGTAACACTTGCACTATGAGGATTCTTAATACACTCATGAACATTAAAGGGTACGTAGTACTTCTATTAAACTATTTACAAGTATTCACTTTGACAACCAAAAATATATTGCCTCCTATATCTTTCACAGGCATCACAAATTTGATCCTAAATGTTAATATGCATCACAATTTGATGCACATTACAAAAACATATAAAATCCAGGATAATCCCTAAGGTTTTCCTAATCTTCTTTTCAGATTTTACCAATTCCATTTTTTTTTTCATGAATTCTGCTCATTTACTCATATTTTTCGGAATATTTTTTTAAATAGGCAATTTAAAATTACAAAAAATCATCATAAACAAGTCTTTTCACATGATATGGGGTATCATTATATCATTGTGACATATAAAATTAGGGTATCATTATTATCATCGTGATGTAAAAAAATTATAAAAAAATTAGTATTTAATATATCCCCCTCCCCTTTTTTAATTATAATATATTTAAAAAAAGTTATGTGGTGTATAATATGTGGGTTATTAAGACATAACACTACGCCAAATTTTAAGTTTCTACATCGTACGGTTTCTGATAAAATCGGCTGTGGCAGACGGACAGAGATACCGCGAGTTATTTTATAAGGTATCCGTTTTTAAGGCCGAGTTACGGAACCCTAAAAATTACAAAAGAAACGTGAAGTAAAAAAACAGTGGTTCAAAAATAAAACAAAAGGATGATATCTATGCTACGTTTTTTTTATTCACAACTAAATAATAAAAATTAAATGTTAATGAATTTCTACAAAATTAATGCCCGATATATTCAATAAATGTTAGACCTAATTTTCGATTGTCGTTCTTTACCTTACCTGGGTAAAAGACGTCGCGAGAAAAAAAATATTTAACAATTCTGAAAACAGTATGATAATTTACAACGTGACAAATTTTGTTTAAGGCTAAGTTGAAATAATATTTACGAATTCTATTTACTATTCATGAACTTTTAAGCATTTGGCTTTATTAGCTATGAATTTCAAAGTCCCTTTGATGAATATATACTTCGCAGAAGACGAGTGCCACAGGTTTTTGATACTTGTATACTCTATATTGTGTTTTTGTCAGATGTTCTGACCATTTTCTTTTTATGATTAATTCACTCATTCTACTAACATTAAAAATGTTTCATAAATTCGTAAATGCACAAATAATAGAGAATATATAAATAGAGAAAAATATAAAAGCGATAGGATAAAATGTGAGTATATTTTTACAAGTATTGGAAATATTTAAAACCTTCGCCACTTAGCTAATCCCAATCAAAGTAAATTCGATGATTCGAGATTAATTTTGTTACCACAAAAGCAGAATTAATTTAACAAAGCAGACGCTCTGACACATGTTTGGTTTTTGGTTAACATCACAATTATTTTTTTATATTATTTATGGATTTATCTTGCGTACTTTTTTGGTGAAAGTTGTTGAGAGTTTACGCTGACTGCTGTATGGGGAAGGGGGGGCGGTCACTATACTTGGCCTAAGAGATATATCATTTGATTGAAAATATATATGTATGTATGTACATGTGTGTGTGTGTATATATATATATATATATATATATATATATATATATATATATATCACTCATTTATATCTTTAGCTCCATAGCTCAGTACTCCGAGTTATTAACGAAATTATTTATTACGCATACGTTGAACCGTTGAACAATGGTCATAGAACATGGTGATAAATAGTAATGACTGAACATTACGCACTATTTTTTGAAAACAAAAATAAATTCTATAAGAGTATCCGCTTTGCTTAATACTTTGCAGGTCTAGGATTTAGGAATGTCAACTTGGACTCACATTATACATAAAATAACTTTAATTATAATTAAATAAATTGCAATAGATTGGCGTATTTATACAATTATAAATTAGAATTTTGAAATGAAACAAAAAAGTATTTGTTTACGCAAATATTTTGAGCGAACTAAAGTATATTTTATCTCTAACGAACTAAAATATACTTTATCACAGCGTTCACATTCGTTCACAATAGTTCGATAGTTTTCTTTCTCTTTTATGTAACGTCAAAACATATATTTTATATCTAACTTCACAACGCGACGAGTGAGTGAAAGGATTGATTTGGCGAAACGAAAAAGACGCCGATCACTCCCGAGCTAGTGATATACTGATACATTTTGATTTCAAGTGAGCGAGTGATAGATACGATCGTAATATGTGAGCTATATATTTTATATCTCTCGCTCATGAGTTACATATCTCTACTATAAATATTATATTTTACTGATGTGAGTACGAAATTCTCAAAAAAAAACACGGCATTACAACTGCATAGATAACAAAGGATATTAGATACTTCATATATTTCATGAATACAAAGCGTATGAAACCTATGAAATATGAAAGTGTACTGCGTGATCTCTCCACCATTGCTCTCGAGCGAAAATGGTTTTTTTCCAATTTTTCGAGATATACCATTTCCGCTGATCTTAGGAGTATGATATGAAGAATATTGGACGGCATGTCATTCCAATTAATATTACAAATCCGGAAGTGTTGTTGTTGGTTTATTTGAATGTTTATTTCAAAATTACGCTGGAATGGTTGAACCAATTCCTGGATATACTCGTATATCTTGTATGTTTTTCTTTTGTGTCTTTTTTCCTTGGCTCAAAATCTCATTGTCGCATTTCAAAATTAACGCAAGCGAAGCCACGATTAAAAGCGACTCTCATATACTGCTTATCATTGAATAGCTATTAGAACTACGAATAAATAGCATTTAACGTATTAAAATTGCAACTGGAATTACATGTAATTAAAAAAAATTCGAATACCTAGTATTTTACAATTTAAAAAAAAACTGTTAAATACAAGTAGCATTCGCGTTAGAAAGGTTCCGTACATACTTAGCGCAATATAAAAGAAAACAATTAATGGTTCATAGTATTTTGATTACGTTACATACATTGCTTAGCAAATCTTTTACGGGCATAAAAATATTGCCATGTTTTCCAAAACCATAAGATCTAGAATCATAGCTATAGATTTCTGGAAAACTTTAGTTTAATTCTAATAAGCCTGTTTCTTCATAATTTTAACTTTAGCCGTTTTGGAGTTGGGAAGGGATTGTAAGATTTGTGAATATATACTAGAAACCCAAAAAAATTCTATGGAATCCTCATATATGGTAAGCAAAAATACACGTTGGAAACTAACAAATTTGTTGTTTATATAAAATCTGATCACTACAAAATTTCTAACAAATTTTGTTTACGTTCTTACTATTACAAAATATGCGAGTCGATAAGAAATATTACTATACAACTTTTTTTTTAAACTTACAAGCAAAAGGACGCATTAATGATCCTATAATTCCGAAAACCCAATATAATTTATTATATACATGTTAAAGAGTATTGAACTGTAACCTCCTATTCCTTCAAAATGCCTTTAAATAAATTGGCCTGATGTCTCAAATGGAAGTACAATGCACACCCCGCAATAAAATGCTTCGCTGTCTTCCCTAAATTTAAAAAGTTACCCGACCAGCACATGTCCGGACGCGCCGCTAAACCCGCTTCAAAAATCTTATCGGCATGTTTTTTACCAACGTGTGGTTGAAGGGGTACCGTGCGGTATCGTGCGGCAGCTGTGTAACCCTTTGTATGAGCCGCCGATCTTTAAGTGTTTAAAAAGGTTCCTTGACTATTTTCCCGCAATAATGGTCGCCATCTGGTCTAACGTACATGTTAATCTGTCAGTTTGGTGGGCTAACTCTATTCATGTTGTGCGCAGAATTTTTATTCGACAATTTCTCGTGGTAGATGTAATCTATAAATTGTTATCGCGCATTGATAATTGAGATAATATTATATGATATCGTCCAAGCTGTTTTGCTCAGTTCCGAGAGGGTAAACATTATAAATTTCGCGCGTAACAAGTATATAAATAATGTGAATGTGACTAATTTAAGAAATCATAAAAGAACGCTGATGACAAAGTTGGTGTATGAAAGAAAAAGAATTCAAAAGAAGATTTCAATTTCAACACATTTTGCACAAGTCTAGTTATTTCAATGCGTCCGCATAATGTTTACATTTGATAGACACAATAACACTATTTTTCTTCTTCTACAGCATTAACCCCTAGAACAGGTCGAGACCCCTCATACACCTTCCTCCACTAGAACCTGTTAGAGGCGAGGTTTTCAATGGTTAATGCTCATGGTTTTAAGGTCTATTCGATGTTCCCCGGCAAACGGATGCGTGGCCATAGAATTTGTGGCTGTGGCAATGTTCGGACGTGCTTTTTTTTCCTCAAAAATGTCTAGTGGTGTAGTTTAATGCGAAATATTTTTATTACGACAATATTGTTTAAAGCACTAAAAGTTATAAAATGAATCTCAATCAAATACAACGTCGTCAGTTATATTTGATTGAGATTAGACTTAGATCAGACTTAATTATTTGAGGAATTCTTGATATGAATACAAACATAAAAAGATTAAAAAAGAAGTACTAATACAATAAAAAAGTGTTTACTGGAATCAATAGAATCTTTACAGCGTGCGCCAATTAAAAAAAATTTAAAAATTAAATGAAAATTCCTTTTTTTCATGCCCTAGCTATTTTCTGATTATCTAAGTATCGGTTCGATAGTTAAATGAAAAAGTAAGATAAAAACGACAATTTAAATAATATCATAACAAAAACAGCATATATATAACTATGGTCTTATAGTATATAATTAATGTTCACAGCAGATATGTAACAGGTAACTTAATAACTGTTTTAGGAATTAATACAGTATATAATTAATGTTACACAGCAGATATGTAACAGGTAACTTAATAACTGTTTTAGGAATTAATACAGTATATAATTAATGTTACACAGCAGATATGTAACAGGTAACTTAATAACTGTTTTAGGAATTAATACAGTATATAATTAATGTTACACAGCAGATATGTAACAGGTAACTTAATAACTGTTTTAGGAATTAATACATTGTTCAGACATCGTTCATAATGCATGTTGATCACAGTTATTAAAATATTTGAACATAAAAACAAATAAGATACGGAAATTTAAAGTAATCAATAATCAAAGAATCATCTTATTAACTAGGAATAAGTAAGTATTGTTTATTTTTCTTTAATATTTACTCTAGTTGCCATATTGTTATCATTATTTATGTAATAACAAAGGTAAGTAACAAAAATATCAAAATCAACTGTAGACAGTTAAAAGAATTTAGCAAGAAACAAATTGATAAACCTTAATAAATATTTTTGGCGTTATATCATCAATATAATACTTTCCGCAAATTATCAAAATACCCAATAACCTTGTAACATTATTATGGTGACCAGATAATCTGATAAATAATTAGAATTAAATACGAATTTACAAAATGTTTAATTATCACAATTCATATTGACCACCATTACAAGTAATGCTCTGAATAATCACTCGGTCCATAACATATACAAACTAAAGCAGTTCTACAAACACGACATTAAAATCTGCGCTTCTTAATCTTATAATCTTGTTAACCCTTTAATGGCCGAACCATTATTCAAGATCGTTAAATATATGGTATATGCAGGATTAAAAGTAAAATGGAAAGCTATCGAAAATAAAGTAGAGAAATTTTATTTGTCCCAATACACGAAGTTCAGTTCGTTAAACATTCACTGCATAAATTGAAATTGAATCTAAAACGTTATGTTATTTCTTCTTAGCAAGCTGGCTGACAAGCAAGCTGAATCGAGAACAACTGTAATCTTAAATAGTAAAAAATACTTTCTTAGCTTCCATTAAATATATTAAGCTGAAACTAAGTTAAAATTCGAGGCAATTGAAACTAAATCGATCTTCGAGGTCTTTATTATTAACCTGTCAATATTTATTCAAAATTATTACTAATATTCAGGCAAATGAATAAGCCATTCTGTGCCATCATGTTCTAAACCAATGAGCAATATCCTATTTGCTTTCTTTTATTTACACATTTACTTTATTTTTTTTTAAATTAAATTTAATTTAACTTGGAGATTAATGTTAAAGCGTTGGACAAGTTGGAACAAAAAAAAGTCTAGGATGACAGACAATAAACAGAAATTATAATCAAAAAGAAATACAATGAAAGTGAGACAGTGCCTTCTATATCGAGGTAAGCAAATTTAGCAAGCGAGCTATCGGGTATTACAGTCGGATATTGGTACGTACAAGCGGTTTGTGAATTAGTATTTGCAATCTCACATAACAGCCCTGAGCACAAAGCGACACCAATCTCAATGTCAATAGTTTATCAATGTAACTAATTACCATTTTGGATAAATGCACGGCTAGTTTCAACCCTTTTCTTGCTTGTAGAGTTATTGCAAATAATTATGAAAAAATCAAGCGAATATTGAAACAGGCATTTGTCTTACTCTAGGGCGATAATAGCTGTTGCTAAATTGTCCATTCCGATGACAAGATTATTTTCGTTGTGTATTAAATCTTCCACGTAGTTATAATTACATAAACCCTGCAAGCGATCTTGTCTAGTCGTCAAAGCAACAGATTCCATAGCGGCAGCTTCGTGACAGTATTACACTTATAATCTTGATAAACAGCCACAGTTTGCGTAGGTTTATCGGAATCTATTCTCCCCGAAATAATTTATCTCGAGCACCGTTCGTCTGAAGCACGCTAATATCTGTAACGAATTAGGTTTATTCGGAGCGCCACGTCAATTTGTGGTTAACCACTCACATTCGAACACGACATTCGAAACAATAAATGTCAAGTTATGAACACAGAATCAAAGCAAAACTATCTAATATCGTAGAAATAATTATTTCGTCGAACGCGTTGGAAAAAAACATTTTCCTCTTCGTGGAAATACGGATTGATAAGGACGGCGCGAGATGTCGAACGGTGGAATAGATTTCAGCCATAATTACTTCAGAAGAAGCGTTTAATTAAACATCAGTTAAATGAATTGTCAGATAGTCGTATTTAGCGGCAAACAATTAGGCGGCTAAGAATTACTTTTCAATATCTAGTGTTAGCAGACAGAACTAATCTAATAGTAATGTCGCAGTCTACGAATATTAGTTTCGTAATTTAAGAGAAAATTAATTAGGTCACCACTTTAAGAGTTAAACTATTCATTATTAAAGTAATAAATTAATTTGGCTATGATTTCAACAAAATTGATTGACTGGCCTCAAGAGACGAAGATATTAGGCGTCTCGCCCTTGTTATCTTCTCAACTTCGGTAGAGTCCAGTCGGAAAATATCGACAAATAGATATCGCAACTTTTTCGCTATTTATTGCTACGAATATTATCACTTTATGAAATTACAACAGTTATTTATACATAAAATAAATCAATTTATAAAGCGAAATTCATTTATAAATGTCATCCTGGGTTTGGCGAACCAGAGGATACACTTTTGTTTTATCTCTCGGGAAATTGTCCTAAAGTTACATCAAGAGCGAAATAAATAAAACATAACTGTTTATAGCGCTGTTGATAACTTATCCCGGTAAAAACCTTTTTAAATTTAAAAAGGAGAAAATGCAAATGAAATGCGTGGCAACAAAAGCTTTGGAAACTTCATATTCGGATTGTAAAAAAAACGACACAGGCAGAGACCGGATATCAGTCAAGACACAAAAAATGTCGCATCTTGGCTTCCGCAACACGCTCGCCATATGTCGTGCGCGAAATTGTAAATTCTAATTTAGTTACAACCGACCGCACCGGCGTCTCAACTTACGCAAAGATATTATATTGCTATTTAATTAGCTCATAGAATTTAATAAATACTTAACGATATTCTCTTGGCTAACTTGAATAAACTATTTATAATCTGACAAGTTTATGGCCGTAGATTCCCTGCCGTGTCAATTAGATTGAGGGTATTAAATAGACTACTGCGAGTAATGTTTTGAACATTTTTTCTTCTTCGTCGCTTTCAAGGCGGTAGTAACGGAGAATCTATGAGCGACTAGTCTTGACTCAAACTAGAGGTTAGGAAAATGTCAAACTAGCGTTTAGGTGAATGTCAAATTAGCGATTAGGTGAATATTAAAATAGCGGTTAGGTGAATGCCAAACTAGCGGTTAGGTGAACGTCCAACTAGCGGTTAAGAGAATGTCAAACTAGCGGTTAGGGAAATGTAAAACTAGCTATTAGGTTAATGTCAAACTAGCAGTTAGGAGAATGTCAAACTAGCGGTTAGGAGAATGTCAAACTAGCGGTTAGGAGAATGCCAAACTAACACTTAGGTGAACGTGAAACTAGCGGTTAGATGAATGTCAAACTAGCGGTTAGGTGAATGTCAAACTACCGGTTGAGAGAACCTCAGCACGTTTCAAGGCGATAGTAAAAGGAAATTTGTAAGCGACTAGACTTGGTCAAATTAGCTATTAAGAGAATATTCAACATGTTTCAAGGTAGCAGTAACAGGTAATTTCTGACTAACTGCAACTAGTAGATAAGTCTTCAGCATGTTTCAAGTAAGTAATAACAGAGAATCTGTGAGCGAGTCACTAGACTTCGAGAAATTAGTGGTTAGGAAAACGTCTGCGAGGTCGTTTCACACTATTTTGCATACATTAACCAGTTTTTCAAATACTTTTCAACTTTTTTTTTTAAATTTTGTTAATTAGCATTTTGAAAAGCATTGTTAGTATTTTTTCACGAATGAAAAACATTGTTTTTGTACTTTTCGCGAAACATCGTGAAGCTGTCTATGCTATACTACGTTTATTGCATAATAACTCTAGATACAAATAGAAATCCCCGTAATATTCCAAATTAACTTATTGAAATTGAGCACTTGTTTCAGTCATATTGCGTGCGTTTGTTTGATCGTGTATTCGCGCGACCTTGCATGCATGGGAGCATGCATTAGTGCGTGCATGCATACGTAGGTTAGATTGTCTATTGGTCTAAACCAGGCAAACAAATAAGAAAATTATAATTCAAAAAATGTTTCTGAAGAAACTTCGAAAGTCGTCCTCTTAGCATAATTTTTCATCAACTATTTGTCACCGATTACAATTATTGAAAATTAATAACGATCGGCTAGGATCTTCTATAGGACTTCAGCTCTTGCAATTTTTATTTGGAATGTCTGAACAATTGTTGGGAGCGTTCAGCTCACCGATAGATGACATCGAATCATTAATTATCCATGCGAATAATATATAGTGAAAGGGCTGGGGGTGCATTAAATTATTTTTGGAAATTTTTTGTTCAGCTTATTTAAACTTTATTACAAGGTGAAAATAAATTAGTTTCCAAAACATTACAAGTAAAAAGTTCGAATTTTAAAGTTTGTTTAATTTTAGAGAAAATACCTAACTATTAATTTACGGTATGCCTACTTTCCATATAATGCAATTTTAGGTTAGAATTTTCAAAACCAAATGAAATACATGAATATTTCTAGACACACAATTATAAAATACTTGATCACGTAACAGAGCGAACGAGTTAGTATGATAAACGTATGAAAAACGTGCAATGATAATATACATGATAGAGTAGCAACTGTGAAACTTCCACGAACGTAATCTTCATTGAGCCCATTTTTCTAAGACTCCAATGCTACTTAAACCTCAAAAGGCCTGTCGGATTTCGCGTACACCTTCCCTATCACGCCAGATTTACCGACCCAAATTACGCCCATAATCTAGCGCGATCCATCTCGCACCCCCGCGTTGCCCCGCCTTACAAACTAGTTACTTAATGTAGCCCAAAAGCGGTAACAAATTTATTGGAAAATCTTATTAATTCCTTCTCAGCCTTTTATTTCCTCTCCGGCGCGCCGAGTCAATCTCGTGTGTATCGGGCCATCAAAGGGTTAGACGGCGGCGACGCCTTCAGACGCCTGTTTCGTGACTGATAACGGTGAGATCACTGTCAGAACGGTGATAGATAGATCGTTTAAAATGCCAGAGAAACGCCAGTGGTATTAATGACACTGTGACTGGTTCCGTGCGACCAGATGTGGCAGTATGGTACGGTACTTTGATAAAGAGTACATGATTGCATAAATAACAAAAATATTGACGAAGTGTTAAACGTCAACAGCATCTGGCCGTAAATCCTGCGAAAAGGCAAATTTGCAAGCGTTGTAAAAGTTTTTCATGTTTTCAGAGCTAACGTGGCGGTGGTTGTGATTTTTCAACAGTTTTGGCGAGTAGGTGTAATTTTCTCGATGTTTTTATGGAAAGAGATTTTAATAAACATAATTTACATTGACCTCTTTTTTTGCTTTCAAACGGCATCAAGGGGCCAAAGGAACATTGACATTTATGAATTTTCTAAAAATTTGAAATCCGAAAAAGTAATTTAGGAAAAGCGAATGTCAGCGAGCCGACTCAGGGTCTTAATCACTAGGTATACACAATCAAATGAAATATCCGGAATTACATCAACGTTTCTCCGTTTTCATTTTTCTTATTTTCCTACAATGATTTCTAGAATTTTAACAACAAACTAAAACGCATTAAAGGATTGCATTGCTAATATCGTAAATAAATTGAAATCTTATATTTAAATATAATTGATGATGTTATTTTTTTTAATATTTCATTATTAACTTTTTTCAGGAAAATTCCAAATGGATCTATTCTCATTTTTTTGCTATTCATTTAAACTATGAGAATATTCATTTAAAATCAGGCTCGAGTGAATGTAACCTGCATTTTCGAGGTTTTTTTTGGTAAAAAGTAAGCCGTATTTTAATTACATTAAAACAAGTAATTTGTTTGAGTTTGGGAGAAAAAAAGAGTATAGAATTGGAGACGCACTGGCTATATTTGCAGCAAAATTGCTATATTTGATAATTTCGTGCGCAAGAGCGGTATTATCAATCAAGAGCGCAAGGTTGCGCTACTATGAAAATGTTTAGACAATCTCATATTAACTTTCATTATTGAAAGAAAATTGAATGAACGCCGCCTAAAATGGTTGCGGAGACGCACTACTATATTTGGAACAAAAGGGTTATATTTAATTATTTCGTGCGCAAGAGTGGTATTACCAAGCAAGAGCGCAAGGTTGCGCTACTATGAAAATGTTTAGACAATCTCATATTAACTTTGATTGTTGAAAGAAAATTGAGTGAACGCCGCCTAAAATGGTTGCGCAGACTTAACTGTTATGTATGAAAATGTATAAGGACAAAAAGAAAAAGGAAACAGGCGACGCAAACTTAAAAGCAGTTATATATAAACGTTAAGTAATTACTTAGATAAGTAACTGAATTAATAAGCCATTGGCGATATCAGCTTTAATCAATTTCGTAATCTACATAGCCCTGAAAGCGACATTACGGTAAGCAAAAAATGGGAAACTCAATATTTCTCGCAGACATTAATTATTATTCAGTGTCTATCTAAGGCTAATTTTTTTTATTTTCTTTTTTACTGGCTGATAAAATTATATGGGCATTGACCGATCGTTGAATACGTGTAGGGTAAGCAAATGAAGATCGAATTTAATAAAGCTATTAAAATGCCTGCATTAAAACATATTTTAAAATTATCCCTATTGTATGAAGTGTTTATTTATCTACATATTCACATTTAATAATATAACCTATTCATAAGAATAAGAAATTGATGATCTAACAAGTTTAGTGTTAGATTAAACATGAATGCAAAAATGAACAAGAACTCCAAAAGACAAGACGCATTTCCCAAATTTACTTTCACTCATCATAAACAAATCACACTATGGTGCGATCGCTATGTTAGTTGGTATAATACCGCGGGGTACTGGAGAGTCCCGATATATTCGGTCCTAGAGGGCGCTATAGCAGAAAGGTGGTGAATGCGTGACCGCATAAAATTGTCAGATGCAAAGAATAAAAGTTTACTCAATAATACAGGGCATAGAATTATTCGTTTTAATAGCTGGAAGATAAACTTTGTAATCGCAATGTCTCTTCTGTGTTGCAAGGGATGGAAATCTAACATACCCAAGAGGAAATCGTCTCGGATACAGATGTCGAAGGAACGTCTTTTGTACACGTTCAATCATAAGCCGTATTTGGTTTATATAAATAAAGCATTAGGAGAAAAATTAAAGCCTTTTTAAGTTCTACAATTAAAACCTTATATTTTCTGTTGTTCTAGATCTACCTGCATGAGATTTTAGGCTAGATACCTCAGGGAAACCTCAAGTGATGTGCAGCGAGCATACTAAGTTTCCTTTACGAAATTATATGTAGAGAGAGGGAGACATTTTTTTCACGTACCCCTAGGTCTTTAAAAATTAAATTGTGCTTTCATTTGCCACTTTTCAAATTTGAACTCCCATTTGCAAAACATTAAAATTCACAGTGATGGGCAATGTGATACCCTTCTCCCTCACCTCTTATTTTTCAACCGCGCATACGAATAATATAAAAAAAAGTGGTAGATAGTAAGATTTTTGACATGGCACAGATATTATTAATGTGATTGAGAAAAGAAACGCCATTAGTGGTACAAACCAATTCTGTTTACTTTGATGTAAATGTGGGTCTGTTTTCACCGGTGTCTTCGGCATTCTACACAAAAATACTTGTTACATGAGAAAAAGATAACAGCAACAATTCACTAGCTATAAAACACTATAATAGGCTTTTATAATGGAGCCATGTTCCGCACAAGTTTAATTCGAAGTACGGACTAACTTTCATTTAAAATTATTTCAGTTAACTCGCATCGGCAACTTCAACAAACTGACAACAAACGAATAAGAAATGCAAATTTTTGTCTTCCACATGTACTCGGTCGTTTTTTCTCAATATGCGTCCCGACGCCACGATGCAAATTAAACAAAACGAAATCACTTTAAATTTTACATGTCCGGAGTAGACAAACCCTGCATTATAATCAAAGGTAAAGTAAAGAAGGTGGCACGTACCGAAACGAGAGAGGCGAGTAAACAGAAGTTCAGATGGAGTACGCGAGCGTATAACGGCCTACATTACCAGATAGTCTTCTTCATTCATTTATTCATTCGGCACGCCCCCGCCGCAATACAAAATCCGACAACAATATGCCCTCCCTCAACAGGACGAGATTATATCGGAGGCACTGTTTATTTGTTATCTTAGTGACAACGTCCTGCTTTTTTGTTATATATAAGTGCCTTTTAACACAACAAAACGTGGCGAGTACCTCTCTAGGCGAGAGAAAGAGAGGCGGGGATGCGCGAATGGCAGTAACACATGTTGGTTCTCAATCGTAAGACAAAATGTCAAACGCACGCGATACGTGGGCCGTATACAGCGTGATCGGCGTACGTGGTTCATTTTTTAAACATATCTCAATATTTCGCCTAACAGATTAAAATTGGAATCGGAAATGAAACTTTGAAACAGTTGTTAAAGGTTTGTCTTTATGGATCAAGAAGCTGACAACAATCACAGTCGTCTTAAAATTTCTACATGTAATCGTGTTTGAAAGATAAGGGCTTAAAGACTTGTGCGGAACATGGCCCCCTTATAAAAACCTATTATAGTGTTTATTTGTCACTTGTGACTTATAAACACTATAATAGGTTTTTATATGAAGTTTTTATAAGAATTCTTATATGAAATCCAAAGGAAACCGGTGAAAACAGACCCACTTTTTACATCAAAGTAAACAGAATTGGTTTGTACCCCAAGGGAGTTTCCTTTTCTCGATTATATTAATAATATGTGTGACATGTCTAAAACTCTACTATGTTATCTGTCAGTTAATTCATAATAATATCAAAATAAACATTTCCTATATAAAATCGTGGTACGGGTTTTAGATAAAATATTATATAAATATGATAAAATATTGGTTAAAAAAATTCAAATAAAACATCCGACATACGATACACAAAAGAATTAAGGTTTTTACATTTAGTAGGCATTTTTTACATTATCATGTTGTGTCATAGTAAGTTAAACATTTTGTATTCCTAAAGTCAAAATTGTTAAGTAAATATATGTGTGTGTGTGTGTGTGTGTGTGTGTGTGTATATATATATATATATATATATATATATATATATATATATATATATATATATACACACCACAAGGTCATTAATATGTACATTTTCATGGTTATCCATCTACAATTATAAGTGGGTGTGATCAAATATGGGAAGCCCTTAATTACTGTGGAAAAAATGTTATTGCCACATAAAATAGATAATAACCTGGTAATTCTAGAAATAATTATGCTACAAAAAAACAGTCTGAGGTTGGAAATTAACCGAAACCAGTAAACAGATTTCATAATGTAGACAATAAATTATTTAAAATTAACAATAGCAAAAAAAACACAGTGGCATTGGATAGTAACATTATTTAGGTTCGGTAGAATTCTGTATAACTTTTATTACCTGCCAGACGCAAAAATTGGTATTTGTTAAACACGTTTCCTTTCATGTTTGTCAAATACAAGTACGAATAGATAATTAATTCTAGGCCCGAGAGGTAGAGGAAAGATCGTAATAAAGATAATAAGACGCCTATAATACAACATTTTTCGCTCGTTTCGTTTTGTTAATACTCAAAGTAAAATACGTATTTAACACGAAATTTAAAAGCGTGTTTTGAAATTTACTTGAAAATTTCTTAATTAATGAGTATATTTTAAACAAAGGCAAGATACTATTACTATTTTTCTAATAATTTCATCTTTTATCTTTCTACAAAAAATGTATAATTTGCCTTTTAATCATTCATTTGGAATATTACCTCATATTTATACAAAATATTATTCTTTGACTACCTTGAATGTAATGTCACTTCACCAGTTTTATATGCAGAATTGAGGAAGGCTCTTACCTGAAACAAAAAAAATATTTATATATCAACAATAAACTTCAAAGTGCAAAATTGAAGCCGAAATCTAATTAAGTTCACATCAAACAGACTAGTGCTAGTGCACCGGTACTGTACGTACGTTTACAACAAATAATGTTATTGTAGTGTAACGCGAAATAAAATATTGATGCATTGATGCTTTTTTAAAATGATGAAAATAAGAATGCGCGGGACTAATTCGAATGTAATCGAATCGAATATTCGAATTCTCTTGGACAACTAAATCAAATACTCTAATATTCGGATTATTAAAATTATTTCAATAATTCGAACGTTCGAATAACCCGATTTTCGTTCCATTTTTTATTATTTGTAAATGTCGAGTGTCAACCACCTGAAATAATTTAATGCAAAATTAATTTAAATTTTCACTAATACTCGATCGAATCATTCAGATATCCAATCATTTATATCCATCATCCAATCATTTGGGTATTCAAATATTTATTTTTTGAGTCGAATAGTTCGATATGATTCGTTACGGATAAATCCTAATTTCGAATTATTCACATATTTCTAGTTCAACATCTACACATATATACGTAATAAACATTTATCACGGAACGAGCGTGCCGTATATACATTCGAAGTCGATGTAGGTTCACAAGTATATAATTTTGAACTATCTTTCGGGGATGAAATTTAACCGATACTTTCTCGTCTACAAAATTTAATTTCCTTTTTTTTACATAAACTCACCTAAATTGACTTGAAATCTTTTATACAGATTTTACAAGTTTTTATACGAAACTTATGGCCTTATCTGCATACCTGACAATTGCTTGACCTTGTATTTTTTAAACGTTCGAGTTACATTCGTGTAATCAAACAAATTGTACACTTCGATCTTGTAACATTCGATCGTCGCAAGTCTTAGATATGTTGAGGTAGTTGTCGCGTGACAATAAGATCCAAAAATAATTATAAAATGTTTTATTAAATTTTTTGCCAAACTGTCAATATAACATCATTTCACATTGACTGGGTTTTTTTTCAAATAGCTGAATGCGTTTCTTAAATAAAATGCATAGTGGTGAAATACCTACTTTTCCTATAACATTAACTGTACAATTTTTGAGCGGGCTTTTTACTAAAACCAAACGGCAAATATTTTCTTTTTCAAAATGTTAATATAACATCATTTTACATTGACTTAGTTTTTTAAACAAATCGTTCGACGCATTTTAAAAAAAGATTAAGTGTGGTGAAATTACTGCTATTCCTGCGATGTTCATTGCTCAATTTTTGAGAGCAATTTTTACCAAAACTAAATGGAAAATATTTTATTTCAAAATGTTAATATAACATCATTTTACATTGACTTAGTTTTTTAGATAAATCGCTAGACGCGTATTTTAAATAAAGTTAAAAGTGTTATGAAATAACTTATAGTTTTCCTGTAATGTTAATTATACAACTTTTGTGACCGATTTTTACCAAAATTAATCAATAAATAATTTTTAAATTTTAAAATAAGTAGATATTTATAGTTTGAACAATATATACTAACGTTGAATATATATATTCGTCGACAACGCGTTTTGCACGACAACTACCCTAATACACTTATAGCAACTTTGTCCGATCTTCGCGCGGAAAAAGTTATGCTATATATATAGCACAACTTTTATTACACCATAATACGTAATATAACTATTGTTTTACAACGTCAAACATCTTGCACTGTCATTTCTTTATTCCGCAAAAAGTAAATGTTTAGTAGCAGCCTTTAAAAAAAATTTAGTATCTATTTTGGACAAGATCAGAATGGTATTGTCCCTACGAATCGGTACATTCCGCAAAGTGAGTCGTTCCCTCATCAAATGCTTACGTATGGGTTTATATGGAACCTATCTGTTGAATATTTTTCACTCGCTCCATAATACTGATTTCAATAATCAGCCTTTACGGTTTTGAATATTTAATCGTTTGAACGAGTGTTTTTGTTTAGAAATATGTCAAGCCAAAAAATTATATCGTAATCAGGTTCGCTTAACGAATTTCCTTTGTTTGACCAACCGTTAATATTAAACTCTTCAACCTGTGTATTTAAACTGCATTGAACCGATCTTCCATTTATTTTATTTGAAACCGATCATTAGGTAACATATTCTACGGGACATATACATACAGTCGAACAGTTAGCGCGCCACTGAACCGACACCTGCCGTATAGGAACACGTCCTAGCAAACTTCGGTATCGTACCTATCCAATTTGGGATGACCACTCGAGTACGTGCCGTTGATAAAAGCGCTTTCACGTTTCATACACCACGATTCAATTTCCACAAAAATCTCTTTTCCCTCTCGCATCTCGCCAAATTAGTACTCAATGTGGCCACCGGCATGTGTTGCGCGCGACTTAATTGTGCGGCGGCCGGTCGCGCGCCCGCCCGACGCCGCCCTAATAACGCGAGCATTCGGATCCTCCGGCGGCGTTATTTGCCGTCATTATTATTTCTATCGCGAGCTCTGCCTTACACGAAATAAACTTTTTGGAGCGATCTTTCGGACGTTTTGCAGCGATTTTTTTGCACTTTGCGAACTATCTGTCGTTTCATCAGGTTACATTCGATTATAATGTACACGTCATTTCAGTTGAAGTGACTTAGATCACAGAATCCGGAACAGATAACTAGTACTGCGCGAGCGGTGAAAGAAAAATATTAAATTAGAGGTATCGATCAAAAACAAACCTAACATCTGATGCGCGTATTTGTTTGGGCAAATACCGTAGGAAAATCCATAGCCGTTAAAAAAACGTATTAATTATGGATTATAATACAGAGTTGCGATTTTTTTAAATTGCACCTATATTGAGTTTGTTGGAACATATTCTGCTATAAATATACATAAATAATTAATTTAACCCGACAGCCTTTCTTATTTCTTTTTACGAATCGGTTCAAGAAAAGGTTCTAAATTCACTTACATGTATTTTTAGGGTTCTGTAGCGCTTATGATTGTCTGTCTATGTGATTGATTGTATGTGACAATATCACTGTTTCTGTAGTTTTAGATGATTGAAAATGAAATTTGGAATTTTTTTAAAGCAACTTCTCATTAGATCAACGTATAAAGCGCGGTGGGGGGGGGGGTGCGCCCCAAGCCACAATTTCATTTTAAAAAGGTTTTTCAATATGAAATTGTGTTTTTTTTACCACTTGTATTAGTTTGCAAAATATTAAGCTTCAAACTGACGTGCATACGTCTGGCACTCCCCTAATTTCCCAATATTATTATTTGAGAAATGTGGAAAAATGTCATATATTTAATTTTTGATATTGAATAAAATTACAATTATTTCGATTGATTTGTAACATAAATGTTAATATAGTTGTAATTAAAATATGGAAAATTATAGTGCCTCATGCATTAGAGCGATTTATTTTTTAAAGGGGATCAAGGTTTAACGAAAATTATAATCGAGAAAATATTTTTTCTTTGCGTTTTAGGGTAAACAAAAAGAAATCTTTCTATAATTAAAATTTTTTTCTGTTTCCGTAGGCATAAACCAAATTAGAGTAATTCGAACGCACGATAGATAAATTTTGCGCGTACTTTATACTCTAGACAATTAAGGCTATATTTGAAACACTACCTAATTGTTTTCCCGATAACATCTAAGAACGGCAACATCGAGAGAAGTTAGCTGAAACAAGGTAACAGATCAACATTTTTCCAAAATACGTTTCATATTCCGACAACAGTGCTACAAATAATGGATACTTAAAAGTCACTCAAACTCCGCGATTCGATATATAAGAGCCCTCCCGTCGAGGAAATTACTTAATAACATCTTACGAGCCGAACTTTCCTACAAGCCGGGTAAGTACCTATTTACCTGCTTCTTACGACGAACTTATGTACATAAACAAATTTTATCGCCAAACACATAAAACCCGACAGTAAACAAAATTTAATTTTTAATATACAAGAGTATCATCTTTACAGCGTATTTCGTACGTAAAGTAATAGCCCCAAATTTAAGTTTAAACATCCCCCCAGCACCGCCGCCGTGTAATACTCCCTGTTATTTCCTATTTTGATTCCTCCGTAAAATAATTTATGAGCAACATTTTGTTCACTTTTTTATTCCACCGTGCGGCCGCAATATTTGAATAGCTATTTAAACGGACACACTGGGCGCTGAGAACGATACCGCGTATTTAGGGCGCGTTCCCCTGGAACGGACCGACATGTTTCGCCGGCATCGGGAAATCGCACCGCCGCCGTCCATACTGATACACGCTGTATAACACCATCACATCGTGCTCGGAATATTGGAGGCAAAGTTTTCCGAATCCGTCTATATTAAATTTTAATTTGGATCATTTTTACACTCGCTGCTCGCTCGATGTTCATTTAAGTATATTCGTAACTCTTTTGTGAAAACCGAAACAATGTGTAAAATAGAATGTTAAAAGTAGAGCGGTTTAGTTCACAATCGTGAGTCCATTCGATACATAAAACACGGCAGCATTAATTGAAAATAAAATAAATTAAGTTAGAGGGCAAAACGGAGAGGTCTTGAAACAACAAAATAATTTCAAAATTATGGTATTTGGTACAGTAATGAAACGCATTTCCTTAAAGCCACGATCTTCACGTAAAAACAACAATTACAATTTTTGGAATATAAATATATATATATATATAATACATATACGCATGTCTCATATTTTTAGCCTTATCATTACAATATTTAATATAACTTTCAATTTTAACTCTCACATCGGTTATAATTTGTTTTGTTCGACAAGAAATATATTGGTGGTTAATTGGCATAGCAAGATGTTTTTCGAATTCTCCTCAATAACACAACACCTTATATTGTAGCCTTTATAATGTAGAAGAACTTATTTTTCAGTAGAAAAATATTCTTTATTTTCAATACTTTCTCAATTATTTTCACATTCAGAAACTTTTGGATATCTCGCAAAACAAACTTAATTTTAATAGCTTCGTTAAATTTATTTATAGATAAATTTACATATAACTAAATAATCTAAAGGATGATAGTGGGACCGGTTAGCTAAAATAGGGCTCGTCCTGTATACTTAGTAGCAGCTCTGGTCCGCGCAGGTAACTTGCAAATTAACTCGATATACTCGTACTGTAATAAACCGTAACGTAATCCCGGTATAAAGGGGCATTTTCCTGTTCTTTTGGTAACAATAATCTCCGCTCGCCGGCGGACGCTCTTTGCCGGGGCCCTAATTTATGGTAAAAATATATACAACAATCTATGTAGATAAACAACACGCAGAGTTGGTGATAATTAACGTTCTATGTTTAAACTTTAAATGTAATTACGGTTAATTAACGCTATATTAACTCGCCTCGTATATTACAATACAGAGTGGCGCAGTGGTATACAATAAAAAGATAATGTGACATTTCAATACCTAATAAAAAATACTCGTATTTTGATATTTGTGAAGATAAAACAATATTTTTGCCAGTTCTACGAAATAGAAAAGTTTAGTCGAAACTATCTACGTCTTTTTAAACGGTTTTATTTAGCTTCACATAACATAGGTTGCTGGTGATTCAAATTTTGCGATCGAAGCTATTTCTAGTTAACCGATTCTCATGAAACTTTGCACACATATTCAGTCCACGTGACAATAAGTCATTATGATAATTTCAACCTTCCTTAAGTTCTGATGCCGCACTGGACACTACCTGCCTAAACAGTGAAACTTGAGGATTTTCTGGATTTAAATTAATATTGTGGGTCTCAAACAGACTTTGCCGTTCAACTCAGGGTTCGAACTCCTCAGTCCTAAGTCTCCAGGGGTATAGCCTGCCTAAAACTTGAGGATATGTTGGTTTTAAATTAGTATTGTGAGGCTCAAGCGACGATTTTATTTTTGAACTTCGGGAAGATAGGGATAAATAAGTCCTACGATTTTATTTTCGTCTGATCAAAGCCCCAGAGTAACGATCCATAATTATTTTCGATCTTCTACTACACCATCGCTTGTGATATAAAACCGTTTGAAAGTATTTTTGCCATTTTTATTATCTAATTTTCAACACTTCGACATTCGCACATATGAACAAGATTCTTTATTCGCTGACGCTGGCAAGTCTTGCGGAAATCTTCATATCTGTCGCCGGCGTTTTTTAAAAGATCGTAAAACATAAAAATCCAATACCTTTTAATCCTGTCCCTCATTTTCGCGAAATTTCGTAAATAAATGTAAAATTTTTCTTTAATATGTGAAATCACACGTGTTTAAAATAAAGTTTTAACGCGACACCAATGTGGCGGTCACCGAATGGCAAATGTTAAACAGACAAAATAAAATATTCTTAAGTGGGCGGATGTGAATATGTTTTTAATACCTATGTTCATCGATTACCCAAACAGGGCTGCCCCAATATCAATATAACAATTGTTACGTTGCGTAATGGACTTTCCTGTCTATATACCGTTATAACGTTTTCAAATATAGCGGTCAAGAAGATTTGCACATTACAATCATGAAGACTCTTCATGATTGTAATGTGCAAAACAAACATACAAAACTTTCCTCTTCATTGAAGAGGAAAGTTTTGTTTGTTTGTTTTCAAGAATTTAGTTCAACACAAATGGTTTATCCAATTTCCGTTCAATTTCCGCAATGTTCGTGAAATTTTCACCTTCGTATACTTTTTAAATATAGACATAGCTTTTAATATCATTACAGAGCTTATGTGTGACTATCAATAATCACTTAAATAAAGTGAGACTTAGCGTTCATTTTTAGGCTTTCTTAACCCCTCTTGAACTTATAGGATCACTTCGTAGTTCGTCCGTCTGTTTACCTGTCTATCAAGACACTTTTTCTCAAGAACGCGTGGAGGTATCAAGTTGAAATTAATATCATATACTTAGGTATACAATCTCTCGGAGAATTTTAAAAGAAGCAAGGTCTCACAGCACAAGTAAAGTAAAAAAATCCGAAAATCTTTAATCTGTAGTTATATCACATCATTTTTTTTCAATATGTGAAAGATATAGTAATTCTAAAAAATTAAAATTTTGTAAATAGTTTATTAGGAATATTACATATCATTATATTTATAAATGCCTAAATGTGTACGGAACCCTGATAATGCGAGTCCCGCTCGTTACAGGTTCTTTTTATAGATGTTACTTACTGACTTATACTTTTAAACTATTATATCCAAATTAAAATTATGTTTAATAATTTTGTATAGAACATGAAAATCCAGAAAAAAATTCACGATATATATTGCTAACTATTACATATTATTTTCTATAAGCATTGTTTTATGTTTTAAGATTAAATCGTACAGTTTAACAATCGACTAAAGCATAAAATAAACAACTAAACCGTTGAGAATACCATTAATATAGTAACATTAATAATTTATTACATAAAAAAGCGATAAAAAAAAACCAAGTCAATGCCTCTTTTTTTAGATAATCTATGTGACGTAGATTAGCAACAACGTTGTTTCGACACGTCATATAAGTTATTTAAATTTTGCCACCAAGTACGATATATATATATATATATATATATATATATATATATATATATATATATATATATATATATATATATATTGCGGACCTTGCTGATTATTTAATTGTATATTTTCCCGAAAGGCGTATTAACGAAGAATAACGTAGCGCCACATAGCGAGGATCGCTTAGATTTATACTGCTTCTCTTGCAAATATAATCGTGTCCGTTTTCAGGGTTCCGTACCTCAAAAGGAAAAAAAGGACCCATTATAAGATAACTTCGTTGTTCGTCTGCCTGTCTCTCTGTCTGTCTATCAAGACCCTTTTTCTCAGGAACGTGTGGATGTATTAAAATGAATTTAAAATCAAATACGGTCCCTTGAAAGAAAAAAATCCTAAAATCGTTAATTTGTAGTTACATCAGATAAAAAAAATATTTTTCTTAAATATGCGTCTGTGAAAGATATAGTAGCCGATATATTTTCGTTCTAAAAAATAAAAATTTTGTAAATAGTTCAATAGGAATATTATGTACCAATAAATTATAAATGCACGGACCCCTCGTAGTGCGAGTTCCACTCGTGCTTGCCAGGTTTTTTATTGATACATAATTTTGGTCAAAATTAGATCAAATTGAGAATTTGATTAGTAGGCTGATATATAAATATACAAATTTATTAATACTAAAATAAGAGGCAACTAACGCTTTTAATCATTTTCCATTCGAAAAATAACTAGTAAATAAAAGTAACAATAAAATAATATAATTACTACACGTTAAACATTAGCTATGAATTTATCAACAGAAATTTAGTAGAATGATATAACCGAGTACGGCTTCCCAAAATTATCTTAAGCAAAATATATTATAAACTATAAATATTTAGATACCAAAACAAATTCCATCCCTTCGTCTAAACATTCACAAAACAAACCCGGCGTGGAAAAGGCGACTCAAGTTTCGGTAGGAAACAATACAATACCCCTCCGATGTATCCAGGTATCTACGAAGTTAACAAATACGACGTAGCCATGTTTTAAAGACTATAAAGCAAAAAACAATGTAGCTAATTCACAAGACTAAACAAAGTAAAGGCCGAAGGGCCAGGCTCCTGGCCTTTATTTATGGCATTATTTCGAGTACTTCAATAAATTACAAGATAGCGCCCACAAACGAAGGTACGCTCGTTACTAGGGTACAGTCGTGTCTCTACCGACTACAGGATGGATCAGCGTCGAAACTACATGGGCCTTTTAAGTATATACACTCGGTTCAAACGAATATTATACTCATAAAAATAACATGAAGACTAATACTATCTCGTTTAATTTTTACATAATGTTCCGTATATCTCAATAAAATTTTAATAAAACCCGAAGTTAAAATTAAGTAAATATAATTTAAAGTTCAAATTAATTATATATAATTCAATATTCATTCAATTTAAATAACAAATGAGCTAAACAATTAATTTTGCGGGTATTCTCATAATGAAAGAAGAGTTAAATATGAATGTAATTAAAACCAAGGGAATAGAAATTAAATAATAAAAACGTCTTATTATAAAAAAGGTGAAAAAATGACAAAAACTCGACTAGCCGATAGTCAAGTTCAACTGTGCTTATTATGGATATAACAATTTCATCTAAACTCTGGCAGCTGTTCTATATGTTCTTTTTTCGTTTTTGTCGTTAATTTAATAATCTTTTGAAGACTTGAATAAATAAGTAAGAGTATTCTTCGAAATAATGAAAGGAGAAAAAAAATTATTTATGACTAGCTGTGTCTTCGTCTTCGAATATGTAAAAAAAAAGGTGTGGAAGTGTATATGTTACACATTATCTCTTGTGACTTCGTTTTATATCGTAACGCCGGACCGTAAAACCATTTATGTGTTAAACAAACTAAAACATTTTAGCTAAACCTAAATAACGTTTCAAGGAATTATACGCGAGAAGGGAATTAACAAAAAAATCCAAAATGTGTATGGCCTAATAGAGATGATTTTTTGTCAAAGTTTTTATGTTTAAGATTGAACCATCCTGTTTTGCACTCGATTAAAACAGAATATAAATAACTAAATAGCTGAGAATACCGTAAATAAAATAGCTATAATTAATTTTATATGAAAAAAATTAACCAAAATACATAGAGGGTCCATTTTAGACCGACATAACCGGGGCGAGAAGTTAATTAATACTATTTCTAAAATATTATAAAAACGCACCACGATGCTCGTTCCGATCAGTTAATATTCCAAATATAATTCACATTCCAAAACATAGATTATAGTAATGAAGTGTAGAATGTACAAAAAAGGTGGACATTCCAAGAACACGCAGGTTGTTGTTTATTAAATATTAAAGTAGTACATATAACCTTACATTAGATATATTCATACTTACAGGTACCAATAATATTCCTAATATTTACAATAGCGGGAATACAACACGTATTTAACTGCTATTTTTCAATTGCTATGACAAATAAAATAATACACAATGACGTTTTATTATACGTAACTGTTTTCACCAAAAACGATTACTATTTTTAAAATGACAATTGGGTTCCTTTGTAAAATATCATTAAATCATAGGTAATTTAAAAACTAGTATTGAAAAAAATTAGACAAATTGATTAAAAACTAAGCAGTTATGGGCTTCATTTATGTGAAAGCACCATTTTATTATTTGTAAATGTGTTCACCGCAAACGAATACTATTTTCTTTAAATGACGATTGGGTTCTTTCGTAAAATATCATGAAATCATACGTTAATTAAAAACTAGTATTGGAAAAATGATAGAAAATGATTAAAAAATAGGTGAGATAGGAGCTTTTAAATTTAGGGGTTGAGATAGTATGGATATCTCCCTGTCTCAGTCGCTCTCGTAGAATTCAACGATTGTTAAAGATGGTATTACAATTGGGTATTTGATTATTTTTTTTTCATTAATCGTAATTTCAAGGTACAAGCTGAGGAAGAGTGAAACATTTTTTTAATAATCTTAAAAATTGACCGAGTTATAAAAGTTTATATTTAACCTTTAGAGAAGGACGGCAATATTGTGTTGTGATGTCATTTTTAATATTGCACATTATATTCTACAAGAGGAAAAGAGGCAGGGATATACCCAACTCTATCCGTATCTTCAAATTAGGCTTCTAGCCTATAACTGGCTTATTTTTCAATCAATTTTTGAATTTTTTTCAAGACTGGTTTTTAATTAACTTATATTTCACAATATTGTATGAAAAATATCAAAATTTAGAATGAGTCAAGTACCGTATTCTGTGTCGCCGTCCTGGTCAAAACGTTAAGTTTAAATCATTATAACATGGTAAATTTTTAGGATTTGTCAAAATCTTCAGTCCTCGTCAGCTCGTACCTTGAAATTATAATTCGTGAAATAAAAAAGATTAGAGATTTTGTCATTCATCACAAACATTTGTCTTTCATCACAAATTTATTCATTGCTCTTTCGATCGGGGATAATACTTTAAAAAAAGCAAATAATTTTTCATCCTAAGAGTATTTTGGATGAAGAGCTATTTGTATTTTTTAAAGTAAACTTATTTAATTCCAGCTGTTACCCGCGACTTCATCCGCATAAAATTGATTCGTGATCTAATTAGATATTCCGTAGGTGGTGGTATTTTGAAATGGTTACAACTGCGTAGGTAAAAGTTTATAACGTTATAAATAATGGATGATTTGATGAAGAAGTCGTTTACTTATACAAAGTAAAGCAATAACAGCGCCATCTAGCGGCGCCGTAAAGTTTATTATTCTTCCTTAAGGGACAGTGCATTTTTCCTATGATAAAAAATTATAGTCCGTAATACATTCCTTAAAGAGTTATTAAACAGCAAAAGAACAAACAAAAATACTTTCAAATTTGTAATATTAGTAGGGATAATAAACCTAATTATAACGAAGTCAAACTTAAGTTTACCACATTTATTGTGAAAACAGCCCAACTGTTGATGAAACAGCATGAATAAATGTAGCTCTTCTGCTGCCAGCAAACAATATTTTCCAATTTGAAATGATTAAATTAGTTAAGTCTGTATTACACCATTTAATTTACGACGATACAATTTCGCAAACGCGGTGTAAACTCGCCTTAGAACGGACGGGAAGAATAGTCGTCGGCTAAAGTATTAAAGTACGATTTTTGATATAAAACACCGACCTACTGCTCGCCTAAGAAAGTTTTGATTGCGCCCCTTGTAGGCATTCTCACTCACTTTCGCGCTGGCAAATATGGACAAGGGCTAGACACCTTTAGATGAGAGCTAAAATTTATACGGACGAGGCAAGAAATGTTTCCGATTTATTTTAGTCTCTATAACGGCCTCTATAAAACGCATAGGAGTTGTGAAAAAAAATATCGATCAACTTTCAAATAATACTTAAACGATATTATTGTTTTGTGTTTATAAACACATACTATAATTTTTAATTACATCATTAAGCTTCATTGTAAAAAAATTCCCATCAATATACAAATGCGAATAATAAACTGATTTATTTTGACATTTTGAATACAATGAATCATTCGTTGTGAGTGCTTCACTGAGTGGCTAATCATAATATTTGAGCACCTCTGGTATAGCTAGCGAGCTGTTTTTTTCATCGATTGCATACGATATTTTCATTGGAAATCGAAATCAAGTTTATTGATTATTTTTCATCGTAAGAGTAAAAGCAATGAGCAATCAATAGATTGTCAAGATTTCTAAAAAATACCCCTCAGAAGATAAAAATGTCAAAAAATCAGCATGTAATTTAAATGAAATCATGCTCTATACTGAAACAAACTGGAACTATGGCTTCTGATTCTCTATAAGATTCATGCTATTCCTAACCAGGTCTTATAGTACATTCGAGTGAAGAGAGTACTAGCCGCCCGACGACGACCGTAATTGTCGTCCGGTGGTGATTATTTACGATGAAAAATAATCAATAAACTTGATTTCGATTCCCAATGAAAATATCGTATGCAATCGATGAAAAAAACAGCTCGCTAGCTATACCAGAGGTGCTCAAATATTATGATTAGCCACTCAGTGAAGCACTCACAACGAATGATTCATTGTATTCAAAATGTCAAAATAAATCAGTTTATTATTCGCATTTGTATATTGATGGGAAATTTTTTACAATGAAGCTTAATGATGTAATTAAAAATTATAGTATGTGTTTATAAACACAAAACAATAATATCGTTTAAGTATTATTTGAAAGTTGATCGATATTTTTTTTCACAACTCCTATGCGTTTTATAGAGGCCGTTATAGAGACTAAAATAAATCGGTGGATAATGGGACGACATGTGGTTTTTATTAAGTTACATTGTATATATAAAATAAATATTTATGAAAAATTATTCCATTATCGAAATATTGCATATACAATATAACTGAGAAGAGCGTATGTTCTATTCATAAATTTGCATTCACTTACTTTGCGCAAGACACTTTTCATAGCACTAAAATGCCCCGTTACAGAAAAAAACATAATATTATGTTATAACATAAGTGGATTAACTATTATACAGTACTGACGATACCACGAAGACTAGGTAAAGTTAGGTCTGGTTAGATATTCGTTTTTATTTCCCGGTATCAGAAGAGGCTCCTCATCTTGTTCCACGACATTAATGTGCTGTGAAATGGGAAGATGCCATACTGATGCATAAACACAGGTGTTAAGTTTCTCGTTCTGATAAGAAATTACTTTAAAGTATATAATATGACAGAATCCCAGTGGTCAATTGAGAAACACTGTGCGATCAATTTAACCATAACCTCGTCATCGTTACAACACGAACTGTTGGCCACTGCTCAAGATAGTAAGAACCGGTTCGCAGTTAAGAATTTTAAAAAAATATACATTACGCCAAACGACTACATAACTTTGCAGTTGTATTTCGTTAAATAAACGTTGAATTACTTTTTTATTAA
Organism: Druceiella hillmani; assembly: GCA_039881145.1. NCBI lineage: Eukaryota > Metazoa > Arthropoda > Insecta > Lepidoptera > Hepialidae > Druceiella > Druceiella hillmani. The sequence goes on along the minus strand of JAYKKI010000047.1, from coordinate 12,685,423 downwards.
CGCATAGGCACGTACGTGATGTGCGTCCGTAGCTTTTGCGAACGTGAGACCTCCACCTTTAATTTACTACTCCTCGGCAACAGTGTAACTTCAGTAATAAAGTTTGATAATTATAACATTTGAGCCTCATTATAAATGTTTGTACCGCTCGCCTCCTTGAGCTGGAGGGGCGGCGGGCAGCGCGCGGGGGACGAACTTAAAACTTTTGCCTACTACTTGCTTACTTCAAAGCTGAAGTTGTTGTATCTGCCCTCCAATTGCGAGCATTGGTTAAATGTGCGTTGGAAGTTAGTCCTCTTTAAATTGATAAATATTAAATTATTTACATTTAAAAAGTTGCGCGCTACAGATTTGAATGAATCAGGTTCGGTTCGTTGCCTATTTTATCTTTGTGCCAATAAATACGAGCTTAATGATAGCAATGGCTCTCCATTATATTTGATAAGCCGAATAAGATTTTTCGCAATGCCCGAATATCGAAAAGCTTTCGAATGTAGACACATAATCGGCATGTGCAACTGAGTAAAAATAATTAATTTTTATACATTTCATTTTGTTTAATATCGCGAAATATTCAGCAATATTAAACATAATCACGACAGTCAATATTTGTAAGTAGTTATATGTAGCTTTAGTATATACCAATCTCGCACTTAAAATAATAACTGTAGATTCGATGGAAAATATTTGAAAATTATATTTTAAAATGTAAGAAATTCATTATTGTATTTGTTTATTATTATCAAATTTCATCAAAATTTTACAAAATCAAACATTGATAAGCAATATTAAAAGCAATACACACGATTCATAGGATATCAGCATTCATAATGAATTAAGAATATTTTTCATAATGAATTAAAAACATTTTACAAAATCAAGCATTGATAAGCAATATTAAAAGCAATACACACGATTCATAGGATATCAGCATTCATAATGAAATTAAGAATATTTTTCATAATGAATTAAGAACATTTTACAAAATCAAGCATTGATAAGCAATATTAAAAGTAATACACACGATTCATAGGATATCAGCATTCATAATGAATTAAGAATATTTTTGTTACTACAATATTAATTAAAAAGTGAAGATTACTTTGTTACAGTACCACTTTAACAACTGTAACTATACAATGGATGGAGTATAACTTAATTTGTCAAGTTAGTAAGTAGCGTTGTTCTGTTCGTTCTACGTTTCGCAGTTCTAACAAGACAGTATATTTTAGCACTTCGTCATAAACATCCGTAAACAAATAAAATGTATTAATCTTAATGTTTCTTACAAAAACCTAGCAACATAATCGTTAAATGAAATAGTCAACAAGAAGAGAAGAAGAGACTATGCATTAAGCATAGTTAATGAACATCACGGAAGTAGGATTATTGGTTATAATGAATATTACATCTTTATTTATATCCATACAATTTGGCCGCTCTTCAAAGGGGAAAAGTTACGCTATATTATACGTTTCTAGATCTTTCCCCTTTTGGAGAGAACCCAGTAGGGCGCCCTAAAGTCTAATGGATAGTGATGTTACTCTATTTACTAATATGTAAATATAAATAAGTTAATATATTAAATATTAAGTACATACTGCCATCTAGTGGAGAATTACGTTATACATTTATAATATTCCCTTATAAAACAACCAGATGTCGCTATCAATTATTTAAGTAGTAGTAGATTTGAGAAATGATCGTGATAATAGTATTTAGATGTGGACCAAGCCTCTAAATCTCTTTTTTATAGCTACAAAAATTCATTAAAATCCATTCAGTTGTTTTTGCGTGATCCTGTTTGGCCACGTTTTCGTTTTATTGTATATATACACCAATTAAACCATCATATATTACCACTGTAGAATTACCAAACAATGTTTTATCTAGAAACACCAGTACTCTGATACGATACGCGTAACAGAGAAATGAATATTAAACTCAAAAGAAATTTTACACATTTTTACCAACACGTGTACTCAGGTATTCTTACGGCTAACACTTGAGAGATTTACACTACGAGTCAGTGAATGCACAACCGATATGGTTTGTTACAGAAGTTTGATTAACGAATGGATATGATATATTTGCATACGCCCGATAAAAAAATGTAGTGTTGCAACTATCAAGTTATTCGAAATGAATAATCCCTACACTAAGGATAAACAGTCTAATAGTGGAAGAAAGAAGAAGTAACTAAATCTATTATATTAGAATCTAAACAAATCTTTTGTAATTTTTCAAGCACGAGATAATTAGTTCTCTGAGAACTTCAGAGAGGAAAACAACCGGAGAGAAAGAGAAGACGGAAGTGGTCGTGAGAGGCAACTTGTGCATTTTGTGAATCGTATGCCACAATCCATGACTCAATTTGTTTAACTAACTTTACATCCGGTCGCTCGCACAATTATGAAAATAAGTTACAAGTCTCTCAGCAAGATTGGCCTATCTCATAAAAAATGTATTCAAGAAGCCTCCATTTTATATCTACACGAGACTAACTCTATCCACCGGAAGGATACGTGAATTTACAATAATAACAAATGCATGAAAACCCTTTATAAGTAATAGGCTACTTCCTACCTATTCTTTACGATTGTTCGTACTACCCGTACGGACCATTAAATGAAATACGGGAAAATGTTTGGCCAGATCCTCTTTCATAATCCTCGATTTCTACCTAACCATATGGTCGGAAATAAATATGCGCCGCGAATTGCGAACAAGAGATTTTCTCACATCAGTCATTATCATTGAAAGGCCCTACTATTTCGTTTAATGGCACTTTATGGAAACGTAATAGTTATTACTGTAGGTACTTGATGGCCGAATCCCATTGTAGGGGAGCCCAAGTACGCGGTTCAACTGTCAGAAGCTTTTTAGAGTTCGTAGATTTTTCCTCAACGACGGTACCGCTAATGCCACGTCGGGTACTATCTTAAGCGTCGAAGGGCAGACATGAGGCGACTTGCTATTATTACGCGGACCCACAGGAATAAGAGTCGGGTCGGCTGAGATGTTTATCTCACGCAAACAGGAAATTGACTTTTCATATTACGGAAGTATTTTTTCCACGTTTACGCCCTGTATCATGTTAACTCCATTAATCAAGCCAGCTAGGTATTTAATAAAATTGTGCGCGGTAAGGCGGCGGTAACGAGTCGCCAGGTGACACGAGTGCGCAGGTATGTTATGCATAAATGATGCGAAGGCTAATTATATTTGTGGTGAAGTTATGACAGGTGGACGATAGAGAATAGAGAATAAATTATTTCTCTAGACAAATGTATCATATAGTAAAAGAATAAATATTTCTTAATCTATGTACGCATCGATAAAACATTTATCGTTTTTCCGCGTGTTTGAAAGCCGTTTTACTTTACATCGCTTTACAAAGACATCCTAATTTTCCCGTTTTAATTAATAGCCTATTTTTGCGAATGAGCTGTATTTCAAGTACAATGTGGTTATTCACGAACAATCTGGTCATTGAATTCAAATAGAATTTAATAAAAAATATAAAAAAAACTGTGGGCGATTAGACACACATGATCTACGATGAGCATTCAACATGTTAATAAAGTTTATAACTATGTATTTTTGTACATACATTTCTACTATATCTACATATTAAGTATTTAATTATGTAATTAATTACAAAATGTGAGAGGGCATAAACAATTATAAATAATGAAAACCATGAAATAAAAAAAATTGGAAAGTTTAAACCCAATTGAGACATTTTAATAAAATTTCAATAAATGTAATAACTAGAACTCTAGAACGTTCTAGGAAAAAGTATTTCATTTAAAGATATGTATAAATATTTGTGCTTAGTTATATTCCACCCAGCTGCCTGCCTGCAACACTCATACGAGGTATTTTTTAATTACTTGAAAAATGTAATACAAAAAATTTCGACTTTCCTAAGTATTTTTAATAATACAACTCGATGCGATTATACATGTTGACACTTAAAACCTTCCCTGATTGTTAATACGTAACATTTTGCTACAATTAACACAAACTTAAAAACTCCACATATATCTCACATAATTTCGAATTACGGTCACTGAATTATTTAGAACTAAATGTAATATATTCGAACATTTTTTTGAACTAAAGACAACGGGTTATCGCGAAGATAATAGTTTATAATTAAATTATTTGGATTAAATGTAATAAATCCTAAATATATAGCAATTACAGTTTCCTGGTAAGACGATTACAATTTTAGTGCTGCTAAATCTCTTTTTTATATCGACAGCAATTTTCTCGAATTGCAGCACTGTTTTTTATCACTAGTCAGCGCCAAACATTTACAAACTAATTAATCGTATAGCACAAGCCTCGATACATTTAGAAAAGTATGACTAATAGAACATGTTATAGTATTTTTGGATATAAACTGATAAATGTGGAATTATTTTTATTTTAAAACATCAGAGTTTAACAGTAATTTTCTCTTTTCGCCGACATCGAGTCCAAGTCAATAAACAGCGTGTCGAGTCGCTTCCTGTGCAGAATTTTATCGATCGTAAGCTCCGAGGGAAGCTCCCCGTAGCCCTATTATATTCAGTTTTCAATAGTTAACAGATTAACGCAGCCTCTCGAAACTTTGCAACAATCCGCAGGAGTTGCCGACTTCATTAAAACGGTTTTAGCGATTGAAAAGTTATTAGTCGACTCAAACTTTCAGATAAACATCATGACATCATAAGCTTCATTTACTTATGAGAAGGGGTGCCGGGATCAACTTGCAAATTTAGATGGTATTCTCTTGTATCTGGAGATTTGCTCGGCAACTTCGGCCATTTCGCCGGAGTGCTAACCCCTTCGGCGTTCACTCACCGCGAGTCGGCGATCGATCTTGACAATTGGATAAGTGAGCTCCGAGTTATATTTTTTCGGCCGCAGAGGATTTAGATATTATCACTTGCTTTGGGAATTTATTAAGAAAATGGCAGGAAATTGGCGATAACGAATTGTCGTATTGTTTATCGTCTTTTTTCGTGCTTTTTTTGGGGAAAGAACGATAACGACTTCCGTCCATTTCGACTTTTTGAGGCTATACTGCGACGTTGCGGCTTACTCGAATCTAGGACGGTTTATTGTCGTGTTTCAACCCTAGCTTTCTTTACTAATTCTTCAATTTCGATTTCAATATAGATAGCAGATAGCTTGTTAGATTTATTGAAAGTGAGAATGAATTATTACACACATATATAAATGTAAAAATTAATTTGTATGTTTGTGATGCTAATGAGTAAAAGTTACGTAACCCATAAATGTGAATAATATAATTCTAGCAATATTCTTATTTATGGGCAGAGAGTGCTAACGATTAAAGTATACCCTACAAAAATTAAGATTATGATTCGGAATACGCACAATGTAGAGTTCCGTAGCGGTTAACATCTCTTAAAATTGTTTTTGCAAATGATCTGAAATGATAATTATTTTCATTCAAGCTTCTAACCGAATGCTGAGGGTTTATAATTCTACATAGCTGCTAATTGGAGGGAGAGGGTTATTTTTGAGCTTAATATTTCGCCAAACATGGCCTAATATGAAAACTTAAACCTCAATCTTATTTTGTAAGATTTTCTCATGATACTACTCGATGGGTTTGGCGAAGTTCGTTTCCAATTTAGACACAAGGCGAGGAGATACAGTTAAAACAGTTTTAACATTTTGCTACCTATTAAATAAGATCCCCCTTTCAAATATTTACGGCCAAAAGTTCATGTTCATAAGTCTAAAAGTGTAAAAACTAAGGACTCTTTGTTTTACTACTGAACATTAATTAAAAATTTTCTTATTTTACATATTTCCCTGCAGTTTGCCGGAACAGCTGGCGCACGAGGTATATTCACAAAACAAGTAACTATCATATGTTATACCACGTAATTTTTATAAACACTACATGTTAGTTTGATTAAACCTCCAGTGTTTATAACAGCTAAATAAGTGGATTGAGTGCCATGATATATATTAATGGCAAACTGTTTAACGTTACAGCACTAATGATATTACATATATGTGTTCGATTTGTAAGGGTTTGAAACAATGATGGATAGAATTGTGAATATATCAAAGAAACGACGATACAAAATCTATTGACCAAAAGAAATTGAAAAACATATTTTATTAGTTAAGTTCAGCGACGTCGTCAAAACTGAAGATTTCTCTCGCGCGTCATCACCGGGCGTCAACAGTCGGGCGAGCAGTATAAAGAAGTTAGATACGAAATAATTAAAGTGGAACAAAATATTTTAGTTAACCATGTAATATTTGACACCACATTTCGACGAAGTTGTCTTTCGACCCTGTGATCTCTACAAGAACCTTCCTGCTTTTCCTGCTAAATTTGCCATATAACTATATCTTACTTCGTGTATTGGAGATACGCGATAGATTAATGTTAAATCATGAAAAGGATCGAAAATTTTTTTAAATGATATTCTGCGTTTATTTCTTCCATCCCTTTATCCGTAATAAAATTTAGTAACGTAAAATAGTGGCGGTGACGCGACTTTCTTCTTCACTTTTCTCACCCTTTTTAATTTAAAATTAACAAAGAAAAATAATGAATATATCGCAGAAGCGAGCGATAAAATGAGGTACTCTTCGCCGTGAACCTCGAACGCATTGATCTCGAGAAATGACAAAATGACACCGGAGACCACACAAGTACATAAAAATGGCACATTCCCTATACGACATTATATACACATACATTTAAAACTCGCAGACGACACCAGATCACGTGTGCGCACATTGTTACGTTCCCGCAGCACATCAGCAATCGTTATATAACACTCTGAACAATAATGACGCTCGGTTTATCTTCGTTTATATTCAGAACAGTTCTTGACTTCATACGCAGAGTTCCATGATTTATGTGACAATAGTTGAGTAAAGCGCACACCGGTGGATCGAATATTTCCAGCCTCCGAAACATTCCACAATCAGGTAGCATTGCTGCATTTTAATTTATATAGCTAATGCATTTGGTAAGCGCGAGTTAAGTAAGTAATCACGTCATTTTAAATCTCGTTCAATACGTTACGTTATCAAAATAATTAAACCACAAAATTGTGAGTCTACTTACGATCGGGCAACAGTCTCTACTAAAGTAGGAAGTGGGAAACATTTCACATATTTAACTTACATCGATGAAGATCTGTAATCGCGCAGGTCTAAATCTAACGTACATAATGAATAAACAGTTAATCATAATGATTAACTGTCGAATGAGAGTCGAGTTTTGTTGTGAACAAAAAAATAAACATTAAAAATTTTGAGTCTACTTACCACCAGACACAATTACTATGACAGTCGTAAGTCTCTGCGAAGAAAGACGTGCAATAACTCGGATTTAAATCTCACTCGATAGTTAATGATTTTTGATGACCAACAATTATGATTATACCTACTACCAGACTACAACTTCGACTAGAGAAGAATATGGGAACATTATATATCGAACCGTTCACAAATTTACCCTACTTTGGTGACGAATGAGGTGAAAGTAAGTGTTAATTATACAGTACAGAGATTTCTTCGTTAACGCATTTAGGGCGCTACAATTTTAGGATTCGGGAGAGAATATTCGGAAGCAAACCCACGCTTGGACGCTCGCCTAATTACGATAATACCCGGAATAAGGTGGATAGACCGTCCGCTCGAGCGACATCGAGTCAATGAGCCCGAAGTGCAAAGGCCAGCGCGGCGTCTCGGGAGCGATAAGACGGCAGATAGTGCTGGGCGTAGCCGCCGCCGGACTCCGTAATGAGGAATGCAATTGTCGCCGGTATCGCGCTGCGCAACACACTTGTGTGACTGACTGCCTGCGCAGGTGGTACGTTCGCCTTAATGGCCGTCGATTGACCGGTTAATGTTTTACCTAAACTCGTGCGTCTACGTTTGTGGCCAATTTTCGTACTTTAATGGATTTTCTTAAAGGTTTAAAGACCTGATAATATGTCGCTAAGACTACTAAGGTAACCCGAAATTGGGTTTGAATGAAAATAAAAACGGATAGAACAAATGGAAATTTACAACCATTATGGTTTTGAAACTAATTGCAAAAATAAGTTTAACTTTATCTTAACCCTATTGGGATTTTTTATTCACCGTTAACTAATTAAATAACGCACGGCTCATCTGCATTTCTACTATTCCAAATTGACAATCAATCACAGTAGTTGTAAAAATTTAGCTTTTAACAATCCATTGCCAGACCTTCTCTCAAATAATGATGTCCTCTTACCAAAATTTTCCTAAATTCGTAAATGTTCATAATGTTTTATAAATTTTCCTAAATATCCTCATAAGGAATGAAGATAAAATTAAAAACGTAACGATTACAAAAGTAATCGACAAAGATCGCTTTTAAATGTGTCTTTTTAATATTTTTTTTAATGTCATTGCCAAAGTGAATAAAAAATAAACTGGTAACTGACAGTGTCCAACTGTTGTGTGACGACAATGTTCTACGCTTAACTGACAATTTCATGTTTTTGTGCGAGTGAATATTTTATTCAGCTCTTTAAGTTTTATATGACTTTTGTCGGATAATCCTGGTGAGATTCAAAGAATCTTATGATCGCCGCATTCGCTAGTTTCCTAATATTCCAGGGATTCTCATTTCTAGTACAAAAAGAATAATTTTCTCGTTTCACCGATTGATTATTTACATGCTTTTTTAGGTTTTTAGTTGTCTTAGATAAGAGCGCCATTTTTCTTATTTTCAAAACCCAAGCCTAACACCACTTCTTAGCTCTCTCTCCGTCACTCTTTCTTAAATGCAGCTTTTGGCTGCATTCTAAAATTATTTTTTTAAACTTTGGTATAGCCATTTTTCTGTTACTAAAACGTTCTATGACGAAAACTTAAGCACTTTATGAATATCGCATCGGATTCGGGCAACCCCTCCAAACGTTATGTGGTAACACAATTTGTAGACATCTGTCCCGGTTATATAACCGATTGGCAATATATAACCGATTATATAACCGATTGGCAATATCCGAACAAACTATCGTTTAGTAAAATTAGAAATGATTAGTACAACATTCGTACCTACATACGAACCGTCGGCAACGATGACGTTTAAATCGAATTAATAGGAGCCGGATCACTGAAATCGCTAGTCTTGCTACATTTCACTTCGGACGCTGTAACCGCGTTGACCTCTGTTTATTAAACGTCAAGTCTGAACTGTTAACGCCGCAGAGTTACTTGCCGATATCGCGTTGAGCAATTGAACAAAGCCTGCGAAAATGTTTTCATAACTTCTACCCGCGCCAGTCGCTATGAACATCTGATATTATATCATGTTCCTTTGTTTAAATATCTTTATCTTATGCGTTTGTTTTCCAAACAAGATCGCTGGACGTCAGCAGCGCACAGTTTTCGGATACCATAGAGTTATTTTACATGAGGCGTATAATCAGCTCCGCTGAAGCTAATTGGAGGCTACTTTTAACGTGGATTTCAGGGAGTGACAGAATGATGGAGAAGAAATTTAGCGTCGTTGTTTCGTGTATTGTTCTTATAACGTCGTTTCTCTACTACAATTCGTTCAGGCGCTTGCTTCTTCCAAAATGTTTTGTTTCAATAAAATCATTATTACTAGTATTTTTATATTAGCCACGTGATTAAATTATGTGACTGCGTTATTGAAACTCTATCAGTTCTTTCTAAGTGAAGATAAAGAAAAATAGGACGATTCGAGTATCGAGTATGTTATTCGTTATCATTAGTTGTAACTAAAACTATATTTTTTTTAGAAGTTTCGGGAAAAGCAACAAAAATATGTTTATTTAGTGTTGGTTATAGATAAAAATAGGCAATACAATAAACGCATAGCAATAATAAATATTTAGGAATGTTTTTTTTCGGACAATTCGTTACATAATCTATAGAACTTTGTACTTGCGAAATGGAAACATTGTTTGGACTGTCCAAATGTTACATTTAGAGAAAGATTTGTCATCATAGGGTACCGTCGATACCTAGGTGGCGCAGCTCGCATGGTATAACAAGTTTGATTAAAATCTTACAACTTTAGAATGAAAAAATACATAAAAAAATAAATAAATCCGATGACAATAGTTTTGTCATAGGAAAAATTATTGAAAAATTGTTTGGTCATGAATAATTTAGTCGACTCATACTTTCAATTGACTAATCAATCCGTTAAGACATTTAGTCGATTACGGCCAATACAGATGTATTTATGTAAGCATGTTGAATAATTCCCTATGTTACACCGTAACTCCCACACTATCAAACCTAGTTTCACAAATGATATATAATTTGATATGTATTAACAGTGTCGGTATATAGATAACGTAGGATAAAAATGCACAAAAAATTCAATATGGCGATCGTTGAACGCAATATGGCACAAACAAATGTCCTAATTTAAAAATGACTACATCTAACATGAAGGGGTATCAAAGGAAAATAATAGATGAATTAAAAAAATATAATAGCGAACAAACCCTCGCTGAATAAGCGTCCTGAATAAACCCTCGGAATCTCGTTTCTCTTGTGACGTCACAGATTGTGTAAGAGGGTGTATGCTTATAACTTAGCCCTAAAATCGGCCGTCAGTTACAGTCTAAATCTTCACCGATTCTCGTGATTATGGTGTCTTTAACCTTTTCATATTAGTTATTATTTTCTTATTTTAACTTTTTCTTATTATTTGGTTAAATATTTACTTGTAAGAATTTTAATTTTACATCAATTTTTCATGAAACAATTTGATTTTGAAATGCTAATAGTGTAACTTTATAAGTAATATCGAAAAATTAAAGATGTATATTCCTAGATACAGATAATATTAGATACACTGTAAAATGTCATTAAGATCGGTTAAGCTTTTTGTATGACAATTCAGCACTTCGTTATGACTTTAAGGGTGTAACTAAAGTACTCAAGGCGCTTTTGCTATATATGTTTATAGGTAGATGATCACAAATAAAATAGTGATAAAGCAATAAAATTCCTTTAAATTTATATATTAATAATGAAGAGTGCTCCTTTTTAAGCATATTGCACGCACTAAGGAGTCTGAAATTTGGCACAGTTTATATGGAGAAGGAGCACAGAAAGCTAAAATTTATATGTAATATGTGTTACAAATATATTACGAGATTCAGTGTTTACGTTCAACAATAAAAAATTCTTTGTTTACATTCACACTTTCAATGTTAAACACATAATAGTATTTGGTCAAACAGTCGCACAGAGTAGAGATTGCCACCAAAGTATTTTAAAATGTCAGTTTAACTGAACGAGAGTACATTCAATTTTAAATTTCACAGGTATTGCAGGGAATAAAGGCAAATAACACACACTAATGAGGTATTTGTACACGCTCTCAGCTGACGTAATAGGACAAAATACAAAAAAATATATATAAACAAAAGGACCTCAATAACAATTAAACTTAAAATTTTAATGAATTACGGCCGAATTCCGACCACTGGGCAACCACTAGTTATTATTACTAAGCAAACTTGAAAGAAAATTGGTTATTATTTTCCATTCCTTTGCCTTAGTACTTTCAATTTTATTTTCCGAACGTGAAGCAAAAATTATGATTATCTAGTGTAAAGGAGAGACGTTGAACTTTGAATAAAACGGCTGATGGTGTTTTTGGTTTCACCAACTATATATTTAGAATTTTTTTGCTTTTACTTTTTTTATAAGAAAACACTTTAGTTAAAACCACATTAAGTAAAATTGTTAAAGCGCCTGAAAGCAGCTTTGAAACGATATTGTATTTTATATTATTCCTATAATAATACAGAAGGTAATATAGCAAAAGTAACTCATAATTGTTGTGGGATTTGGACAGAAGATATAGTTTAACGTTTTCATATTTTACAGCGAGACAGGATAGAACGCGGCTATGATGTATAATGGCATAAACATCTATCTTAACAAACCTCGTTCTCTTTAGTTATTCTCATACGCGCTTTCATATAATTTTTATGGCTTCTCGCCGCACCGTTCTTCAGACATTCATCAACTTGATCCACTCACGTGTTTCTTTCCATATTAAATGTATTCTGACAAAGACGAAGGTCGTAACATATTCATGAGTTCTGTCTGTCTAACAGATGTATTTATTACTTTGCACAAAAATCTACATATTTCATGTACAAATAATGTATACACGGGACATATCCCCTTTGACAGCGAATCAAGAATGTTCGAAATTTTACTCGAAAATTCCATTCGATGACAACTTCGTTGAACGATCTCAAAGTTACTGACTAATTCGTATTAAAAGAGTGTAAAGTCGCAGGCGTGCTATAGAAGATGGTTATGGCGTTGTTGTCGTTGGTATGGTGATATCGTGTTTTGAAAGTCTGTGCATGGTATTTTAAAGGAATTGTCATTGTTGTTGATCGACAAAGGAGAGAATTTTGTTAAATCTATTATTTTAATGTAATTATGTGCCGTTTTTATTGCAATGAATCTGATCAGGCGTACTAAACGTACGTAACATTATGCTACGATATAATACATCATGAATGGGTCCAGTAAATTCATTATGAAATCGCAAGGGGATCAACTAAATGCACTATGTACTGATGACTGATGACGCACAAGCAAATTTAACTCTTACACAAGACAGTGCTTCTTTAACAAACAATATTATAATCCGCCCTCCCGAACGTATTAATCTAAGCCTCCAAAGCAGCCACACCATTGCCGCCTCACACCAATGAATTATTCCCGGGCAGCATAATACACTAACTTAGCTGCAGTTTATTCGAGCCATAACAGTTAAGTGCTCAAACTAGAGACCAACCTAATGTGGCTCATTAATCCCAATTGAGTCCCGGAATTCGTGGTGGGTGCAAGCGACTCGGCACCGCCGTCTCAAACTTCCACCCCTCCAATAAATAGGTAATTGTGCTCCTTATTAAAGTAACTAAGTAGGTTGGTAACAAGAAATTAATGTTTTGTAAAGATATACACGAGTTTTTGTAGCGGGGCGCGTGGAATTGTGTACGCGGAAAGATATGAAAAAGGTAGTTACAGTGTGCCGGTAATTGAACGATACTATATAAAGTTAATTCAATCAGTCGAATGGTTTAGCGGTTAAGATGCCCAGTCTGCTCTAAGCAACTCAATTTGTATTTTCAGTTTTATTTGGTGTTTATTTTAAGATGAGCATATTAACAGTACAGTGTATTCACTATACACAAAATTAAAATAATTAAAGTGTCCATCAACTTAATAAGGGGACATCTAAATATATGTATATAGATGTCCCCTTCTGGCTCGACCAAAACAGTTGTTCGATTTCGACAAGTGGAGATGTCAATCGGTTTGTCTTGTTGGCGCGGATGATATGGCAGACTGTGGCAGACATAAAATGCAATTTAAAAGATAAATTGAAAAAATCAAATGAAATAAATTGAATCGATTAGGCTCTCAAATGTACGTTCCAAAAATATATATATTGTAGAAAAAAAATTATATAAAAAGCCGATGCGTAAAAAGCGAACTAAAACGTTAAAAGCAAGCGAAGAAAGTTATGGTTGGAAAGTATTTTAGAAGTAGGAGACTTCGAAGTAGTTCGCTTTTTATGCAGTCATTTTTTTTTTAATATTTAAGAAAATACCACTGCAACTACGACTTTTCCGTGTACAATGATTCATTGTAATTATACTTGTACTAACTAAACAACAAAAGAATTTTTTCTTGTTTTTTTAAGATTCGGCATAAAAATGGTTTAACCGACTGGGGTGCAGACTTCACCATCATATACTTTATACTATCCAGATATACATAATATTTTTTGAAAACGTGTAAATAATGAGCAAAATTATTTTAAAAAGAGAGTCGAAGTATACCAAGTTAGAAAGATTGTATACCGGAAATGAATGCTACAAACAATTTTGAAGATATATATATACAACTAGGCTAATTATTATAAATTGCTTTTTATAAGTTTTTTGTGTTACGAGATTGAGTCTATTTGTTTCTGTTTTCATATATAAAGACACTCACAAAAATTAAATAATTGAAATATTCACACTTAATAAGTGTGCTTTTCTGCGTACGCAATTCCACACGCGCCACTAAAAAAGTAACTCGCGTATTCAAGTGATGTTTGTTACTCAAATCACGCAAAATGGAAGCTATGCAATTTTTTGTCAACAAACATATTTCTCGATTTTTGCAGCCCCATCAGTAGCATAATTCCTGTAAAATGAAGCTTGGTAGTTTTTATAAAATAATAAATATTTAGTACTAGAATATGCCAACAGACGACACAATCTATCGCTCGCCTTAGCAAAAATTCATGCCGGCGAAGCCGCGATAAAAAAGATAGTAGAATACGTACAGAAATGACATTAAAAAATACCTACATCACTTAAAGGGACCTTATTTAAATAAATGGGACCTTATATGTATACAGAGGTATTAACGAGATTATTTATGACTTCTTCCAGATGTCACTTAATAACGGCCGTAGTAGAAACGGAGAAAACTACATTAAAGTAAAACGAACCTGCTCTAGTATTCGAAGCTCAATTTATCCTAATGCCAAACATTGGATCTCATTCCAATCTACTCGACCATCAACCATTCCACGCATACGTCATCTTCAATGGCGCTATAAATACACACATTTATCACACGCTAGCCTTTTTCACCCGAACGTTCCGCAAGACCATCTGTTAACGTTTTCCAGTACGCTTGTATAATACCTACAAGCATCGAATTAGGTAACATTTTTAAATGGTACTTTTTTGTCTCGGGACTTCGCCTAGAACCTCTAAAAACTAAAATGCAATTTCGTATACTTGTTTGCTTGTACTTATTTATAACTTCCACGGTTCATAAGTGTAAAACCGTTAATGGTGAACTTTGAACCCAGGGTATTTTGCCGATTTCAGTTTAGTTATGAGCAAAAGTCAATAAACCTATTTTGTATACGAGTATAATTTGAGTAACGATTTCGCATTATTGCGCTGTATTTAAAAGGTTGTTTTAAAAGAGTAACACTTTTAAATGCAATTTAAAAGTTAAAAGAATTGTAAAAACATATGTATCATCCCCAATATCATGAGATTCACAAGCCTAAGAGTATACTATAACCTTGAGCAAATGCGCAAAATTGTTCATTACTTAAATTTACTTTTTTTATTCAGAAGATCTAATTAATTAAGAAACATACTTTTAATTACAAAAAAGTTACAATAAAAAAAGATAATGAATCTCGTTTAACTCCACTTTTTATCTGATAGACTAACTTTGCCCACAGCTTTTTTACTCGCATATATTTCTTGGCTTATCCGATGTATAGAAATATGTATTTACTTGTTGATCATAGATATCGTGCTCATCAGTAGGCCGGCACTTCTTTATTTCCCTCAGTTTCCTAACGACTTTTCATATGACTGAAGATGGAACATCAGTTTCTGCCCTGGAGTTTAAGACTTTTATACATGCCGTGTAGCATTATGTACATAATATCAGGTTTGTTACAATATTCACTACACTTTTTAATAAAAAATTCAAAAGATAATTTATTTAACTAAACCAACGAGCAATTCTCATGCAACAAATGATTACAAGAAGAATATTCACAACACTAATTGTTAATACACAATATCACCATAGCAACAACAATAACACTTCAGCACCTTTTATTGCAAAAGCGCAGTATTTAAACGATCGTTTGAAATCTTTCACAAATATTTCGAACATTGTCGAACTCTCATTTACCGTTAAAGGGGTTTCTGCGTACATATATTTTTTTTATATAAATTAATTTGTTGTGATAGTACATAACAATAAATATTAAATCTACAAGACTTATAATAGTACATTCCCTAATGTATATTTTTTCAAAGACACAGATAAAAAAATAAAATATTATTAATGTAGACTTTTATTCCCGCCGTACACATATACACAGGTTTGTAAATTGACATAATAAGGCGACTTCTATGGGCTCCTTAGTATAAAATAAGCCGATTATAATCAATAATTTTTTTCGCGTCTAATTTTCGTCGTTATAAAGATTATTGTCGTGATATGCTTTAGAGAAGTATCCGAAAAAAATATTCTTGCTATACAAATTAAGTACCCAACACCTGTGTGGAAGTCTTTCTAATTTTTTTCAATGATGATAAATACAGAAGCCTCGCCTGCAGAGATAAAATCGCACTTCGTCTCTTTTTAAATTTTTTTCTGAAATTTCTCCAATCGTCAACCACTTAAGCACCGAAGTCTGTGATCTTTCGTCATAAGAGCGTATGTCGCTATAAAAATAAATTTATAAGGGACGGTATTTTCCGCCTAAGCTCAATTAACATAATTTCTTGATTTCAGTTGGAATTATACACTTTTGACATAAAACGGCATAAAATAAAAATACACTTTCCCCAAAATTACGGTATTGCGCGACTCAATGCATAAGCTGATTCAGGTTTAAGGGTCGTTGAACGTGGGTAATGTTTTGTATAAACAGATAAACGTACAATAAAAGAGATGGAGGGATTTATGACTGCTCCTATTCTCATTCTATCTGGATTGGATAATTTCAGATGGAACCATTTCCATTTCAAAATTATTAAAAAAAAACATTCTACTCTGGACCAATTTTACAAATATAATTTCATCTATTCATTCATAATCGAGTAAATTGACAAACACGATATAATTTTTTTAACATAAAACGGAAACACGAACTGAACATTTGACAAAGAGAAACGTGATATTCTCAAGTAAAATACATTGTTTCAGTTACTTATTTTCGATGATCAATATTTTCAGTATAAACGATTAACATTATTAAATATTCAAACAGATCATTATCAAACTGGTCTGAATAAACAAGCAACAACAACTTTGCTACATTTATATGTAAGTGATGTTTTCGTTCTGCGTGTAGCATATGAAGAAAAGTACGCAACAACCTGCTCTCCAAACTATTCCAACAGATATTAATAAATGTAACCGACCTATAGTTTAAATATTTAAACAGATTCGAACACAAACATTTGTTTATAAACTACCACTGTTATATAAAGTAAAACAGTCCCCAAAGTAATTGTGAACAAGCAGACAGACGCTGCCCTCGATCCGTATAAGGAGATAAGATCATCGTAGCCACGTAGGCCGGCAGTCGGCGCAATTGAAAAGTAAATCGCTGGTACTGATCAGACAATAAGACCGTTCGTTGGTTACCGTTGACTCACTAGCCTGAGCGCACATTCATTTTCGATTCAACGAATGACCGGCGCGCCGCACTAAGTAGATTAACGGTAAATCCAACTGCTTGTACTTAAGTATGATTCAAAGATAAATCTGTAAAGACGGAGCACAAAATGTTAGGCCTTACTAAAAAGATCAAATACCATTCATAATCTAAGCTGCAGTAGTTAAATTATTTTCAGTTTAGATTTCGACAAATTTACTTGGCAAATTGTGAGTGTGCATTTTGTTTCGTGACGTATGCCGTCTACCTAATATGCACTGGGAGCGATCAACATAGAGACATCAAAAAATTCTTCATGGAAATTTGTATGACTTTGCTATAAAGTCGTTTCAATATATAAACATGTAATTATTTATATCGTACCAGACATTTTGGGGGAAGTTGTGCTAGTTACTAGATACTATGCTAGTTCAAATTCAAATTTTAATTTCTGCTTATGGGGTGTGTCCAGGAAGGTGTTATAAATTATAAGAAATAGCGATATTGTATATAAATTTAAATGCGTTTTTGAATTAGTGATAATTATTAAAAATAAAATAAATATCGCCTGTTATTAATTACAGATGTCACTGCCAATTAATTAATAATTACTTAATAAATAACTGAAGAGTAATTTAAGCTAATTAAATAGTAATAGAGAAGCGTAACAATCACGATAATTTCTATCGTAGATGTTGATCAAGTCTCCAAGGTATAAAACTGCAAATTTCATTACAATGAGATAATTTTTTTACGTGATACGCGTATATGCTCTTACCGTTATATTATATGTATTGATTACAATTATCTACATATATTATATAAAATTGGTTCTGTGTTTGCATGTCTTCCACTCTGCAGCTAAAACTACATATCGCAGACGAATGTGCATTGTATTAACTTCAACCCTTCCATCGTGCACTATGGTGGTTACGTGTCCATAACTGTAAGCGTGTGGAAGATATGTGTGTTGAAATAGTCGACCTCGAAAATTTGTGACTTCCAATGCGAAGGTTCCAGTTTTTTCTAGGAAGCTCTAGAAATTGAAAGAACTTACTACAATGTTCTGGAACATTGTCGAATTCTCACATTATATTAAATATAAATATAAATTTATACATATAAATACATACATGTATGTGTGTACATGTGCGCGTGTGTGTGTGTGTGTGCAAATTGTAAAATTAATTTAAGAACCTTTCAATTAGACTTTTATGTTATTTTCTTTCTAGTGATATTCGAAAATGTGTTGAAATTTAAAATTTGTAAATTTGTGATATTTAAAAATTGACATTGAATTATTTAGAGTCAATTGTCTACAAATCCGTCTGAGCAACAATTGACGAGTAGAAGTAAAGTTTTTACTGAAGCCGTGGAATTTTCGTCAACGGCGTCTGAGACAACGGAAGATGTTCCTACTGGTCAACCTAGAGTTGAGGTACAGGAAACCGTGTTGGACGTGGGCACGAATATACCAATACGCAGGAGACGCATCAGCAGCCTGCGTTTGTATATCCGGCTCACTTTCATCCAAAGGCAGTTTCTTCAGACGGAAGAATTAAAAAGAAATCGTACGAGGCATGAATGGAGCAGAGACAACGAAGAGAAGACGACCTTCACGAAATCCGCAAGGACATTTTGTTAAATCAAGCTCGAGAAATGAAGGCCCGTGCTGAACTTGTGGAGAGGGAATTGAAAAATAAATTAATTACTTATAATTTTTTTTATTTTTTAAATTTGACAACAGACAGTAA
This sequence comes from Druceiella hillmani, assembly GCA_039881145.1. Classification (NCBI taxonomy): domain Eukaryota; kingdom Metazoa; phylum Arthropoda; class Insecta; order Lepidoptera; family Hepialidae; genus Druceiella; species Druceiella hillmani. Next base: position 12,666,415 of record JAYKKI010000047.1, on the reverse strand, counting down.
AATTTTCAATAAGTAATCATATAGTCATTATTTTGTTGTGTGTAAAAAGGCAGTGTAGAGCGTTGTTTAAAACATTTAAATGATCTTATACAAAAACGATTAGGATTTTCATATTGAACCCTATGAAAGAATGGTTTGTATTGTCTAGTCCAAACTAATTTAATGGGCGTTTTTGTTTTAGTTAGGGGCAAATTGAACCATACATTGCATTTCAATAACATAATTTTTACTTAATGTAATATCTCTCATCATTTGTACCCGAATCAATTTGTGTTCGAACTTAATTTGTACTCGAATTTAATGTAACATCTCTCATCATTTGTACCCGAATCAATTTGTGTTCGAATTTCATTTGTACCCGAATCAATTTGTGTTCGAACTTAATTTGTACTCGAATTTAATGTAACATCTCTCATCATTTGTACCCGAATCAATTTGTGTTCGAATTTCATTTGTACCCGAATCAATTTGTGTTCGAACTTAATTTGTACTCGAATTTAATGTAACATCTCTTATCATCTTTACTCGAAGTATTTGTTAAATAACCAAATATGAAGAATAAATACGTATTGATAACTTCCTGAATTAAAGAAGTCACTAGCTTATATCATCTAGTCCAAACTAATTAAAAGCACTTTTTAACATTCTGGCTATAGGTACAGTGAACCATCCACTGCAAACTAATTTGAATACACATTTTAATATTCTAGCTATAGGTAAAGGGAATCATGTCGCTAGTCAGATTGAATTTCTGTAATAACATTTTTGAACTCCAATTTAGAATACTAATAAATAACTTTTCAAAATAGAATATATGTTTTTGTAAATAAATAAGTTTTAATAACTTCCCAAATTAAAGCAGTGCTAAGGCAATTTAGCCCCGATTTATTTACTATACATTTGAAAATTAATTGTATGTTCATTAATATTAGAGGGAAGAGATTGTTATAAAGGAAAAACGTCACAAATAATACAGTTTCCAAACCTTTTCAATACATATAAATATCAGTTATGAGTGATGTCATTTCAGTTGATTAAAATATATTTGTCACGTAAAAGTTATTTACAAAAGTATAAATAATATTAAAAATTAATATAAATAGTGAAAGAAAACATAATACTGAATCCGATAAAACAGTACTAATTATATTTACCTTATAAGTCTTAACTGAAAACAAATGAAGCAAGTGCAACAATAAACCGAGTAAGTACACAAATGAAGTAAGTTTAAAAATTAAAAATATTCCTTAAACAGATCCATATAATATACACAATGGCTTAATATTTATCGGTATTTGTTAAACCTGCAGATCGTTTTGCAAAAGCTTTAACTGATTGTAAAATATGAATCAATAAAATCTTGTCGTCTTGCAAGTCTCGAATCTGTTTCAAAGGAAACTGGAACGCTGATAACTTCTGCCAATACCTGCTTAGTTTCCTCGGGAAGCAAATTATTACATAAATAGCTATATTATGGTATGTATAACTATGTTATGAATGTTATATACCAATGTAACAATGATATTGACTATGGTAGTCAACTTATTGGAGTTTATTTCGATTCCATATATTGCGCCCGCTTTGAAATTTTACGAGGAGTAAAATCAAAAGTTCAGAACGTACGAAGTTCAAATCGTTAAAACCGTTAGGTGGCCTCTCCGCGCAACATTTCTGCACATCTTTAGAGTGAGATTTCAATATGTTTATTTGGCATTTTCTCATGGCGTAATCGCAATGACGGAATGTGACAAACATAGTATACTATCGTTCGCTTATATCAAGATGTAATCATTAATGTTATTATGTATGAACATTTTGTGTCTTCCATCCTACAAAATGAAAAAGTATCTTAATTTTAACTTCTTAGTCCGACGTTACTAAATGTTTTTAATTTTGTTGTGAAAATTTGATCTTGTTCATTTGTGTTTTACTTACTAATAATTATATTGTCAGCATTTTTTTTATTAAAGAATTTTCCATTTACATTTAATGATATTTATATATTTATACAGTATTGCGTATTTTATACATTCCAAGCCAATCGTAGTTAAGGAGTAAACTCCAGTCGTGCGTCGGAGTCGTCGGACACGCACAATTTTTTTTATTTAACACCTTGCTGCATTACAGGGTATCGCTAATGTTCAATATAGTTTCCTTAATATTTAACAAAAAAAATTGTATAATATTCAATAGTAAATAAAGGACACTAAAATGTAAACAAATTAATTATACACGGTCGACCTCTGGAATCTCACGTCTCTTTTCTCGTGGAACTGCCGCTGCTGATATAGGTAGCTTGCGAATGAGATCAATTCTCTTCCGATAGCAGCTTAGTATTCGAATTTTTACCTAAAATTTTTATGCGTTATTTAACATGCAATTCTTTTTCCACACCCACGTTTGTATATTTACGGTCCTAACTCAATTTTTACACCTTCATTCAGTATATCTCCAAAAAATTGTTTTTTTTTTAATTTACTTCGACTCTGAGTAATATGTACAATGTTTGCAGATAGTTCGTGTAGTTTAATAGCTGGAGAGTAGCGACAAAGAGACGCACGGACTGAACTGAGAAAAACTTATGGAGTTCCGCCCCGATCCTCCTCCGGTTATGAAACCGTACGTTCAAAAATAGGCAAAGTTCCTACTTTTTTTCGAATGACATCTAGTGTAACACAATCTCTTGCTATATTCCGAAAGACAATTGACTATCAATATCTCGCGTCAGGTTCATTATCCACGGTGAATCCATTCAGACTCTGACATCACCCGAATGTCCGTTCGATCGTTACATCTAGCGTTAGAAATAGCGGCAGCATGCTGCTACGTTGCCACACCGACGCAATATGCGCGAGTAATTCGATTCGTTCACAAATTGCGAGCGCTCTCCAACCATTTAGGAACAATGCGTTCGGTGCAGGTTATCCCATTGATATCTTATTATCCTACGTAATTTACTAATTTCTTTTTTGCCGTCTGCTTGTTGTGGAGATAAATCTTCACAACATAAGACAAAAAAGTCAATAACTGTGTGCAGCGCAGCTGCGAGCGATCAGTTAAATACATCGAATACTCTAGGTCAAAACCGGTTTCGTCTCAAAAAGGTAACATGAGAAGAAAAAAGTTTTGAACATTTTTATTATGCGAGGCGGCCTAATAGATATTACGATGGCACAGTATATAATCGGTTAAGACTCGTTAATCTCGTTTTGTTGCAGAAATTATAAAATAATGGACACTAGACAGAACACTATCCTAATAATCTGTTGGGTGAAAATATATGAATCGATCTAAATCTTTAAATATATATCGATATACAATGAAAGTATGTAAATCGGAAAACATTATACTGCTGTGAGTACTGGAAAAGCAATCATGAATTAAGTATTGCTTGTATGGTGAAAAAAGACCGTCCAACTGTGTTTTAGAACTCACATAAAATAGGAATCCGTTAGCACAATAACCTTTTGAAATTGTTATTACTAGTTACTGAAATAACAGTTGAAGTACAAAACGAATTATTTAAAGTCCTAATCAATTGTCTGGAATTTATTTTCAAATGTTTCAAAACTATCGTTCAAAATGAATAGAAGCGTGTGGATACACATTGCACAGTACTTTGAAGCTTAATATCAATATGTAAACGGGATTCCCAATTTTGAAAAAAAATCTTAATTTCATTTAAAAGACCTTTTCCACAGTGCCGATAATGCGTGAAAAGGAAATCTTTTCATTCTAAATATATGGAAAGATCGATTTTCAAGTTTGTTAAAAATATTTTACAATATATTCATTGAAATCACTATCTAAAGCATCGACTTAAATTCACGCACATAGGTCTAAAACTAGAAACTATGAGGTTGTGACGCACTGACAGACGGACATGACGAAATTACAAGGGTACATGCTACGGAACCCTAAAACTTGACACAATTTTTTTGGTTTGTGACATTTCAGCTGTTTTCGTTTAATAAATTTGATATGATGGAGTAACAAAATAAACAAATTTTCGCAATGCAATTAAACCAATTGTTATAATTAAGCTATTCATAATAACTATGTGCGTATGTGTATATATATATATATATATATATATACTTGTTTAATGCTTCTATCTAAGAAAAATCCCTAGCTTGAACGTTCCTCGCCTTAGATTATTTTCTCAAATCCTGTTCAACCTTGTTATTTCAAGGAATCAACTAGAAATAAACATTTAAAGGTCGTATGAATCTGTAGTAGAAGGAAAATCTATGTGTCGTTCAGTGGAAAATGCTAGGCCTAGCCTCGTCTTTGTTTTACTCGCGTGGAAAGACCTTTTCGATTTCATACCGATACTTGCTTTTTTGCCAAAGACGCGAAGAGTTAGTTGGCAGAGAATGAATCACATTCGTACATAAAGTTCTGAAGATACAGATTTGTAGTACTCTGTAACATTGCTTGTTGAACATATACTGGTAAAATTGTAAACTATTTGTATCTCTTTAAATTAGCCGAAAACACAATTTGCGTGCCGTTTCCGAATCAAGTCGGTGATGTTATAATCACAATTATTTTTATTTGTTTCGCGGCATCAGAGCACAAAAGTAAAAGACATGTCATTGGTAATCTTGAATTACAATCTCAAAATTACTAATGACGTGTCTTTTACTTTATCATTTTAATACTTTATCATACACGCATTGTGTTGCTTTCACGATGGGAACGGCAATAAGAAAATATAATAGTGAAAAATTTCACTAAATAATTTTCCTGATGTACTACATACCAACGATAACGTTAAAATCATAAAATCACGTTAAGACTAATAAAACGAAATTAAAAAATATGGCTTCAAAAGCGTCACGCATCAACTTTTTGAAAGAGATAGACAATCAAAGAAAGCACGTATATAAAAGTACTAGTCATATTAAACATGTAATTAATTATATTTTGACAACCCCTTTTAGAATGCTTTAATATTTACAAGCAAAAGTAAAGTAGTGTAGGTAATCGGTATGAACCGCTGACACTTTTTTAATTTTGTTACGCGCCATATAATATTGATTAACCTTTTGTCAAACCTCAATAGAGAAATTGCGTAATTCGAAATCTATCTGCGTTCTTTTTTTCTTCCTGTCCATATGCCACATCGATCGTCGATCACGGAATGCGTTCCCGATTACACCACAAGATGGCGCTGACCGCACGCGATGACTGAACACTGGCTCGATGGCTACGTGTGCATTCCTACGCTATGACGTCATCACACATGCTGACGTCGCAACAATCGAACGAAAGCGCATCTCCCTCGTTGGACTCGTTAACCCGTTACCACGGTTCCCGGCGGCCGCGAGGTATATCTCGTGGCAATTTGGGTCTTATGTAAATTGATCTTTATTACACGTACTTAGTACTTAAGTAGCTCGCTTGAAAGTCGTCTCGGTAAGTGATCGATGGTCGGTTCGGCTTCTCGGTTGCGAGGTCAATGTCAGTCACTCGTTAAGTAACAACTTATCCACTAGAGTACTCACGGATCACTAGCCGACTACAATATGTATGAAATTGGAGGGGAGTTTATAAGTGTTTTTATGTTCAGAGCAATAACTTGTATTCACATGTTCTAAAATGATATATTCGTATGTTTTGCAAACGGCAATCGCTTTAGTGTTCAGTTTGTAGATCGACACTGAATAATGTAATATCTTATTGTTCTGGAAAATCTAGAGAAAAAGTTCTATAAATACGGGAAAGAGTATCGAGTAGTGGCTAGAGTGTGCTCATCAGCTACACTGTGCCTTGATAAGTGAATTTTGAAATTAGTAATTGTTTTTAAGGGAAAACCCGGGAAATATGAATAAAACTCGCGATGTGAAATTTTATATAAAATTAGGTATATAACAATTTAAATACTTAAGGATTTATAAAATTTGTATTAAACTACATAAAAATGTTAATTATTATTTTTTGCCATGTAATGATTTCACTGTGTAAATATAAATATTTCACAGGCGTTAGAAACACACCGCGAAATTTCCAAAACTAAAATCATCTTTATAGTTTTGCAATCAACTTTAGTCAGTTTTTTTCATAATTTACTAACTATTTTGGAATTCACAAATTTAACTACGTTACAAAAAATCCTGAAAAAAATTGAATTAGAATCCTTATAATTTTTCCTCCATACCCCCATACGATCAAAAGCAATGTTTTTACCAAATTTGGTCCATCTGAATTTCTCAGACATATCTTTTAGGTTCTTACTACATACAAATATCAATAAGCCTCATTATTATAGGGACCGTGTAAAGGCCCATAAACATCGCTACGGTAAGGTAATTTTTCGTGTAATCTCCCCATATAACATACATAAAGTAATGAATAATTTATGTCTAATTTTGTGTAAAGTATTGTACAAAAGTATTAAATAATTCATGAAATCAATACAGTACTTCCAAAACCTTTTTCAAAAACTATTCTCATATTCACTCGCATCATGCTGTTTTTACTATTTCCTGTCACGTAATAAATATACTCATTCAATTCACTTAGGTAATCGCAGTCTGTGTTTCAATGGATATATTGTTGTTGTTCCCTTAATAGTTTTTTTTTATTTTACAATTTTTATTAAAACAAGTTACATAACTATTTTTTTTATTTTACAATTTTTGTTAAATCTATTTATATAACTAACGATTAATTTGTTTCTGAATTAATATACTATGTGCTGACTAAACTAAGATTTTCCTTTGAATCACTTAGTGTTCTAATGTCTAACAAGCTCAAAAGGTTTTATTCTTTTGAGTCTTCTAATAGTATTTTGCACATTTGAGAGTCTGGACAGTTTTGGAATAATGTGGTTTTGAAGTCTCTAAATAAGTTCCCTTAATAGTAAAATATATTTTGTTAAATTTTAAATATTGGCAACTAATATAAACATTTACATTAGCCAGAAAATTTAATTTATATTTGACAATGTCTACCACATTAACGATATCGTCAGCCTGAACAGTTTCCTCATTTCAATCGTTCTATTATGTATTTCGCTGGTAAATAACTGAAACGCGTATTTTGTCCACGTATTAAATACATAAAACATTATATTGACAGTTAGTAACCGAAAATTCTTATTTCTAACACGTAGGGCCGTTGTAAATGTTTTTGCAGCACCTATGTTTCTCGCACCATCCCTTTTCCAGATTTTACCTCTCGACATTAAACGATTTCTGAAGATACGGCTGTGACGTATACGGATGGGAGATCTTAAAACGGTATTTCTCCTTTCGATGTACGAAATACTAAAAAGGACCGATCGGTTTAATTAGAAATGTTGAATGTAACTATGTTAGATAAAAAAAATCCCTCTATATTTAGACGAACAATAATTTCTAATTACGAATAAATTGCAACGATTTTCAGAATAAAATTTATTTAGGTACATCTAACAGGCCGTTATCGATGATATATTTATTTTTACGATGTTTACGCGTAGAGCATCATTTGAGTGCTCCGAGTCATTTGATTAATGAGAAATAATACAAATATAATTTACTATAAATTAGTGAAATGTGTGGTACCGATGTACTGAAATCAACATTTCTTCAATCATAAAATTCCACACTGTCAATTACCTGACGTATATACAGACCGTCCTAAGTAGGGAGGTACATAGAGTCCCGGATGTTAGGCAAATATATAAACGTACTTATATATATATATATATATATATATATATATATATATATATGTTATATACTCGCATACTATAAAGACGTGGTAGACTGGAACAGATTACTTGTGAAAAAATCCGCCCTAGAATAACGGTACATATGTTTGTCAACATATGTATTATTTTTTAAAATTTTTTATTTTTTTATATGTATTACTTGTCAACATATGTTTGTCAACATATGTATGTTGTAACATATGTTTAAACCAGTACTGTTATATAAAATTTCTCGGATACCTTGACTTTATACACTGAATATTTATGGAAATTTCATATGAGACATCATATGAAATTGTTGATGAGGTTATTCGTCTCATCTTGAATACGATTCTCTCTTTTGTATACACGCCTTTCTTGAATAATGTGTATATCGAGAGCATTGCCGTTAGGAAAAGGGGGATGTAACTGGTCAAAATAGAAGTTAAAACGATTTTTTATGAGACTTTTGTCTGTTTGCCTCTATCTGCTTCTCTGAAATGATCGCTTGAAGTTCAGAATAAAGTCTAGACTAATTATCATCCCGAAAACTTTTTGTTTATTTTTGTATTTATATGCTAGTGTCACGCAAAAATGATTAAGCCCGTTTGAAGGAAATTTCCACTAAAATACTGCTGAAGATTCAACTTTAAATACAGACTACTTTTCTGCCGGATCAAATATTCGAGAATTAAAAATTTAAGCAGCCACTTCTGCTTAAATTTTTAATTGCTCGCATAAGAACTGATTAGCAGAAATTGTCAGGACTATCGCAGTAATTCAGTTTAAAGATGAAACTAAGATATAATCTACTTTTACCGCGAACCACAGTATTTTTGAATTATTTTGAAGAAAACTTCGCCGCATTCATAAAAAATCTATGCCAGCACTTCGCTCGCGAAGTCTCACACCATGTTACTCGTATGTAAATAAAGTAAATATATTTTATCTACATCCGGCACAAAAAAAACAGTTGATTACAAAAAGTACCTAAATTAAAGAATAATTTATTTTACTGTACGCCATAACATAAAAACCTTTATTACAGACTACCTGCCGTACGAAGATATGCGCTGCTGCCGACTTTTTTTACTGCTAACGATTCTTACAAACATAATTTTTTATATGTTTAACGGTTTGGACAACATAAGCAATAAAAGACATATGAACGACCGTTTTTCTTCGGTTTATTTCGGTTTTACCATCACTGTTTAGCCCCCGTTTTGACAGAGTGACTATGCATAATAAGCCAATAAAACTTTATTCTCTACTGAAGCTTTTAAGCCAAAGAGCTACATAAAAACATAAAATTTACTCCTTCTCAAAATTAGTTTAGATATTGCGAAAAAGAATTAATTTCTCGATGGTAAACGAGATTTCCATATACACTAAATACACATAAAATTAAATTTAAACATTCAAGAGTAAATAATATTTGTATTAATGTTTACAAGTATTAATATTTTTATATTTCATTATATAAATACGGATATGTTCGGAAAAAAATTCTTACATGGAAACATGGCGTAAATTTCATCATCAAAAATCCCCAATCATAACAGGGTTCCAAAAAGTTTAAATGTCAAAAGAAAGCCCACTAATTAAATTCAACCAGTAAAATTACTATTAAAGATAAAAATATTTTAGATTTGAGAAATTATAAGTCCGTAAAATTAAAAAAAAATTGTATATTTTAAAAATTTTTCGTAATTGCTCCAAAATTACTGATTAGAATACCATTATGAAGTCCTAACGGTGGTCATATGTTTATACAGCGCCCTCATAGCAGCATCCAAGATCAGACGTTTGTCTTCAACGTATCCCGCGTTCCATTACGGTCACGTATAGCATAGATTTGACAACACCAATGGCATATTTTCGTGCCCTAGCTCGAATCTTTTGGTAAGATTCGAGCCCGGGCACGAAGCACTGCCAAGTGCTTGTATGGAGTAACTACCATGACTCACTTGTTTACATAATTTATTGTATTTATTTTTTTTATATGAGATAAACATTTCTATTTGTATTCGACTATCATTCTAAACGTTTACATTAGGATTTCGTATTTCTTCGCTTTAACAAAATTGACACAATTATACAGATATATATTAAACAAACAATTTGAAGTAGGCATTTTACAAACAAACATACCTTAAGACAAATAAAATTACAATAACATTCTTTATTATTTTTATTGCCAAGACATCAGATATATATGGATTTTTCCCAGCCAACCGTAATAAATCTAGACTTTCAAATCACAATATTGTCACAGTGTCTTTCGGTGCCATCAAACAAGTTTCCCAGTACATTTTCTTTTTTATTCAAAAACTGCCGAACCGAATTTAATGCAGATTTAATACGTGCATCAGTAAATATGAAATGTCAAGGGGCAAACTTATCAATTTCTCAGAATTAATACAATTTTCGTTTTGTGTAATGTAATTTACTTACTTTTATAATTGAACATTTTGCTACCTTTTTATCACAAATTGAGAAGTAATTCCATCCAAACACCTAACCAAAACATTCCTACTTTGAACAAAATTATTTTGAGAGGTTTTACCGGAATGAAATCTTTCTTATGGGATCGCCTTACTCCTGTGAAATAACTATTTTATAAAAGATGCATTTATATTAAAAAACTTGTCTAAAAGGACAAATATATACAAAAAGAGGCATTGATACATTTTATATGCATTCAGCAACCAAGTTCTTCGTACTCACTTGCTGTGACGTCTAGTCCCTAAACATCCCCTCTTCCCGAGTAAGGTTGCCAGCTCTCCCGAAATTAGTATGTTAACATGGATCGACTCCCGTGTCACGAAATTTATAAAATACCTTTCGTTTTTTTGTCACTGCCACTCACCACACGAGACACCAAAAACAACTAACAGAGTCAAAAATTATTTACTTTAAAACTTGTGTTTAAGTTGACTGGTTTTTATTAAATTATAAGAAGGGTTTTACCGAAATGTGACACAATATTACACGTTTGCAACATGTGATATTGTATACAGGAAAGGTCTAAAATAGTTTTTTTTGTTAATACCGTGTGTTATAAATTTCTTAAAAATAAAACTAACATGCGCATTGTCCAAAATTATTTTTCGTCCTGGACTTTTCTCCTTATGAGTTCACGTCCTTATGCCGGGATAGCAAAAACATTTTTGTTTTGCTCTGTTCCACGGCTAATATTAATATTACAAACTATAATTTAGAAGTGCGCTCGTATTCTTATTTGATATGTGGTGGTGGTTTAAGCACCTTCATTACGACCCGAAAGAATATTTATTTTTTCAACCCAAAAGAGCATTTAGTCGTTCAAAGTATTAAGCAAAACAATGTGTAACAAATAGCAGCTGACCAAAGTTTTAGAAAATATCGAAATTTTCTCTGACGTTATAATTTGGTTCGAGACGATGAAGAGGAAAGCTGTAAGACAGACCGTATGAAAAGTAATGCCTAGCTGTATTCCTTGATATCTACAAATCATTCCTTTCTTTTGAACAAAAAGGAGCTATTTGAGAGACAATACAAACCGTTAAAAGTAATGACATTGTTAACGAGCCAATGTCACTATCGTTCGGTGTTCGTCTAGGTAGCTCATTAGGGCCTACACTCTTTTCTAATTTACATAAATAATCTGACAAAATTAGACATAAAACGCACCGTACTTACATTCGCTGATGATACTACCCTACTATTAACATAAATAATGTCTCAAAAACTTTGAAGTACAAAACTAATAGGACACTACGCAACGCCAAAACTTGGCTAAATGGCAATGTAATGAAAACCAAGTACATTCCATTCATTAAGTATGATATATATATAAATATATATATATATATAGATATATATAGATATATATATATATATATAGATATATATAGATATATATATATATATATATATATATATATATATATATATATATATATTGCGATCGTCTTTACATTTATGAAACATATATTTCTAAAAATAGTGTATATTTTCATTAACAATAAAAGTGACCCTTAATCCGATCAGTTTTAATAAATAGGGACATCTAAAATACGCATTACGGCTAGCTGGATTTTTAATAAATGATAATTCAAGAAAGTATTTTCCCACATTTGAAACGCTTGGAGTTTTTCGTTACTCTTCTGAACCTGGAGTTGTAGTGATATTTGTTTATCGCTGCCAATGAAATTGATTCAAATAATTTTTATCTACTGCGTAGTCAACGAATACTAAAAAACTATCTTACAACATATAGCAAGTATTATGGTCACTTGAAACTTGTGTTTGAATTTTAAAGAATTGAACTTTAAGTAAATGAATTCCATAAAACGAAATTATGTTCATAAAACCAAATTATTTCCTGGTCCCTTGGATCAGAAACGAATTTAAGCATAACTGAATATCGAAAATTACTTATTTTGTTAGTTTTTCATAGATAAGTCCATATTTTGGATTACTCCCAATCATTTTCAGAGTTCCATAACGAAATAGGAAGCCTTATTATTCCATCACGCACGTCCTGCCACAGTTTCATATGTTTTATCGTTTAAAACAAATCGCTATTGATGTGGCGATTTGAGGATGCTAACAGGCGACATCCTCATATGATAATTGCATAAGTATTCATTAACTGAATTTTTTATATTTAAAAACATTTTTGTGAAGTTGAATAAGCGTGAAAAGTCCGTTAGCAATAAGTTGGTCGATATCAAATTGTGATATGCATGAAATGATGCAAATTGATGCCTCAAAAAAGGATTTCAACTAATGTGGAGTGACATATAAAAGAACGCAATTAACATATCTCTCCGTAATTGTAAAATGGCGTAAATATTAGTTCATGGACGCGTTGACGTTTTGCCATAATTTGCTTTTCATGAACTCTATCGAATGGAGTACTATTTCAAAGGTCTTTCAACGTAAAATAAAGATTCCGTTAGCCATTTTTCACGCATAATCATCGTTTGCTACACATTAAAGGTTACGTGTAAAGTGCCATTGGACCTCTAATTTATCCACAATCGATTTGTCATCTGACAAAGAGTCTAGATCATAGAATTTGATTAAAATTTTCGATTAAAACTATTTCGATTGACTTGCATTAGTTATTTCAAGTGATATAAACAATTACAAAACCTTAATTTACACGTGTTCCATCCAACACGTACTGAGCCAGTATTTAGTCCTACCCTCTCGTTCCACCATAATCTAACTACGTTATTCTACGTGTTATCTACTCTAACTACGTTAATATTATTTACGTACGTATACATAATGTGCTTTTAGACTCTTAAAATAATGTTAACTCCTAAATTCCAATTCATACTTCCTGCAAGTATGGTATTAGACGGCTTCTAGAACTAGAACCATATTAAGAGTACTAAATTTGTGCACAGAAATACGAAGTACTCATTAACACATTATTAGTAAGGGGTGATTTATAACACAGTGAATAAATACAAACAGGTCATAAGTAATTTAAAAATATTTAACGAAAGAATATAGCTGGCTACTGGGTACGGTCAGCAATAAAATGTCTGGTCTGCAATTAGTTCATATCGCCTGTTGAAATTAAGATATAAAATTGTGTTAAGCATTAAAGTCTTAGGTAAAGAAAAGAAATTGAATCTTCTGACCAGCCAAATTAAAAGTTTGCAAACGTTCATCAGTAATAATGTAATTGTTTGCATGTTACGTATAAAATACCCATACAAAACAACACGAGCGCCGTACTAAATGAAAACTTTTAAATAAACCAAGTCAGAAATCTTTCTTTGCGCGAACGATAAAAGGAACTTTCATTATTATAATTGCGGCATAATTTAATCTTTCCCCCCAACAACGTGACTTCTAATTTTGGCCGTCCTACGCATTATCGCCTAGCCGGGGATAAAGTCATTAAGGATGCATGCTGTTAGCGGCGTCAGGCTGTGTGGGTGCCGACGTCGCGTGATACGGGGCCACTCCTAAGTTGTATCATTTCTCCATAGTTGCTGTGGCGTGCCTCTATTCTTAGAAAATCTGCTAAACCGATGAGCGCTGTTGAGACTTAGACAATTATTTAAGTTTTTGTAACAAAATTATCAACCTAGTCTGTGTTATGGTCGATATTCAATAAAATTGGTGAACGTAGGAGACGGCGAGCGATGTTGTAACAAAGCGGAAGAAGGGCATAGTTACCACTTCCGACGTTAAATAATTTTTACAGTTTTCAATTTCCGAAAGAGTTGCCACTTCCAGAGATGCGTTTACAAAACGTCCTTCCGTCCATCCCTACTATTACAATGCTTATGATTAGAACTGAAGTTGCGTTTAGAAAAGGGAAACTGCAAGTACAACTTGTTATCCGCCAATAAAATGATAAAGGATATAAAAGAAATGCCGATTCGTAATCCTAGATGCGTTATACCATACTAGCAAGTTGCTATGGTAAGGAGTAACTATATTACACATTTTAGATCATCAAAACATTCTCACTCTCGAGTGTACGCAGGAGGACGTCGATAATGTAATAAATCACTTAATTAGGTAGTAATATGTTAAATTGTTAAGTATTAGAGTTGAATAACAATCTTCATTATTTCTATTAATAATAGAAGGTGATTAACAGCATTGTTACCATTGCAACAATTGTGTAATCATCTTCTATTACTACTCTTTTAAGTATTTATTATATTTGGCGTTAATTTTGTAGAAATTCATTATTCACAATTAAATGAAACTACGTGATGTAGTATTATTTCTACTTTCTTTAATTACTTTACCACGGCCTAGGTTTCGTTGTATTACAACATCTTCAGGTGTGATATTAGCAAAGATTCTAATATCACACCTGAAGATGTTGTAATACAACGAAAACTAGGTCGTGGTAAAGAAATTAAAGAAAGTAGAAATAATACTACATCATGTAGTTTCATTTAATTGTGATTAAAATTGACAAAAACAAACTCTAATTTAAATATTTCAGTTCGCTTTAAGGAGCTTTACTCCTTGATCGCTTCCTATTATGTTGAAATTTATTCGATTTAGACGGAACTGATATGTTTTTCGAAATAAACTGATATTTTTTCCAAAAAAAAAACGATTGCATTCTGTTTTCCAACTCATTCGATCACTTAATTCCTACTTTACAAAATATACATTCAATGCAGACTTTTTGAAAATCTATTGAGGATTATTTCAATTAGTACATTGAAACAGAATTTTAGTGAATTTGAAAACATATATAGGGACATGATTATAAATCAATGAACTTTTGGTTCCACAGTTGTCCTTTTGTCGTATCAAGAATAAATCAAAATTATTAATAAGCCCTGAACATGGTTTAGTGTGTTGTACAAAATCATTTTAATTATTCATCACTACAACAGAGTTTCCAATTTTCCAAAAATCGAATCTCATCTTCACTCGTAACACTTAGGACGTTTACCATTTTCCGTCGATAAGATACTGTTCTGTCGACAAACATGTAACGAAAAGTTCTTATTTCTCTTACCTCTCAGCGATGTCTATGTTTCTTACACGGTCCCTCTTCACACGACGAACGTTTACACAGGACATGAACAAGAGCAGAACTATTATCAACTTTTTAACGTACTAATTAAGTTTAAGTCTCTTTGCCTTGTTTAGCGTTTGTTAAGACTTGGATAGAAAGCGTCAGTCGGAAAGTAAATTTTCCTGTTTATAACTTTGTGCTGTTTTAGGTCTCTGCACTTTGGTGAATAATTTAGGAGAAAAGAAATTATACCTTAAGATTTGTGCTAACAAATTAAGTCGAAAAAAACAAGACCAAATTAAAACGAAAAAAACCCTTTGTCGGCTATTTCTTTTTTTCTGTATACTTTGGGAAAAAGTTAAGACTAATGTTATGAAAGGGACGCTCTAACTAAGGGCAACTCTTTGCTTCTATTGAGTTTGATAATAAACTTGATGATTTTTTAAAAACTTTAAATCGATACTATTTTTAAAATATAGATCCGATTTTGACCTTAGCCCAGCTATAAACCTCAAATATTTTTGTGTCAAATTTCACTCCAACGTGCTAACAAATCCGACCAGTTTGTTATTACGTAAACATTTTTTTTAACTGAGAATGATATTTTGTGACTCTAAAGAACGTGATCGGCAAAGATATAATAAACATATGTGTACTGAAGACTATTATAACAAAACCCGCGCGAGTGAAGCGGCGAACAAAATCTAGTTTCATATAATCAATTTAACCCGAGTACTTAAACGTTACAATATAGCTAGGGTAATACATTTTATTTGGTGTTTCGTACTGATTTCAGTAAAAACTGAACAAGTAGTAAATTTATTAATTAGATTAGAATTCGGTGCCTGTCAAATAATCCGCCAAAATTCGTCTGTCCAATCTTTTAGAATATTAATAGCTTGAGTTAGAAACTTTAAATTTTGCATGATCGTAATAAGAATATATCGAAATTATATCTAAAATTAAAATCTAAAATAATTTTTGGGTTTTCGACTCCTAAACTCCGAAAATGGAATCAGAGAGATTTGTGACATGTAAAATAACCTCAGAATTGAAGTACACGTTATACACGCATCATAATTGTTATACACGCATCACATTTTATTTATTTGTACCAAATAATTAAATTTTTATACGACAAAAAATGAAAATTATTTGGATTCCTTATTTTCGAATACATACACATATTAAAAGTACCCTACTATGGTTTTATTGGTTACGATGGGTTTAATGGTATGGACCATCCGTTTTGCGAACTCCAACTCACACTTTATATGTGACCTTACCTTGTACTTTTTAGGGTTCCGTAGCCAAATGGCAAAAACGAATCCCTTATAATTTCGCTCTGTCTGTCTATTTGTCAGTCCGTATGTCACAGCCGTTTTTCTGAGTTTTATATATATATATATATATATATATATATATGAAATTTGGATGGAAGGTGTCTTCTATGAACCGCTATGAATTATGAAATAATAATATATGGCTTCCATACATGTGACTGAGGAATGAAAATGAAAAAATCAGCGCAAAGGATGTGGGGTATCGTTGGTTAGGTCTTAAAAAGGATATACAGGTTCCAAAATGACTTTCATATTGAAGTCAATAGTTGGTGAGATATACGTTTTTAAAGTCTTAAAGTGTGTGTTGTATTAAAGAAGTTGGGGAGGGGGCTCCGCAACTTTTTAACTAACGTCTGTAAAATTCTAATAAATATAAGGTAGTAACTTAAAGTAAACTCTCAACAAAAATTGGTTTGAACAAAATATGTTGTTAAGCTTTTGAGATGTGGGATATTTCGGTAGCGACCGCAACAATAACTTTGTTTTTTAGAGCGTCTTTTGGAAATATAAACTCGCACTTGACCGGTTTTTTATATGTGTAACACGATTTATTCAACGTATAACATACTTTCACATAACTTACGAGTTCAATTAACGATTAATTATTGCTCTACGATGGTATTTTAAGACCAAGACAAGAAAAAAAACCAAGACAATGTACTGAAGGCACATAACTGAATAATAACACATAACCTTGACGTTGTCATGTCTATTTTTGATCTACGTGGTACGCGGAGTCTCTGATTACGAGGATCATTTGTTCAATATATTCAATTTTCTAAAAGATAGTATTTATATTACCTCTAATGAGTGCTGTAGAAATAGGGAACAGTGTGCAGTATTCATTAATGTAAAGAATTTGTTCTCACAGAATTAGGTTTTTTAAGGTTTCGTACCTCAAACTGAAAAACCTAACCGTTATAACGTCACTCGCGTGTCTGTTTGTCCATTTGCCACAACCAATTTTCTCAGAAACCATGTGACAGAGAAGGTCTTGTAACTTTTTAATATGTACCATGTTCTTAGGCCTGTAAAAAGTTTGGTAGACGATATATTTTCGTTGTGAAAAATTAATATTTGTAAATAGTTTGAAAAAAATCCTAAATGTTTATATGTGCCTAGATATGTAGGAAATCCTCGTAGTGCGAGTTCTACTCGTGTTTGACAAGATATTAAGTATCATGTCACCAAAAATACGACCTGGAATCGGACCTACATGATTGAGTAAGTCTTAGCGAGTTACTACCAAGCACTACAAAAATTATCTAAAACTATAAGCAGGCGAAATAAAAGATGGTACAATTTTTTCTAAAGTAAATTAATGACGTACGGCAAAATATAATAAATAAGCTTACCACTAGATACGAGCTTCGATTACTACAGATTTACATCTATTCCGAACGAGATAATAAACTATAGTATAACGCAATAAATATTTTTTAAATATCACATCGGAAAACCCTTTCCAACCTTGATGGAACAAATACGTATTTATAAATTCGGCCGAAATTCGAAAACCAGTTACTGAGATAAAACAGTGCCAAGATAAATGTTTATTAAAACGTGTTTAATTTACTAGGCATTGTCCGTTACCGCTCAGAGGTCCGATGGCCCTGCGATATGATATGGGTATCAAAACCTCCTTTTATTTATGCCCTTTGGGCATTTTAAAACTAAGTCCCTCACCACGGCGGCGCGAATGTAATGAGTTAGTGGAAAAGGGTATGAGGAAAACATATATATTTTAACTGTTATACCCCAAACATTCGATTCGTTATTACGCTTGGATTTGTGTTTTCAACTTTGGCTAATGATGAAAACAATTACATATTTTGTTTTAATGTCTTTACTATCTCATGTTTAAAAATAAAAACATTAAATTGTATCATGTGGACAAAACAAGTACAGCCTAATTAAAAACACGTTTTGCTTATCAGGTAATCACTTAAGTAGGAAAACGCGAGAAACTTAAAAGATATAATTACGTAGACATTTCCTTCTTGGGCGAAGTGGCAAACACTCTCAGACGGCGGCTGTCTATTGTCGTTGTGAATAAGTTTAAGAAGAAATTAAAGTCGATGACGCCTCCCAAGTGTCTCTGTAACTTTGCAAGTAAACGACGCTGGCCTTTCAAACCAATCACTGAAACAAACTTAACTGCTACTTAATCTGGCTTGAACGTATTATTCTTGATTGGGATGCTCATTTCGCGAATGGTTAAAATCGTAAATACTAATGGTACATACAATTATAATATTTAATATTATCGGACTTATTATATAATATTATCGTAAGGCATTCAGACTTTCGTAAGGCATACTACTTTGAATTTGTACAATATATACTGAGCCACAATGTTTAAATAAATATGTTAAGTACGAATAGTACTAGCACTACGTACGTTCCGTACTCATTTAGGCACATATGAAAGTTAAAACATTTAATGGTAAATAGTATTTCTGTTAAATTGTTTAAAAATAGTTATTATTAGTTTTTTCCATGTATATATGGAAATCTCATTTTTAAATTATGATATCCAGAATAATCGTTATAGATTTCAGATCTTTTTATTCGGAAACTATTTAACGTTGAAACTGTCAGCTTAGTTTACTGAACTTACTTTGTTTCGAAATAATAAGAATATAAAAAAAAAATTAAATCAATTTTGAGGTAAGCTTGGTATATAAAAAGGTTTTTACTTTTGAATACGTATTAAATGGGCGAGTTCAAAAGATCATAAAATTATTTTTTTTTTCAATTTTACGTAAGTTTGTTCTAACTACCGAAAGCCGTCAATTTGTTCAACTTGGATTAACTGAAAGTATAAAGAAGATTGTTTAGCAATATTATTCTACTCGAGCAACATTCAACTCCGTGGCAAGCAAATTATTCTTTCAGCAACAAATCATTCAACTCAGCAAGCAAATAATAATAATTTGTATTTTGTAAACACGTTATTTTAGAGAAAACCCGTATACAAAATAGGCAATAAATAAATAAGAAAGGGTTAATTACTTTATAAATTTTCACAACCTATGCATATTTGTCACCACAATATGGAAAAATTGGGACGTAGGAAAACATATGGCATTATAGTATCTGTGAAAGTTAGAAAACATTCAGTATTTATTTTCTCTAACTTTCGCCCTCCTAATTATGTCTCCTTTCACCCCTAATTCTTTATTATTTGTCATCTCAACACATGAACTTAATTGTTTCTTTCTTTTTAAGAGTACTTTTTATTTGTCTTATTATTATGGTTTTGCAATAATTTAGTGATTTTTACTTAACAGTTTTGCAATCTATTTTTTTTAACACGTAAGTAACCGCATAATGTGCCTTGCGTATCTGCACATATCTGGCATTTGCACGCGAAGGCGAGATATGATTAAATTAAAAATGTCATTCCCAATTTACCTCACTGGGATTCTTTACCTAACAGCAGATTTCCGTATGCATACTGTTTGATTCCTATCATTTCTTAAAAAATTACATTAAATGAACTTTCATAAATTTATTTTTTACCTATTACATACATCTATTAATCATTTTCCATTTTACGAAATTCCTCTATTATTTATTCACAAAACAGTCAAGGTTAAATTGGTTTCGCAACATTTTTCGTAACCGGTTTTCATATTTTTAATAAATTCTATCCGATTTTTTGCTTTCATCGTATTGTTTTGTCACAGAGCATACATTACGTAACTGCGCTAGTTCAGCCATCTATGATTACCACTCGACGGACCGACACACCAAGCGGGGCGGGTCGGTTAACATCGCACGGTGCGGACACGTCACTGTCCTATAACTGATTAATTATTAACATAATTATCATTTGCGCTGCGTTTATCATTTGGACCTAGCGAGGTAATGTTTTTATACATTGTAGGAGGTAAATGCTTTATTAGTTTTCGTTCACACGCCAAGCTAAGTGTTTTATCGTTTATCATTGTCGTCATTATTACTTCTTAATTATTTTTTTTCCATTCCCGCCAGCAATTGTTAAAATAATTGCCCTATAACTTATTAATTATTAACATAATTATAATTTGCGCTGCGTTTATTATTTGGACCTGACGAGGTAATGTTTATTGTTTTGTGTTACCTGCCATACATTATAGGAGGTAAATGCTTTATTAGTTTTCGTTCACACGCCAAGCTAAGTGTTTTATCGTTTATCATTCTCGTCATTATTACTATTATTATAATTTTTTAACTATTCTTTTTCCATTCCCGCCAGCAATTGTTAAATATTATCTTTGTTTGACTGGAAGAACATGCATTTATAGCAATAAATCTATGTATCATATAATGCTATGCGTATATGCATTAAAGTCAATAAACAATTACATAGTCTCTAGGCTAATTAGAAATGGATATTTGTAAAAAAATGCTGTTTACGAAAAATACTACCATTTAATAGATTTACATATATATAGATTTACATATATAAAGATTTAAATTAAGATTTTGATCTTAAAATATCCTATAATAATAGGCCACATTAAATTGCTGATATCTTGTCAGGGACTCGGTGAAAATATGACGAAGATATAAACTCAAAAGGGATAAATGCAATTTTTAAAAAGAAAAATTTTGTAAATATAACTTTTCTCACTTCTATAATGCCCGTTATCATAGTTTCCATGTTTTAACTAGATTGTGTTAAATTTTTAAGCTTGAGAAAACTTTTTTTTTGCTTTCTCAAGACCTTTTACTTCAGTGACGATGCCAGCGGATACTATAAACGTTAAAAAAATATCATCAACATGTTAGTACGACAGTAATTTTGGTAGACCTGTTGAATGGAACTTCTTTCCTTCTTCTTATGGGGAAAACTCATGTGATGGGATTATCATAGTTGTTATATAAATATTTACTGACTACCGTCGCTTTACGCGTAAAAATAATTATTATAAGGATAATAATACAAGTACACGACAAATAACAAAGTAACATATCTTCATACGTTTGTAGTCAAACGTTGTTCTCATTAAATAAGCAATTATTCATATTTCGAGATGTGTCAATCAAAATAAAAAATTAAATGAGTGCGAGTATCCTTTAAGCGCGGTTAATTTACGGTTGTGGTAAGGTTATTTTGCAAAGTAACAACTATCAGTGGCACGTATCTTGAAACATGGTTGATTTACTACCATCGGTTAAGCGAGTTCCATTGTACATCTCCAGCATTCATAATCAGACCCTGGCCTGGTCGATGGTGAAGTTATTTTGCAAAACTAACAACTATCAGTAGCAAATATCTTGAATCACGGTTGATTTATTACCGTCCGTTAAGGAGTTCCATTGTTCTTCTCCAAAACTTATCATCAAACCCTGGCCTGGTCCATGGTGAAGCTATTTTGCAAAGTAATAATTTTCAGTAGCAAATATCTTGAATCACGGTTGATTTACTACCATCCGTTAAGAAGTTCGATTCTTCATTTTGTAATTTCATCATCAGATAATTACCCTATTTATAAGGGAGCACTTCGCTAGTATACACTTTCAAACACAATAATTATTAGTGGTAAACTTTATAAAAATGCATTAGAAATAAATTCAAATATATTCACATGTGTATATAACACATATACTCACAAAATTCTATAGTCAGTTGATACTTCCAAATAGAGAAAATTGCACCATAACTATAGACTTTACTGAACTTTACTTCCGTCCGAAAAAAATATGAGTTGCTCTCAAACTCGCGTCTAAAGAAGTTTTACTTAAAAATCAAACATTTCCAAAAGCAATCAAACGGAAGAGCTGATTTGATTTTTCATTTACTTTTTTTGCAGAACTTTAAATCCATCTTCATAAATGTGTCGAGTAAAACGCAGCTCGGTCGCAGTTACGTCTTATTAGAGCGACGCATCGAAGTTGTGTATGCGCCATTGCACTCGTGTGGCGAGCGGGTCACTCAGTGTGATACCTCCGCGACAGTATGTGTCCTAGTTATGAAATTGGCATCGAGATTGCAATGAACAAATATAATTCAGCATACTGCCTGGAATGTACATATTTAGGAGACAAGCAAGAATATTTATGGCGTATTTACTTTATTACATAGTAGGTTTTAGTCAATCTCCATAGGAATAAATGAAGGCAATTTTAGTTGTATTCATGAAAGAAACTATAATATAAAAGGAATAATGCATCACAGTAAAAGTTCTTTACACAGCTACGATTCCAGCCCGTACAGAAATTCTATTAGTTCGTTTCATTATAAAGGGACGTTTCTTTACCGAGTCAAATGTATGGAAAGAAAATAATGTTAACTAGTTCATTTTGTTACAAAGGTAAATTCGTTTATTCGGTCTGACAAAAAGTAACAAAATTTTATTAGTTTGTCTTGTTATAAATATGAAGTTAGTTTGCAGAGTCACAAAAATGCAGTTCGTTTACGGAGACGAGCGTAATGTAACAAAATTTTGTTAGTTCGTTTCATTACAAGGTGATATTCGTTTATTGAATCGAGCTTAATGTAACACAATTTTGTTAGTTCGTTTTATTACAAGGTGAAGTTCGTTTACTGAATCGAGCGTAATGTAATATAACATTTCGTTAGTTCGTTTTTCACAAAAAAAAAAGTTCGATTAAAGTCGTAGGTACGGTAATATATCAAAACAGACAACTTCGAGTAAATTGTACAATAGTGCGTTAATAAATTTTTCAATTAAGCATTTATTTAGATTCTGTAATTAGTATTACATATTAGATAAGTAAACTTAAGTAGAGTCGAGTCTGGTCAGTACAGATCTTTCGTCTCACTGAGGTGATCGCCAACAAGATTTCCGTACATCTCTTGTATGAGTGTCTTTTTTTTATCGACCACATAAAATAGGTTAAGTACATTCATAATACTAACCACATAAAATAAGTGCATTTATAATACGTGTCATATTTTACGTGAATGATAATTATACTACAATTCCGCGTGCACGTCGTGCGCTAACGTTTTGCTATTGAATGCGTAACAATCCCGTAAAATATCGTTTTTTTAAACCAGGCAAATTACAAATACGCATGTATGAAACGCATGTTTGGTATTCCGTAAGGAAATTGAAAAATCAGAAAATTAAGGTATCAACTAGGTGCCTGTCCCATCCGTCTGTTCGCCGGTCGTACGCTATTTTCTCAGAGACCTTATCACTTGATTATGACAAATATAAATGTAAAGAAAAAAAAATATTAATTTCCAATTTAGGGGTAATTTAGTATTTACCATCCAAAATGGTTATTTTTTGTGGAACAACAAAGATATCGAATGCCATTCCGGAAAGAAAGCATTGTGATTATGCCATAGACTTAATAAAAAAGAAATGTTAAAGGACAATATATTTTTCATCATTTGCTTCTTATTTTATTACCTACATTTCCGCTTTCAATTTTTAATTTATTTAAAACGACTGCTACAATACAATCGGGACGATCTCTTTATTTTCAGGTCCTTAATCATTGGCTCAATATTCAGATAGATTTTCAATAAACCGCGGAACGAATACGTACCGGTTGATCGTTCGTCGAACCTATGGCTTGTACCTTAATTAAGTAAAGCTACAACGGTCGCTTGTGCGCCTTATGAGAGGACCCTACGCGATTTACGACGCTTAACCTTCGGCGGTACGCAAGATTCAGTACCAACTGGGCCGGGAGCCGACGACTTTGTGAATTAATTATTGAACTCGGATCGTTGCTGCTGATGGAATTTGTGGTGACTCTGCAGCTCAATAACTTGTAAACATATCAAAATGCGCGTAATTTGTGTGAAACGATAGTTCGTGTTAATATTTGTTGAATAGTTTTTTATATTACTCGTAGAATAGACAGAGTTTTCGTGCGGCTCTAATACCCTCAATTATGTTGTTGATATAATAAGCAACAATACATATGGATCTGTGGAAAAGGGTTAAATTTTTTAAGATATCTTTGGAGACTGGAAAACCCATTAAAAGTAATTTTCACCCAAGAACATTGATAACTCGGCTCATATCTCGTATACCCACCCACTCTACAACTACATCACCCAACGAGTAAAAACTTCCTAGAAAACATTTATGGAGATCTACTCATTTTTGTTTTCTCAAACACTCAATATCAGTTCGCAAAATATACAAGTACTTGTATATATAAAAATTTAGGTGCAAACACTTCTGATTTCATAATAATTAAAAATTTTATTTAAAAAAAATTATTTAAATTTCTATTATATTAAACTGATAAAAACCATTTCACGGCGCCCTGTCGGAACATGCATGAAACAGTGGCCCGTAGTAATAAATAACTCCAGAAATTGTCGATGTAGTAATATTGAAAACTTTAGTATTTAAAAAAACTACTTAAAAGTTCTATTCATTAAATTACTATTATGCAAGTATCTACAACTTTTTTCATTTTTCAAGTAAAATTTCTTTACGTACGCTTGACTTGGGGAGTAAGCTGGTGAATGCGTGACGAACGCGTTACGAAAAGTGTGATTGGGCGAGGCGAACGGAAGTTGAGAGGGAGATATAAGTTAGTGAAGGCAGAA
This sequence comes from Druceiella hillmani, assembly GCA_039881145.1. Taxonomy (NCBI): domain Eukaryota; kingdom Metazoa; phylum Arthropoda; class Insecta; order Lepidoptera; family Hepialidae; genus Druceiella; species Druceiella hillmani. Next base: position 12,641,354 of record JAYKKI010000047.1, on the reverse strand, counting down.
AGAGAGAGAGTTACGTTTCGTATATTACTATAGGGGCAAGAGAGAGAGAGATATTTTATTTCTCTCTTTCTCTCATAGCCAGTTATGATTCGTATATCTAAGACACAGTGCAAGCCTATTGTTCTGTATCACACTGTAGGAGCAAGAGAGAGCGCGCACATTTTCTTTCTCTCATAACCGGTGCATGAAATATATGTATATATATATATATATATATATATATATATATATATATATATATATATATATGCGAGTTTGCTAGCGTTACGCGAACTGTGATTTTTTTATTACTTTGCAATTTCATTTCGTTCTTGAACAATTTTATAAATTATTATTTTGTTCAATACATTAAATATTCCACGTTTAAAGTGAATAAAATTGTAAATTCATTTTAAAGTTCATATTTTGTGAATTTGAAGTTTTACTTCAGTCGTGTGGTCTAAAGCACATTCGTTTTTTTTAATACACGATGGAAAAATGGGAACGGGGGCGTGTGCGCATTACATATCTATAGATTTGAAGGACCAATATGTTAGAACGGAAACGAAAAATGGAAATTAGTCAAAATAGAAGTCCAACTTCATTATGAAAGACCTGTCCAATGACACCTCATTCGATGGGATGAGCGAAAAAAGATTTTTACTCTATTTACATGAAGAAGTGCTTTAAAAACTGGTTTTGATAACATTATACTGCATATTAATTGATTTACGCACATAAGCAAAAAACTGTTGAGCAGTGAAGCTGTAACAGACGTACATATGGATAGTTACAACAAAGTTAGTTATAAGGGTTTCTTGTCCGCCACTCCTTCAAGCGCTATAATATAAAGACGTGACGTCATAAAATCGTTCCTATTGCCAGAACATAACTTTCTAATGACAAGAATATAATTGAATACAAAGATTATTATAAAATACAATATCGTGTATCATACAGAGCTGGTCTTGTAAATTCGAGGTCTTGCAATTCGGTCAGTACTTTATTCTGATTATAAGAAGCAGTTTAAATAGTAACTAAAACTGAGAAACAAATTAAGAGCTTAGCCGAAAATAGCTGATGACCAGATCTGATCAGTGCTTCAGGATGCAGCGATGTGCTTATTTTTGCCGCTAATTTTAGACTCGTTTTATATTCTGCGCCTGGAAAGCGTACGTTATTTTATCTCGGCGAATTAGATCGCCTAGTGCTGCTAAAATGTTTTTAAAACGATTTACGCTTTGAATTACCATTAACTAATGGAACATAGTGAATCTTTAAGCTCTGTCCAGATGTACGTTAAATCCATTTTCCACTTAGGGAGGGGTAACATATATAACGCCATGCAACTCAATCATGTATCAAGTATATCTATTGAGTTTGTACATTATAACGCGCTGCTCTATATTTCTACCACTCCTTGCGTTATCGGCTAGGTATTCTATCTCAGATATTCACTTCCGTCTTTTGCTGCCAATGTCTATGTTCAGTATGATAAAAAGGTACTCAGTTAAAAATTTAATTAGGTATTTTTTAAATATTGACGCTGACGAAAATATTTTAAAACATAATGAAAATTTACTGTAGCAAAGATGGAAATATTGTTAGTTCATAAATACCACGCTTTCGATATACTCGGCGGTAGGCCGGGTACGGCTAAACGGTTCGACGCGCGTCTGATATACTCGGCAGTAGACCGGGTATATTATTGTTTACGGTCGCTAAAAAACTGCGAGTTCTCAACACGCAGTGTGACGCACGCCGCGTATAATCGATGGCGGGTCGAGTATACCCGAAGTCTCTCTTCGAGTTGTGCATATATATATATACACATATATATATATACATATATATATATATATATATATATATATGTGTGTGTGTGTGTGTGTGTATATACACACGTACGCACGCACGCACACACAAATACACACGTGTATATTACACGCTCTCTCTCTGCCACGTTTCGGGTATGCTCAGTACATTTATAAAATCCACCTTTGTAATGAAGACGCATATTTTCCCTTTAAACACAGTACGATTATATCGGTTGCCAAAATTTTCACTTCCACCATGTGTTTCCAAATTGTTCATTCATATCGAATGATTAAATTTAAAAAAATTGGTTTTGACAGCCGGCTTCTTCACCAATCGATTGTAAGACCCTTGTTTGCCTTTAATGATGAAATATTATTTTTTATCACTTTGCAGATTGAAAGGGTGATTGCAAACATCAACGAATATTTTGAGGATCAAACATTTTCAATTAAATAGTGATGGAAATATTACCTTGTGATGAGACATTTACCTAAACAAATCTGATTAAGCAGGCGGATATATATACATGGTATGTGGAAAAATTAAACTGCGTATACATATATACCTGATATATCCAATTTAAACATTTATTTGAACTATTTTCAAAAATAAATATCGGGGAACTAATGTGGCCGTTCAAAATTTCCATAAAATCGATCATGCATGTAAAGAAAACTGTTATTTACGTGCACCTGAAATATAGTTTATAATAACAATCATAAAAATTAAAAGAGGAAATGATTGTAAAATAAAATATCTATCCAGATCGTGCGTTGATTTCGTGACCTTAGCTCGCGCTTTCTAATTCATCATTTTAAGAATCGCATGATGTGTTAGTTTTTTTCAACCGCTTTGACTAATTATATCTCCAAAACAGTTCCTATATAGAGAGTCGACATTTTGGGAATTAATATCATTATAATGTAATATTTTTACCATAATTCAATTAAAAATGCTGGGGTCGCGTAACGAGCGTAAAAGCCTCTGTTTGTAGGGTCATACTTTTTGGTCTAGAACATTTTTCGTAACGCCTCTCTGCTAAACTTTGGAAACCAACCAAAACACTATACCCCCGCCACCCTAACGCCGAAACCCATAAACGTAGATGGTAAAATAAATAAAGGCAGTAGCGAACGTAGGAGCCATCATAGTTTACAGCAACAACTCGAGGCGAGGCGCGTTCGGGATGAGACCCCGGAATATTTTATGTCGCGCCTCAGTCGGCGAAACATAATATAATTTGTAAGAAAAACTTTATGTCAGGTAGACAATAAAATCCTAGCTTTATGTGTTTATTGAAGGACCGTAAAGCGTTTTTACATCGGCTGCGGTGAGGCGGGGTGGCGGGCTCCCGGCCTGTCCCGACGCGTTCTCGTTACGTCTTTACGGCCCATTCGATTCCTATTCAATGCGACTTGACCGCGCGTATTGATCGCGAGCGATGTATGAGGGATGCAGCGACGTTTGCCGTTTGTGCCTTGGAAATGGCGGTTTTACATATCGAGCTTGGGGTAAAGGTTTATTTGTTTTCGTTTTATGGATGGGCGCAAGGGAAGGCCCGAACGGCCCTGGTAAAAACGTACCGGAAGGTGTAAAACTAAGTAATACGTCGTCGGGCTCGATATTTCAATTCAAAGTGAGACCCTTATAGGCAACTCAATAGGAATGACCGCACCATTCGAACTGTTGCGCTGCCAATGTCATACTGGCATCGGCCTAACTCAAAATCTTTAAGTGTCATTCCCGAACACGCCACTGCTCTCTGTGAAATTATTTCCTTTTAGCATTGCAATCTTTTAAACAATTTAAGCTGGCAAGATAAGCATCCCTGCCCGTGTACAGAAAAGGACGCCATCGTAGTGTAACCCCAAAAAACAATGGGTTTTTGTCCGTTCTGGGGTTCGAAATTTTTTTAATTTGATCGGAATCTAGATATTACCTTACAATGAGACTAGAGCTAAGCCTGAAAAATTAAATTGAACATAGAATCAGCTTTAGCTAGATACGACTGGTTAAAATGGTTAAGGACGACTTATGCATTACACAATTCTTAAAATGTTAATTGGAAAGCGCGAGTTAAGGTTATACAAAATTAAAGCAAGATCCGGAAAGACAGATATTTTTTTTTTGTCTTCGAAGCATTTTTTTCCGAATGGTGTAAAATTGAAACAGTTTTGATGATTACAGAGAGACATTGAAGCTCCACAAACTTCAATATTTTCCACATAATTCTAATTCGCTTCTAAACATTTTTGAAATAGATGCCTCAATTTTTTATGCCTGCCGCGCATGGGCAACGTTTCTACCTCCGTTTTAAGTTCGCCGCCACTTATTTGGCGGAAAAATGAAAACGAATCGACGTAGTCGTCACTCAAGAGAGGAGGCACCCGTTCGGAGTAAACTTTTGAGTATTACAACTCGTTCTCCATTATCTTTGAAAAATATATGTATAATCATCCAATTTCAATGATAGGGGACAGTCTTCCCGTAATTTCATCGAGTCTTCCTCGAGAATTTCACGAACCTCTTCATCGATACCTATACGCCGGAATGTTGAAGATCGTCCGCTTCTATTCTCGTCGTGCACTTTTTCCCGTCCCTCTATGAAAACTTTAGATTGATGCCACATCGCACGTACTGTACATCATGTTTTTTCTATACCGTAAATAGTAGTTGCTCATTCCTTGTAGTTAAAGTTACATAATAGTAGTTCGCAGTTCGCAACCAGAAGAAGCAGAGAGTGCTAGCTCCGTAGCTCACCAAACGATACTAACAAACAAGTCAATGCCTGCCAAAAGATAAAAAAATCATTATAGCCGCTATGTCCCAATAAATACTCCTCCAAAACCGCAGTTCAACCACCCTTCTCTTTTAGAATAAAAAAGGGACAATTACTTTTCTGAACGGCCTCCACCGTTCAAAGTTTAATATATTTCTATTTTTAAACTTACATGACAGGTTTCATGCCAGTTCCGGGCGGCCATATTTGATCGAACGTACTTAATTTTGAAAAATAGTCCTTTTTTTTGAAAATATATTTTAAAATTAGAGATTAAATACATCAGGAACTATTGCATATAAAGCTAATTTTGTCCGCGGACACTTTATATGTACAAATTGTTATCTGGACTACTTGATTGATTATATTTCTGTTACTATCACTCTAATCAAGTTAATTTTTTTCTTACATTAATTAAAAAGTCAGTTTTATTTCAAGTAAGGGCAAATAGTGAAAGTTCCCTTCCGTCGAACTTCACTCGTTTCACCTAACCTAATTGTACTGAAAGCAAACGCACTTTTAAGTAAATTGTCTTCACATTTCTTCAATGAAATGAAAAAATGCTGATGTTTCGACGTACATGAAAAGAAGGAAAATGGAAATTAATATTTTTCATTATTTACTAAACATTTCCGTACTATATAAACTTACAGAACTAACAAACTAGCGAAAGTTGGGTGACGTTATCATCGTGCATCTGGCAAATACATGTGTTATGGGACTCGTTCAGTCATTTCTGCACCAGCATTTATTTTTGTTAATAACTAACTATTCACTTATCTCACGTCGCTAATGATATCGATTTACATTTTGATGATTATTTTAATCAGCCGTCAGAATTGTGCTGGAGAAAACTGCGTGGCGGATCCCGTTAGGAAATAGTCACAAAGTTTTGAAATTAAAGTAAGTAAACGTTGAGCAACGATATCACAATCATAATAGCGACATATCGTTATAGGGTCATTCCATGTCAAATCAACGCACTGATTCCGATCTAATGTCTCAGATTTCCATGATTTTTGGTATGCAGCAACATACCATAGACTTATGAAAAAATACCAAATTTCATATGTACAGCACAATTAATTCTGAAATTAAACTTTTTTCAATTTAATTCAATTTTAATTAAATTGAAAAAAGTTAATTACTTTTCTTAAAAAAATACACGTTTTGACACCTCTAATTGCCTGGATGTTGGAAACCGGTCCACTTTTGAGTCTAATTTTGAACCGTTATAACTACGTTAAAATAATGTACGAACAAACTGCAGATAACATGGAAATTTAAAAAAAAAACTTCAATGGCAAATATTGCTAATTTTTGTAATGTAGATTATCTGCTGTGACGACCCGTTTCCTTTTACAAAATTGGTCCCTGGAAATAATTTTTATTTATACAAACAATTATACTACTAGTTTAGCTACGTTTGAAGGGATTACGACAATGAAATCAACAAAAAAGCTCGAGCCTGTATAAAAACTAATTAATACAAATTGTTTGTTATTGCAATTTTATGTTACAATTTTGGGTCGTACAGTTCTGTACTCAACCAAAGCACAAAATAAACGACTAAAATGTTGAGAATACCATTAAGAAATTAACGTTAAATAATCCATCATGTAAAAAAGCGATTAAAACAAATGCCACTGGCCAAATCCAGGACGGACTCCTGCGAACAAAAATATTCATCGTTTTCCGAACAACGTCTCCATGTTACAATTACGGTTCATTATACCACTAATTTTGTTGACCCAACAAAACAGACTCTCGATAAGAAAGTGTAACGTCACAAGACACTTTCTAGCCTGCTAATGAACGGGCGTATAAATTAAATTTCAATGAAGCTCTCGCCATCGAGTCCAACACCTCCAGGCACACAAACATTAACTCGTGTTCAAATTGTTTATGGAGTGGAGGTACGCGGAGGGGCATTAGGAACAGAGATGGCATATTTTTGAGTGGAAAGGGCGTGTATTCAGATAAACATTCAAAAGACGTCTATTGTCCCCGCGACGACGGTAGACGTCTTTGTCTCGGCGAGGAGTACCAGGGGGAGGTTAGTACTCGGAGGTCGTGATATTTAAATTCATTGAGAGGTCATATACATTTACTCCACCTTAAAGCGTGAAGCTATACGCAATATAATTGAACGCGTTTATATACGTTTAGCGTAATTTAATAACGTTTGCGTACTAACAATTATGTATGGAAGTGAATTTTGGACACTTCAAAGGGGAAACGAAGGCGCGGCGGTACGAGGAATAAGTTGACGTTATAAAATTGAAAATTAAGTTATTTTGATAACAAAGCGTGATTATTTGTAAGGGGTAGAGGAAAAATAACAATATTGACATGTGGCATAAAGAGGAAATTAAGTAAATATGTTTAGTACGCGGATACCTCGTATTGAGAGAAGGTATAATAGGTATAAAAGTTTAAACATTTAAGGATACGTAATATTTCTATTGAAATATATATTATTTTTCACTATGAAAAATGTACCTTTCACAAGAGCAAGACTACTTTGAAATATACTTGAAGAATACCTTGCACGTCCATATCTTTTCATATCATTAATTAAGTCGACCGAAGCAAATTTGCATTCAAATATTTATTAAATCGGGATGTCGACTGTCCCGATTTTTTTTTAAATTATTAAATAAATGTATTTGTTAAAAGGGTGTAAGCACGGATGTGAATACGCAACGCTGCATCAACAAACATCACTAGATTAAATTTTAAAAGACCATTTCAATTATACTTCACTGGAAAACATTCAAAAATAATTTTTATTTATTTCTATGTATTTCTTTAAAATGTCATACACATAGTTCGGATTTAAACCGAAAGAGCTGTAACAGATGAACAGATAGACAGACGTGACTAAATTATAATTAGGGTTCCGTTTTCTCCACTCGGCTACGGAACCCTAAAAAGGATAAATTTCAGCGATTGGCAATCAGGAAACGGCAAGACATAAAATACAATTTATGACCATAATATAAAACAAAAAAGGTATCTTCATAAATAGGCGTATATTATATTTTTTATTATATCGAGAATTGTTAACAACAAAAATGTAATGAAGTACGTAACAACATTTCAGAAACGATTACAAAAAATAATCAATATCAATAACTTTTTAAATGTGTAGCCGTTTGCCTAAAGGAGTTGAAAAGAAACTATTAACAATTGGCATTGACGTAACTACGTTTTGTCGTCAAAGTGAATGTATTATTCGCTCCATGAATTTTGCGGTGTTTTTTTTCGACGCTTCTTTCGAGCTTGCAAATTTCACGGTTAATATTCATGGATAATAATTTCCTCTATACAAATATGTTACATATGTGTATAGAGGAAATAACAGGACATAATCTGCACTGTTTCATCTTGCCGATTCAAAGATTTCCGTAAAAATAGCGTTTGCCCACTATTACTAAACATAACCTGACTTTCATAAAATATAGATTGACGGTTTAAATAAAATTTAAAGGTCTCATTTTTTCATTTTCTCTTTGTAAAAATGTAATTTTTCTTTCTATAACATCTGAGCCAAATACATTGCAATTAGGTAAGATCCAAACAGGCACTCGGCTTTGGTTGGTACCACTTTTTTAAAGCGGTCTCATACACAAATTTGATTACAAGATTATGAAAACTAAAAGGTGTGCAAAGTAAATTTTTATTCCTAGATATATGTATAAATAAGTGGTAAGATAATGAATTAATTAGACGATAATAATATTCTTCACTTCTATTCCGTAAAGATTTTAGTTATAGATTTATTTAAAACATTGTTGAAAATGTCTAGTAATATTTGTTGAGAGGGCGTCACCTTCGCCTGATGAGCCTGAAAAGCGTTATTCAATATCCAACCCCACCCTTTTAACTGCATTTAATTAATAAAAGAACAAGGCAAAGAATTTTGTTAAGTACTCCAAATTACGCAAGAAAATGTAAGAAATATAATGTAAATAGTACGTCTTTCATTGGCGCCCCACGCTTTTTGGTATTATAAATTTATACGTCTGCACACAAAAATTATTCTATACTATTTGCTTAATTTTATAAAAGTGTGTTTTCTATATTTTTTTAAAATATATTCACATATGTTTTCTCACGTCGTTTAAGAATGTTATTTAAATATTTAGCTAATTTCAACAAGCTAATATACGATATACATTTCCATCCTCTACTAGAATACAGTTCCACTTTTCCAATTTCGGGAGTTTACCTCTTGACCTCTTTCATTTTACCTTTTATCATTCCTCAGTATGATCCAATCATATATTTTTTACTGTTCATTATTGACTAATTCCACAAAAAAATAACATATCTCTTCAAAATAAAAAAAAATTGCACAACTTTTGTTGATGAATACTTCTGTTATGAGTAATACATTATCTGTTGTGAAATGACACACATTATTTTTTTTAAATATTTAGTGTTACTGGTTTGACACCAGTTTATTTACATCGTTGTCGCCTAGGCAAGTTGTCTACATTTGCAAACTTGAAAAATTTGTGGAACTGCAAATAAGAAATACAGTTATTATTGAGTATTAATAATTTATATTTAAAAAAGCCAGAAATTTTAAATTTGAAGTAATTTTAATATCTTTCTATGACTGCAAATATATATGTAAAATAACATTATAGATTTTTTAAACTGGTCAAAAAATAATATAGTTTTGTTTAAAATTTGTATTATCTCAATTGTTTATGTGCATTTTAAATTAAAAAAAGGCATTGTGCCCTTAAACAAAATATTTTATTACTTTTAATTGTTCACAATTATTTAATATGAGTAACACCACCTCGCCAATTCCACAGCAAATTATTAAAAACATAAAATTTGCTATTGTGAGTAAGAATACTTTAGTAAAATACGTAAATTGAAATACCTGATAGAATTCTTTGTCTTGTTCTTTTATTAATTAAATACAGTAAAAGAGGCGGGGTGTTGGACATTGCAAAACGCTTTTTAGACTCGCATCAGACGAAGGTGACGTCCTCTCAACAAACAATACTAGACATTTACAATTATGTTTAATAAACCTATAAGAAAATTTTTTATATAGAATAGAAGTGAAGAATATTATTATCGTCTTATGAATGGTGGTAACATTATAGTACTTTAAGTTTTCACAATAGCAGCACAAATTTGTTTTATTTTTTTTGGCAATACTGTCATTTTAGAGATGGCATCGTGAGTGTTCGCTGATTGTGTATTTTGTCAGTAAGTATTTGGAATCATTGTAATCATTTGTTACATTCTAATAAGTTTAAGTAACAACTTATCGATAAATAGTCTTTAATTTATGTGAACACAATGTTTTTATGAGATATTACGTTGATAACACTGCAATGTCGAGTTGTAGTGTCGGTTACAGAATTGTCAGACTTTTCTATCTAACTTTAGTAAACCTTCGTCTGCATCATTAAAAAAATAATTATGGTACTTGGTAAAATTACTTACATTATGCCGACCACAACATTATAATCTTTAATAAATATTCTCAAACTACTTCAAACATCTTAGTAGTGTGTGTCAGTTACATTGTAGAGTCAGTCACGCAACACGCAGTGGCAGATACAGTTTGTAATAGAGTTGAATGTAGGATTTTGTTCGTTCTTTTTACTTGCAGATGGCCAAAATAGTAGTAGAAAGGAAGAGAAAAGCTAAAAGCCAATGGATTATTTGAAGAATATGGAAAAAAAAATGAATCCGAAAAAAGAAAGCGACAGCGACATTTGATAAAAAAAAAAGACTGTATCTGTAGATATACTTAAAGCTTTACGTGAAAAGAAAGCTGAAGATATGAGAAGGTACAGAAAAAAGATTAAAGAAAAAGAACTAACGTTAGAATCTGCCGTTACATCTGCGATAGAAGAGACCCCTACTAAAGCGTTTGCTTCAAAAAGCTCATATAGAAAACCTGTCGCAAAAGAAAATCCGAATCTGCCATTTAGTCCTACGAAGTGAAGAGCAGTTATGCATACATCAGCAAGATAAATAATTCCTGAAATAATAATCCTGAAACAATAACCCGAAACGTAAAAAAATTAAAGCCAGAGTCAGCACCGATACAATTAATAAAGTTAGAGAATTTTATGTCAGAGATGATATTAGTCGCCAAAATCCTGGCATTAAAGACACAACAATAATTCGCCTCGAAGATAGGAAGAAAGTTAAAATGCAGAACCGTCATTTGTTCAGCAATATTCTGGAAACATATTCTCCATTTTGCGAGGAAATAGGTAAAATCATAGGCAAAAGTTATTTGCAGAATTACGACCAAAATACGTTTTTTTAGTTGTCAAACACTTGAAAATGTTTGGTTGTGCAAGTACCGTGAAAATTGCATATTAGCAATAAATGTGTTATCCAAAAATTGTCAGATGGTCCGACATAACAATTTAAAATCAGATTCATAGCGAATTCTGTCCCAGTTCTAGAAAAATGTCATAAATTGAAAATTATATGGAACTTTTTCACCCCCTCTCACGGAAAAGGGCCACTAGATGGTATCGGAGGTGCCCTTAAACGCCATGTACGAAATTCAATAAAAAGTAGAGAAAAAATAGTATCAAATGCAATTGAATTCGCTGAAGCTGTTAGTAAGCACTCAAAGGTAAGTCATTTTGATGAATGATGAGGACTTTGGTAAAATTTACGGAGAGCTTATAATAAATACTGTTTTTTGAGAAAGCTACGGCCAGCAAAGACATCAAAAAATATACTTAAATAAGTTTAACTTCATTAAAACCTTGCAATTGTCTTGCCTGCAAAAAAACGTATGAACAAGTTTTTTCTGATGAATCAATAGACGACAACAAAAATGATGCTCATATGCCTAATGGTGATGAATCAATCGAGGAAAAGGAAAACAATTGAGCCAATATCAGAAGCTGGCTCTAGTGACACGACACACAAAGCATTTCAGGGTCAGAACTAACTTCTAATAACATACAGAAAGGTATGTATGCGTTAACACATTTTACCACAAAAACAAACGTCAGATGTATCGTTATGTCACTATTTGTCAAAGTGGTGTTGATGAAGAAGGTGAAGTTAAACTTATGAGCCTGAAAGTAACAAATAACGATACCTCTTTATTTGGAGCTGACGAGGAAGATATACCTTACGTATCTTTGGAAGACATACAGGAGATTTTACCCAATTCTCGTCTGATCCTTAAGGGGAATAGAATCTTATTATAAGTTTCCTAAAAGTCTAGATGTTTTTCAAAAATCTTAAAAATTTAGTTTTTGTTTAAAAATGTTCGTTTTGTTAAAGATTTTATGATTAATATTTCTAAGAATGTTTTGATTCGAATTATTTTAGTTTCAAGCGTTTGATTTTTCTATTTAATGTCCTGCAACATTACTTTCTAAGGTTTCATTTAAAAATACAACTATATTGCGGTACATAGTGACGGTAGTGTCAGACACGTTTTAGTCTATAGTGTCAGCTACGAATTATTTTTCTAATAAATAATTTTCTACACAAGTTTAATTTTCATGTACTCTGAGCAAAGACAAAATTTAAAATAATGACACTTGCACTGAGGTAGATTTTTGAAGTTCAAAAACGCTCTCGAATAATCTTCTTCCTAAAAATCTTCCTTATAAATGTAGTGCGAGTCACATTTACGTTTTAGTAAATAAATTATTTTTCACAAGTCTGTATGACACATTTTTAGTACAGAAGTATAATGGGAGGATCAACTTTAAAATCATGCTAAATTTTAAACGGTAACCATAGTAGTATTGGTAATATAAGACAAAATAAAACTACAATTGTGTCAAATGTAGAGTCAGTCACGTATGGAATTACCCGCTACCTGACGGCACCTGTATAGAAAACACTAACACTATTATAACATTGTGATTTCACCTAATTATAATCTGAATTTGGTAATTCTGCAAATTGACCTTTCAGAAAAATTTACTTGTTCTGCACAAGACAGAATTAAAAGTATTCATTGAGTTCGGCAACATATTAGATTACGGGGAACTATACCAGGTCGGTCTAGTTAGTGATAATTTGGAATATTCAAAATATACTATTGTAGTTTTCTTGGACAGATTTCTAAAAGAAATACTCCACGATATAATTAGATGAAATCAGTATGTCTGATAGATCCACTACGCAATTCAAGAATCGTCGTATTGCATCAATCTTGAAAGTTCTGTTAGATAAGCATATTTTGAAGAAATTGGTATTGAACTATTTTATTACTTCTCATGGCGAAGGTATAATAGGGTTGCTAGCCAAATAAGGTTATGTTTTCAATACAAATAAATTTATAGAAAAGCCAAACTAATATGAATCATTGGAACGGCAGCAGCGAATATTGAAACAAGAGAAAAAAGTTTGAACTTGAAATCAATTTAAACAAGCGCCAACATCAATTTAAAAAAAGCATCAGCCTCAATAAACGTTATATGCTAAAAATCCATTCCTTATCAAAACATACTGTTTCAAATATCTCAATTTGTTTTTCTTACTTTGATTGTCTTTATCAGATGATTATTTGAAAAGGACTGGAAAAAGCAAGATGCAATTCACTGTTGGTGAAAAATCCTGAAATAGAGTGCAGGGAGATAGGATTTTTTATTTATCATCAGTAAAAAATTCTATGAAACTGATTATTTTGACTTATTATTAACAAGTAAAAATATCAATTAACAATTGTTTACAACAATTAAAACAAAATTCATTCCGTGCTCTTGATTCCACATCGATTAAAAACCTAAATAACGAATGTCTTACTTATGTATATATCTCAGAATAATATAAGATCGATTATTGCATATTTAGAAAAATATGTGTAGTCGTCTGATGGTAATATGAGTGACAGTGGAAACACTCATACATATAATGTAGTCGTCTGATGGTAATGTGAGTGACAGTGGAAACATACATATAATGAGCAACATAAATGAAACAACACACGTACATATGAGGAGGTTTTCCCCACTCTTTTACCGTTACAGCATAATTGCATACGTGTTGAGATCATTTTAGATTTCTTCCATTATTTTCACAATTTTCAACATTGTATTTTGAGCGAGTGTCTGCATTTTTGTGGATCCTCAGACATTCCGTTATTATCTCATTTTAACAGTGGTAATTTATTTCCATCCTTTTGAATTCATCCGTACATAATTATTGGCACTAAAAGTTGTCTAAGGTAAAATCTATGCCATGTAAATGCGTTGAATGTTCAAATTGGTAAGAAGCGTGTGTTGAATCAATGAGCACTATGCTATGAATTTTGATTACTTTTTATAGGTAAATAAAAGACTGAATAGTCGCTAGAAAGTACTCAAAAATTCGTTATAATTAATTAATAAGATAGTTAAATATTATTTAAACTACAAAGCTTTTACACTTGACTTCTTTCAAATTCAATTTAGTTTAAATTAAATGTTAACATCATGCTCAGCCTCGTTTATCACCTCCATTTACAATAATATATTCCTCAGATTGAATCCTAAATATTAATTTAAGCTCCGTTAAAATCTTTTCAAAACTCTTTGTGTAATGCTTGAACGAACAAAGTTTTAATGTTCCACATTGATTTTAGTCAAATCTTCTGTCCACCATTGAGAGTTACATTCCGGTTTTAAAGTTGCATCCTAATATTTTACAAATTAAAAACGCGTCGAAATTCGTTTACTATGATGCTGAACAAGCAGGGAAAAATACAAAAGAACAAACAGAAATTTAAAAATTATTTTTTTTCCAATCCAAGTAGTCGACTTCACACACGTCTTAAAAACATTTCCAATATATAGAAACACTCACGTTAGTAATTTACAACAGTACCTGTATAAATTACTTAATTATTGCAACTCGAAGATCTTTTTACGTTGTTTCTAAACAAAAATGAATTAATTAGGTACAAGTAATTCCCGCAATTATTAATACTGTTAATCCGATTGCAACGCATGACTGAGTAAGATCACAATGTCGATGACATTTTAGGTCCGCTTCGCGGCCATACCTGGCGACGCGGGTCGCATCCGGTCCGTGGAACGCTAAAAAAAAACACGTCGACTCGCATTCATTTGCGCCCTCTTATGAAGATTATCTCTTATTGGCGCCCCTATATATTGATCGTTTTTAAGTATCCGTTCGGTAAATTGCATTTTCTATCAAAGTATCTAAAAAAAGTGTTTCGTATCGATATTTGGGTTTTAATTTTTTAAAGTGAAAATTCTTTAAGCGCCCCCGCGCACTTTTCCTGAGTAGTGAATGAAACAGAGCCGTCAGGTTCGGGTTAGTGACGCTGTATGGGGTAAACTCGGCTCCCTTCAGCATCGGCCGAGCGAATTCCATATTCAAAAATAATAAAACGTGATCAATTGAATGTGCGCAGTGCACATTTGTTTGAGTAAACTCGTCTCCCATCGGCATCGCCCGAGCGATTCACTGTTTAACGCGGAGTGCATCCTTTCTAGAATTACGTATGTTTTAATATTTTATTTAAGTTAATTTTCATATAATACGCGTATGTTATTTTTATTTTTTTAATTTTCATATTAAACATTTCCAACATACACAGTACGGTTATATTGGTTGCAAAAGTTTTCACGTCTACATTCTGGTCTTAAGCACACCAATTTTTTTTTCTTTCTGTTGTCAATAACGTTCAACCAATGCGTGGAATAATGCGTGGCTTGTGTCAATCGTTCAGAAACAACTAGAAATATGTACTTAATCGTGACTTTCTTTGCAAATTATTTTATTCGTGAAATTTATTTTTTTTCTCTAATTTCTTTAGATAAAATTGGCTGAAAAAATTTACTTAAAAAACATTTTTTTCGAAAATCAATCTGCATAACTGGTAATTATGTGTAAGTTTCTAATTGACCAAATATCCATTTAAGATTTTAAGAGGAAACGAGGTCATCATTTTATTTCCCTTGTAACTATTCCACGTCTATTTATCAAAATAAGTAATGAAAATGATTCTGTTAACATATAGCGACTTGACTGTGCGTGTTGAGCATTCGGCTCCTAATATCATTATTGTTTGTACATAATAAGTAAATAACCATGTTATTTATAAGTTAAGTTATTATTTTAAATAGATTAAATGAATAGAATGCCGATAAAGATTCTTCTTTTAAATTACATCTGCAGCATAACCAAAATTGTGTTTGTGTACAAATACATTTTTACGTCTATAGAATATTTCATACTATTTGATATAAAGAGTGTGAGGTTTTCTTTGGTGTTATTTTAAAGTATGTTGAAATAAATATCATGAAACTGTCTACATACGTATATTTTGAGAACCACTATTTTACTAACTCTTATATAACTCCCATATCATGTTTTCATATTTGTTCGTGAAACTAGGCTGTTATGTAGTTTATAATAACCTGTGTAAAAACTGGAGAATAAATAGTTTTACAATTATACGTGAAAACATTTTCGTCAGTGAAAGAGTTTTAAAATACTTTCAGAATTTCGAATCGTAATACAAATTCATTCTTAATTACATCCCATGTTTCATCAATCTTTTGAAGTATAAATTTTAATCTTACTTCTGAGTTTTGTGTATTTGTAAAATCTAATGTTATTTTTTTTCATAATTTATTAGATACTTATAAAACTGGTAGACTATATAATAAAATATTGTTATATTTGTTTTGGAAATATAATTCTAAACCTGATTTTGGAAAACTAGGGTAATTCCATATCTAAGGCCGCTAAAAGAAAAAAAAAATATATTTTCTAAAATTATTTTCTTATTACAGCAACAATATTTTAGTTCACTTTTCCAAAATTGGCAACAAAGTTTCCTTTTATTTGGTAATACTTTTTTTGACAATAAATATGGCTGTACTATAGAACAGTTCGGTGGTTCAAATATTACTTTATAGGTAAATATGTCAAATTATTATTAAAGTTTGATCTATTTTTTAGCCTTTATTCTGGAAGAAAATAAAGACAGCAACTTAAAAAAAATAGTAACTTCTAATGCAAGTATCAAATGAAAAAAAACTGCATCTACTGGAATTGAAAGTTTCGTTTAATTCAAATAGCGCTTATGGAAATGCTGTCGCCAAAGTTAAAACACCTTCCATTTAGTTTAAATGTGTAAGCACGAAGTACATACGTCGGGAAGAAAACTGACTTCCATACCTAAACGAAAAAATCAAATAAAACGAGCAAGCACTATAAGTGCTGATACCGTATAAAAATAACACATTTTTACGTCAGAGAAAACACAATAGTGGGCAAAATTCTAGAATAAATGATATAAAAGTTGTCCAATGCGAATATGGTCTCAAAATAAAAATTAGGCATTTATACAGGTCCAAAAAATAGCGTCCTAAGGAAGTTCAGAATTAGAAAATATAAAGGCCCATCCGAAACACTCCGTACGTTCAGAGATTTTTGATAGTTTCAGGATTATAAATTTGTTTGTATTTTTTCAGTCAAACTCATAGATTGAAGGTGAATGTTGCTTTGTGTTTGTGATCGAAACTTGATTTTTTATCACCTAGCTGACTAACTGACCTACTCGGAATAAAAACATTCACTTACATTGTCTTAACATTGCGCCAAAAAAAATTTAAAAACGAGTATTCGAAACACCACATGTTGAACTTTATTTTTGACGTCATTTTAAAAATAAAAGTTCACAAATTTTTTTTCATAACCTTTTTCCAAACCTTAATTCATCAACTTTTTGCACAAGATATTTCACATTGCTATCTTTACGAAATGACCCTAAAATGTAGTAAGTGAAAAATTATAATTGTTGTGAATTATTAAAGAAGTACAAATCCAGGAAAAACACAATAAAGTTTAAGCCATGTTCATAATAAAGAGTAACAAAGTGACGTAATTGTAACTCCTTTTTAGAACATTATACTTGATCGGACAGACCTTGAGATTCTCTACCTATATGCTTCCGCTCGACACTATTATCTGTGTATATACAAATGCATTAGAAACTTCACAGATTTTTTTAAATGTAATGAACATATTGAAATTTTCAAAAAAGTTAAAATTTATTTTATTGTTAGAAAAAAAAGAAATTTAATTCTTTGTTAGTTTTCAATAACAAGATTGTTTATGTTATGTCAATTTTTCCTTTCAAAACAAAACAACTTTTTAGTAGGTATTTTAAAATAGTGTCATTGTTCTCTTTAGTTTTGAGTACATAACTAGATCTCAGACTTAAAAATTAAACTAAAGATTATTTAAATAGGTTTCTCTAGTTTCTACTTCTATTAACTAGTTTTCAAAAGGGAGTTGTCTTGCGACAGTAAGATCCAAAAATTATTATAAATTTTGTATTGAAAATTATTTTTTTGTTTTCGAATTGTTAAAATAACATCATTTTAACAGTGTGTAAATGAAGAGAGTTCACCACACTTCATAGGTACTTACTTTTCCTCTGATATTAATTGTACAAATTTTGAGAGCGATTTTAATCAAAACTAAACGGTAATTTTTTTTCAAAATCTTAATAGATCGTCATTTTACATAGACGTAATTTTTTTACACAGATCGCTCTATATGTCTTTAAAAAAAATTAAGTTTGGTGAATTATTACTTTTACTGTAATGTTAATTGTACAATTTTTGAAAGCGATTTTTACTAAAACTAAACTTTAAATATTTTTAGATTTTAAAATAAGTTAGATATTTAGTTTGAATAATATATGAAAATTCAGCTAACTTCACCGACAACGCATTTCACATGACAACTACCTTATACTAGCACATACTGTGTAATTGTTAGACTGAAGTTATTTATATACGCTGTAGCCACATTTTGGCTGGTATATAAAACTTAATTATTTTTTTCAATAAAATCGTTTCTGGCTTTCAATTTGATATTTTCATTTTTAACACATTATTTGAATCGCATAGTTATGACACTTCTAAAGAGGCAAATTTTACAAATTTACAAACAATCTTGAAATGGACTTTCTGATATAGTGAAAGTCATGTTAATAACAATCAAAATTGTTTGCGTTAAGTCATTAACTATTTTTCCATCTTTTGAAGTGTGACACGTAATACTCTGTCAAAATAAAAAAGCTGAAGTATTCATAAAATGGACCGAATGGAATCATAATTATTATAAAGTGTAGTGTTAATCACGTATGGAATTGTTCATCATAATTTTTATACAGTAAGACATATTTAAAATATTTTATCAAGATTCAACATAAATACCTTATATTCAAATACAATAAAAGTATTTAATTAACCGATTTAAATAATTTAGCTGCCGGATTTCCACTTTCTATTTTGATTACTCTGAAGCCTTGTTCTAAAGCTCCGTCCTGGGGTCCGTAACGATCCGTCTAAGTGTGCGAAGACCCCCAAAAGTCCCCGACAGTGTCCGTTATATTTATGAAATACACTTAACCATATAGCCCAATTAAATCATACTGTTCCCACTACCTCGGGTCGTCACTGTCCAAATTAGCAAGCTTTATATCAGACCCAAAGTTCACATCTCGATGTGAAATAATGGGCTGACGGGCAAAAGAACAGTTCTCAACAAAAAAGAGCCATTTAATTTTTTGAAAAACTTCTTAAAATTTGATAATAGTTTCTTAGTTACGTAAATGAAGCAAAATATCAAGATCATATTTTCGGTCGTATTGTTTAACAAATATATACATTTTGGAAAACCCTACATTTCCCTAATTCTACCTTAGATTCAAAAGACATATTAATATTACTAATAATTCACATGAAATCTCCGATATAAAATGATAATTCATTGCAATTTTAAATTAACACGATAATGCCAATACGTTCCAAAAATATTTTATTAACTACATACTATTTCCAAATGGACAAAAATTGGCAAAATGCACTTAAATAAATAACTATTGATAATTATGGGTTATCAACTATGACCGTTATACGAATTGCCAAGAATTACCTAAATTGCAAAAGTACACGTCTATAGATACTGTAACTAAATTTTCACGTGAAGATTGACTGAACACTATTTTTTTAATTCTAAACTGGCCAACATTTTTCTTGAGATAGAAAGTATCTGCGCCAATTAAGATTGCTGCTAAACGTTTAAATGAGGAAGTTTATTCTTTTAAGTAGAATGAATCAGCATGCCATTAAATTTATAATTTATTTTTCCGGATGATTGTTTCAATAAAAATTTTGCAAGTTGGTACGCTCATCGATATAGAGGTGTACCTACTTGCTTTATGCAAATTTGGATGCATATGCATTAATCAGATAATTCTGGAAGTCAACACACAGCAGGAGTTATTTGAAGCCTTAACAAATTTAAAAATCACTGAAATAAATAATAAGATTTTTCAAAATCATATAGCGCATAAAATAGTGTTCTTGCCAAAACGATGTTTAAGCAGTGATATAGTTTTTCATACGGACCAACGATGAAATAGGTATCTCATACGACGGCAAATATGCATCGAAACCGGCAGATAGTGTACCCTAATCGCAAATAACTACTAGCGATAAGGTAAGATATAGAAATGAACACCGTCATATCACGTTGGAGACCGTTAATTTTTTTATCGTCAACTTAGAACGGCCGGGCGCGACTCGTCTGAAATATTACACAAGCGCGAATACCTACGCGGCGATGATTGAGGTGGGTGTGCCGGCAATTCATACAACAAGCACGTGTTCCGTATGAAAACTTCGCGCACCGAACGAACAAGAATGTTAGTTTTAAACAATACTCCGTCACATAAAACGTTAAATAAGTAACTTGCGCCATGAGAAGCACGCACAAGTTCCGTCTTTGGAAGGAGGCAGTAAAAGTGGGGCTTATAAAACTTTAACAAAGGTAATAAATAAACACGTCAAGACAAAGAAGTGACAAACAGGTATCCGTTGGCGGGATGCATTCCATTCACCGACTCAGATCCTGCGAAATAACTTTTTTCTTTTGCAAAAGCAATTGCCTTAAAGCACGTTGTTAATAATACTCGTTCGTAGGTATGATAAGTTCTGTGTAAATAAAGACGGAGAAGCAGATAAGAAAATATGTATAACATCCCGTCTGAATCATTAAAGGCGATTATCGTTAAACGTTATAAGTCATGGATAGTATATTTATTTGTAATCATATTTGTTACACGAATAATATTGTTATGTAGCATACTAGTTAATATTTATTTTTAATGACTTAAAATATCCAATGTGAAAGAGATTATTTAAGTGTGGTAACACAGTTAGATTAAAATATTTTTTACCTTTAATAAGTTGAGCTAAGGAGACGGCAGCCGCACTCAGCAACAGAGCCGACATCAGAGGTAGCCCCCGGCCCCGAACACCTCCCTCGCACGTAAACATATTAACAATTATATTATTCCAAAACAATACGTTACTTGAAAGTAAAGTTAACGTTGCTCCTTAATATATCCGACACAGACACGGTGAACAATAATTATTTTATTAATAATTATTTAATTCTGTATAAATCACACACATACACAACGACACTATCACAGAATATATCTATCTACTTTGAAATACTCGTTAATCGGATAAGGTAACCGCTTCGCACGGCGATCGTCGAACAGAACAGGTAAAAATTTGTTACTCGATTACTTTTTGTAACTGGCACTAAACTAACTTTTAACACGTACTACTCTAATTTAGATAACACAGCAACTCTTCCATTGAGTTATTTTGTTGTTTAGAGTGAGTTGAAAAGTTAAAAACATGACGCGCGGCTAGTGGCGACATCGGTTCGTCGGAGTGAGACGGATCGCACGACCACCGCTCGGCATCGCTCGCGATCAACTGAAGTGAACAATCAACAAGTTGGTCGGCCGGCGCCCGGCCTATAGCGGCCGAGCATGCGCCATGCGGACGATGTTCAAGACATACTTCTCGAGTGAGTTCTTCACGTGAGGATCACAATAGATGCATTCTTCACCGACACACGCACAGTTCCCGAGCACGCCTACGTTGTGTAGTGACGCAGATCACACTTCCACACTCACACAGCATTATGTATGCCCTCATTACTTAATGTACTAGTTCGATGAGTTCAACATTTACAATAGGACTATGCATGCACAATGATTGGACGATACAAGAACGTCCCAGATTGTTACGGGCGCATCACCGACGCGACTGCTCCGTCATGATGTGAAAACGTATTGTAATCTAAAAGGCTATTCAAATTCCATTATCTACTATTTTGGGTTGTTAATTGTCATCTAGATAGTATTAATCATACGAAAAAATTATTGTTAATTATCATTTGAGAAGACAATTTATTTGGCGTATTTTTATGTAGAAATCATAACACGATTGTAATTCATGCACAACACTCTTGTTGTGAATACCCATTTCTAATCGATACTTTCATAAATTTATTTATATTTTCATAACATTTCGATAAGAAAATATGCATGTTAGAACTAATAGAATTCGCGCTATTATGATTGACTCACTTAGCTATATCTAAAAGTTATTCAAACATTTGAAAGCATATAATACCTATTTCCGTTAAACTATTTACAAATAATAATATTATATTTCACACAATTAAATGAAACTACGTGATGTAGTATTATTTCTACTTTCTTTAAGTTCTTTACCACGACCTAGGTTTCATTGTATTACAACATCTTCAGGTGGGTTATTAGCAAAGATATAGATCTTTAGCTTTAGAAAAGATATAGATATTTGCTAATAGCCCACCTGAAGATGTTGTAATACAACGAAATCTAGGTCGTGGTAAAGAACTTAAAGAGAGTAGAAATAATACTACATCACGTAGTTTCATTTAATTGTGAATAATGAATTTATACAAAATTAACGCCAAATGTATTCAATATTATATTTCATCATTTAATATATTTTCTAATATACCTTTCTCAGTAACAATGTCATTTAATTAGTTGAAAATACTTTGGTTTTATTACCGGTTATTTGTCATTTAGCTCTTTTAATTATTTTACAATTTTGGTGTCCCACTACATCGCTGTTTTCAGTGAAAAAAAACGAACAAAAAAGCTCTTCGACGATAATCCACATGCCTACGCAGAAAAAACTATGTTTGTCAATATTTCTAAGAGTACGAAAATAAAATTTGAATTCATTAACAAATACCATTTCCAATTTTGTGCCAAGGAACATATATAATGTGTTAATTTCAGGTCCCTATCTTATTTCGTTTAGAAGTTAGATGGCTCTCGCAGACGACGTTGCCACTAGTGTAGGGTTATGTTTATAACGATATAGTACGTATTCGGATAAAACCGGAACCCAGAAAAGACGGTAATTGAAAATTGGAATAAAATGTTTATGCATTGTTGTTACATTCATTAGCACAATTTAAACTGTTTAATCAGAAGTATATCTAGTTCTAGTTAGCCTCTAGTTTTAAATCTTCTATCTGAACAGTTAAAAACAAGAACATGTCTCGTAGACACATCATTGACTTGCACCTTTATGAAAAAGTGTTTAATGTAATTATCACGGTCCTAATAATCAGAGAATGAGTTTGCTGTTCACTAAAAGATACCCAATGCCTTTAAAAAAATCCTGTCATTAGTCAAGACAGTTATTTTTTAAATGGCAAATATGTTTCCAAAAATATTTCCATAGCCACGATTAAATCCTTATCTCAAATGTAGTTACCAATGGCGTATTGCATTGAACAGGGCCGATAAACAAATATAGTTTCATAAAGAGGTCCTTCTACTAAATTGAGGAAAAATTACCCACATTAAACATATTCCTGTCAACAGATGATATCATACACACAAAAAATTGAGTCATCGGTTTTAGTTTACGCATGAAAGTATAGTAATTTTGTATTTAATAGAACTGCGATAGTAGATGCACAGTAAACAATCTATATATTAAGAGAATTATTACTAACATTTAATTTTAAATTTGAACAGCTGACGTAAAAGAACAAAATTATATATATATATATATATATATATATATATATATATATATATATATATATATATATATATTTCGATCACTGGACGATCACTAGTATATATATATAAATATTTAAGTGATTATATATGTTGTGACAAAATGTCTACACGATTTTGATACAAAACAATCGAAATACGCTTCAGACCTCACAATCTTTGACTGTTTTTTGACATATTAATTTGTAGAATTGCTGTGAGCGTTTCTACGAAACAAATTATGTTGAAATATATCAATGTATCTAGTTTCAACGAAAGTTACATTCACGTTAGTCATGTTTTTAGAGTTCCGTAGCCAAATGGTAAAAAGGGAACTATTATAATATCGTAATGTCCGTTTGTCCATCTGTATGTCATAGTATCACAACACTAGAATTCCGCGGCCAGACTAGGATGAACCTTTATAATTTTGCCACGTCCATCTGTCTGTACGTCCGTTTTACTCACACGCTATCAGTGTATAAAGCTGAAATTTAGCATGATGATGTATATTTATAACTCTTATAAAGTTATAAAGAAAGTCTTCTAAAAATGTAAAGTGAGGGTAATTTTTTAAAATTCGTATTGCGTGAGATATCGTTGAATCGTTCTCTCATAAACAGTGGGGTGTGCTGTGAAACACTTGTCCGATGCTGGGATCCGTTTATGGAATATTAAGCTATAAAATGACCATTTTTGTAAGTAACGAGTCAGCCGAATACATCCCCTTCGCTCCTCCCCTACCCTACTAGCCAAACCGATATTTTAAATAGGTATTTAAAAAATATTTAAAATAGTAGTATATGTAACGCCATTTAAAGGAAAATTATGACATCTAAGTAGACTTTACCAGCTTACGAGTAACAATACTCAACTAATTAACGTAAAATATATATTTATTATATCTGTGAAAGATACACTAGTCAATTTATTTACATGTTTACGTGAACGAAATAATATTATTTAAATATGCGCCATGCTTTTACGCCTGTGAAAGATTCAGTACTCAATATTGCCTTGCAATATTCAATATTGCCTTACCTTGCGAAAAATTAATGGAAATACCCTTAAATGTTCATAACGGAGGCCTCGTAGTGCAAGTTCGACTCGTACTTGACAAATTTTTCATTTTAATACCGATATAAAGTGAATATCAAACTTCGAAATGAAAAATGTTTTCTCATGGATCCCATCGAGTGGAGTGACATTAAAGGGATTCTGTTAAAATTCAATCGAAGTTTTCAGTATCATTTTTTGATGCGGCGTTTTTTTTTCTTGCAAGATTTGAGCCTCTAAACGTTTTGCATAGTTCCACTCCCTATAATTTTTTAACCACTTATGTCAAACGTTTGGAAAAATCAAGGTGACAGCATTTAGCATTTCAATACTAAATTATGTCAATCAACTTGCAGTAATAACTAGATGAGATATAGACAATCAAATGATTTTTCTTACGCATGTGATACATATATATATATATATATATATATATATATATATATATACACGTATATATTTATATATATATATATATATATATATATATATATATATATATATATATATATATGACAACATATTATATTTATAAAAATCATATATATCTATGTGTATGATGAAATTAAAAGGAAAACTATATGTGTAGTTTTACGAAACATCAGTAGTGCGAGTATTGTTCGTATTTAATCGGTTTATTTTAATATTCTTTTAAAGTATGTTTGGGCGTCAATAGAAGAATTTTCAAGAAAAGATTATGAAGAAAATCTGCAAAAATAGGATAGGTGGTGTATATCCTATTTTGGCAGATTTCTCTTCACGTATTAATATATAAACAAATTTTGATTTTCATCATCGAGTTGTCACAACATTAGCTATGTTTTGATATTGCTTACTCGAGATGTTTAATATCTTGCATTTCAGCCAAATCGTGCGTCGTCAGTTATCACAATTTCCATAAAGAATAAATTTTTTCTTCAATCAAATAATTTTAATACGACACAAATAAGAGGCAATACTATATGTCCCAGGAAAGTAACGCTCAAATTCGATTCATATATTCGTAACAAAGAATAATGGAATCCCTTGATATTTCTTGCCAAATGGTATTTGAATTCCAAAATCATATAAAGCAAAGATCCTTGGCCTGATGAAGTTTGCTATATAGCATATAGTAATGAGTTACATTTCAGTAATTAAAGCTGCTCAAACAGATACTAAGATAAAATAAATATATTTTCATTCGCTGGATGCACTGTGTCACACCGAGTGTTTAAATACTGAATTCATGTGCCCATAAACACTTCGTCAGAACTGTCAAGTGTCACAAATATTTTTTTTTTACTTCTTCAGATAGCGTCTTAAAGACTTGTTAAGAGATTTGTATGTCCATAGAAACACACAACTAGTGTGAAAATAACTTCCATAACTTTTTTTTAATTTGGCTTCAAAGGTATCCTATAATCAAAATATGCTTTAAATGAGTGTATACTGTTAAGACATGTAATTGTCCTGTTCCGCAAATAAATCGTTCACCTGCTGCTATATTTGCATCCTCAAGGGCTATGTAAAGCATTATTTGATGTTTCAATTTATGAAACAGCCCTATTTTTAAGAGAAAGTCAATAAAAACAATACTACAGCTATGGCAATTAAATCGTTCCCAGAACAGTGTGCGCACTCTTATTTTCCGAATCACAGTTGTTTCTATTAAAAATACATCATAAGTTCTTACCAAAAAAAAAGCATCTCGACTTAATTTTTCTACGCGAAGAAAACGCAAAAAGTCTAATTAACACTCGCCGGCGGGCGCGGCGTATCGCGCTAGCCACGACGCCGCCACTCAAAGGAAAAGCCACGCGTGTGTGCCGTGTCTTTAAAAAAGGGTGGCCGCGTAAAAACCTACACGTCGACATTAATTTGTTTTGCCCGTCAGGCGCAACGAGAGGCGGTCCTAATGAGCGCTCGCTACAAACAAATGAGACCTGTTATATTCCCAATTTGTCAGCTGCGCGCACCTAGCGGCGCGGTCGAATTTACCTTACGCAACGCGATGTGACCCCGCCGCGTTCGCACGCTCGCTCCGTTGGAGCGGCGCCCTTTGTTTACTAGTTGCTCTCCGCTGCATGACAATACTTAAACGTATCGGTACTTCAGTGTGTTTGACGCCGAGCGTTGACGTGTGTTGACGTGCTTAACTGCTTCGCATTCTACGTAAGCACGTGGCAATGGCATCTATTAAATAATTGGTTTGGTATGAGAGGTAAATAGCATTTCAAGATAATAATGAAATATTTGAACTAAACCGTTATTGTAAGTATTCTATAATTAGATATTTTCATGGATCCAACATATTCCTTTCAAACAAATGTTTAATAACGCCGTATGCAGATTGTTTTCTTGGATTGTCACTTTCAATATTACAGACGTTTAGTGAGATATCTTCGATTTCCGTAGTTTGCTGAATCGAAAGGTCTATTCAGAAACTATATATGTCAGAAAATGTAACTTCACATGTGTCTTTATGTCTGTATTTTGTATATTGACCTACAATTGTGAAGGTGCCGATGCACGGGTATTTCTAGAAGCTGTATATAGTACGCTTTCACCTCTAGAACTATTAAACTAGTCGCATAAAAAAAAGTTTTAAGTACGACAATAAAAGGCATAGCGAGGCATACTATAGGGTACTTTATTAAGTATATGTGGGAATTGAAACATTTATACAAGTTTAAACCTAATATTTCTGTTGAGTTATTTAAAAATATGAATATTCGTTCTCATCAATTAAATATATGGTCTAGTTTTTTTTTCATAGACATAAATATGTCGGAAATTTAAAAAAAATCTGAGATTTGCAGTCATCCCTGTAAGGCTCTGCTAAATTTTTAGGGGCCATATTTGAAATTTGAACTTTAACAATTTGGTAAGTGTGGTGAGGGAATTGCAACACATTTTTTCGGCAATCTATAGCTATCTATATAAAATATTGCAAAAATATCTTGAAATTCTCATAACTAACCCCTTCAGTTGATATGACACTGTATCCCACACGACCGAAAGAAAAACCTTTTTTATACCAAACTTGCCATCTTCAAAATTCTCAAGCATTTGTTAGGTTTTTAATATTATCTAAATATACGGGTTAATGAACTCTATTATTTTGTAAAATTTCCATTTTCGACATCAAACAGTTATTGAGAGAAACGACTGGAAAACATGAACGAAAAGACGCCTTTAAAGTATTCCGTTTTTTCTCTCTTTACTTGTATGGAATTCTAAAAATCCTCAAAATAAAGTAAAAGTATAAAAAAACTTAACATTCACCTCATAGTTTTAGGTTCTTACCCTTTTCAAATATGTCATTCGATTTTTAGTCTAAATTTTAAGTTTCGACGTTGAACGGTTTCTAACAAAATTAGTCCTACGGAAATTAGTTATACGGACGCATGTGTGATCTCGCAATTCCATTTTTTGTCTTTCGAGGCGGGGACCCTAAAAAAGAGAGAATAAAAGGAAATAAACCAAGGGTTTCTTAATTTATGTCAAAAGTATTAAAAATTACAATTAAAAATGCATAAAAATGCAATATCTTTTTACGAATGTTTCTTATTATTTCAATTTGTATAGCAAAGCAACAAAATTACTCTGGTAGGGATTTCAAAATTAAAAATACATAAAAAAACTAATATATTTTTACGACACTCTTATTTCTTCCAATATTCCTTTTTTTTGTTTTGCGAAGCCCCTCTCTACACGACACTGAACAAATGTATCTAAATGCATCGACTTTCTTGAGTCTTCACTTGTTTTAGATTTTTTATCAATATTTTTTTTAAAACCTATGTGTTCCTTGTCAGTAATATCTATGTGAACTTCATTTTGAAATTCGGCTGTATTTCTGAAACAGATTATCAACTACAATTTCCTATATTTTATTTTAAATTTCATTTACAATGTAAAACGGCAACTCACTCACGCATGTTGAACAATACCGGGATAATCAGCAGATATTTTCTTGCAGCAGTCTGTTTTTCGTCACTGGAAATAAATAATTTTTATAGTGGTTATGATAATTAATATCCGCTATTTTTCAGCAAACATGAGAAAAATTCCGTTTCCTTTATACTACAGTTAAATTACTTTTATGTTAAAAAACAGAATTGAAACGCTCATTCGTTCGGAATACGGCGATTAGTTTGGCCTTATATTTGATACTGGTCAAAATTGACGGTATTTTCCTAGCCAGTGTGCTTAACTTACCACTAAAATGTTGGACTTGCTATTAACAGAACGAGTTAGAGATTTAAAATAACACTTCAAAGTTCTTTACAACACTCGTCAAATATTTTAGCGACAACACAGCACAGGGTACAACTTGCTAGAACAAATTGAGCCAAAACCAAACGAGGTTTAATCCACTACACAAACATGTCAACGTAACGAATTTTCGACAGCATAATTCGTATGCCTATCTCTCCTGAGCCCTAATAAGCTTAGAATAAGTAAATAGTTGGTATAAATGTCTCAGAGGAACATTCCTCGGCTGCATAATACGATATTTATCACTCGTGACGTGGCGGGATTAGAGGCCGGAGCCACGGGCTGACGCAGCGGAGGCGCACGGTTGGCTATCCGTGACTATTCTCACGTTATTTATTGGGCACACGTCATATAGGCTACACTTTATACTCTTTCCTAATATGGATAATCATTAACGTGGGCCTGGATTACTAACAGAGGTATGCTGTAGTTATACTGCATATCACTTTAAAGTGATATGCAGTATAAGTACAGCATACATATATAGTTGTTTTAACATTGAAAAACATTAAACTAAGAAACTTCGTCGTTTAGAAATAATTTTAGTTATGTGCTATGACGTACGTGGACGGACGCGGATAACTTATTTTCTGATTACAAAAAACTAAGTTATTGAATGAAATAAAAAATAAATTTAAAATGAACTTTTCAGAATCACACATATGTATAATTATTAGATTCACGTATCGCAAAGGTTTAATATTCTATATAGTTCCGGAAACGTGCAAGTAGTTTAAACGATAGTAATTAGTATTTTG
Source organism: Druceiella hillmani (assembly GCA_039881145.1). Classification (NCBI taxonomy): domain Eukaryota; kingdom Metazoa; phylum Arthropoda; class Insecta; order Lepidoptera; family Hepialidae; genus Druceiella; species Druceiella hillmani. The sequence continues at coordinate 12,611,764 of JAYKKI010000047.1, read as the reverse complement.
AATAAAAACTTACATATTTTATGTAAAAACAAATTGGAGATAGTTTAGTCGAATAATATCTAAATTATTGGCTGCTGTGCCAAAAGGGTATAACAAGTCGCGCGTGTGCACTAGAGGATGGTTGCCCTGTTAAGGTCGTTGTTATATTGGTTGCGTTTTGGCAGTACTTTTGTTTGGGAATGTTTTTTAAAGACAAAATATTCACACTACAAAAATACTGCAAAACAAAAGATTGAAAATGGCTTTCGTAATTTGTTTATTGCTCGAAAATTGAGGGTTAACTGAGATGAATAAATTGTTGTTAGTGTTATTATTAAAAAATGAAGCCGTCCTTATTAGGAACCCTATGCAATGCACATAACGGTGTAGGATACAACTATCCATTAAGATTTTAATGAGCCCCATGCATATCGCAATTTATTCATTTAAAAAATTAACTTTTCTCTTGTTAAAACTACTGGAAAACTAAAATATTTAATATTGCAGTTACAAAGCAGACAAAAAATACCTAAGTTGCCTCTTTATTAGCTTTTCCTGACATAATCGTAGACACTTTTTAATAACCGAACTCCTTCCTCGGCAAAATTCTAGCTTCGTTATTAAACTTTTACAGTCTCAGTTTTGACGATCTTCAATAACGTCGTTTTAAGAAAGTTTGATTTCACCTAAAACTTGCTTTTGCTCAAGCTTTTGACTTTTTAAGGGAATACAAATTGGTACTTATTCAATTATTTATTTGACCTAACTTTTTTGTCGTTCACTTTTTAAGAAATTTACGCTCTGTGATCTGGCGTTAGGAAGAAAAAGATATTGTGAATTCGTTTCTGAGAGATAAAATCAGTACTTATTTAATGGCAGTAATTAATTATTTTTAAATTAGTTTTGTGTACCATTGCGACGTGAGGTTTAAGAGGCCATTAGTGAGTAACCAACAAGAGAGTGAAGAACATTTTGAAATAAAAATACAAGAGTGGAAATTCAATAAATTTTATGAGTTTTATAGGACAATTAAAACTGCGTTTATGTATAGATGTCATAAAAATTCAAATATTTATTATAACGCTATACGAATTGTTCTGTATCGGATTAAGTAGACGTTGCATATTTTGACTACCAGAAATCTTTCGATCGTGTAGATAACGATATCTTATTAAATCGCCTTGGCGAGGCAGCGTTCTCCGTTCCACTTTTACGATTTTTCGCTTCGTACTTTGCATCCGAGACTTACTTTACACAATCGAGAGTGAGACAGGGTTCGAATCTCGGGCTTCTACTTTTTACGATTCTGGTAAACAATATCGGTTGCGCAGTGAAAACTGCGCGTTATTTTGTTGTTCGAAGACGACATGAAACTTTTTACTGTCGTCAATGATGCAGCAGATGGCGAACGGTTGCAGCATGCCGTCGTTCAGTGGAGTGCAGCAAGCGGCTTACGGCTTAACGAAAGCAAATGTTCATTAGTGAGTTACAGCCAAGCACACACTCGTATCAAATACGAATACACGATCAGCGGAATCCCACTGCATGGTATGTATGAGGTCGTTGATTTGAGAATTAGATTTGATTCGAGTTGACGTTTCGGCGGATGTAGTAAAAAAATCGTTTCGGAAACTTGGATTCGTGTTAAATAATTCAAAAGATTTTAGATCTATTTCAACAATTCGTCTGTTGTACCCTTCATTGGTGCAAAGCTGATTAGAATCCGGCTCCATTATTTGGAGCCCACACGAAGCCAAGTAGAGCTTGATAATTGAACGAGTGCAAAAGACGTTCCTTCGAAATCTGTATACGAGACAGTATGGTTACTCTTTCTATTTCCTACCGATGTCTTCTTGGCAATGCCAGGTTTCCATTCCTTGCAACTCAGAAGAGATGTTGCACTAATGAAATTTATCTTCCAGCTATTGAAAAGAAAAATTCTACGCTCTGTATTATTGAGTAAACTTTCATTCTTCGTACCTGACAATTTCCTGCGTTTACGCAATCATTACCTGTTTGTTATACTACCCTCTTGAATCGAACTATATCGGAATTCTCCAGTTTCCCGCCGTGCTTAACTGCTAAACCACCTGAGCGCGGTCGCACCACTCGCGGAGTGAAAGTAAATTTGCTGAAATGTGTCGTCATCTTTTGTAGTTCTCATGTATTTTATATCCATCTTTAATCTAAAGGTTCAAACTTTGTTAAACCATTAATTTATTATCGTTACGAATAGGTTACCTGTAATGTGACGAGGGATATGTATGTGTGAATAAATAAATAAATATCTATGCTGCACTTATCTTCTATCTAGTTTCTGAACCAGTCTGTGCAGGCATCACTTCTATATTACATACCGTCTAAATAATTTCTGAGCTTACAAAATGAATAGACAATAAACCTCGTCGTTTATTTTTAATATCATTACTGAGCCATTGAAGTGTTTGACGTCGGACCTCAGATTTGATTGTCGCCCCTGTTGATCAAGAGGACTTTTTGGTTTTAATGGAGATCGAGTATGATACCATTCCATAGACTTGTTCTCCGTTGTTTTGTGCGAGATCTACGTCTCGTCACTAGTCGAGATATGATTCAAAACTTTGTCAGTGTCTTTGTGGTGAAGAAATGTCAAGGTAGCTATAAAACAACTCATCCGATACACAGTTTTTTCACAACCAAAATGATCACTAGTAATTTTATAAAATTGAAATTTCAGAAAAAAAGTGTGGAAATTATTCAGGTTGAAATATCTGTCCTTAGAATTTTTACTAAATTGTATATTATGCAACGTTTCCGAACGGATGCTTAGTTTACACAACTTTATACTTATATTTAACTTCATACTTGGTGGCATGTTCAATTTTGTCACCACTTTAAAGGGGCGTGAAAAACAGACGTCCGTACCATCGCCGCTTGACTGACGTTGTGCCAATCACGTGGGAAGTAGAATAACACCGCGGCAGAACTTCGGCCATCTTGAGGGCCATTTTTGTGAAACTTATATTATTTCAGATAATGTTCAGTAAATTTTACTCTATTCGGAATGGGGCAAAGGCGAATTTTTAACATTGTCCTTTGCTGAGTAATGAAATTACAAATAATATTGCAAATGGACACACTTTCACATTTTTAATTATGATATGCGACTGTATCGAGCTAGTTATTAGGAAATATAACTTTATTATCCGTGAGTTTACATAGGACATGAAAACAGATTGTTTCTTATAAGCGGCTCGCGGGCCACTATTGCGATGTAAGCGCGAGTTAATGGACCGCAACCGCTAATGCGATCTAGGACTTGAATAATAATTCAAAAACAACACTTGCGTGTAAGGGATAAGGGGTTAAATCGTAATGACTGTCTTGCTCCAAGTTCCGAGACAATACTGGCGGGGTGCCGTCGAAATGGCTTTACGGCCGGAGAAAGCGACTTTTCATTGGAAAACTTCCACAATATCTAATAACTGAAATTTATATACCATTTTAATTAAACTATTTGTTCCGGACAATGTTCGTCGTTGTCTCATTGTGTACGCTTCCAGATGTGAGTTGTTTCAAAGATTCGAAAACGTGCTGGACTTATTTTTTTTGAGAAAATTTTGTTTCTAACATACATTTTTTTAAATTTTTAGATAAAATATTATTTTATCTTAAATACTTAAATACGAGTGTTATGATCCTTAAATATATGCATCAAAACAATTTGTAATTCCCGCTAATGTGAAAGTTTGCTATTTTTTTTTACTTTATAGCTTTTTAAGGATTTAGTTGAGTATGCGGACTAAAATATAAAAACAATATTACTGCAATAATAAGTATTATTGCCTTGTTACAGTCATAAATCGTTCCGATTATTAATTTATATAAAAAATATAATTTTAGTATTTACCTCTGCAAATCTGTAAACTTTGTATGCTTGGTGCAAATAGGAACAGAGACTTGATTAAATTTATCAGGTATTTTCAAAGTTAAATGTTAGAACTGTACATTTTCAAACGATTTTATAGAATTTTTTCGAATTCTATAAAACAAAATGTAAATCAAATATGTATTTAGATAATGGTTTACATTAGATACACTATACATAAAGACAATACATTTTTAGAATATCTAGACAACTACGAGGAAGTTATCAACATTCATACGACACTTGTACATTATATTCTGACGAAATAAAAAGAATTGAGAAATTCTCATCTGATATATTTAGTTTAAATGTTATTTTTAGACTTTCTATTTAATTTACAACGAAATACTTTTTCTTACGTCTAGTGAACAAATTCATCTCACAGTTTTATACCTATTGATAGAATAATTTAAACCGGAAAGCTAGTTTAATTGTTACCTGATAACTCTACAATCAAGCAATAAATCGCTAAGAAATTTAGTATGCATATAGTTCGTGTAAGGAAGAAACCCACAGAAGTCGCTTTGTGATGTTGTTTAGAGTTTCGCTAGCTGGACATATCATCATGAAATTTTTAGTCAAAGTACCGGCATAATTTACATGAAACTTAGTGTTTTTTTGCTAAATAAAAAAAAATAGTATCACATAGATGGCGCAATGCATAAGAGGGTAATGAATTGTCACTTTGAATGTAATTGCTTATGTACTATACCGTGCAATCTTTTAATTCATAAACGTGTTATCACTTTTGACACATTCTTTGACAATAATTACAGTTTTAGACAATATAAACTTTGACCCGGTTGTCCTGACTAGTGGATAATTGTGATCATCATGCGGCGCAATGAGAGTTTTATACCAAATTCAAAAGTTATTACACGCATAAACTTCTGAATCCCGACTGAATTCACAGCGAACCGATCATTGCGGTATGCTTTTTTCTAATATGAACATCCAAAATCATTATCAATCCTCCAAAGGAAAAGAGTCGCTCAACAGGAGCAGAACTTGATAAACGAGTATTACATTTAATGAAATTTTATAATTTATTAATTTTTATGTAAAGATGCCTAAAAAAGAAGATGCTTAAAGATAGGAGGAAAATAGATAAACAGTTTCAGACGTTACACTAATAACTGGTTACCGACAAGAAACAGAACCGTTTTCTAGCAATATTTTGCAATTGGCTGCTGTATGATAGGTGAAGAAAGATACAAAACAATTTTGAAACATGCAGTTTCTTCGCTAAATATATACTGTAAGGTGTTTACGAGAGAGCTTATATTTAAATACTGTGAAACATAAGAGAATATGTGATTAAAAGTATTCATAGTATCGATACTGTCGGATACGGTGCAATCAAACGTGTATTCATAGTATCGATACGGTGCAATCAAAGTGTATTCATAGTATCGATACTGTCGGATACGGTTCAGTTTTTTTTAAACTAACACTCTTTATATTTATATTTGGCTCATTGATTTAACAGATGGTGAAGTTTAACAGACTAATAGACAGATGGAAAATATCTGTATATTTGTATTAACGATAATTTAAGCACAAATATATACATTTTGTATTGACAAAAAGTTTATTGAAGTAAAACTTCTTTACGCACGCTTGACTTGGGGAGTAAGCTGGTTAATGCGTGACGAGAGCGTTACGAAAAGTGTGATCGGGCGAGGTGAACGGAAGTTTAGAGGGAGATATAAGTTAGTGAAGACAGAAAGAGAGAGAGTTACGTTTCGTATATTACTGTAGGGACAAGAGAAAGAGGTGCAACCACACATTTTCTTTCTCTCTTTCTTTCATAGCCAGTTATGTTTCGTATATGTAAGACACAGTGCAAGCCTATTGTCTGTATCACACTGTAGGAGCAACAGAGAGCAGTGCGCGCGCATCCTTTCTCTCTTCCTCTCATAGCCAGTGCATGAAAAAAAAAAAAAAAAATATATATATATATATATATATATATATATATATACATGCGAGTTTGCTAGCGTTACGCGAACGGTGATTTTTTGATTATTTTGTAATTTCATTTCGTTCTTGAACAATTTTATAAATTATTATTTTGTTCAATACATTAAATATTCTACGTTTAAAGTGCATAAAATTGTAAATTCATTTTAAAGTTCATATTTTGTGAATTTGAAGTTTTACTTGAGTCGTGTGGTCTAAAGCACACTCGTTTTTTTATATCAAAGCGATATTTAAATAAATTGACTCTATCCGATATTGGGATATTTTGTGAATCCGTCACTTTATTGCCTCTAAAATGTCCATTTTTCAAAAATATAATTGAAATAAGCTGCGGTCACTTTTTAAATCATTTTCGTCTAATGCCTCTAAAATCGAATTGTCATGTATTAGTTGTCGTTTAATTTGTCTTGAGTTTACGAGTCTTAGTGAATATATGAGTTACCTGAAATGAAACATGGTAATACAGCGGAGGGTTGAGTGCCATCAGCTAAAAGCGCAGGTCGCAGCGGTGAAAACGCGTTCGCATATGAATGCCGTGCTTAGTACTTATTCATCGACATCCTAATGCTGATTTCCTCGAGTGGACATATATAGTTATTTTAAGAAGTGACTTGATTAAAAAGATCTAAATTTAAAAAAAAATTGTTATGAAATAAGAAAAACGACTTTGCTAAAAACTGAACAGGTATGGACAGATTACGAGTAATGAGTCGATTTATATCGACGTTTAGTTGACGGATGATCACATCGCTTAAAGAAATGTTTACTGTGTTAATGAGATTTGTTTTTGCCTTTCCTGTTTTTCGTGCAGTCGGGTTTTTCTTTATTGACAATGTTCTTTTTTCTTAGATTTTTATAGTTAGAGCGACCGATACCGCACCACAGTCATATTCTCACAAAAGAAAAAAATTACAGGAACCAACAAAGAAAATCTTATAAAGGGCTATATAACGTTATGATTTTGTTTTTCATAACATCTAACATTTTTGTTAGTCGTCATGTAGTTTACTAGTAAGGAAATGTATTGGAAAATAAAAATGCAATTCGTTATGTATAATTACACTATATTTGCACGGAACCGCCGATGAAATCGAGGTTATTAGCGGATGTCATTACTGGCCTATTTTTTCTTTTCGACCTACCGACATTGAATTATCTATACATTACGAAAGCAAAATCACTTAGCAGTTGCACATGCAAATCAGGTTTAAAATAGCTTCTCACAGTCGTAGAAACTTTTCCGATAGTCATTTAACGAGGCCATTAAGGGGGTTGAAGGTGGAAAAAGAGGCAGCTCTCTCAATTATATCGCGGAGGAACGCCGCTTGACATGGAGGGATTAAAAAGAGAAAAGTTGTTTATGGCTTTGGCAGTTTCAATTCGATATTCAATGCGATATTAACAAAACGTTACAATATCAGTGACGTTAGATGTATCAACTTGTTTGGAATGGAAGGTAAATTTCACATAAAATCATTGAATTTAATTTTTTTAAACAAAACATTTCAAACATCAACTGCTTCCAAACCGATTAATCGATTTTGCTCATCTTCAAAATAAATAAAAGCTGTCCCGAGATTTGAAATACATCTGCCGCAATTGAGCTATCTTTATCAGTTCGAATGTTTCATCTTTATAAAAGATTTAATTTAGATATTTATGACAGTCAAACAATTTCAAACATCCACTACTTCTAATCTAAACTACCAGTTTTTCTCAACTTCCACGCGAATTAAAGTTGATCGCACAAGTTTCAAGATACAACCGCAAATCACTTCCTGTGATATAAAGGCAAGACGAATATAAAGAACTTTTAATTATTCGTTTTCCTTTTAATCTATTAATTTGTAACTTCTGAAAAATGTTTGAGATGGGTATTTTTTTAATAGAGTGAAAAACTGTGAACTGTGAAAAATTAATAGAATATTTTAAAAGTCCTGGCCCAGATTTAAAACAGTATAACTTTTTACTATATGTATAAAATCCATATTAGATATGTATAGTATTGAATGAATGTACCGATATTGTATTATATGACTTGCCAACATTTTAATTCAAATACCAAGTTTTAGGGCCGTCTATATTAAGTTTATTCGTCGACTTTCTCACATAGCTGCGCAATATTACCCTTTGCGGATAAAACCCCACATTCATTAAACAGCGCGGCTGGGCGTCTTGTCGTACAGCATGTTTTGGCGTTCTCCATACTCTACCACCGATCGTCATTTTTATTTTGGTTGCGAATGTGTGCGTACCTCTTCTATGCTACCAGCTTTGTAGAAAAATTAGAGATTCGGAATGGCTTTACTTTTGCTTCCGCAAGTAAGAAAAAAAAGAAGAGATAAAGAGTCTGGATGAAAGAATTATTCAAGATTCTTAATTCTTTAACTCACGTTAACTTGATACGCGAGCTAGAAAGCAATGATTCTTTAAATTATTTAAGAATGGATATATCTGCATTTAATTCGTTATTAGAAAAAATAGCACCACATATAATGTGACAGAATACTATCCTAAGAAACTGTGTTCTTCCTCAAGAATATTGCCCGTTCGATTGCTACTCTCCGATTTCTTGCTACTGGAAGAAGTTATGAGGATTTAATTGATTGTTCGTTGATTTTATACGCCTCAATAAAATTGATTAAAATCTCTTTCCCCGTTTGAATGAAAATGCTTAACGTTATAATAAAATAAATATTATCAGGTATATCGTATTCCTGATCCTGTCTGGCACGACCTTCCACTACAAACGACAACGCTGAATGACCGTTCGCTCCCCAGCCGTAAAATACACCAACGTGTCGTTTGACAAACGGAATGGCGAACCGTACATCAAAACGATACACTGCCCGTCGGATAGTCGGATTGTGGAGGGGACCTCGTACGGGTGAAAAATTCATCCAGCACACCCAGCAAGCTTAATAATATAATTCTGATACACAGCACGCTCATACGCTGTCAATTTTAGTCTGCTCTCAAACAAGATGTACAACCACGCTGGGTAATGAACGGGGACTTTAATGTAGCAAAGAATGCAAACGCTAATAAAGTAAAATAATTATAATGAAAGTAAAAGGCACAAATATTTGTGTTAAAATAGAAGCGACGGTTTATTTTTATTTTTTTGACAACACAACAAAGTACAATCGAATTTAAAATTATCAAAATGATTTTATATTTTAAAACGTACACCTAAAGTTGATAATATGAAAACGTTCATTCTGGATTAAATCATATTAGATGATTGCTAAACTCTGACATTGAAGTTAAACCGTTTCTGTTCTAATAATTCTCGCGCGGATTATTATTATTCTGATTGATTAAATTCGCAACGAGAATGTTAGCTTCTTATAGCCGTAGTGAGTATTATACTAAAGCTATCAAGTGTTCACGTTTTTAAATATTATAATGTGGCAACATTGTTTCAAATGTTTATTTGTATATCTTCTTTTAACTTAAGAAAATTGATTTGTTTCTTTTGAAACTGTGATTTTTTAAGAGACACAATAATTATTTCATTTTTCTTCCATTGTTTGTCTTTCATAAATTTATGCAAGATAAGAATGCGAGTTTTCTAATTTGCCTTTACCAAGCCAAATTTGACTCATATAAATAAACACTCTCTCTCGAAATCTCTGATGAAAAAACTACGGAGACTTAATGATTCATTGTTTTTTTATATAACGCAGGTTACATTAGGTTCAAAATGTTGACATTATATACAATTTTAATAACCACTCATCAAAGAATCAGGGCCATTTTACATTCGAACTGTTCGTTTGTTTATTTGTGTGCTTGAATGTGAAAACAAATTTTAATTTATCCAACATAATTATTTTGAACTGATTTTATTAAGTGATATTGTGTTAAACATATTACAGAATATTTCATGTTCTATTTTAATACCAATTGCAGTACGGCATTGCATAATTTATCAACACAGTCGTAATTATATAGTTAGGCGATAGATGGCATCAAATGTAGACGATTTTCATACAATATGGAAACTATTTCGTGTATTTCCAGCGACAACTATTTGTGTAGAAAAAGTGTTGACTCTATGTTCTATGTAACCAATACTCCTGCATATGCATATACATACATATATATATGAAAATATATAAATATATATATATATATATAAATATATATATATAAATATATATATATATAATATATATATATATATATATATATACATATATATATACACATAAAATTAAATAATATCCTAAAGCGGTTAATATTGAAATTATCTAGTAAATAAGAACACAAAAAATAATTATATTGAATTTTACTTAGTAAAGTCAACAATAACGGGTCTGTACTTGATAACTCCGTAAAAGCTGTCTAGATTTCTGCAGTAAAATAAGGTCCATCCGCCCATCTGTCACTCTCCCACGCCTTCTACAGTTTGAGATTAATATAAATTACGCAAGTAGATGCTTAAGATAGGGATTTTTATTAATATGAATAAAAAATTATGTATATGCTTCTCCAAACGGAGTCTACTTTTTTAGATGGGTATCATTTCATTTTTATGCCCCGTTTGCGAAATATTAAATTTAGTTATTTGTCATGTGTAATATTCCCTTGCCCTCTAGTTTTTCAACATTTGATAAATTTGAAAAAAATTTCATTAGTATTTTCAGTTAAATTATTTCAGTTAACTAGCATCAACAATTTAAGGAGATATGGACAGTCGTCCATACTCTACTTTGTACGTATTTTTTATTGGCACAGATTTGGCTGGTTGATTCAACTTTTACTGCTTAGAAATGTAAGACCAAAAAATAAAAATTCTACCTGATAACAAAAGAAAATAGAAAAGCGAACACAACCAGAATAATGGTACAAAATGTAAACAGCGTAAACTCGTTCAATATGTGTAGTCAAAAGTCATTCAATATGTGTAGTTATGCCTAACGATATTATGAACTGGGTACAAAAAGTGGCACATTAAACAACTAGGAATTCCCTCGGGAAAATAACTTTTAAATAAATCTTCATCATCAATGGGTGTCGCGAGAAGATATTGCTTTATGATATTCTAAATAAGCTATAATTTTTTTATGAAAATTTGGAGTGTTTCATTATTTTTTTATAGTTTATTTTTGATAGAGCGTCAACTGAAAAATTAACTTGACTTTATTAAGGCAATTAATGATACATTTCAGTTTAATATTATCATATTTAATAGAAATTGCTAGGTAATGTCGAAATTATACAAATAATGCTGATATTATAATTTTGGACTTTAATGTTAACCTATCGTATCTACTTATATGTACATATACTATCCGACTAAATAGTTACACATTTCGTTTTGTGTCACCATTACTAATTAGCAGCATTAACCAGTGGCGCGCAGTGCCTTATAAGCAATTACACGTAGCTTGCCCTAAACATTTAGCATATATACAAAATATGTGCATATCTACAAAAACGTATTTAATTATCGACGAATTCCGTAGTTTAATATATTAATTGAAGTTCGTGTGCACAAAGCGAACGTACCGGCACATGAAATTTTAGATAAAACGTAAAAACTTTATTCCTATATTATATCTAATTACAAAAACTTCTCGTATCAGTAATGGTTCACTTGAAATTAAAATCGATTACCTCACTTTAGATTACGTCAGATCATAATCTCAAGGCAAGCTGAAGCTTGTTAGACTACTTTGGATTATATTCAGACTGAAACAATCCCGTATTTCTAACATTCCCATACTAACAATGATTTATTGTGTTATCATAACGATCTCTCTGCTGTCAGTTTATCATTCTAGTTCGAAAGTCATTTTATAAATAATTTTAATATTTTTCCGGTTTTTAAATACACGTATTATATTTTGTCAGTGAAATACTTACTTTGTGGGTGACACAGTTTTCTTTGTGCATTAAAATTAATATTTGATTCGTTTATTTTCTGACGTGCATTTTCGTCGTGAAAGTAAATAAACAATGGCGATTATCGAAAGTTGTTATGTTTATCCCGTGATTAAGGGAGGATTTTTCAATTTATCTTTTAATGAAAAAAATAGTATAATTGAGAATGGTAAATCAAAGCCTATATATATATATACAAGCCACTATACATTCGTAATAAATCTAGTGTACGGCATTTTCCCAGTAATTTTTACGATTAGTATCGGTAACTAATAAGAGTTACATTTTAAATAAAATATTTTGCTGGCTTCTTTATTATTCGGAACTGAATATAGTAGATGAAATAAAGGTGGTTATCAATCTAGGTAATTTGATAAATTCTGATAAAAATTATGCTAATTCTGAAAAAACATTTATCGTGCACCTACAAAATTTTAGCTACAAAAATAAAGAAATTTGTATCGAGGAACGACTAGCTACTGCGAATCGGGAACATAATGACATAGAAATACAAATAATTTAAAAAGGTAAATAGACACTATTATATGTTTAAGGAAGTAAAAATTAGTTTTTTATGATCACGATTAAAGTTATAGTTCGATTAGTTGGGGTAATTAAGCCGAGAGTTTATTGTATTTGAGTGCCTACGAATCAATTATTGAGACACATTTTGAGTGAGTCGCGGGTGCGGACGCTTGCGCGCGCGTTTGTGTATCTAGATAATTTTTTTTATGTCTGTCCCTTCGCAGCTTCCCCTTCGCAAAAAGTACCGCACACCACTGACATTAACAAATACATATTTGTGCACTAATTACCATATCTATTGTTGAAAATATTCACAAGTTTCACTTGGATGTAGTGGAATGTTTTGGAGAACTTAGCTTCCAATTTATTAGGTGTATTCAATGTAAAAATCTACTTATCTGATCAATTCATAATCGTGGCCAATATTCTATTAATTTTTAGTTTAAGACAAATGAGTTAAGAAAAAGGACGGGTGCCATGAAATTGTAATATTGGAGTAATTAGTTATCTAGCTATATGAAAATATATATGAAAAATGAAAAGCTCATTTGCTATAATGAAAAGGTTTCATTGGCATTATATGTGTTGAAATATTTTTGATGACGGTTAGCCCCGTTAGGTATTTATCTAACGCTTTATTCCCATTGTCGATGTGGACACAGTCGCTCTCACTTCAGCAATGTTTTTTCAATAAAGATTATTATATTCGCCTTCACATTTTCTCGTCATTAAACCTGGGAATATTCGCATCCTTCGTTTTGCTTTTCTGTTTATTTTGTCGATAAATTAAATAACATATTTGCAGTAAATAACAACAAATTATGTCGGATTCGATGCGCGAGCGATTTCTGAATAAAGCATATTCAAAGCCAATTCAGAAGGGTAAATGTCATAAAAAAACAAACATTTTACCAAAAAACGGTAACAAAATCACAAACAGAAGAAGTGCCAGACTTCAATCAATTTATAGAGAAGCGAAAATTGCCTAAAATCGTTGTATTACCCACCGTCTTTGAGCGCCTCGGACGTTTTAGAATGATCGATACGCGGCGCAATGGCGAGAGCGACTTAAATCCGCCCCCGCCCCCTCTTTGACCCGATACAGGTGTTTATCTCCGAATTTTTTAATTCTCTGGCAAACTTGGGAATTACCATTTTCTTTTATTATATTAGTGTAATTTTATTGAATCTAGAGCGTGCCCTGAGCGGCTGGATAATGAGGATTTGCCATAACTCTCTTCAACTACTTGTGAATAACAAAGTAATGGGATTATCCTTAATTCATTTGTATAAAAGGAATGAACAAACTGTTTTATCTGACATGCAGCCGTCCGATTGCCGCATCGGCGTAGCGTTCTGACACTTCTTTAAGCGCTGTCATACTTCCATTTTCCCGTGTTGCAATTTTCAGATTAATACTATCACTTTTTCTGTGTCTGAAATGTTTTAATTTGGTATCTAACATTCTCTTATTAATTAAAACTTATGATAATACAAAAATTCATTTCATAAAATTACAACTATTTAAAGAAAATATATTGCTATATTCATTAATTTAGTGTAAGTATTTAACGTTCAGTTGTAATTAATTATTGCTCAGTGATAGATTTTTATATGTAGACAGATTAATTTAATATGATTAGAAGATAAATGAAAATCTATTTTTAAAACTTATTATTCTTAATCCTTGAAAAATATGTTAATAAAATATTAAGAAAAAACGTTATTTTTAATCACAACTTTAAAAATCACAAGAAAGAAATGTAAACATTCACAATATCCAAAAGGACAATGATGATATGACTGAAGAAGTTCCGAAGTTCCAAAGTTCCCAAAAGAGTCACACCATTTTCCACTGACGTCATAGCGTGACTGAAAATTAATTTTTTTTACCTACCTCGCTTTTATTCGTTTTCAGTGTTCTCAAATTGAGCCAATCGATTTACAAAAAACTCAAATATAGTTAATTTACACTAAAAGTAACGCGCTGAGAATTTCGGAGCTAATAGTAAAAATCTAATTTACTATTGAGGTATTTGTAGTCTATTAAAAATAATAAAAACAAGGTAGATGAAGAGTAGGTAACAGTGGACTTCTCAACTCATCGTTCATGTTTGAACTAATTGAAATAGGGAAAACTTAATGTATCCGCTCTTTGTATCTAGAAAAGTAAGATAATGCTTGGAACATTCTCGGCGCTATAATTGGAAAAATTGATGATCCTTGTATAAAGTTGGAGCCAGGCAGGACTATTCTCAAGGTGATTCGTTGCGAAGAAAGCAAGGAAATTTCATTTCTTTTAATAATATTCCCAACACTGACCTTGAGATGAACAAGTGCTGGAGATTTCAGTTTGGGAGAAGAAAATTCATAAAATATACAACTCAAATACCTAACCCATCCAAGTTTTTTGCAGTTCAAAGTGCATATACACTAAGTTCTTTTTTCTGCCTTAACGAGTAATTCTCAATGTAAGTCTTACCAAAAGGATTTGATTGACAAATCCCATAAAAATGCAGATTATATAGGACGTCAGTCACTTATTACTATTGTTAAAACCAGTATTCACAATTCTTAGTTTAATACTTACGATACTTTAAAAATTGAACCTATCATTACATTTTAGTCAAAAATGGTGTCCTAATTAATTTGAAAATATATGTAGTTAAGTGAATCATGTAATTTTACTAATAATTAGTAAAGAGTAGTTATTTATCTAATAACGATGTCGTAATACATTTACATTACACACGTATGTTTAACTCTTAAGTTCTTAAACCAAACCGTGTTACTGTAAGTATTTCATTATATAACCAATATATAAATTAATTTTAATGAATGCAACAAAAAAAGGTTAAATATTTAAGATCGGGAAAAGACAATATGGACAGAGAGACAAACGAATGCTCCTTTAAAGACTCCGTTTTTTGCCTTTCTTCGTTCTGTACTTTAAAATTCAAATACATGCTAACTCACATCGATCAAACTACATACGTATACACATATGATTCTTATCAGGTTCCCATCCACGTTGACCGACAGCCGTCCAACCGTCAGTCAGGCCGCATGAGCTATGGCGTCGGTCGCGTCGCCTACGCTCGTTGTTTGTCAACGCGTCACTCCGCTCTGGTAATTGATGACGTTGCATAACCTACGTAACGGTGCGTCTCTGTAGCACACTGCCACAGTTACCGCTTTAAATTTAGCACGTCCAACGATTGAAGCGACGGTTTTGAACATTTTATTTTGTCTAGTAACATAGAAAAATATTTATTAAATCCTTTTCCGTCAATTGATACTGAAATAAAAAACGTAAATCAGACATTTATCGTAGCGAGTTTACAAATTTGAAATTGTTTGTTGACTATCTATATACTACATTTTTTCCTTCCGTACATCCATACAAGTGTGTGCGTAGTACTTTATGTGGAAAACAATGTAGAAATTAGATTTTCTCAAAAGCTTATTGAGAGATTTGTTTCAAAAATTCTACACGATTGATATTTTATATCATAAACAACATAACTAATCTCTTCATTACTGGAAAAAATTGTTGAGGTTACCTCTCGTAAAAAACTGAAATAAATTGCCTGATTTTGTGATTAGTGCTTTAAAAGCCCTATAATACAAATTCATTATAAGCAAAACAATAAAATGAAACAATGAAGTTTTATTGCAACATTTTAAAAACATTTATATATAAGCTTGCGTTTCCCTGGGAAGTATGAGTGTATGCAGTGCGGCCCTACTGTTTATTTTTTATTTCAGTTATTTGAAGCTATGGAACTAAATGTTATAACAAGAAGTTTTTTTGTATATCACAGGAAAAACGAAATTCATAAATGTAGAAAAAAAAGAAAAGATCATATATAATTTATGTCTTTTTAGAAAATCAAGTTATGTACTCGTAATAAATAAAATTGAATTATTTTTTACTACCCTGTTTAGTTAATTTCAAATATACTTATGAAATAATTTTGTTCTTATTTTACATAAATAATCACATAATATTATTATAAATTGTGACGTACTATTCACAGAGCTTTCACTACGACTAATAGGTGTTATTTTTAATACTTAGTTAATTATTTTTAAATATTCAAGAATAAATGAAACAGCTCTCCATTAAATGATAATCTAATGAACATATTGGACCGCAAAGCAAAGCAAAAATGTTTTGCTATTTTTAGTGACTGACCAGTATGAGTCCTCATAATTATTTGACTGAACATTGTTTTCATGTTTTACAATAAATAAGTAATATTTCCATCAATTTTCAGCTTTCTCAAACATGTTTACCTTAAGATGTGTTTTTTACATACTTAGACTGACCCGTTTTTCTTAATTTTATTATATAGTTAAAGCGCTATATATTATCAGATTTCCCAAAATGTTTTTAATACTGTTTTTTTCGACACGTTTTAAAATTCGTCGGGGCTGTAGGTCCCAATGGCTGACTGACTGACCGCGAGATTTTTGTTTTTGATAATATAAATAAACAAATGTTAAAATGCTAATTTTTATAAAAATTGTACACTCGAGCTTTTGAACTATAAGAGGGGTCGAATCTCTACATAAATATATTTGGAAGAAACTGATTGAAGGGTTATTTGCCCGTGACTAACAGAAGTCAAAAGAATTGTTTTTTTTTCATTTCTGCCTGTCCGTCTTTCTAAGAACTCATAATATAAAAACTGCTACACGGATTTTAATGAATCTTATACAGCTACAACTCTATTCACATTATTATGCAGTTCAAGGCCATAGAAAATATTTAATTTCATTGTCTCCTTATTGGAAAATTACATTATCGCTTAACACGTAATTAATTAGTACCTAATTATATAACATCGTCATCTGTTTCTTTTAAAAGCAACCATCTCGGTATATCGAAAGGTAGTTTCATAATTTTCCACTAGATGGCAATGTACCAAATGCTGTTTTTCAGTTTTACTTGCTGTATCTTACAGATTTACATGCAACGTCTTACAATCTCTACTTTTATATCATAAAAAAGGAATATCCGTTTTGGCTCTTATGTGTCATAAAGAAAATTGTATTTACTTATTAAATAAGACCATATTTAAAAAATAATCGGCATAGCCACTGTACCAGGCAGAAATTAAATTGTTTTTGTGTATAAGCATGGGTAAGTGCAAACATATATTAATTTATAACTTAACCTTAACGTATATTGTGGCTGGTTTCATAAAATGCATTACCTACTTGCATATGAGTCGGTACATATTTGTCGGAACGGACGAAACGGCTTACGTGTTTGAACGAGTATAGCATATTGCGGGAGGGCTCACTGGATGAAAGCTAAATTAGTTTGACTGAAAGATCATATTATGTACTCGTAAAATAAGCATTTGTACGAGGGGAGATTTTAATAAGAAGCGAGCGTGGGTCGGCGTCGTGTCAGACGCGATAAGCGACTTCGGAAAGAAACTTCTCGTCTTCCGATTGATTGGGCGATAAATTAATCGAGATTTGAAAACATCTTTGAGCGCCACTTAGCGTAATCCGCGCCCTCCGTCGACGCTAACACAATTTTCACCATTCCGCGATAATCGCTGGCGTAAAGTCTGAAAAGATTTAATTTCGTTCGGATTTAAACCATTTTAAATCTTCGATTATGTCAATGCATAAATTTTAACGTTTTTAAATTGAACAACACTTTTAGAAAATTTCACTAAAAATCGTCAATCAATATATGCAAACGTGGAACCTTTTCGTGTTCATCGTATTTTGTTTCTCTAATAATAATTAGTTAATATCTATTTGTCTATTTTTTTCTATTGTTCTTTTTATGGCTAAAATAAAAACCTAAAATGATTTTAATCATTATTATATATCATTGAATTTATTCAATGGGCAGAAATAAGGTAAAAAGAAACATATTTTAACGCATCGCCCAAAACTTAGTCGATGCGCGTTCTGTGTATCAGTAGCGGGACGATGGATAATATCCGAAAGTCGCGCTTGCCTTCAGGAAAATAAAATAAATTTAAAAATGTATTTAACCATAAGGTCATATTATTCAATTCAATAAAAAAGACCCACGCTCTTGTAATACGTAATCATGTAACTAAAAGGTGTTCATGAGTGTATAACTTTTACAAGTATAACCAATATCATAACGTAAAAGTCGCAAGAACTATTAAATTTTAATAAAACATACTTGAGACAAGTATTTCAGATTAGTTGTCTCTCTCTTGCATTAAGACCTTTCGCACTTATGGAGAGTTGTAAAATATATACTTTTATACATAAATATGTAGATTATAATATCTAAAACCGATTGAAATACAATCTCCGAGCGAAAAGCCTGGCTTCAATATGAAATCGCGACAGACATGAAATTGCCCCCGTATTTTCGTCAAAACTCAAAACTGATATGGAGATAACGGATAGAGCTAGCCAATGTGCGTGTGAGTATACTTTTCTTTGTGTTTTTTTTGGAATGTCATTGTTAAAAATGAGTTCGGAAAACGGCGGCCATATCTGTGAGGAATAATGTGTAAATGAATTAATTTTTAAGTATAAGACGAACATTACCTTTTAGTCCGAAAAAAGTATTCTTTCATCTAGACCTACCCCTGATTTAATAATAGCAACTTCTATATCACATGTAAGATATTTTCATCACTCAGTGAGTAAAGTTCATTGGTAAGCTGGATATTTGAATAAATTGTTTTGTGCTGGAATTCCATTATTTTTTCAAACGATAAACAAATATTTGGAACAACGTTCGGTTACTGTGATTTAAATAATTCAGTTAATGCCGTGAAAAGACATCAAATTATAAAAAACATTTAAACGTTGTTGTATCTTTTCATAATTTCGGTATATAACGTATAGGAAAAATATTGAATATATTTGGCGTTAATTTTGTAGAAATTCATTATTGACAATTAAATGAAACTATGTGACGTAGTATTATTTTTACTTTCTTTAAGTTCTTTACCACGACCTAGGTTTCGTTGTATTACTACATCTTCAGGTGGATTATCAGCAAAGATTTTTGCTAATAGCCCACCTGAAGATGTAATACAACGAAACCTAGGTCGCGGTAAAGAACTTAAAGCAAGTAGAAATAATACTACGTCACACAGTTTCATTTAATTGTGAATAGGAAAAACTATTGTAATTGTCTAATGAAATTAATAACTGTAATTTAAAATTTGTTAATAACTAGATCATTTTAAAACATTTAATCGATATTATTGTCATTTGGCCAAATAAGTACATCGTTAAGAATATTTTTTGTTTATTTACTATTTTCTTTCTTTTTATTTAAGTGTGAATCGAATTAAGACCCGATTCACACTATCAAACCGCTCAAGGTTGGCGCCAAGTATATTGTATTATTTAAATCGTTTGTACTAAATGTTCATAATTGATTAATGGCCGGTTTCTGAATATATATCTATTTCATAACTTTTTGTTTGTAGTTTTTCATGCAAAAAGTTATGAAATTGATATCTATTCCATAAAAGGTACTCAGAAACCAGCTATTATACATATAGGAGCCTATATATTTGCGTAGACTGCTCTCCACTGCCGCTTCCGGTCGTTTAAAACGAATATTTTAATTTAGAACCAGTCGTCGTTTGCGTCGTCGTGTGTTTATCCGTCGATCCATCCGTCTGTTTATCCGAGAATTTTAAATTCTAAATGAATAAGATGAAGGATGAAGGAACTACTCCTTGATGTAATATTAGGAATGATATAATAACCATTTGAATACGATCGGATACTAACATTTCAGACTTAAAGTTCTTTTTCTTAACATACGCATTTAAAATATGATTAAAGAACGCTTTACGTAGAATCTGTTTCAAGAAATGTTTTTTATTTTTTTTTCACTGAAAAACAACGATTTGACGGACCATCAAAGTTATTTCTATAACCGACCCTCTGTAACCAATCTCCAATCGAACCAATCTCAAAAGCGCCGTTATGTAGTTTGAATTGGGCTCTAATATTATGTATTTGGACAACAATTACTAGAAAGAGCTAAATACAAAATAACAAGAAAGCTATAAGTAGACAAACCAAAGTATTTGTGAGAAATTTTGATAATCTTACGCCTATCTAAGCCCTATATAAGTATAGTCTCCGTGAACATTCGGTGAAAATCTTGGGCACGAATACGCCCAAGAGCGTCTGTTCACGCGCCAGATGGTATACCTCAAATATGAAAGACTTTAAAATCGACGGGGCATTCATGTTGTGTTCGATGAAGTTATATAATTGTTTGAATGTTTTACAAAAGAAAAATAAACAATAAACGAGAAATAAAAAATGGTTCTAAAATCAATTATTATCTTTTCAGTAAACTGAGGCATCCATCAAATAATTTTAACAGTGTTTATAGTTTAGGAAACTATTTTCTATCATTTTCTTATATTCTTTTATTAAATAATAAAAGAATATAATAATATTAAAATAAAATAATATTAAAAAAGGACTATTCTTGCGCTAAACTATTACTAAACATCTTCAAACAATTTCTACAAATAGGAGTTTTCTTTTTGAGTATTTTCCTTAGATATCTATGGCTTCTAACTTTACCGAGTATAGTTATTGCTGGCTTTCGAATAGCTATTTTCGACATCTTTGGGACAACGTAAGAACTACGCAGGGACACTTCGGCATTTCACCTTTTAAATCAGATAATGGACTTGGGTTATATAATTCCAAGTATAAAAACATATATATATATATATTGGTCGCAAGTTTGTCGTGGCTTTGCAACGATAATATTATTAATATTAGAATTTGAAAGCACAACTGGAATAGCATCTATATTAATGTTTTTAATTTCTTTCAGTAATTTATTTTTAATAAGGTCCTTTGTATTTGCTAAACCGGTTGCATTGCCTAAATTATTTTTAATCTCTTTTTTTAAGTGAACATAGAAACTGGCAGAAATCTCAATATCTTTCATATTATTTTGAATCAAGCCAAAATACCGATATTGTGGTGAGCGAACGAGACGATGAGCACGAACATGTCCTTCACACAATCAGCGGTGTGCGCGTGAACCATGAGGATTCCTGATTGAGGGTACGGAACTCTAAAAATGAAGACGCCTGCGAAGTCCAGAAAAAAGATGAAGAATAGTAAACATTGACACACTGAATGGGCGAGAAATCAGTTGCGATATAGAATATATATTAAATTTATAAAAAAATTACTTTATATTATAGATATAAAGCAATTTTATATTTATGACTTTTATTTAGCCATAAATACTCGCATATTTAAACGACTCTCCCATTTGAAAAAAGTGACGAAAATAATCGGAGTATCTACGTAAATTCCAAATAAAATAATAATTAAAAATGTTACAGCAAAAGTAATGAACAGGTCGAAACAAATTTACCAAAACACAATATAAAAAGGGATTGCGGTAACGTTTTAAAAATACTGCCTAAAACAGAGTAAAATGTGGGCTAACATAATGTCGGAGTAGGAAAAATACCCACTTTTTTTAACCGTTTCGAAACGTTTGGCATAATTTAATAAATGATTGAATCTAGGGCTTCCAAAATTAGGAATATGTTAATTATGTATCTAATAACTTTATCGGTATAAATTACGTAATTACGTAACTGACTTGGTATTATTAAAAAATATATTTATAGTACAAGACTTAGCAATCGTGAAATATCCAAGTAGAAGCAAGTCAGTAAAAGTCAGATTATAATATAGTATATTCTTATTTTTTTTCAAAGAAATGAGTAATATTTATGAAATTAACAATATCGTAATAAAAAAACAAGTGAAATATTATAAATGATATCTACTTTTTTGCTCCTGAAAATATCATCGCATAAATGATAAGGCTTTCAAGGAGCTTCTGAGTTTTTTGCAGAAGCAGCCAACGGAAGAAAAAGCTCGCTCAGCTTCAACACTTGTAGGCGGTATAGACAATAATAATTGTACGCAACTGTTGGGTAGGCTATGAGTCCGCCGCCGGCAGCATTATCACAAATGGACATTTCGACTCGAATAATATATTCTTGATCTGTGTTCTCTCTAATTCTTTGTTTCCTGTCGTAGCTTTGTGTGTTTTTTTTCATGCGTTGTGCGATGGTTAACACCTCATCTCCATCATCACAACTTGCGGTTACAGCTTCTATTTAGGGTTACTTCAGACGTCGTCGTGGGCTCTTATGTATTTATTTGCTTTCTAATAATTGTACAATAAATATTCTGATTTCATTTGATGACGGTTTTTCGAACGTATCCGTAGCTGAAAAATTCTTCATTTTTATGCAAAGATACACCAGATGCAGTTGTTCGTCCTTCTTTTATTCTTTTTGTGAGAGATAAAGCAAGTCGTTCACATAGCAAGGCGGTACATATCAGTCCCTGTTTTTATTACATCTAAACTACAACGAATGTTATAAAGGTCTTCCATTTAAGAATTCGTCCAACGATATCTGACAAGCTACTCCATTTCGTTTTACAGTCCAATATCAGATCTAGGTTCTTATCGTACTCTTCTAAAGTGTATTTTTTAATATGTAATTTTTCAAACGACTTCTTTTTTATTTAACGACTTCTTTTATTTTTTAGTGAAATTTTTGTATAAAAATCTATGTCTGGAAATTTAGTTTCATCTATAAAATCCATTCAGGATCAATATTTCCATGTTCAGATTCAGATGGTAGACCTGAAGTTTTCGGAATTTTATACAATACGTCAATCGCCGCGAGTTGTATTCCATGGACATAACACAGTTGATGATTGCCGCCAAAATTGTTACCCCTTTTGACCATTACCCTCTTTCTGTAATGAAAGTATTTATGTCGTCAAGATTGAGTTCAAACGCACAAAAGTTCTGTTCTAACAAATGAGTAGATACATCTGTTGTCATTGAACTTTTTATCCTCAATAACCCCATTTTATACTTGCTTTGGCCGAAGTCTTTATTTTGAATGTCAAAAGTCAGTGAGTCATCGTTCTGGAGGTCCATTCGTCAAAAATAGTAGTGAATCTTTGATTTCATAATTTCATTTCTCTGAATTGTTTAATTAATTTATTTTTTGTTTGATCACTCTGTTCTATAATTATCTTGGTTATAGTTTAGCAGGAGATTTTGGTAAATTATAGCCAGACGGTTTAAACGGATATCTTAGGTCTTCAGAAGTATAAAATTTGTTAAATCGAGTCCCATCTAGTGCTGCCCTTCTGGTCACATGAGGATTAATATATAACACACTTTATTAGTGAGGTATCTGTAAGTTTAATTTTCTTCATTGGAGGTCCATTCCTAGTGTTTTTGACTTGGTCCTGAACATTTTTAGCAGTAACTGAAGTACTGTTAGTTTTGGAGTCTTGCTCTGGCATTTCATCAATATGCTTAGCGCGCATAAGGGTATATAAAGTTCCAGTTGAACCACTAGGACTTTTCAATACATTTTTGCAATGTTTGCATTTGACACTTTGTCATTATCTTCCAAAAAACCCAAAACTTACTTAATTCAATGGCATGAAAGTGTTCTTTACTCCATTTTATTTTATCACCACATTCGAACAAATGTAACTTCTATAGGTATAAATTTAATAATTTGTTTGTTTGGTTTTTATAAAATTACAAGTTAGTAAGTGAGTAAAAAAAGTTTAAATACTCACATGATTGTATCATGACTATATAATTTATGATCCAAACGAAGAGTCAAACGTGTAACCCATCGATTTAATAGGTCTGCAATGGTTTTCCCCTATCAGATTCGATGACGGTTTTTGATAGATTTTGGGGCGCTGATTGAATTTTGTAATAACTTTAAATTTTGAAAAATTGAAAAAAATTCCATCATGTCAGGATTTTTAGTTATTTAGCATAGTTTTTTTGCCAAAAATACATAGGATAACCTAGTCAAGAACTGAGATTTTATTTTAATTATTTCTTATTGAACAAAAACACACTGAATGGTTTTAGTCGACAACAATAAATAAGTTCTCATAAATAATTGGTAAAATATAATCTAATTAAGTGACATACCCTTATTATTGGAAAAAAGGTGGATTTTTATGTCATTTGCTAAAGACCTCATTTAACCGTAATTAACATAAATCGTTAGAAGAGGGTTAATGTATATTACTATATTTTTGTATAAATAGCAACATCGTTGTTTTTACAAAATCAGTACTTCCGTGCAATTCGTAAAAAGATGTCATCGCAAAAGTGTTTAAACGCACCGGACATTTTTATTTATATTTGCAGGCAGTTTATGTTGACAAAACAGCAACATAACATTCTCGAATTCATAAGTAACGTTTATAACATGTTTTTCGGCCTAGCGATCGCTAACCAAGACAATCAGTGGGTCCCACAGAAAGTTTGTGCGACATGTGTTCGTGAACTCGATAGTGGTCCAAAAGGGCAGAATAATATCTTTAATTTACTATTGCCTATGTTATGGCGAGAATCTCAGAATTGTGCCACGTGCAAGTGGAACACAGTTATTTTCACAGTCAAAACAGAACGACTTAATGAGAGATCTAAGCCTGCCAAAAGATGCAGATGAACTCTTCGGATCCAGACTATCAGAAAACAATATGCTTGCTCCTGGCACCTAATGTTCTTGGTATCGCAACAGAGAAAAATACTTTATACCACATTTTGCTGAAGATCGTGATCTATTGTATTGAAAAGACATTCCTGGCTTAGTGAAAATGTTTAACATCGAATATGACGCGAATGAATGGAGTTTGTTCACAGACTCATCAAAGCGAAGTTTGAAAGCAGTTTCCATAATAGCAATAAGTACGCTTTACTACCAGTCGCCCATTCTATACATTTGAAAGAATGCTATGACAATTTGACAAATGTCTTGGATAAAATAAAGTACCTACGACACGGTTGGATGGTCTGTGGAAATCTGAAAGTTACCAGAAAATAATATGCTGCTCGGTCAACAAGGTGGCTACACAGAATGTCCTTGCTTTCTCTGCGAGTGGGACAGTCGAGACAGAGGACAACTTTGGACGAAGAAAGAGTGGCCAACGAGAATTGAACTAGTTCCTGGAACCAAAAATGTTGTGAGGGAAAATTTAGCCCCC
Source organism: Druceiella hillmani (assembly GCA_039881145.1). Taxonomy (NCBI): domain Eukaryota; kingdom Metazoa; phylum Arthropoda; class Insecta; order Lepidoptera; family Hepialidae; genus Druceiella; species Druceiella hillmani. The sequence goes on along the minus strand of JAYKKI010000047.1, from coordinate 12,586,395 downwards.
CGGAAAAAAGTTTTGCTATCCCATTTACACATAAAACTGGGAATGATGAAACAATATGCGAAGACGCTGAATAAAGAAGGAGAAGGTTTTAAATATCTACACCAAAATTTTCCATCTCTATCTGAAGCTAAAGTGAAAGAAGGTATATACGTTGGCCCGGACATAAACAAATTGATGAAAGACACAACTTTCGATAAAAAATGAAGTGAAATTTAATTAGAAGCGTGAAAATCTTTTAAGGAAGTAGTGAACATTTTCCTAGGAAACCATAAAAGTCCAAATTATTAGGAAATTGTGAAAATTGTTGTTGTTGGATTGTTCTTGATAATTTAGGAGCTATAAGTGAAGAACAAGGCGAAAGATCTCATCAGGCTTTGGAAGAGATAGAATGTCCCTATCAAGGAAGGTGAAATATAAGGATGATGGCAGATTATTGTTTGTTGCTAAAGCGAGATGATCCAAGTCGGGCTTTTAAGCGAAAATCTCTCAATCGGAGCTTCAATGAAAAAACCAAGACACCACCAAAGTATTTAATATTTCTAATTTATTTATTAACGTCATTTAAATGTATTTATAATATTTCAAAAGTCATGTAATTGTTTTTTTATTGTAATATATTTTTTTTATTTACTAAAGTTGTTTTTTTTTGCGATTTCATACATAGGGCTTTTCCAAAAAAACTGAGGGTGGTGGGGAAAATCTAAGTACATATTCGTAATCAGCGCACCAAAATGCCCCAAGATCAGCTATCAAATCCAAAAAGGGAAAATAAAAGTTAGGGTTTGCAGACCTGTGAATCTATATATAATTTCGCAACAATGGCTAATAACTTCACCATCACAAATCACAACACACACTAAATGAAAATGTTTAACTGGACTAGAACGGATTAATTGAGTTAATATGAATTAAATTACTGATGATCGAGTAATGAATAAAACTTTCTTTTAAATTTTAAAGCAGTAAGGGGTAATCTGTGAGAGATTACCCCAAAGGGACTTACCCGATCTGCATTATAATTTTGCAGGGTTTCCCTTAAGTTAGGTCATTAGAAAATTTTGAACTCTTTTCTTTATTCGAAAGGATTAATTCTCGCTCAATATTCGCCATATCGTGCTTGAACTATCCGAGTCTAAAACAAATCATGGGGAATTTCCGCAATTCACAAATATGTTATATTAAACATATAAAAATACGTAATTTTACGTGTTTTTATCATGTAATGGTATGTTATTTTATCATGTAAGTGTAACGTTTTTATCATGTAATGGTATGTTATTTAAATCGGTATGTTATTTTTAGTTAAGTCTAGCTACATACTTCTGTAATTGCGGATTTTTACCTTTGAGTTATGGATTTATAAAAAGTACAAAATCAGTCAGTAATTACATAATTGCGAAACTACGTGCTGACGGAATGAGAGTTCTAGTATGGTCACTCGTCTTTAGTACATTGAAGAAAAAATTAAATTATGAAAAAATACAAATAAATGTTTTTTTTAATACGGTAAAATCAAATAAGCTAATTAAGGGCTAATTGTGAGATTCAGATTGAAAAAACGAGCGACGCATAAAAATCTGTCGCTCGTACCTATATAGTAATATTAACGATGATTTTTAGGAAACAATTTTGAAGCTTAAAATAAAAAGGCGTGAAGTATAAGACTTTACTTTTTATTAAACTTATATTTAATCATCTTTGAAAACTAAGATCTTTCGTAATTACAAAAATAATTATTTATGGAATATAAATTAAAAAGTAAAATCTTGCCATTGGCCATTTTGTCGATATGTGTAGATAAGAAAACTAAAAATAAATTGTCAGCAACATAACCATTTCTTTAACCATTTTTGTCACAGTACTGAGTTATTCTAGGTATCCTTTGTATCTTTGTTCTAGGTATCCTTTGTATTCTATTCATTTGTATCTTTGTTTTGTATGTAATTTTTATATAACGTATGTCAATAATGAGGTGCTGAGGTGATTCCATGTCACATTATGAAAACACGGGTGTTTGGTCCCCTTGATTTATAATTTTTGTGTAAAAATAGACCCCTGTGTCTATTTTTATCCCTTGTGTTACTTAAGTACATACGACTATATAACGTTAATAAAAAAATGGAGGTTTTATCCTATCGTATTGATGATGTGGCCATAAATTCAAATCTGGCTTTACTTACTAATGTACCAATTGTTTCGAAGGTTACATTACAGGTAAAAACCGGTAAAATATCATAATTCTCAAAACTAAACATTTTTTTGTAATTTGATTACTGTAAATATTTGATAAAAATCTAAAGTCCGTTAAAATGTTGAGTTATAAAATATTTACTTCTTTATTTTTTTTAACAAAAGCAACTTTTTCAGCAGTCGGCATACACCAGTAGCATTAACTAAAGACATCTAATAAAATAACACTAATATTTCGATTGGCCGTATTATTGAACTAGCTACGTTACCCTGAACTTACTTTAAATTTAGAGACTTTTATTGCTAAAGCCCTGCAATAAAAAATCTTAAAATACAATTTAATACTTATAAAAACAAAAAAAAACTAATAAAACTTTTTGTAACTAAAGGAACTAATCGAATGTCTGAGAAAAATATGTCTAATTATAAAACATTATGGTAAACCATAGGATGTCTCGTTTTCAATAATTATTTTATTATAAATTAAAATAATTATATTTTATAATAAACAAATTTTTAAGTTCTAAACATTCCATTGATTAATATAAATTAACTTCGTGTTATATTATAAATCTGTCAAAACTTTAATATTTTAGCAATAGTTATAGTTTATAACAGGCAAAGATAAAAATCCTGTCTGTATGTTTACTGATTGATACATTATATTGTTTTAGTTAGGATAAGCGTGGTATCAATCAATAAGGTTACTTTTAAATATTTGACTAGAATAAACGAGTTATCGCACTTTGCCACATGAAAAGAAAATATATTCATATAGGATTATGCCGGGTTTATAGGATGATCAACCAGAATAATTTACTAGTAGTGAAAGAAACAATGAATTCACTTTTTGTTTATACGAATATAAACATAATTAATTGGTCAGTTCATTTCAAGATGTTTCCAAATGAACTCGACCGTATTGAAATGAGTCGGTTTTGCAAAGATAAAACAAAGAGTTGAAATCAAAACAAAACAAATAGACCAAGAGTAAACAAAGAATGAGATAACAATAAATTTAAATTTCCTTTTCGGGTTCACGCCTGTCACTTTCATTCAATCATAATTAAAAGTAAATAAAAAGTAGAGATGATTATATTTTATTCCTACGTCATACTAGATGATCACTTTCGATGATTTGTTGTTTATACGGTTCATATGCTATTCATTTTGGATGAATTATCCGTTATGATAGTCAAAAATGGAACGTCTAAACCAAAAATTATATTAATTTTCACTTAATGAAAATTCATTTATAAAATGAAGACGAAAATAAGGAAATTTTAATAATAATTGAAGATTTGCCTGTGTGTAGTCAATTGATTATTAAAGCGACTTTTGTATATTACTGAAACGTGACTGATATGTTGTAATCATAGATAAGTAACTATAATATGTTTAAAACAAACTGTATATGTTATTCTTTTCTTTATTTTTTATAGATAAGGCTGTTTAGTTTATTGCCAATTTCTTCTCAATGTTGTTTATGGTCTCACTGTCAAATCACAGAACATATACGGTACGTCAAATGTTTTATTGGTTATATATTTTTGTTTAACATCATACTCATACTGAAGTTATTTTCACAAATTATATAGAAAAATTAATTGTAAAGGAACAATTTTTCTTATTTAAAGTATAAATACACCGTGAATGATTTTTATAAATTATTGGGTCGAAGAATATAAGAGTCAAATATTGATTTGAAGTTATGGCATTATGTGCGAAAAAAATATCTTTTAATCCGTTCTGTGCTGCTGGTTTGCTTAGTCGTCGATATTGTCAATCGCGGTACGAGAAAGATGAGGCTGGTCAATCGCGATATGAAAAAGATGAGGCTGGTCGCCAGCCTCGAGTGGTTCATGGTCAACATTATCCCGAGTGGCGCAGGCCATGGGCAGAGCGCGATGGCGAGTGGTACAGCAAATTTAAACTATTTTTGGAAGAAAAAAATCCCAGTCCAGATGTATTGAACTTCATGCAAAAAATACCTGATTTCAATTTGGATCAAGCGAAATCTTTCTGGCGTAAATCGAAAGAAATACACATACTAGCGAATCAAAAATATATTTCTGAGAGAGTGGAAATACTCGGGCCCGATTTAGCTGCGGCCCACTTCGTTTGCTTTCGAGGGGGGGCTATCAAGTATGTTTTTATTTATAATTGAGAAAAAACTATAATCAAAAGTTATAAATTATTGTGATAAGTCCTCAGTATATCTATAAATTAATAAATTTCCTTGGGTATACACTTTTAATTGAGTCTAAATTTTGCATTGTATTTAAGGAAGTAAAGGAATGCATATTTCCTATTGGTTAACATTTGAATTGTGTTCATACTCCTTCAAAATAAAATTACCTTCCTTCACATGAAAACAAGAAAATTTGACAAACATACATTAAGTAATAGTAATGTTAATGTTTATTAAAATAATGGCAGTTACTTTATTATAGCTTATTAAAATTTGAACCCATCTATCCTTCGAACCATATTTAACTCATACTTTTAATATATTCAAAGATCTTATTTGTTGTTTGTGTTGCTATTTTATTTTTGATTTCTTAGCTTCTGGATAAGTAATGTAAATGTCCTTACATGTTTTGTATATCCCTCCCCAATGATAATCATTAGCTAGCCTAAAAGCTAGGTTATGATATTGATTAATTTTTCATCAGCTAACCCATTTGGATAACAACTTATATACTATTAGTTCTTTTGTACTTCGCTGTGGTGTTTGGTTGCCCTCTGTGAAGGCTGATTCACAGTACTCAATTTTAGAGCATTTTAAAATGACAAGAAATTTTAATATAGTGATCGATAGATTTATTTCAATGTTAATCTTCAATTCGTTTTCAATCATGGAACATAACAAATATTTTTCTGCTCCGAATGAAATTTGAACCAACAGCTTTTAGGCCTGTAGGTTGCGTGGATAAAAATATTGCTGATAATGTTATAAATAACATCTTAAGAGACCTCTCAATAGTTTGTGCATGGTGAAACATAAAGTTTGAAATATATTTATTGAAAAGCTAAATTAATCAAAACTGTCATTAATGCTGAAATGCAGTGATGGTAAAAGCGTTAATAAGATTAAGTAAATCATTATAAATATTTACTGTGTAATTATCAAATTTTTAACATTAAACAAAATTTAATTACAGATTCAAAAATCACTCAAACTGGCTCAAAGGTGATCCAACAAAAGATGAAGTTGAATTACCGAATACTTACAGAGATGGTTACGTAATAGAAATGATTGATTGCTCTGGATTTAAAGATGGTGGTCTAAGATATGAAGGGCTGTTAAATTTTTCAAATTTATCATCATTAAAGTGGTTATCACTCAAGAACAATATTTATGTCAACGAATGGAGTGTTGATAGGATAGTGGGGCAATGTGGTCAGTCTCTAGAGTATCTAGATTTAAGTGGGTGTCCTATTTCTCTTGGCAGTATCATAGCACTAGCCAGAATGCCAAAATTGAGAGTGCTCGTTTTGAGTGATATTGAATATCCTGAAAGGATTCAAGCTGGTATAGCCACACTTGAAGCAGAGAATGAAAATTTGTTGATCAAATTAATGAAGGATTAATTGAATTTGCATGTGTTATGTTAGATATTATTAGTTATTTATAATTTATATAATACTTAAATAAAAACAATTATAAGTTTTTTGTAATATTCGGTTATGATATAGATTATTTATTACATCAAATATGACCTACCTGGATTGGTTTCAATTAGAATAAGAAAAGGTATTTTGTTCGCATCACTCTGACAGAACATAATTTTGATTAAAAATGTAACAGAAATGATCAGTAACAAATATGGACAAAGTATTGGAAGATATACTATTGTATAATTTAAAGTTTATCATAAGATTAAGAAAAGGAACAATTATTTTTCACAAGATGAAACATGAAGCAGTGAGAAATCAGTCTTCTTCCCGATGTCTTATTTGCACGCTTCAAAAATATATAATTTGTATATTATATTAGTGTGTACTGAAATTTGTATATTATATTAGTGTGTTAGTGTGTGTAAAAAATGCCCAAGTAGAAACTGTGCTAAATGGCGAAATTAGCAGCGTGCCGTTTCAGTTGATGTTTTGATTCTTGTGTGTGTTTATTCCGAAAACAGTCAAAAAATTGCTGGAATGTGTAGTAAAAATATGTTTAAATTACAGTTCGAGAATTTAAAAAAAGGTTGATGTATGTTACCTTCGTTAATAATCGTTTCTCATACATATTTTTTGTTATTTATTGAAAAAATAGTTGTATTTTCAGTAATAATGAATTCCAACGTTGTGACCTTGTAAGGATATTGTTTTTACTCATTATTTTTTTGAAATATTAATTTTTTTTGCTTTGATTTTTGGAAATCTACTGATTGGTCAGAACAGGAAACAGAAAACCTTAAAAGCAAAATGAATTATTATGTGTCCATCTGTCTGTCACTTCAATAACAAAAACTTCTAAACCGATAAACTGTAAATGTAACAAAAAATAATAAAATTTTCATAGGTTTGAGTTATTTAGTGATTAAATATAGCCAACGCATTTACTTTTTGACAAACCCTATACATGAAAGACACATATGCTTACAAACACGTTGTGTTTCTAATTATTGAAAGCAATGTCTACTATGTTGTAGATTGTTAAAATCATTTTCCAGTTCGTTAAGTATAACTAATGCAAAAAGGATTTCGGAGACTAAAGAAAACAGACGTATCTTGTCAGTTGAAAATTTTAAGCTTGCTACTGTATTTATGTATGTATGTGTGTATATATATATATATATATGTATATATACGTCATTGAATGTATCTTTTATATATAAAAGATACATTCAGTGAAGTGTGTGCGTGCGTATGTGCATGTGCACTTGAAGAGCGTTAATATAACTAATTTTTTAAACTACTGCTTTTTGTTAGAAAACAGAATCGGCAAATTTTCTAGATAGTTAACCTTCCAACAATATTTATCTATGCATATAATTATATTGTAACAGAGTGTATTCTGTACATGTAAAATATTTTAAAGAGTGTTGACATTTTTAATCATCTTACCAACGCCGACAACTATAAGTGGTTGCGTACTTCCCGATACAGGGCATTAGACTAATTTCGAATTATTCCTGACACATCTATGTAGTATACTGCAATTGTACCTATCATAATTGCCTTTTGTCATATAAAAATACCTTTTTTCATTACGTTACGTAAATTCCAGCTATTTAAGCCTTGTCATATCAATATACATGCATACAAATTGAAAACCATTTTTTTAAATTTAGTTAAAAAATAATAAAATAAGATAACGCCACGACAACATGACATCTACGGTCGCGTATAGGCTATTTGACCATCGAAGTAGTTTCTCTTGATTGCAATAGATGGTCCACATGTATTGGTGTTGTTTTTTTCGCATATGCCATTGTATCAACAACCCGAATGTTAATGAGTATGTTTTTACACAGGTGGTTGTACAATAAAACATTGTATCATGTGGAAGTGCCAGGTAAACGAAAAGCAGTTCAAATGTATTTATAAAAATGGGTATTTAATTGGTTCATGGGCCAAGAAAAGTTCAGAAACATTACTGCTTGGTGTGTTAGAGTGATTTTAGTGTTGACCATGGTTTCTCAAGAGATAAACAACATGTTGAAACAAAAGTTCACAAGAGTAATTGTCAAACAAAACTACAGCCTATTCAACTATGGTTGGAAATAGAAGATTTCGCATATCATGAGAATGAAGTTGGCGTAAATGACTCAGATCGCTTCTTTTACAGACTTATCTTCTAAACAACAATCAAAAACTGTACCACATGGCCAGAAGGAACTTTATATTACAAAAAAATGCAATAAATATGGAATTGATGTGGATTGTAAAATCTGTATTGTCTCATTGTTCACTGTGTAGCACCATATTGCACAGGTTTTCAGAGAGACGTTTGGAAATTTTGCGCCTGATGATTTTACTTTGTCTCCATTATAAATGATGTATTTAATTACTGAAGCTCTGTGACCCTATCTTCAGGAGCAAATTACAGATGATGCGAGAAGTTCAGTATATACACTCTATTGTAATGAAACCAGCAAAAAAGAAATATAAATTGCTGAAAATCATCTGCAGACTTTTTTCATGTGCCATGCTAAGGCAAAAGACCTGCATCAAAATGTTGTTTCTACAGTTTTTAAGGAATTTGCTATCAATTAGTTGTGATGGGCCAAATGTGAATAAGACAATGTTAAAATTGATGAACCAAAGTGTTCTAGCAGTACAAATTTTTCATTGACATTGGAACACGTAATTTACATAAAATTAATAATTCATTCTTACGTGGGCTTGAAAATTTTGAATCTGATGTTTATATCTTATTATTGCAATATTTCATTACTTTGACAGTTGATGGAAAAATGTGATCCTCTGGACATTGTTCATTGAAACTAGTGCCATCACTTTGGCTAACTCTAGGCCTAGCAGTCCAAAGGATTTTGGAGCAGTGGCGTGCTATCAATAGATATATTCTGACACTGTTAAATCTACTTCACTTTCAGAGAAGTCAAAAGAAATAGTCATGCTTTTAAAGCAACCCGACATTAAAACACAACTTGTGTTTGTTACAGAAACTTTTTTTCCTACTTGCAGTTCTTTCAAAAAGAAGGACCTTTAATACAAGTGTATTTGTGTGAACATACAAGTGAACATCTAATCAAGTTGAGAAATAAGGTTTACAAGTTTGACATTGTATGCAACTTCTCTGTTGTAGAAGAACATTTTTTGCCTCCGCATAATATTTCTTGTAGTGATGTCACTATCAACGAACTGAAAAATATGAAAGAGAAAGATATTGATAAAAGATACTACATAAAGGGATGAAATCTCATTTTATTGAAAGCCAAATACTTATCATAAAGTCTCAAACTGAATGAACTTTCTCACCATGATAGCGTGTTGTATAACGCTAGTTGTTTGAAGATTGGAGAGTTCAAAAACATTTTCTCTTAAATCAAAAGTAGTCGTTTTAGGTAATGCTGTACCTTTTGATGTGGATACGGCCATTTTGTTAGATGAGTGGGAAATGTTTAAATTTGAGTCAGAAATACCTGGTGGTGCCCAGATAACTAGTGAATATTGGTCTTTTTTTTTAATTTAAGGTTTGCCTCAAACTGTTTGAAATATCCCAGTGTACCTCAAGTTGTGAAAGCAATACTTTGTTTGTTTCATGGTAGTTCTTTGATAGAAAGAGAATTTTCCCTTTCTAGCCATGTTTTAACAAGTGATAAGGTAAGTATGAGTGAATGTGGTTTAAATGCCAAATTGAATATTTAACTGTTATGAAATTGTACAAATGTCAAGCACGCTTGTTTCCTATTACAAACAAACTTCTAGTGCTGGCTAGAAATGCACACCTAAGTTACAAAAGCTACTTAGAAGAAAAAAATAAGCAGTAATAGAAGTTGAAAGAGAATGAAGAAAGGTGAGCATTGGAGGAGAAAGTAGATACGTTGAAAGAAATTGTTGCGGAAAAATTTGAAAAAGGAAGTCTAAGAAAAAGCTATTGATAAACTGCTTGTAGGAGCCACCAAGCGTCTTGAACAAGGAATTAAACGTAAAGATTATGGAGAAATCACTTTAGCCCGAGGTATGCTAGCTGGAGTTATAAGAATTAGAAGTGGAGAAGCCAAAAAATCAGATCAAGTGGCTACAACTACAGAAGACAAACGAAAAACAGCTTCAATATTCTATCAATTTCAATATTAAAATCGTATATTTATTTGAAATATAGATATAGATTATTTGAAAAAGTTATTTTCTTATATTACCTAACTGTAAGTAATCTAATATTTTTATTATGCCTTCTGATTACAATAATCTCTCATCTGGCTCTTATGGTAGGTGTTTTTGTTAAAAACAATTTTATTGGTGTCTCAGATTTCTTTTATCCCATTGGTCACTTTTTGTTACGTTAGTCCTTTTTTTCTACATTAATCCCTTAGGTCCTTGTTTATTTTTGAATTTCTGCTAAAAGGCCTGCATATTACCAAAAACGCAGAGAGAGTAGATTTCTTTGTGTGAGCAGATGAATGATAATGATGTAACAATTGTAGGTAGAAGATTCCAGAACTAAAAAATAATGAATGTTATTGCCAAAATGCTTCATTTTTTCCTGTCAGGTGAAACTTAATATATCACAGGAGAAGCTAATGAGTCACACTTTATTATATATACAAGATGAATATAAGCTGCCAACGGCCTAACAAAAACATTGAATTACGCAATAATGTCATGCTGAACCCTTAAATACCATTGATTAGTGAATAAGTAAAAATTGTCTGTAATATATGCAACCCCTTTACAAGGCATTGCATATGTTACACTTTCACCAACGCCCAAGTGTTTAAAATCAAGATGACGAGGAAGTTACTTTCACTGAACATATGCTAAGACTTGCAATAATTGAAAACAATTAAAAAAAAAATTATTTGAAGGAATGCACAAGGAAGCAAATGATGTGGAGAGAATTAAGAAATTATGCTTAAATAAACATACTTATCCCATCTTCCTATGGAAGAATTACATTTTCTTTAGGAGTGTATCAGCTGAACCAAGTTAAGTCTTAGATGAAGAAACACTTGGATTCTAGGAGACTATTTTGAGAGCAGTGATACAGTTCCAAAACGTTATTTCTAAGCAATATTACGTTTGGTTTGAATACAGTACTACAAAGATAAGTGGATATTACTACTAATGTAAGGCCGGTACATATAATGGAAGCGGTTTTGCTCATATAGCCTTAGATATATGATATTTATTACGTCAAAGATTGCCACCAACTGCAAAAAAATCATCAACTATACTCATTATGTCACAGTTTAGCTGCAGATATTAATTGTGGATGGTTTAATGAATCTGATGTGGACTAGACTATTGGTTGGCAATATATTGCTTCAATTAATAAATATTATTACAATTTTATTAAAAAAAATTAAATGGGAATATAATAAAATAAAAGGGAATAAAATAAATAAGGGACCTCTACTTCCATCATTCTTTCTATAGCAAGGCTTTCACTGGTATTGAAATACAAGGATTCTCTTTATGAAAGTGACGATTTTTTTAGCTTACTGACCTCCTTCCTTTATAACTAAAAGAAAAAATGTATATTTTAAATGAAATTGACAATTTATTGCAGAAAAATTATTATAGAAAGCATTAAATCGCTAACTGGATTATGTGAAAGAAACTAAAAATGCATTTTAGACTCCAAAAATATGTTTGTATTTAAAATTTTGATTAAAAATGAACTTGGATTTGAAGAAATGTTGCTTGATTGCATGGCTCTGACAGTGAAGTGAATTAGTGATGCTGTAATAGCGTTAGGTTGTTTTTTCCTAAGGAACTGAAGATTAGGTGTTTATCAATGGGTCATAAAATTAACAATATGAAAGGTTACACGTAGCAAAAAAGGTAGAACATGTTAAATAAGTCACAGTCTTCATTTAAAATGAGTTTATGCAACAAGAGCTGGATGGGAATGCTAGAGAACCAATGTCCATCGACAAATGTAGGACTGGAGGAATATTATCAGAGAGTGGAAAGAATATTACAGCTAACGAGAGTCAACAAATTACCAGTTTGGTAAGGTTAAAGACTCAAATGTGGCTATATTATGAAAAAGTTGAATTGCTTAATGTTTGAATGCTTAAAAATATTATTGTTGTTACTTTTATTTGCTTAAATATGTGAGTATACATTAAATGTGGGTAGTAAGTAAATGAGTGAGTCAAAAGAATCGATATAGTAAGCAAGCTAAATGACTTACTTGAAATCCTAATCCCTCCCTTGACTCAGGAACATTTCGGTATAACAAACGATGGATAGATAGCTTGCGACTCGTGCATTACGTTGACACAATGGCTTATTAAGTCACTCGGCATTCGCATTAGTGAAATGATTCTTTACTTTTTGGTACATATTCATTTTTCGTATTAGGTGCATCCCTTTATTTCTCGTAATGAATTATTAGTGAGTAAGTAATACATATCATGTTCGCAAACCTATTCATATTTTGTTTTATTAGGAACTAGTGTCATATTAGCTTACTATGAATATTTATTTGTACATTGCTATTTTTATATTGTAAAGATTATATATTGATATTGTTATATCAGTATGATTTTGTCAGCATTCGTATCGAAATGATATCGTAATTATAATTTTTCAATTGATTTGTCATTTACAGAAAAATTTCATCAACATTTATAGAATGATATTAATTAGTTCCACATTTCTATTGACATTAATAGAAATGTGCAACTAATTAATATTGTAGGTTTGAATTCTACTTGTTTTAATTTTCTCAATTCATATGTTCCTTACATTGTGTATTTTCTTTGCATTATCCTTACATATTGAATTCAATATGTTTGACGTCCAGTTTGTAAAAAATCTTTTCAACTTGATTTTTTTAATGTATTTAAATTATAATACCTGATGTAGCAGTACCTCTGCTTTATTTTGAATCTTTTATGCAATAAATGTTTTGGTGTATAACAGCATCTATAAAATTAGTAGTTTTCCCGTTTGACAAGGGTGGCAATATAATTTACATATTTATTACCAAATGTAAAAAATTGTATAATTCAAGTTACTTCAGTATATTCGCATTACATATATTTTCACATATTAACTTATACAATAACATCTAAATTATATTGGCGCTCCTTAACTTACCTTTGTCGGATATTCAAAAAAATTGAAAGTGTAATGTTTTCGCACAAATATATATGTGTATTTGGTTGATTGGCCTAGGCCTGTAAGGTAGAAGATAATGAAAGAGCTGTTTGATTTAGAATAATATAAATTCCAACGTATCCCAATCATCACAGTTCCAGTGATTCATTAGTCACTGAGTCATTACGATAAATCGATTCTATTTACTGAATTAGTTTCAGTGAGTCAGTTCACTTATGTGAATTTAGATTAACCGTGACTAGTATGCGCATGTTTATCAGCCAATGTTTCCTTTGTATTTCTAATATACGGGAATATTTTATTTACATTTCTAATTAATTTTTATTTTCATTTAATTTTCTAAAGTGACCCAACTTTTGATCGAGATCACATGTTTTTGACTTTACAAAAACCTATGATATACATGTGCCATGGAAATCGGTTAATAAAGAAAACTCATGGTTAATAGACACAGCCAAAGTGTATTACAAAGCTAATCCTATTACAAAATGCAGGAAAACCTTTATAAGAATTAAATGCACTCATATGTGAATTCAAAAAATACTACTTAATTAAGCTAAGAAAGTCCCAGGCTATGTTTGAGACTCTTCAAAAATTTTTCTGTCAGACATATACCCATGAAAAACTGACTGCCTCATGAAGTTTTGAGATGAGCTGAAAGAAACAATGGTGTTTAGCAGATGTTAGTTGTTTGTGAGCAGGAATGGATTTTCAGTGTTTATTGAATGAATAATAAAGGGATTGAGTTATTTTTATTTTATTTCTTAGATCTCTATGGGGATAACGTAAATTATTAAGTTAGCCACGCAATACCTTGGCACATAATGTAACGCAATGGAGACCAGATTATAATTCAAGTTTTACTTCATATAGTTTCAGGCTACAATTTACAACAAGTTAAAGCCGAAATCATTCACATTTAAAACATTTTTGTCAGCCAGCTTGGAACCTGATAATTTTGCTGGCATCAACAAACGTTTTCAACACGAAGTTTTCTTTTAGATTTGTAAATTATCAATTAATACTACATGTTTAAACTTTTAAATAATACAATTTATTTTAATTACAATGTGTCATAAGCTAATTAACAACACACAACAAATATTAATAATAAATGATATAATGTTCATTAATCTTAATTGTTAAAGTTACACACACATCATCTGAAGTACACACATACATCATACATCATTAGTCTGAAGAGAATATCGTAATCACTATTTCTATTGATTCTTCTATGTTATGTTCTCTGCAACTGAAAGCTCTAGCATCACTTCACTTTGAAATCCATCATCAGAATTAAATAATGAATCATAATTTTCCAATTGATTTGTTCGCACGTATATTCAGTAGCTGTCAGTCACATTGAGTATATATGATACATTTCTTCAGTATATATGATCAGTCTTCTTTGCAACGTCTTCGTTACTGAAGATCGTGCCCATCTTGAAGTGCCTCGCTGAGGAGCTGACAACTACTTCTATGCTATCCTGTCTTCGGCTCATCTCAGGGTGACAATGACAAGGAATATAGTGATGATCTTAACCTGATCAGACCAGCGGCTAGGATATAGACTGTGAGGGCTTTTGTCTTGTATTTATCCTACAACGACCAGTTTATCTAGCTGTCCATGAGCTATAAGGCCGAAGCAACTGAGAATTTATTGATAACAGATGGTCTATAATTTGGTATTGGTCAAATACGGATTTAACAGTTCTTTCGGTGGCCCATGGTATATGCAGCATTCTCCTCTATTATCACAAAAGCATCGATCTTTTTTTTTTCCTTCTTCTCAGGCTCAGACCCATACAGAAAGATAAAAAGTCAGTTTCTTCGTGATAACATAGGAGACATCCCGTTCCTGCCATATTCTATGGAGCTTGCTCACTGCAACTTCTGCCATCAGAATGTGTCGCCTGATCTCTCCCTCGTATCCTCCTTAGTCATTTATCGCAGACCTGAGGTACAGGAATCCTCTACATCTGAGAGTTTCTTGATCCACGAGAGTTGGCCACCTCTGTGTATGGCAATGATAGAGATTTTAAATCTATGAATCATAGTCAACCATCTCACTCTTGTGCTTCGCTCTACTGAACAGTTCTGTGAATTCCTCCTCTGATTATGCGAAGAGTATGGTGTCATCAACATATCTGAGGTTGCTGATTTTATTACCTTCTATTGCAATGTGTTCTTTCAATCAGTTTGAAAGGTTTTTAGATCACATTCTTTACTCTTTTCATCTTTTTTTACTGCTCACCTAGTTTAATGTAAACCAACTAGCATTTTGTGAAGGCTATTGTACGGGCAGTTCCACCACATACAGTCAAATGTCAAAATTGAATAATGGATAAAGCATACCAGTATCAGCATATTGAACTCTTGGCTCTTGATGATCTCTATCTCTTAGTCAGGGCAATACAATTAATTTGACTTCTAGATTGGTCTCCAGGCATTAATTGCCAATGTATACAGTCTTCTTGGGTGATGTTTGAAAATGGTGTTCATGTACATTGGAGTTTTTAGAGCAAAACTGCAATCTCACTTCTATCTTTCCTTTCTCCATACCGTACATCTCGACTACTGACGAATATTAATAATTTATATATCCACATCACTTAATCCAGATGTAACTTAATGAGGTTAGAAAGTATGGATATCACATCATTTAGTCCAGATGTCAGATGTCAGCAGCAAGATTTATTGATGACCAAACCATAACATCACTGCGGTGCAGAAGCCAAGGAAAAACCACTTCACTACTCCTCCCAAGATACCCATTATGAGGAAAGTCGACAATAATGAGATAAGGCATGCAATTTGGCATTGTGTCGTGTTCAGGTCACATAATGTTAAGTATGTTACTGGTTTCATTGTCGAGGTCAGTGGGGACAGGAGGCTACTGGTGATAACAAAATCTATACAACTTGCTCATTTCTCAGAAATCATGACTCAAGCTGGGAAGACTCGAATTTCATAGATATGTTTCAACCAGGGAAGATAGAAATCATAGGTAAAGAAGAACACTGTCATGAGCTGAAGATACTTGCCCTTACAGAAACTCATATAAGAGGATCAGGCTTTCCACCCTGTGAATATGACATAGAGTATATTTTTACTTGTGATATCAACAAGTCGGACCTAGTATACAATCTAGTGAGTGACCATATCCTAATAATGCAAATTAACTCAAGGCCATGTCACACAAATGTAGTTGTATTGTATGCACTGACAGCAGCATTATTTGATGAAGGTATTGAAGCATCCTACCGGAAGCTAGGTGATATCCTTAGAAATCTTCCAAAAAGTGATGTTACACATTAATTTTTCTCAAACTGTTTATCTCTCTTTGACATTAAGATCCCTTCCTTAATGCCAAAATGGAAAAAACACCTGAGAGAAGTAGTCCAAGGCCCTATTTCTTGATTACTAGCAAGTGGATAGGGCTACATGACAACACTAATAGAAAAAAAGAAAAAATTATCTGCATATTGTGATTTATCTATGTTAAAATATTAAATTCAACTAGATTTTTCATTAGAATCATTAATGTTGAAATCCCAAATAAGAGTTGTTATGTTTATAAAATATACAACAGGCATATTAATGCAGTAATATACCTTTATTAAGCCTTTCTCTTTAATATGCTGTTCAACTAATATATAAACGTAATATTTACTTTAGTTAACACATCCCGTGCACACTTTGATCTGATATCTTACGATTGTTGAGATACAATCTCCAAATTTAGTCTTAACTTGGCTTGATTGAAAGCATCTGATAGCTGTCAGATATCTGTCTCTCTTTCAGAATCATTAAATCGGGTACTTTATTGTTTGTGATGAAGTGAAAATGCCTCAGGTTTCGATTGATATTGGTCTCTTTTACTATTTCTTCTAAGACCATTTATAAATTATTTTTAGCATCATGTGCTGTAACACATGAACTAATTTTAGTATAGAATGAAATTTGTATTGTAGCTGCATTTCAAAAGATCCGCACTAAATAGGGTATATACAGTCTGTGTTTGCCAAATGTGATCAAAATATCTAAAGTAATGTTTGTAGAAGTTTTTTATGACCTCTACCACAAATCTGATGTTAGCTATCGCGTGAGAATGATTTGCATTCAGGTTAATTGGACTGATTTTCACTAGTTAGTATTATTTACGGTTTTTTTGCCAGATATCCTCGTTTTTTAGATACCAAACTGCATCTTTAAATACACAGTTTAAAATAAAATTATATCTCTTTCGAATTTTGGATTTTGACTATTGCCGTGTTTCAAAACATTTCCTTTATTAATCTAGCAGCATTTTCAATAGCTGGGAATAATCCGATAACCTATACGACAAACAAAGTCACTTTAGCTTAGTGTTTGATGACTGTTTCATTGCAGAAAAATATAAAAGCTTCCTCATTTTAAGGAATACCAGAACCAAGGTTGTTAGAGACTTCGTTACAGTAACAACAGTAACTTTTGTTTAAGTTAGTAGTAGTTTCAAGTTTACTCCATAATAGAGGCTGGATTATTATTTTTTTTACATTCACTATTATTATTACTTTCTTCCACATCTTATATTCCTTTTCCTATGGTGCTAGAGGTATTAAATGTCATCAAATTAGATAATTTTCTTGTTGCAACGGCTTAATAAGTTTCCAGGGAAGCTGAATAAAACAGGAGTCTTGATTGTTACCACCCTCATCAGAGAGAGCAGTCTTGAAGTATATAAAACAAAATGTGTATATATATTTATATACACACATATATATATATACACAGGTCATTAATATGAATTTCTCCAAATAGACTTGGTATTTTTATATGGAAAATATTAATTTTTCTGAAATATGTTTGTTTCCAATGATTGAAGAATAATTAAAAAAATATCACATGCTAGAAACTTGAAAGTAAACTTTAAAATTGATACTATTCAGTATTTTTATTGACATTTTTGATATTAAGTGAATTATTTTTCTCGCATTTAACTGTTTTTATCAGCATTTACATCTTTGTTAAGTGTTTAGTATCTTAGTAATAGTAATAAGATGTATACCAATGGAAGCATCTCTTTAAGAAGAATGTTTTTTAATGTTATGACTAATATAAGCTGTTAGCCTGTTCAGAGTCACATCATCCTAAATGTGTCTTGCTACATGGTAATCCTACATTAATTTTTTTTTAATTACAATTTATTTTCCACCCATATTTATTAGTTGTACACAGCTGAGTTAATACCCACCACCCTCCTGTAATAGCCACACTTCCTCGCACTATGTTACTGCTATAATACGGTTGGATGCCGGCGTCTCTTCCGTCAGTCGTCGTCCACTTTTGTGAGTGTGAGAATGTTGCAGTTGATGTTACTTATCGTGTTTAACGAATGAGTCATTAGCAACACTCTTTAACATGTCATGACGAAAGCTGGGGAGAAAGTTAAAGACTGTAAGAGGACATTTAATGAATGATTGTTATGAACTTGCAGAATGTTTTGTTCGAATGTTTTATCGAATATTACTGAATATGTAAATTGTGTATTTTTATCAATTGTTTTTTTTTTTATAATGAAAATCACTTCATCCTTTAAGTAACATGAAATAAAAGGCATTCTTAAAAGAGCCCATCTAATGGAAATAATAAATCATGGCCACTTGTAAATATCACGGGCAAAACAATGAATATGCATATACTGAGCCTATAAAACATGAAAAGGAAAAATTTTAACTATCTTCCCCTTTAAAGTGAAAATAGGAAAAAACTTTCAGGAAACTGAACTTAAAACTGAAAAATATTAACTCTATAAACAGATTTAGGATATTTCAGTTTTGCGAAGAAGACACGGAATAGTGAAGTTATATGTTTATCCTATTTTCCTCCAATATGTAGTGCTGCTTGCCAATATTTATATTGTTTACTATCAAGTCTAAGTATCACTAGGTAATAAACTGAACCCTGAAGTAACGAGCAGACGGGAATACCGTTAAATACAATTTTATGTAATTGTACTAAGGGTTGCAATTATAATTGTGGTTGCAAGAAAATTAGTTCATTTTGTTCAGCAGTATATATCAATTGCAAAGCCCAGTCATGCTCCAAGGTTATATTAACTATATCAAATAAAGGTGCTTATGATATTAATGAAGGGGCCTCAGATTCATGCAGTTACTTAGAACTGACATCAGAAGTCACCAACTAGAAGAAGAAGAAAGAAGAATATACATCCGGAAATAAAAATTGAAGATAATTAATATCATGTTTAAAAAACTATAAAAATCTGTTTTTATTTTATAATTAATTACACCATTTTTTAAAATGAAAAAAAATTTGTATTTTCTTTGTTGGTAAAACAAATCAAAGGTAGAGTGAATTAATCAACAAAATGTAAGATCTGAGTTTAAATAATTACTACCTAATTTAAGTTTTCCCTCTTGGTTTTTTTCTTATGTTTAAGTGTATTGCAAAATTTTTTTTAGTTTAAGCTTTTACTTGATTAAATCTTTTAATCAAGTAGTAAAGTAAAAAATATTTTTTACAGTATGCCCCACTGCAAACCAACTACATCGAAATCGACAGAGGCCTACCTTGTTTTTCACGATGAATGGGAAAAGAAATATTGTTTTTCTGAAAGCAAGGTGCACAAACCCATATTTGACCATAGTAGCTGTTGCAAAAAAATAAATTTAGAAAGGCATTACAAGCAGAATCATAATAATTTTGAAAGAGAGTATCCTGTTGCTAGTGCCATTAGAGAGCATTTTTGAAAGAAAAAGAAATGGGAACTATTCAACCAAAAATATTTTTATTAAATTTAAAAGGCACGACAAGCTTGAATCTGTAATAAAAACATCTCACAAGATTTCTTTGCTCTTAGCGAAAAAGAAAAAACCTTTTCCAATGGAGAAATTGCTAAAGAGGCTTTGATAATTTTTGCACAAAATTGTAATGATAAAAACGTTAAAGTTAAAGCTGACAATCTTTCACTTTCACAAAACATTGTTACGAGACAGGTAGAGGAGATGTCAGTGATATCAGCAATCAGATCTAAGACACTGTAATAAAGTGCAAATACTTTTCGATGGCGTTAGATGAAACTTGCAATTTAACGGGTAGATCTCAGTTGGCTAATTTTGTACGTTGCATTGATGAACATTGGAATATATTTTAAAATTTTTTGACCCTTGAAAGCCATCATTTTTACTAAAATTAAGGAATGCATTGAAAAAAAGGGTTCACCATGGGGCAAACTCGTATGTATTTGCACTGATGGCGCCTGGTACGTGCCATGACTGGGAAAAATAATGGTTGTGTATTTTTGTTACAAAATTACTTCATTAT
This sequence comes from Druceiella hillmani, assembly GCA_039881145.1. NCBI lineage: Eukaryota > Metazoa > Arthropoda > Insecta > Lepidoptera > Hepialidae > Druceiella > Druceiella hillmani. Next base: position 12,566,109 of record JAYKKI010000047.1, on the reverse strand, counting down.
TATCACTGGCGGGCGCCAGTGATTTTTGAATCATTAATTTAGCCAAACTATTAAAAAAATTGTGCAGCCTTGCTTTAGAGTGTAATTAGCTAAAAATTTTGTGATTAACATTCAGTTCAGTCAAAAAAACTTTGAACGCAGTGAAAACTCTCACAGAGATGAAACTTAGTACAGTTTCAAATTATCATTTTAAATAAAATATTGAAACTCCAAATCATTTAGGCACTTGCTAAAAATTTTATTCAAGGTCATCAAGAGTTTTTTTGATAACATCCCTTTAAAACTAATTTTGCTGAGAAAACAGATATGAAATTTGTAGATCATACAATTTCTTATAATAAAGTTCTTATAATTTTTTCCTATAAATGGTAAAATATGGTAAAATATGGTACAACCAATCATGCGTGCAACGCACATAATTTGTTTTGTTACTATAGTGCGTTACACTTTTTCAACTTGGCGGGGATTTTGAAACTTGTTCACATGGACCATTTATAATTTGTTTGTGGCTCATATTGTGGCCTGCGAGCTCATATTATGACCTGTTGGACATCCTTGCTCTAAAGCATCTACAATAAATTGTCAAGTGCTTTTAGTACCCTTCTTGTGCTTGACCTCAGTGAAGATCGTTTGGCCAAATTGGAACACTGAAAAATTATGTATTTCTTATAAAAAAACATTACGACATTTTTGTGTTTAGGTCATCTCTTAACTGGACGAAAATGTTCATGGAACATTTACAAATTCATGTCTTCTTTTCTTTGAAGAATCCTTGGAGTCCATCTTATCTTTATTCTAGACCATATTGCAGTCATGGCCTCGGATCATGTTCCAAATCCCTGCTCAAAAGTGGATTTCTTTGTTTGATAGTTGCCTAAAAAATTTTTCTTAATTTGATTTCCTATCCCTTCCTCTTCTATCCTATCTGGCTATTATATTCTCTTATATAGTTTTGTCAATCGCAGTCGTCCTAAAATTGAATTCTCAAGAGCAATTTTCTTTTTGGTGAGTGAAAGAAATTTCTTAGCTAGGGTTATATATGCTTTTGTGTGTTGAAATCTACATACAAAGTAAAATAAATATGTGAAATTTTTTACAACTCTGGTCGGAATTTCTATTATATTATTAAGCACATACCAAGCATAATTAACCATATATTATTATTATTGTTCTTAGCGAAACAACATTGTCATTAGAGGAAATGCTGTTTAATATCTATATAGCTGAGAATTATCTATTTCTCATAAACAACGATTAAATTAAAAATTATAAAGTAAAAAAAACAAGTTTTATTACAATAAAATGAATAAAGGTTTTATGTATATTTAATGAAACAAATTCACTTATTTTATTTTCATTTAATATTACACCATCTTAAAGTGATAACCGTTACAATCTTTGTATTTGTATCTATTGAACAGTAGTCGTCTATGGCATATACATGGCTTTCTCATATTTGTCTATCCTCGAAAATACAAACAATTGAAGGAAACTGCTCCTTACCACATAATTCAAGTGTTAATGATTGGTCCATTTTCGGATTTGTAATTAAAAAATCATTTTTCTCATTATACATTTAGATTTACTACAATCTCTCATAATTAATAAATTTTCCACCTAGAAATCCATTAATGAAACACCTAGTTTTAATTCCTTCTTAGTATTTCAAAAGATAATGAATTATATTTACATTAATTGTTTTCGGCTAAACCCACCTAAGAGAGACTACTTTATTACTTGTCATCGCATTGACAGCTTACTATGGAATAATTTCACTTTTCCAACTACTAATAAGAATAATAAAGTTTATTAAATATTTGAAAACATTATAACACGCCATCACAACTCTTAGTTACAAACAAAATAATATTAATTAAAGATAATTTAACAGAATATAAATTACATAACTATTTCACAGTAAACTGACAATAGACATATTTTATTTTAATGATGTTTTTTAATTTTTGTGTTAATTATGAGTATGACATTAGCTTTCTTTAATTGTTAGGTGCTTTAGTCGACTATCATTTTAGGCCATTATGTTCATGTTTGCATGGATTTAATTTAATCCTCCAGTCATACCCATTATTACAAAATAATTCCTTAATCACTATCCTTATGAGAACTATTAAATCACAACAATTTAATTAATTTTAATATAAGAGTGTGATAAATATTTTCGTAAACAGTTATAGATATTGTATGCAGCCACCTAATATTCAGTCGAATGTTTCTGATGAGCGCACTTTATTATATAACAAAATAAACTTTGCCTCTTCTTAACTTTCAATATTTAGTTTCTGTCGGTGTAATAAAACAATTGATAAGAATATTGATGAACAAGTATAAAATCAACTAATCGAATAGAAAAAATAGTAGCATCATTCAAAACAAGCACGATTTAGTTCCGCTGTTTCTTTAGAAGAAATGACAAATAGTAGGCGGCTGTATCGCGATAGACTTGACAGACAAAGATTGTACGAGAAGTAATTTAAAGAAAACACTATTGATGTAACATGTCTTATATGTTTTTCATTTTTATTTAAGCTTAAACTTATTTATGTTTGTTTGACTATGAATATATATAAATTGCGCACGATAAATATTTGGTGAAAATTATTGAATATGTTTTGTGTTAACGATAGTATGGTTAGTCCAATATGCAACATATTCCATGCAATATTCTGTTAGCATATCACATCTGAGATAAAAAATAAATTTAAAAAATATAAAAGTATTGTTTGCATGTGTACGTATATGCATATATATTCATGTACATGTCTAGGACTAAAAATACAAATTTCCACCTAATTAGATTCTGTTGAAGGACATCTTAGGTTAATTTAATTATATTGAGACAAATTACGTGTTTAAGAAAAAAAGTAAACTGTATTTCGAGATCAAACATAAAACTTCTATTAAGCATATGGACTGGAACAATTAATTATATGGTTCAGGCATTTATTAAGTCGCACTATATAATCTATTTGGGTAAAACAGGCTACTAAATGAATGACTATAATGAAACATTAACACTATTCGAACGAAACGAAACATTATTCCAAATGTTACCTGTTTATGGCGATAGAGGAAAGGCAAAAGTAATATTTTCAATTAACTAATTTTGATCAATTAGAATTGATTGCATTGAATAGAATTGTCTAATAATAATTAAATTAATAATATGATTATGACTGCATTAAAAAACCATCAAACCATGTGTAGAAAACATGCCATAAATTTATATTCAATCTTATTTGAGCTATTATTAAAGATAATTAAACAATTCAAACTTCTTTTTTAGTCACCGTAAATTCTATTTCAATTAGTGGAACAATTTAATTTTAGCACACACCAATATAACCAATAAAATTCTACTTATGCATGAAGTTTTCTGATAGTTTTAACACAGTGAAAAATGTCATATGTTGGGAAAAGGAAATCACTGAATATGACGTGCACATTAAGAAAAATACTAGTGAAGTATATATCGGAACACACACCACTTAGGATTGCAAAGTTGTTTACATCTCCTTAAAGACAAGCAAAATAAAATTTAATTTAAAAGTTCTAAAGTTAGAAACAAAATTTTTTCACATTCTCAACCCCATAGTTGGCAAATTGTAGAGCGAAGATATTGCAAGTCACTTCAAAGATTAATATTTTGCAAATGAGGCTTAAAAAGGGAAAATGGTAAATAAAAGCTCAATTTCATTTCAAAAACCCATGATGCCCAATACACCCAGTACACACCAATGCAGACTACCAATGACACCCAACTCTATGAGGTGAAGACAATTTTCTTTAAATATTTCATTATATATTAATTGAAATCTCTGCATGAAGCACTATAAAGAAATGCTATATACTTATATTGTCAATGGTACTGATAAAATTTTACAAAGCTAAGCAAAACTCTCGTGTACAAACCTCTGTTTGTAATAAAAACAATTTTATATTTGCAAAAATTCCTTAGTTGCATATTGGATAAACATACAGATTACAATTAATATTTAATTTAACTACGGGCTAATAATATTATGTATACAAATTGACTTCCTTTAAACTATCTCCCATACACGTGTGATGCCTCATTAATTACCAAATTTCTCCACAAGGGAATATTCTGGTAACAAATAAGTCTCATCGGTAGTAATTGTGTTTAATAATTTATTTATTTCCAGACTCGACAACCAATCAATATTCTTTACAAACATACAATAATATTAAAGAGATCAAACTTCATATAAAAAATACAATTTTGTCATATATATATATATATATATATATGTATGTATATATATGTATATATATATATATATATATATATATATATTTGTGTTCTCCAAAAGTGTTCCTTTAAGATAAATTATTTATAGTTTTTTATAATAGCACTTTTACATAATGTAGAACTATATAATTACTTTGAGAGCCGGGAACATTTTACCTAAAAAGGACAAATATAAAAAGAAAAATAAACTCGTTTGTTACTGATTTTCAAATAAAATTTTATAACTAACCTTGCTTAGAATAAATATATACAATAAATTCAAGAAATGGGATGTCGCGGTCACAATATTCAATGGTCACTGGAACAATTGAAATAATTAATCGGCATTTTAGTCATTTTCTGATAGATTCAAATTCATCTCAACAATTGAAAGACTCTTATTGCTGTTTGTTTTTTATAATGCTAATTTTTAGCAAACATTTCCAAAACCTAGAATTAAAGGTATTCTTAATGACAAAAACCTTATACTGCTGCAAAATTATCCAATATTCGTAAAGAAGAAATTGGGGGACATCATTTAACATTTATTAATACTTCTGCAAGTGGAAATTACCAATCAATTAGTATGTCCATTAAAAAGAATGAAAACTCTTATTAATTTAAAAAATTAACCACGCAGTTGATCTCACGATATTTTTTATATCGGAGATTTACTACAGATTGTAATGTGCATCATACAGTACATAATTTGAATATGTGTTTGTAATATACAATGGTCTACTGTTGAGATATACATATGTTTATACATACATACATACACACACACACACACACATATATATATATATATATGATGTGTATACGTATATATATATATATATATATATATACACAGACAACGGGTGACTTAAAAATTCTGAGCCTAAGGGTATATACAGTTGTGTTAAATGTTCCCCTAGTTACATTACAACTTGAGTGACCTCTAATTAGCATGTAAGAGTAGTTTGATGTTTGATGATACGCTTCAAGTAATTGAATCAACAACTTCACCATGTTCTAGGCATCATCAAATTTATCGAAATTGGAATATTGTGCCAACATTAAGTTTTTTTTTATACAATCATTTGTACATTAGAAAAGTCAATTTTGAGGAAATTTATTCCTGTATCATCACTGTAGATGAAACCTAGTTTCGACAGTACGATTGATGGAATCAAAATAAGAATCAATGCAGTGGATAAAAAAAGGAGAGGTCACCGAAGAAGTTTAAAGTCGAAAATCTGTTAACAATCTTACGGTCCCCATTTTTTGGGATTCCAAGGGATGTTGCTCATTGACTCTCTCAAAAATTGCTATGATGAAAGCCAAGCATTATGCTGCACTGTTAAAAAAATATGAATTTCCAGGCAAGTTTTGAGAGACACCTGCTTCTACGAGATCAACCCTACTAGTTGTGATTGGGCTCACAGAGATTACTTCCTTTTTAGTAATTGAAAAAGTATTTACGTGGCTGATGATTTGAGGATGAAGATCAGTTCAACGGCGTAGAACATTTTGAGGGTAAAGATATAAACTATTTCTTTCAGTAGGATACAAGCCCCTTTATAATAAATGTGAAAAATGTATGGAACTTGAAAAATGAATTTTTCAGAGTATTTTCTTAACTTTTAATATCCTAGGCTCAAAACTGTCCAGTCACTTCTGATGTAACTATATATATAACACACACATAAGTATTCGTATATATATATATATATATATATATATATATATATGTAAGTATAAGTGAAAATGTATAATTGCTTATTTCTGAATTTGATGCCAAAAATATGGTAATAATTATCAAACGGAAACATAACAAAACATTGAATATTTCAACAGCTCAACAGACAACTGAAATACTACAGAAGAAACTTAATGCAGTAATACAACAGTAACAGAGCGACGAGCGACCATATCATCTGTGCCAATATATTGTAAATAAGTCACTGTAATAAAAAGAAAAGCAATGTGAATTACATAACTTTACCTATTTTATATACCACCTTGTATTGTATTGTAGATGATAACATTGTTAGCTGGACACCCATCCTAAAGTATATTTTGCTGCCAAGCTCAGTTCTCGTTTTCTATAAAATATTAAAATATCTCTCTCGGCATCACATTGTAAATTTCTAAACACATTCTGTGTAAATGAAAAAATAATTTTACTATAGTAGTAGGCCATTACAGTGTAACTCTCTAATTTTTAAAACATACAATTATGGTTACATTATAATAATTATATTATTAATTAAGTCCAAAGAACATTTACTAGACAAATATTTCACCACTAATATAACTCTACGATTTAAAAAGATTTTTTTTTCTAATAGAACACTGTACACATTTTTAGTTACATTTTTTTCTATTTTGTTATTCTTTATTAATAATAATATGTTAATCTCAATTAAAATGACTAAACGATGTATTTAATTAACAACAATCACAACATGGGCTATATATATTTATATATTTAGTTGTATATCATGTTTGCATGCACAAGATCATGTGTGGACAAAATATTTTTACATTTAACAAACTAATTGCCATTTGCCGTTTATGTATTAAATCTTCTATAATCAACCACCCTACATATTGACGTTAGGTGACATTGCTTATTTAAGACTTCACTGGGTAATAGATTATACATATATATACACATTTATGTATGTCAAATGGTCTACTATTGAAATTTATATTAATTTTACTCAAATGAATACATATTTTCTTTATGTACAATAAAAATATACATATAGACAATTTTCATGGGTTAATGGGAGCAAAAAAGAAATAAATTTTATGCTTAGCTATTTAAACAGTCAGGTAAATACAACATATTAACCAACTTCATTTTCTTGCCTATTGAAACTTATTAAATGTTAGATGTATATGTTCCCTTTTAAATTTGTTAAACCATCATAGACAATATTAATTTTAGTGTTTTGTGGACCATAGACATTAAGCAACTTCTTCTATACATATCTATATATATATATATATATATATATATATATATATATATTTGTTAACATTATAAAAATGATTTATTTACAAAAAAAACTAAAAATTTAAAATTGAGAACTTATAACTACATTGACAAAGATTTAATTTTATTTAAAAAAACTAAAATGTGATTGCCCCTCACCATTAGTATTTTAATTTCTTCTAATTTTGATAGAATAATGTTAGAAAAAAATTATTGGAAGACATGAAAAATCAAAAAGTACCATTAAACTTTAATTAATACAAGTAAGAATGAGTTTATGGTTTTGCAATTCACAAGAGAGAATCATACAGAATATAGAATTTCTAAATATAAAATGGACTGACATATAATTTGCCAACATTTTTTGTTAGGATATGTATTGAAAATGAATGATTTAGGTTTGTGAACAAATAACTTAATACAAGTTAAGTAGCCATAGTAGTCAATTAGCAAGAACAAAATTCTTTTCATTAATACCTACGGAATTATTAAATTCACATTAGCGGTCAGTAAGTGTGCAAGCCCTGACATTGCCACGTCAACTTTTAGTAAATAGTAATACGACAGGTTTTACTTTTTCACTATTTTTAACTGAATTGTATACTATCATACCAATTATCAATAAATCTTTCTGCATAACGTTAATCAATAAAAGTTTACATTGTATCCACTTTTAATTAAAAAACAACTAAGCCTACTACTATTCTCTATGATCGTGTCGGTCTGTGGAATGATAATTTCGGAGTCCTATTTGGAATCAAGTTTATGTTCCCAATATGTACGATCAAGTTACAATACTAGTTGTACGGACAGTCATTCAAAACCAGCAATGCATTTCACCATTAAGTTATTTTCATATTTATTATACACTCAATTATTAACAAACAACACTTAAAATTTATAATCCAACTCAATGTATTTCAATAAAGTTATTCTCATTTATTATAGACAATAGACATTATTATAGACCATATTCCGGTGTAATGCTGATTATGAGGTTAAACAGTTAAATAGAGTAAGAAATTGTAGAATACCATTATAGCGCTGTCCTAGACAGCGGCTTTGCAAACAATTATAAATGACAAACAATGCACTGAATGCAGAAAATGATTGAACATGAAAAGAGCGTGAAAATGCATCTTTTTAATAATCAAAAGATGTATGAAGACACTAAAGACTCTTTCGTGTTGCAGAACAGGAACCTGAAAAGTCTATAGTTGGTAGGGAAGATGTTTGCTAAAAGAAGTAAAATGAAACTTGACAAGTGATACAAAAGATGACTTTATATTTAGTTTCATATGGACCATAAAAATCTTTAATTTCTACAAATATATCTGACTATTGAAATCTTGAAAATGTTTGCAGAAGATTTAAAAAAAACTAAAAAGTACTGTTTATCAGAGTGAAATATGTAATTGTACGTAATTTTAAGCCCAGATTAAATTTTACAAGAAAGTACATTAAAAGAAGAGTAAAAAGAACTTATATCATCATCAAAATGTAAAGAGAATAAGAAATATGGTTCAAAATAAAAATTGTTAGGCAACTGATACTGTGTTAATTATTAGTCAAGGGTTTCACACTTTCTGATATAGCCAATGTTTTGTTCAATTATGCCCTTACTATTGTGAATACATCACTTTCAATAATTTTGAAAATTTTCATTGAAATTCAAAAATAACACCACCATTCTTTTATCTCTTTATTATCACAACGCAACAATTGGGACTCAAAAATAATGACTAAATAAAACAATCATATTTATGTATGCCATAAAATATTTGCTCATTTAAATACACGTTTATATTGTAATTGATGACTATATTTATGCAAATAATAATTTATTTAAATAAAAATGTAATTTAATAAAATTTTATATTTAATATTATTAGTAATGAATTCAAATTTGAAGAATATAAACATATTATTATGACGTATTAAACGTATATTTTTTACGATAGCACCGTCTGAGATTAATTTCTCAGGAAAATTACATTTATTCAATTTACTCTTTATGAAAATTTGCCTCTTTTTTTAACATATGTAAGATGTATTTGATATTTATCTAGTAGAAAATTGCAAAGTTCTTTTGATGAAAGAGAGAAAATGAAGTGCAATATTAATAAGGCGGTGCATTGCGAGGTGCTGTAAGTAGCACAGCAACTTCTCACCCACAAATCACCTTTATAAAAAAAGTAAATTTACCTCTTCAGGTGCTGTGTATTTTCTACTAGAGCGTTATACATTCTTTTATCAATACAGGCAAAAATACTTATGAATATGTTAATATATAGAAAAACAAATTTAAATTTACTCTCTAGGTAAATACATCCACACATATATATTAATTTATACAAATAATCTATTTGCATGAATCAATTACCATAAATTTGAGCACGATTCTTAAGCAAAATGAAAATTTCCAGTAAAATGGAATGAATACTTTTTGCATAAACAAACATTAACAGAAAGATAATTAAGTTTCTGCGTAATCACATGATTAAAAAACTTAAACTGTCTCACACAAACTAGTGTTTACCTAATAGTACGCAAATAAAAATTTCAACAAACTCGAATATAAAATAAAATCGCTATTAGGCTGAGAGTGAGATGTTCTATTAAGATGTCCGAGCTGTATTTTAAGTGTAAATATGTTTTTATTAAAAAAATAGCAAATGGTAGGATAATCATGAAGAATTGGCAAGATAATGAGTGAACCACAATACAATTAAAACGGGAGAGAGGCTACTATAGCACAAGTAAGCGATTGTTTATGTGGACCGTCTATATTACAGAGGCAATCTACTTACTGCCGATTAGCTGGTTCTCATTTGACTTTAATACCATTCGATATTGTTTGCGCAAAAGCAAAGACCCTGGAATATAATCAGCTGTTAAGCAATGATTGAACTGAAGCATTTCTGCTCCAAATTGAAGTTGAATTGCTACTTTTAAAAGGTATGTGAAATGGAAATGTTAAATTTTTTAAGCACCAACACATTGATTCATAGATATTTTAATACAGTTTATGTAATTTCACTACTGCATTTGTTTTATATTGTAATTCAATATCTATTTAGAAGTATAACGGAAAAACATAAAAAAAAGTATGAAACAAATGGAAGACAGCGCATAAGCTTCTGCGGGGTAGTAAATTTATTGAAAAATGGAATATACTAACAAAAGTTAAAATTGATTGACGATTAGGTGTAACATTTTTCAGCCAACATTTTTTTGTATATGGACCACAAATTTCTCGGTTATTGGATCAAAGCTATCCTTTTCAAGCCATTTTTCTGAAATAGATAAATAATATAGTACGGTCAGAACTTGACAGACAGCATAAACAATGTTATCTAGTTATGATAACTCTAAACAATCTGATGAAGTTATGTATATATAAGCGAGATAAGTTACAGTCCAAAATTTTATAAAATATGTTCTAAGACACATTTATATACAGATATAACATGTTAGTATCTTAGGATTAAAATCAATATAATTCACAGATCAAAATAATTTTAAATAAATCATAAAAGACCTCATTATAAGTTGCGAGAAGTCGTTCACAATTAGTTAGCCCTTTCTTCAGTTATCATACACAAAAGCTGTATAATACTTGAATTTTCCATTAAGAAACATTATTTGTGTGACTTCTTGCACTTATACAGAGAAAATGTTGATTATGGACTCAAATTATATCCACAGCAGCACCAAATTAAACGGTGTGCTAAACGTACGAAGCGACCACTTCAGATATGTAATGTATTTAGCGCTAACTGGCCGATGTGGAGGCAGGCAGCAGACTATTTACGCCTGATACGACTGGAGAATTAACATCTGAAATTTCATTTTATATATAAATGTAATAGATTGTAATATTCATATATAATTTGGTTAACATAAATGTGGTGGTTTGATAACCATCAAATACAATAATCACCTCTATTTATTTCATTATTTGAACAAATTTTGTTTCTTAAATTATAATCTAAACAAATCTCATTAATGTTATAAACTATATCATTGTCATTAATAATATTATTTATAAAACAAACATTATAACTAAAACTTCCTTTGATCATTTAAGTATTGCTTAAGAATGTTACGAAAATGTATGTCATATCACTGAATTCACGTACGATTAATAAGACAGTACAGTCTTTTGAAATTTTTAAAGTAAATTAACTGAAATAATTTCATAAGAAGCGTCTAATCAAGTGCAGAAACATTAGAGGGGCGGAGAAAACATTGCATGCCACTTTGAATGTTATTATTTTGCAAGTAAGGATCAAAAATGCAAAACAGGGAATGAAACCTCTATTCCATTTTAAAAATCTTTTGAATAATAGCGCACTCAGTAGGATATGTCATAAACATTTTTCGCTCAACTTTATTTTATTTTATTACTTTTTCTACATATTAATTGAAATATCCATATGAAGCATTTACTTGCAAATTTTATGCACATTGGCCTAAACTGTAGAAACAGATAGACAGATATGATGGAATTTGAAGGTTCCTTATTCATTTTAGAACCCTAAACATGAAGCATGCTTATAATGTGTTTCTTTACACAAAACTTTTCAATGATTCTTTTCGTAGATAATAACATATTAACTTTCAGTTCTGCTTTATTCTTGCTCTATAACCTATGTGAACTAAATTGTTTTCATTGAAGAGAACTTATGAGGACAATGTATATAATGATTTAATGGTGGACGTCATAGACAAATGGACAATTTTTAGCTAAAATTGTTAAAAGTGGTTGACAACCACACGAGAGACATTTCATCAGCAATGCGTTCACATTCTGACGCGTTTACAAGAATCACGAGGTAAAAGCAAATGATCCCAAATAGTAACAACTTAATTGGTATTTAAACTGTACTTTCTTTCATGTCAAAACATTTTATTTATTTTAATTTTTAAGTCCACAGTAACGGATACAGAAGTCAAGTTACGTTAACTTAAAGTTATAAGATAAATAAAATATACCACAAAAGTCACTAAAAAAATTTACAACAGCTGACATTTGACAGGTAAATTTAACTGTAAGACTTTTTTACTTTTACATATTATTGTAAATTAAAAATTAGTTTTTTTAGTTTGGTCAATTAATCTTCTTCCCACTTATTTTTCATTCACTATTGAGAATTATTGACAGACTTAAAAGAACATAAACTCAATATGATTAAATCTAAATATTAGTATAGTAAAAAAACTATAATATTGCTAGTAAGAATAAATAAAAATGGCTTTATTTTAAACATTTTCATTTGTTATTTTCTAAATTACCCAGTAAAAATAATTGTGAAATCTAGATAATCTTCTTTAATTCTTTATTAATATACTAAAATGGCTTAAAGGAAAATATTAACACTGATATATTATTTGAAATTTAATGTTTAAAGGGTTAAAATAATTTTTAGTACTTATGTCAGTTAAATCATTATACAAAAATTACCAACAATTCTAAAGAAATATTGTTAGATTATGTAAATAACACACATTAATATATTGCCACATTATGTTACCAATCAAATTGTGTGACTTTTCCACATATGTGACGATCCTTACCGCACCAGGTAACGCCAGGTACTTAGCTAGTAATATTAGGTTAGAAGCTAATAAACTCGCTGTTATATAAGCACAATGATTATCTATCATTTGTCACTAGTGTTTATGCAGAAGTAAAATTCCTTCCCTGTAGAATTCTTTGGAATATTGAATGAAAAATTTGGTGAAATTGAATGAAAAAAAGTGCAACATCAAGATGTTCAACGTCCTCAAATTGTCTCATTTATTAATTAGACAGTGAGTGAAACAGATAATAAGTCAGAGGACCAGAAGCCTGGAGAGTAAGATTTCCCCTGGTGAGTCTACCCAAGCAAAAGTACTTTTTCACATGTCACATTTGTTGTGCGAAGTTGAGTAATGTTTAAAATACACTATGCTTTCATTTGTAGAAATGTAGCGGTACCTTTGCTCAATTGTTCAGATTAAAAATTGGCAGTAATTGTACTACTAGTACAGTAATTGAGCTACTTTAGTTAATATTGGTGCGATGAGAACACACCAATCTCTATGCACGCGTTAAAGGGGTATTAGCCTCATGCGCTTCATGCCGTAGCCACTTAAAATATATCAAGGAAGAAGTATTCTCAAATCATGTAGTTACTTTTTCTATTACAGTAAGAGGGACGACACGAGTAGCACTACCAAATAACACGAACATACCTTTGGATCTTTTTCAATAAGGCATTTTAATTTTTTTACATATTATGTATGAACTCGCCCTGGATGAGGATTATCGGAGGTCAAAACTTTATTTTTAAAATTTTGTTGTATAAATCGTTGGCTATGTAACTAGTAGGTAGATAGTACTTCTTTATCTATCATTGTGCATATATTGCCTGTCACTTCACTCACTTTTCTTCCTAAACGCAATTAATTAAAGAAGCAAGAGCACTCTTAGTTCTCTTTGCCACAAAATACCCATATTTTGTTTGTTCTTTACTAAAAATTTAGTTGTCTACTGAAAAGAAGATTAAAAGTTGTACTCTTTATAAAAGTAGCAGGTTTATTAATTGCTTTTTATTTAGTAATTAAAATATTGCCTTAAATATGTTGTCTTAAAGGGCATGCTTAAGCTTAAAATAAGCAGTAACCTAATAATTCCATGTATTTTTCAGTTTTCCACATGTGTGGCAATCATGGCAATACTATATATGAACAATTAATATTTTTCAAGTCAATCGGAAGAATGTTACACCCGTTAATTAAAATACATTATACTTCATGGAATAAAACTTTCAATACCATGTATTTGCAGATTACAAATTTTACGAAACAACTTGTCAAACTATTACTTCGACAGATTTAGTAGTAACATTTCATTCATGTGAGCGAGCAAAAGCTATTTATAAATTAATAATAAACTGTCTGTACCTATGTAATATGCTTACTTGTAGGTGTTGCATGTTCGGAATGCGGTGTTAAGCTGGAATGAGCCATCAATTTCTGCCTGACCTCACGTATCTTCAGTTGTAATGATGTCTTCGTAGGGAATATATCCATGTGAGATGCCTAAAACAATTCATGTTCATCAATGAAGTTAGAAGTATATATTTTTATATAACACCAGTTGGTATTTTCCAGATTAAATTTTACAGATGGCTTACATGATTTAAGCATATTTTAAGCTTAAAGCAAAGACAGCGGTAGCAGGTGGTAATTATATAGAGATTATAAGAATTTACTTATTTACGTAAATACCAGCAATGCCATCTAGTAGTAAAAAGGTAAGGTTTTTATCTTTCCATAAGAAGCTGTATATTTACAGTGTAAAAACGATATAATAGTCTGCACTATTAAAGTGCAACATTTAGTGAGGATAGATTTTCATTCATTGTAAAGCTATTAAGTAGTAAAAAACAAAAAACTTTCAGATTATAATATTAATTAGAATTTTGTAAATAAATATTCAATAATCAAACTTTAGCTTTAAAAAAAAGTTAATAGGTAGAGAGAGCTTCATATATTTGCTGATCACCAGCTCACACTTTATTTTCTTTATAATCGCATGCATTCTAGTAAGAACATTTATTTGAAACTGAAAATTGAAAGACATTTCAGTTTTCTGATTCGTCAGTTAAAGTTTATAGTCTGCACTATCAACTCTACTAAAAGTTAAATATATTTTATAAATGCTTGTGCTTTTGAATTATTGTTAAATAATAATTAAAAATATTCCATTATTTGTGTTGAGGCTGACATGGTTTTTTACTTGTAATCAAAAAGGCAGCACAGATTTCCTCCGATTTGAATTTTGATTTTTAATCCAAATTTTCATTTATTTAATCCAAAGTTTTTTCTAACCCATACTTATTGACAAGGTGCTATGCAACTACTAACCTGGAAGTGTGTAGTATCGCGGCTAGAAGGAAACATGCCGTAGTCGTGAAAGAGACGCAGAACCATTTGTCGGCGCTGCTCGAGCACGCGACGATGGCCTGCCTCCCCGCGGGCACCTGGTGTACATGGTGTGCGAGGGGACATTTCTTCACCGCACCCAGCTTCTGAGGCTGCTGATGAAAGATTGTATTTTGAGTCTCAATTAAATAATTCACACTGCAATGGCTATATAATATAAGATAAAAGCAAAGGAGCAAACGTATAGATACTTATACAGTCCACAACTCCTATCAGAAAAAAAACCATGAGTTGTGCTTCACCAGAAGGTTGCAAAATAGCATATATTTCAGAAAAATATTGACATGTTAGGTTTTTAATAAACAATAAAAGGTCTATTGTGAACATAGCTTAAGCTTTTATAACGCTTGCGCCGCTTCGCATTACGGAATGCTCACCATTGACCATGTGACTCGCCTCATCAATGCGACAAATCGATAGTGGTTTTTTGAACCTGATCAAAGGAGTGGCGAAGCGAACACCTAAATTGGGTATTACGTATTTATGAGTTATGGCAATTGCGTATGGTTGTGTGCAGTATGTATGAGTTGCGCTTGCAACTATGATTTCTTAATTAAGGGTGATTGGTAATTTTAAATACCGCAGTATACATAACATTATATTTAATAGTAGTATTTTGTTATAGTATTAATCTGTTTACAGTGGTATTCTGTATATGTACCTAAGAATAAAACTACATATTTGTAGTTACCTAAGAATAAAATCAGTAATCACACACCACTTTTGATTGCCACGGGCGTGCACGGATGATAGATCAAATTATGATTGCACTGATTTTTCAATCGATTGAAGTAAAAATTGAAGTAAAATCACAAGTTAATGAAAATTAAAGAACAAATTAACATGTCGCCCTCTATTTTCGACACATTTTTGCACACTTTTTTTGTTTGTTCGTGGACTTTATTAAATAAAGAAATGTCTCGGTTGACGATACTTTTAAGTTTGTCAAAAGCAGTGATAATGCGCGCACGCATCTCTATTTCACTGTCACAATCTTCTCAAACACAAAGGCTTTAATAAATCCCTGCACGAAGAAGTCCAATGGGGTGATGTCTGGTGAATGTGGAGGCCGACGTATAAATTCAAATCGACCTATCGACTGAATTCCAAACATTTCATTTAGCCTGTCACGAACTTCGACAACGTAGTGCGGCGATACAACACAACTGAACACAAAGAAATTTCGTAATCAACTAAATTAATATTTGACTTCGACCACAAATATGCTCTTGCATACGAGAAGAGAATGACAACATAGCATCTTTCCTCACTTGTCAACCCATTTTCACCTTCATTTATTTATGCATAAGATACAATTTATTTGCGACGTTTGAACGACTGGACTTGTTATTTATTTAATACTTGGCGGTAAGGTGTATGTAATGAAATGTAAGGTTTCAGGCAGACAGTTTTTCTTACAATTTTTATCTTATTTATTATCTTATCTAGAGATAATAAATTCCGGTTTTCACCAATGATCTACATATAACCAGGAGATTCATTGGTATTCGTTTTCGGTTATGGTTGCGGACACCCCTTTATATGTTAGTTTGAGTTTAGGTGTTTTTTAAAAACTCATATTTGTTGAACTTTTTAGTTTATGGTAATGTCGCACCTTCCTATATTCATGTAGTCTATGGTAAAGGATATATAAATCGCAACTCCGTCACCGCATTTCCTCTTTTCTCTATTTGGTGACATTTATAGTAGCGGTGGCTATTTGTCCAGATTCGTTATCAAGGAATATTTCATCAATCACCCATGCGATTCCACCAATGCAATAGCAAATCAACAATATTTTTAATCACATAGACTATTTGGAATAACAGTTTTTTAAAATGTTTCAAAGTAGGATAACAAAACTTAATTGTTTGGAATTTTAACATGCATTAACAGCATTATGGTTAGTTTAGGTTGTAGTCATTTAACATGTTTTTCATTAAGTTATTTCATAATGTTATTTGTCATTTGTATTCATAGGTGATTTCTGAGTTGTTGGTAATTTGTTTATGGTTTGGATTTATTGTCTCTAATTGGTCTCTTCATATGTCATCAATTTGTTTCATTATGCAATTATTGATGTGCATTTTGATATTACTTTATTTTTATCTATTCTGTAAAAAAAATAGAAATGCACACCAGATAAACAAAAATTTTTTGATTTTTTAATCCAAACTTACGATTTTTTAGCCCAAAGTTCTGATTTGTAATCTAAACTTCCAATTTTTAATCCAAAGTGTTTATTTCGTCGTGATTATTGATATGATGCATGGAAATATTTCACTTGATTTAACTAACAACTTGGAGTTTAATATCACTCCTTGACTGAGTATATTTATTAATTGTTTACTAAAGTCTTAAAACAGTTAGTATGTTTGATTATTATTAAAATATTTTTCCTTCGTCACACTCTTGATATTATTTTAAAATGCTAATGATGCGAGAGGATTTTTCTTATATGTTTTCGTTCTTTTACATACAATTTTTGTAATCATCTTGGATATTAACTTGTTATAGGCCCATGATACCGATATTGGTTTTGAGTACAAACAGACGCAGTAGGCATGTGGAACTGATATCGGTTTCGAAAGTTAAGGTCGCGAGTGAAATGTCGAAACATTTCACATGACAAAAACAATAAATATAAATTAAAGATGCCTTATAACTTCTATTGTACGATATTAAATAGTTATAGTACCATATTAGTCTGCTTGGCTCTGGTTTTGTAACTACAAAAAAGTAAAAAGTGAAGTCAGTCAACCATTATATGTGAAACTGTATAGTTTGTTTTGTGAGACCTCCGTAGAAAATGGAACAATTAGCGGGATCGATTTTTGCAACATGTATATTATTATATATCAAAATAATCTGTATGTATTGTAGATTGTGATAGTCTACTTTGTACTATGAATTATCTAATAATACACTGAATTCAAATGTATATGAGTGCAGTTGTATTAATTTCCGAAGTAATTATATTATTACATATTCAATCACGGAAACTAATTTTTTCTAGAATTGTGGAAAAATATGTTTCCAACCAAAAATAAGAAGATATTTCATATTTTGGTGATTCAATAAATTGTACATTTGCGGCGGCCTGTCATTTTTATTGTTTTATATATTTTATTCTACAATAATTAGTTTATTTGAATTCTTTTGTAATAAATGTTGTTATTGTATGTAGTAATAATTACAAACATATTTTAAATATTTTCACGATACCATAAAAACATGTTTAAGTCATAAAAGAATTTAAAAAAACACTTTCTACCTTGATACAAAGAAAGTTCGGTCACAATCATATTTTATAATTTGGAAAGTGACATAATTTGGTAAAAATAAGTTATATTTTTATAAGTATTCATCTTCAAAATTTCATTAGCTATAATTTGATTTGTAAGTCGCTGGTTGTAAGTCACATACACAAAACTGATAAATATAGTATGCCGAGAATTAAATCACATTTTCTAAACAAAAAGCAGGCATTTGATTTATTATATAAAAGAAATGAATGTGTTTACAGAGAAGTTAGAAGTTATTTTTATAAGTTGCTCAAATTTTTGACCTTCATAAATAGTAATAACTATACTCACATCTAAACATATCAATATTAAAATCCGGTCCAAAGAAAGTGTTGCCGACCAGTTTGTTGGTGGAGGCAGAATGTGGCGTGTAAGCGGAGGAATGGGGTGTAGCTGCATGCACACCATTGGCTGCCGACAAGGATGTGCTGAGCTCGCCTTCGCCAGTTGGCGGCGTGTTGTCGTCTTCTAGTTAGGTTTCAATAAATAAAGTTAGAAAAAATTATTACAATTTACTCTAATATTGTATTTAGTTATGCAGAAAGTTTAACTGCAAGAAAAATATTTAAATCTGATATTACAATCATTACATTTTGAATACTTTAAACGTTGACATGTCACATATTGCAATGTGCACAATATAATTATTAATCGTATTTATGAAACTATATCTATAACAAAATCGTGATTAGCATCTGGCATTAAAAGTTCAACACAAAGGGTGAGATGTTTTCTATAAAAAGTAGTTAAAAATGTGGAAATGCATTAAAACAATAAGTTTTTGTTACTTAATAATGAAAACTTGTCTTTTTACATTGCTAATTTCAACATGTTAAATTTTAGAATGAGATTTGTACATTAGATTATAGTCGTTCAAGTATTCAATTGTAATGAAAAATAACAGTATAATAATAGGTATAGTATAGGATAATTAATAGGAATTTGTTTACCTATTAATTATCATATATACAACTTTTATTAATTAAAACAATAAAATATCTAACCAATTCGAGTTTGTTTCTTCCGAAGATAGACTTGAGGACTGTTGGGGACTACAATTGCATTAGGGCTGTATGCGTCAGGCTTGAATTGTGGTAGCGTACTGAATTTTTGCTCAAAGTTGACGGTTTCTAACACCCTGAAATTAATAATTCACATAAATTAATAAAATATAAGTTCCAAAAATTCTGAAAGACTACAACATTATACTTTATTAAATTTCACAATTTTGGGTAATTAGGTAATTATTTACAATTAAATTGAAATAAGAGATGCAACACTATGACAGCTGTATATAAAGGAAGTGATACGAGATATATGATACATTATTGGCAAAATATGTTGTCTAATTGATCGGGTTTAATGTGAAGGCAGCTGCATTTATAGAAATTTTGCTTTGCGAAAATCTCTTTTGATGTCTCGTAACCACAGTGCTCAATTTTCATTGACAGGTTCCCTGAGTGAGCTGAATGTTACGAATGATGTGTGATGTCATTCTTCAGTCTATTGTTAGTGTATATTGTCATGAACCTGGTATTTCACATGGCCCCATAAAAATAATCTAAGGAATACATGATCTTGGTGGCCTGTTTACATTCCATGAGAAGACAAATATTCGGACTTCTCCTTTAACTGGTTTTTCATGGGCAGTATGGGATGTACTTTCCATTTGAAGTCAGAAACAATTATTTTTCATGGCCCGATGCTTTCTGTCACTTAATAACGGCCTCTTCCGGTTCATCTTCGAAAAAATAAGGGCCGATGATTCCACCAGATCAAAATCTACACCAAACCGTAGCTTTGTTGGAATAAAATAAACATTGTGAAAATTTCATGGGATATGCAATACTTCAAAATGCATGGTAATTTTGTTTTTTCACAAAGCCATTCATCCTGAAAATAGGCCTCATAATTGAAAATGACTATAGCCAAAAACCATAAAATCGTATTCAAATGTTGGTTATAAATCTACTGTTATTAGTGAAGACGAATTAGATATGTGGATAGAATATAACAAATGCAGTTTTGCAAATACGTCCACCGTACGTTGTTAAAAAAACGTCCTTATTAGAAGATAATATTATTATTTATACATGTCCTTGTTAACTATACTTTTTTTCAAAAGTGTATAGAATATAATAAAAAAATAAACTCACTTATCTCTGCCATCCTCCACCGTCTTCTTAAATAGACTCTTCTTCAACGATGGGCTGATCAAGTTGCCGCTAGCATTGCCTGTTTCGAAATTGGGTGATTGCACGTCACTCTGCTTGTAAGTTGGGGAGGTTAAACTGATGGTGTCTTGATTCTCCTGGCTAAGAGTGGGAGTGTTCACATTGCTCAGCGACATGGGCGTGCTGAATGTTACTGTGGGATTCATGTCACTGCACGATGATACTAAATTTTAAAGATAAAATAAAGTATAATTTATATAAGGTTTTATCTGTTTTAATGAAAATGATCCAATTTCTCATTTTTCTAAATTTACACAATGTAAAAGAAGTCATTTTTATTTAAATGTTTCATTGTGGGGTAATAAAAATTTATTTAATATTCATAATCTTTCAACATTTGTTCTAGCAATTAATGATTACGATAATATAATTAAACTGGGCTCTGCATTTGGATGTGATGATGAATTAGCTTCACCTTTCTCACTGTCTACTTTTGGAAACTCAAGTTTCCAAAAGTAGACAGTGAGAAAGGTGAAGCTAATAAGCTAAAAGGTGAAGGTAAGCAAAAAACATTAGAAACACAAGAACAAATAACAGTATATTCAATCAAAATCATGTTTTGAAAACAAACATTCAAATAATCAACACCAAAAGTCCTCACCCATACTAAGCCTTTTCTGGAGTGGTGCTTTGCCCAACTGGGCAGGTGTAGGTGCCAGCGGGAAGGGCTGGGTTGGAGCAGATTCTGTACGCCGCTCAGGAGATACCAGAGACACACCGCAAGCACGCCATGCGCCTTCACTCTCCGATCTAAAATAATTTTATTGTCCCCATGTCAATAATTAAATATTTTTGCTCAAAGTTGACGGTAATATTTAAAAATCTTGTTTCACATTCAGAGGTTATTAAAAATATTATTTTAGATAGGAATATGCATCTATCACGCTTATTAATTAATATATTTATTTTATATAGTTACAAAAATATAAAAGATTTCTATGCCCATTTCTTATGTTATGAGATCTAATGATTAATAGATAATTCCATGAAGGGCAGGATTGCAACCTATTTCCAGGAATGTCTTTACCATACTTACTCCTTGTAACCGCAATCGTCATGCTTATGTAGTAATGGAAAATCGCAAAATGTTTGAAGTAACATCTCTTTTGAGTTTCAAAAAGTGGTACACACCAGTGTCTGATACGAGTCGAGTAGTTCATCGTAGTCAAAAATACAAGAAAAGTAATCTAGTTTAGACACTATAAGCTAAATTTTAACTTGCTTTGTAATGTTGAATGTAAAGCAAGCGAACTGGAGACATATTTGAAGTACCCTAGTATTATGCAGCACAAATCCAATGAATAACTCTTTTTTAGATTCTTAAGATGAGTATAAAATGTCAGTTGTGAACTGAACCTGTTATAGAGATGACTTCAAAAAATTGGCATATTATAGTGATAAATTCATATTTTGTGGCTTATTAATATATATGACTAACTATTGTCCGCGTGGTATTAGGAAATAGTAAAAAACTTTTTTCAAAGGAGTAGGTATCAATTTAAATCAGGCCACTTACGCAGTTACGAGGTAAGTATCACTTTGAATATAATTTTTCGGATCTATCTTTGGCGCAATGCAGTGAGATGGTGCGCCCTGCGAATTATGCGACGATGGTCTGGACTACAATGTTTTGCCATAATTAAGCCATGAATTTGGCATGTCAAATGAAACATGCTCCACTACTTTTAAAAATATAATTAATGAATGCACTGCTAGCCCATTCAGTGTTTCACAAGCAAAATTTTTAGCATTTACATTCATTGCTTTGCTTCTGTAAAAGTTAGCATAATAATATATAGCCTAAATGCAATATGTCATGGAAATCCGTTTAACATGTGAAAGAAAGATTTTTTTATTAGTAGGGATTTACAACATCCCACCTGAATTCAAAAAACTTGAAAAGAATTAATTTGACATTTTATGATATAATTAGTACAAATAAAAGAAAATATTAAGGTTAAGTAATAGAAGATTATAGACTTATAGATAATGTATGAATTATTGTAAGTATATTCTTTGATTGTGTATATGTGAGCAAAAATTATGGTCCTGTAATATAATTATTTGACCATAATATTTGCTCTTACTGGCTTATACAGACTCATATATATTTATATAATTATTGTCAGCTTTAGTTTATTATAAATATTATTTGCTAAAATGATTTATGAATATTATCTGGTTTTGTGATAATATACCTAATTTAAAATCTAATATCACATAATATAAAATTATATAATAACATGAAGATTGAAATTGATGTTTAAATGCAAAAAACCGCAAATGGAATAAATAATACAAAGCTTACTCACACATTGTGTTTTATGGAAATTTGATTTGTCTGCGATACTATTACTGACTGGTTAGATGTTGCAGGTGGCCGATTATTGTCTTCTCCTAAAAAATAAACAATATTCACATGAGCAGAGCAACAGCATTTCCATGCTCTTATCATAGTCACATTTAAGATAGTATTGTTGTAGAACTTATTTGTAGTCACGAATTTTATTAGCATTGCTAGATACCCGAAAGTAAGGTACTAATCCATTGATACATTCCAGGTACTGGTACAGGATAATGCCAAATACCTAATTAATAAACCACTACCTGTGAACATTGCTATTTGTTAATTTTTTAGCACTTGCTATCCAAAAATTATCTGTTTTTGATAAGCCATCATTATTCCATTCAATTATAAAAAAAGAATAGAGGCTCTAAAAATGAAAGAGATGCTAGAAATTAAATGATTTGCATAATAAAATTCAAAGTAACCTTGCTTAACTGGCAGACACAATCCCTGTAACACGTACTGAAGTGGCTGTGAAGTAGGGAGTCCTTCGCTTCCCATGGAGTTATTGACATCAGACTGGCCCGACGTCTTGATGAACAGGTTCGTGCCCGATGAGTCTGATACGAATGCCAATGTCAATGGTCCTACAATGAAAAATTAAGTAGTCAAATTCAACTTTGTCAAAATTGTCATTACAAAGTATAAAATCATTCATACTATATATATATATATATCTATATATATATATATATATGTGTGTGTGTATGTGTGTGTGTGTGTGTGTGTATACATTAAGAACAATTTTCATTACATAATTTAAGATAATCAGCTATGGAAAGCATTTTTACGTAGGTGAATAAATACTGTATTCTTCTCAATCGTTTTCTTAGAAGCATAAAATTCTTAAAGATTTTGTAAAATAAAAATTTTAAGTTTGGTGATTAATGGTGTCTAATTTCATTTTGTCTTACTAACTTTATGTTACTTCTGACATATGGAAACTGGTTAGATGACAATTTATGAGTTAAATTTCCAATTGCATTCTGTTTTATATATGTACAAAGGCAATGAAGTTTAGAACCAAAGCCAATCTGTATATAATTTAAAAATCAATAGTCGGATTTTAATAAAACTTTGCAATTTTATACCTTACAGGCTCTGTCAACATCGGCTACAGAGCTGCGATTGTCACGTCATGGGAGTCGAGTAGTTAATTAAACTCAATAACATCATCACCTCATGGGAGTTGAGTAGTTAATTAACCACAATAATATCATCATCTTGTGAGAGTCAAGTAGTTAATGAACCGCAATAACATCACCATCTCATGGGAGTTGAGTAGTTAATTAACCACAATAACATCATTATCTCATGGGAGTCGAGTAGTTAATTAACCACAATAACATCATCACCTCATGGGAGTTGAGTAGTTAATTAACTGCAATAATATCATCATCTCATGAGTCAAATCGTTAATGAACCGCAATAACATGACCATCTCATGGGAGTCGAGTAGTTAATTAACCACAATAACATGATCATCTCATAGTAATTTGTTAATTAACTACTCGACAGTAATTAATTAACAAATTACTATTTAATTATTGAACAGCAATATTTGTTTCTTTTATAAACGACTGTGATATTTGTTTCTTTTATATGACAATATTTATTTTATTTTTAACAAACATTTTTGGAGTTTACTCCTTAAGATCGTTCGTAATATGAAGTTTTATGAGGAGTAAAATTAGAATTTCAGAGCATTAAAAAGAGTGTAACAGTTTGGCTATAGAAGGTAATCTCCGAAACTACTCATCTGATTTCAAAACTTCTTTTACAAATATTTAGAAAGGACCTGCAGGATGGACATAAGTGGTATATTATTCCATTAAAAAAAACAAGATAATCGTAATTAAGGAGTACACTCTAGTGGCATGTCTGAGCTGACACGCACAATTTTTTATTTACATATGAGTAAATTCAGTATCTTATCTTCGCTATCTATCACACTTTAGGGCACTCTTTTGGGTGCATCCCAAATGAAGAGGGGGCAGGATTATTAATGTTGTTTTATTTTAAAGTCAGTCATAAAATCACAAATGTTGCAGCTATTTATACAATGAACAAATTAAGAAAAGAAATTCTAAATTATATATCAAAGTAAAGGCAAGATCTTAAATTTAGTATTTTTTACAACAAGTAACATAAATTTTAAAAAACCCACTCAGGTCATAATAAATTTAAACCCATTCAAGTCATAACAAAAAATAGCACAGCTGCAAACCAAAGACAAAGGCATAAAATCAAATATATAAAAAATAAAATTGGAGATATATAGTTTAAATAAACATGTCAATCCACAAATGTAAAGTAAAAATAAACTTCATATACTCTTTACACTTTTTGAAATAAAAAATTACACTCATGCAAATGTTTGTGAAAGGCTATCAACATTAACAAATATATTCTTTTTCTTTCCCTCTAAGTCTCTTTAATTTGATATTTTTTTCTGCTTCTTTAATTTAATTTTCATTTTTTTTCTTCGATTTCTTTCATCTGTCTATTTGGTTTACTTTTTTCTCTTGTTCTGTTCATATTTTTATTTTTATCTGTCATAATTTTTCTTTTTCTAAATGTGCTAAATACAATTTTCAATTCAGCTTTGAAAAGTAGTTATTATCAGATTTTGTGTTCCACCTATATGTTTTACGTGACGCATGCATATAATAAATATGTTGCCACTATTAAGATTTTATTTATAGAAAAACCATTTTGGAATACGGGCCATACGTTTTGATATTCTTTATTGGCTGCAATAAGCGAATGGTAGAAATCATCAAAACCTATTTTCTTTTCACTTTTTCTCTTAAAGTCTTAAAATTTCTAATGGGCTGGAATGGCTTTAAACAGCTTATACAATGCTTTTAAAAAATTGTAAATATTCCATCCAACTTGCTTGATCACTGGATCAAGTTAATGGCACCATTTAAGAAGTGTAACCATAAACACTCACGTCTATTATTTTGTAGTTTTCTTCTGCTTTAATAAGACTTTAATTTAACAAGAAAGTACATAATGACATTAAGTTTACCATTGAAACCGGCACGCGTTTACTTACAGACGATCCTCCCAAAAATTCAGTCAGGTCATTTGTCATCGTCGTGCTCTTTTGTTTAACGAAAGATATCACAAAGATCCCCTGTTTGGAATTATTTCTCTGTCTGGAAATGGTCTCGACTCTATTCATTGATTGAATATATTTGGCGTTAATTTTGTAGAAATTCATTATTCACAATTAAATGAAACTACGGGATGTAGTATTATTTCTACTTTCTTTAATTTCTTTACCACAACTTTACTCTGTGAATCATGGAGCTTTAACCATCCCTCTAGAAAAAACTAATCTACGTAAAGAAATAAAAACTATAAAACAAATCGCAACAAATAATAATTATGACCCATCAATTGTCACAAACCTGTACCATAATAAATTAAGAAAAATACTAATACAAGAAATATACCCGGTCGTACCAAATAATAATAATAATATTTACTATAAATCTATCCCATACATAGGTAATGTATCACTTAAACTAGGAAAACTCTTAACTAATAATAAAAATATAAATAATATAACATGTACGTATAGTACCTTAAATAACTTGGGTAAAACCCTTATTAATAATAAAGAAAAAATAGATAAACATAAAAAGAGTGGTATCTATAAACTTAAATGTAACGACTGTAATAGTGTATACATAGGTCAAACAGGAAGAGATTTTAATATAAGATATAAAGAACACATTGGCAGCTGGCGAAATAATAAACCAGACACATCTCACTTTGCTCAACATCTCATTGAAAATAACCATCACCCCCATACTGATAATTCCCCCTATATATTACAAATAAATACAAAAGGTAATAAACTTAATATCCTAGAAACATTAGAAATAAACAGACATAAAAAAGATATCAAGGTCAATATATTAAATGAACAACTAAATATAATATCATCACCCATTCTTAATATCTTCTAGATATAATATAAATATACAAAATTGATTCTACAGTACCCTGGAAATTGTTTCAGCACTAATACACATATAAATATAAGTATATATAATAAAAACAAAAAAATTATAAGAAATAAATATATGAATACACAAAACCGGAGATATGTAGAATTAGTGTATTACCTTGTCCTTACTTTCAAATACCCTTGCTTTTGTATAAATATATTACCGATAATAACTTCCATTTAATTTTATTACATACACCGTAAAGTTTGCATTGTATAACCTCACATAATAACAACAATTGAATTTATTACCCTCACTAAAATACTGGTATATTGTATAACTCTCGGTAATATAATAAAACCTACTCTGCGCCCCTGCAATAAACTCACTAACATAAACAATGGAAAAATCCGCACAAACCAGGCTTCCGCTATTGTGTTTGAAACATATAAATGCTGTTGGTTGTTCCTAAGAGTTAATCTTTGCTAATATCCTACCTGAAGATGTAATACAACGAAACCTAAGTCGTGGTAAAGAAATTAAAGAAAGTAGAAATAATACTACATCACGTAGTTTCATTTAATTGTGTCTATTCATTGAATAAATTTTTTTTAAATTTGTTTGTATTTTCCTCAAAACCACATTTTTACTTTCCTTTGAATGGGATGCTACAGCCTGCCAATCCACGTTAGTCAACTTAAAGAATTTTTACAGACTGCAATTCGTTATAGCAGTGACCCAAGAATTTAATCTTAACCAATCACAAAATTCTATATGTTATTTGTTATCTATTAAGAGTGCACTGTTTACTGATTATTGTTGAATTCTCTTATAAAACTTTCACTTTTAATAAGATGTATGAACAGGACCTAGTATATTTGGTGTATGGTTTTAGTTTCATATAAAGTGAACCTAGAAACTGCAACACAGCACAACCAAAAACGAGCATAATTATTTTCCTTCATATGCAATCGCTGGGCAAAAACATATTATTGTTGTTATAACAAAAAGACCTAAATTTAATAACTCAGTATCCGAGTTCCGAAACAAATTTAGGTTTAAAATGAAATGTCCCTTCTTCCTCCAATTTCCAGGTAATACCATGGAATCCCTGGCTTTCCCTGACTTGGACATTGATACACATTTTTAATTTGTAAAAACATCACTTCACACATTTAGGGGGACATTTCTTTTATAGGCACATTTTGGATATTCTGGCAAGTAAGCATGCTTAATTGCTATTGTTATCGTCTTCAAGAGATACTGGAATTATATTGTTTAACCGTTTTAGTGCCATGGATTTTTACTTATATATACTTAAAAATGCTAAAGAAATCTTTTGTTTTTGATGTCATTTACTCTTGTCTCGAAAAAAAAACTGCATCTCTTCCAAAAATTATCCAATTTTAATAATTTTTTCAGTGTTTTCTTAATAAGAACTTGTACAAGGATTATAAAATACATAGAAAATTATGGAAATATTTATTGTGAAAAAAAATTATAACAAAGGTCACATCGTATTTTCGCAGTCCGGTACATCCTCTGTAGCAACAAAATAATTGTTATCGTCACTATTATAACTATCACTCAAAATTTGCATTACGCCAAATTGTGAGCGCACCACAATGTCACTCCCACTATCACTTTCTTCACAACTTGAAAAACGATCATTTCCACTCGAATTATTTTCGTATTCCGACATTAATTAAAAATGTTCTTTTCCTGGATCCTTTTTATATTGTAATTACTAATAATATTATAATTTGAACTTTATGTAATACGTAGAAAGATAAAAAATTAGCGATGCGTGCGAGTGACCTCCCCTACCGCGCACTAAACAGCAACTGATTTCGTGAGCACCATCACGCTCGTGGCAAGTTTTTAGTACGCGCACGAGCGCGATGTCGCTTGTCGGCACTCAAACGGTTAAAGTAAATAATTTCTTCTTATTGTGTCTCATTAAATATAATATTTATACGAGCAGTTGACTCAAGGTTTGATGTTGTTACAGATAAGGGTATTGATATTCTTTTCTGCTGAATCTATGTTCTTGAAAACCTGACTTCTTTGAAATTCATCCTGGTAGTTTTTTATTTTGCAGTTATATCCTAATTTTTGTTAACATTATACCTTGTACATTTTGTTGTGATACTTTAGTGATAGTTTCGACAAGATGTTTGAAAATAAACTAATAAACAAACTAACCTGTCATATTTTCAGATGCTGTCCTCACTGGTTTCACGAGGGTGACCATAGGGCTCTTTAGCACGTTACCTGGCATAGCGCTCTGTGATGACAGAGTGGGTGTGCTCGTCTTTATCTGGTTACTCCATTGTCTTTGATCACCTGCAGTAAAATTTAATTATTATATTCTACTCACACCCTCAAGTCATTTGTCTCCAAGCTGAAGCAGCAAGAAATTGTAGAGCATTTCATAGAGATTATATGTATATGACTTCCAGTTATATCACAACTTTTTGCTTTTGCAGGGTAGGACTTCGGTAGGTCCTCATATTTTATTAGTAATAGTGATCTAATAGTGGTGGATGAATCCACTATTAATACTAGTAAAAAACTCTAAAATCTTCTTGCGAATCTGAAAAGACTTAATTGACACAAGCAGAATGCATTTGTTTTTCCCTGATCAGATATTTTGTATATAAGAAATAATATTTAGTATATATGAAATAAGAGTGCAATTATTTCGTAGCCAGAATTTTTTTTTCAATCTCTCCTCTACTTTCAATGATGTTTTTCAGGGTTTCTTTTGTTTCTGCAGATCATACCTATCACTATCAGTCTGTAATCTTTTTCCAACTAATCTACCAACCATGTTAAACCCACAATAGTGAGGACATAAAAACGTAAACAAATAACACATATGTATATTTCCTTGTACCTGTACATTTGCTCGCAACATTTAAATAAAATATTATAAAAAGGGCAGCAACCTTTTCTAAGTTGCTGCTCTTGAAAGTAAGTGGCATTGAATAATTTCAACCATCATTAAAATTGTTTCTAACCTGAAATTATTCTTATTGTTTTCATGTTGCATGTGCATTAGAGCCAATTACTATTCAATAACGAAAAATAAAAACATATTTTTTTTTAAATTGTTAAAATTTTTTTAACCTTAAATTACTGTTATTGTTTTTAAGGAGTAGTTAATATTTTCGCTGAAAAAAATTAAAGAGAAATACATTTACAAACGGGGGAGTACCTCATAATTGGTATCTTTTGTCGTTAAGTATGAATATCTTTTTTTTATGGTTAAATGCGCTAAGATTTTAATTACTATAATTTTTGTATTACATGTGCCAATTTTCCAAACGGTTTGCTAATTCTAGTGAAAAAAATGTACTACATTTTTTTTCACCGCAAACAGTCAAAGTCGGGTTATGAAAATTACAAAGTCCAAAAATGTATGTTTTTGAATTTTTTCTTGAGAGAACCGTATTAGTTGTCATAAAATGTTTTAATTTATTCCAGAGGCTTATTACTCAGCTATACTTAACTACAAAACAATTAACAATAAGACGTAATTTGTAGCTGTGGCACCCAAAAGATTGGCACAAACTAGTGATTTTTACTTTTATATAGTGTCTATATCTTCAAAACTAAGAAAAATTTTGCCTGCAACCCAATCATAGCTTGACCTACCTCCCCTTTTTAGTTGGTCCATGACTTACGGGACAAAAATGTATATCGTCCCTTGCCAAATCACACAATACGGTCAAGAAGTAGGTAGCAATTCACATATACCAGTAGGTGTGAGTAGAAGAGAAGCGGGTTGTGACATGCACTTAAACGCTCCTCCCGTGGGCTGGAAGGCTGACACCCCTGATGGACTCGACACACTCAGTCCGCCGCAAACTAGTCCGTCCGATGACCCTGCCCTGTACTCACAACATACGTGTCAATTATTAAAAATTCAATGATGACAAATTAATATCAGTTTTATTTTTAGTTTTCTTAATGGTTTAGATTACTTGTAATAGAATCTAAATGGAAATTCTTGTTAATTAAATATGAAATAACAATGATTGAAATATTGGCTGCAATTTTCAATGAAGATGCTTGGAATATAATGTGAATACTATAAAATGAAGAGTTTCAGTTAAGAACTCTAAACTTACATAAGCTACATATCAGTTCACAGTTTTGATGTTATGCGAAACTTAAACATAAGGGGTCATACATAGACTTGAATTGTAGGACATCATTCATACTTTATATCAATTACGGACTACGTCTCTGTATCAATTATGGAATTGGACCAAGGCTTTTAAACTTTTATTACAAATAATTTTTACTGTTGGGAGTTATAAAAGTTTATTTCGAGTAATTTGATTTCATGTTTTATATTGTTTATTCGCATATTTTTCGCGAACGTCAGGTGTTTTAAGTTTAACAGACACAGTCACAGCCTAAATTGAAGAACAATGAGGAATTTTATCAAGTTATATTCAAAATGTTGGTTTACTATCTGAAATTTGCTGTAAGATGCTAGGCAAGCTGCTGCCCATTTTTCATGTAAATTCCCTACAGCATGTATTTTGTAATCAATTAAAATTATTTATAATGTCTAAATATGGTGTAGTGTGTTGTATAAAAGCATTTTAGCAATTCATAAAAACAATGTTTTTTCAAAAATTGAATCACATATTCACTCGTAACATAATGACTGACCTTTATGATTTAAAAAATACTGCACTGATATTGAAAAATGTGTAACCAAATGTTCTTATTTAGTTCGATTTCAAGTGACTCACTCTATAGGTGAACACGAGGGTCAATAGAACTTACACAAGAAAATTATAATCAATCAGATGGACGCGAGCAAAGAAGTTACAATATGTGAGACTTGGCTGTATGGTTTTAGTATTCTGTTCCTTTACGAAAGGATAAATTAAACGAAAAAAAAAAAACAATGCGTAACCACAAGTCATCATTACCGCTAGTGTGTTCACATGACTCTCGACACTTTGTTCTCAATGACTCGTTGATTGCTGTGTTTGGTATAGTTTATGTTTATATGGAAGCACTCTAAAGTCAAAACAAATTAAATATTATCACAAGTCAAAAAAATTCACAAACTATTTCCAATAACCAATAAATAAAATAATTATCACAAACTATATCCGTCTTATAGGATCACTTAAACATTTGTAAATTTTGATTAAGTTATTTTCCGTGTAAAAGTCCATGCATCGAAATTATTCAAAACGTGTAAAAAAATAATCCTAGCTATTTTTAATGTCACTCAAGCGATCAATTGGATCAAAATTAGTAATAGCTATGGTTTTCTCAGTCATAAAATTGCCAGAACGAGAACACATAGTTTATGAAACCCTCTTAACCCTCTTTCTATCTTTTAGAATTTTTATTTATATTTTATAATATCACTTATTTATTTACTTATTAACCTGGCTTTAATAGGTTTAGGTCGCCTGGTATGGTCGATGTTGATAATGCTGTTGCTGGTAGCACTGTTGGAAACGACCGAATATTGTGTAGACGTTGGGAGACTCGTCGAGAAGGTTATGTTGCCCATTGACGTGGACGGAGTGAAGTTATCTTTCTTTTGACTCAGTGAAAGCGGAACCACATTCACCTCCGAGTGTTGGCTTTCTGAGTCTGAGTCGGTTACCTTTTCACCACATTTTAGGTCTATCTCGACAGCAGCTTGGGGCGGGTCTTCACAGATGACCTTAAAACATGAAATATTGTAGCTTATATTAACACTATATGCCTTATACAAAAGTAAACCTCATTACTTTATCTACAAAATATAATGTGTAAGCATAAACATACATGTAATAACAAAACTAAGTTCTTTTGGCATATTTTTTTGTGTAAGTTTTCTCTGTCTTTTTTTTTCAAATTGAGATTGATGTGAATTTCATTGCTAAAATTGTGTTTGTATATTATTATGTTATTATTATCAAACAATCAACAAAAAATACCTGTAAATATCAATGAACAACAATGAATATGGATGTATTATGAGCATAAAAATACATTTTAAACCATAAACATTAATTACCTTGTTGGCTACGGGATAAAAATAGTATTTAACAATAAAATCACAGTGCATAAATGTAAATGGAATAATGATTTTAATATAGCTCTAACTAACAGTTCATTAAGTAAAGGTTTTCAATATTTATAATCTTGTATCACAAATTTTTGGCCTCATAGGTTACCATTTCAATATATAAAAATAAACATCAATTACCATTTCAATACACAAAAATAAAAAATATTTATTTGATAATATTTGTAATAAGGCAATCCCGAGGCTAAAAATTTTCGATGCATTTGCAAAACAGGAAATATTTTCAGTGTTTCAGACATGCTATAAATATTATAAATATGATCAAAGAATTAGCATTTTTTAAAAGTATAATCAATTCTTTCTGTTTTGGGGTAAAACGGGGGCCTGTTTTTTTTAGTGTCCTCTATATGTAAGTAGCAAGAATCTATTTCAAATCCCTCTTAGGAATATAAAGAGAAAATAATAAATAAAATTTTTTGATTGGGGGAGTTTTTTCTAATATATCTCTCCATTTTACACCTATTTTTCTATAAAAAAATTTCTTACTTCAATATTTTCTTAATCATTATTTCAATTAATTCCTCGAATGTGCAGGCCACTTTTATGTAACATCGGTTCTGGAGTCTATCCAAAAGTACTGATATTATTCTAATGAAATTTTATAACAGGTTTATAGCTACAACATAAACGCTACCAATAAACTCAATATATGACAAGCTTGTTATAACTTCTTCTGTCATCCACTATTCTGAAATTGACCAAACTTTGGTATAACCTAAAAAAGTAGAAATTTCATCAAGTACATATAAACAGCATGTCAGTTTTTGTAATTTTATAGTGTTTATAATTATTTGAAAGAAAACGGTTTTATATAATACAATTTGTACAATCGAAACTATCAAGAAGAAGTGTTATTTAATTGATCGCGTGTAGCTGCACCAAGAGTAATATTTATTGATGACAATTTTGAAATTATATAAAATTCAAGTAATATTTTAATTTATTATTAGAATATTTTAAGGGGAGTTTTAAGAATATTGAATATTTTAAGGGTTGTGACATTTTTAAAATTTTTTATTGCGAAATTTTAAATTAACCATTATTTGTAAATATGCTGTTGTAATGACGTTTTCATATGTAGCTCATGTCTTTTTTCAGCATCTCATGCTATTTCATAGCTGGAAAAAAAGCGGAAAATTCAACAAGAACGGATACAAGCAAAGAAACATAAATTTTAACAATGCTCTAAAGATACTATCTGATGTGACAGATGTTATTTGTATTCACAGACACATTTTATGTGTTTATTTACGAAACGTGCCACATTGGATTTTTTTAAGTAACTTCAGATGTTTTACAGAGTTTATTAGTAGTAATTAATACCTTCATTATACCAACCTTATGAACGATATAAGTATTCTCAGAATAAGAGCAGTATAACTAAAGTTTAAATATTTTTTATTAGTAACAATGTTTATGTTTATCACATTTTAGCCAAGATATACACAATCCAATGGCGCAAGCGCAAGTGTCACAAGTGCGATAAGCAACGTGCGCATTCTAGGGATTATATATTTCACTAACGGTGTAAACAGAATATTTAATTTAATATTTTTTTCTACATTTTTAGACCGTATTAAGAAGTTTTTATTGAAGGTTAAAGCTTCAAAAATATTAAAAAATAACAAAAAAATTATCTTGTAAACCCATACAATCTGATTATTTATTTTACAATGCAATAAGTGATGCTAATTTTTTATCGAATTAGCCAAAAGAAGAAGTGTTATCTATCCATTTCTCAATAAAGCCACTATAAAAGTTTTAAGAATTAATCATGATACTAAAATATTCTTCAAGATAAGATCATTTTGCAATAATATCCCAAGCTGAAGACTAAGGGAATTAATCCATACCAAAACTGACCTTCATTCTGTTGTTTTGCAAAAGGACAAAATATCAAAGTGTTTTACAAAAGGACAAAAGTTTATTATACACGTGATACACCTATCCAGCAACTTCTAAGTAGTTTATTCCCAGATAATCATAAATTCAAGAATGAAGATTTTTTTCTGTTCATAGTAAATTTTGATAATCAGTTTATTAACTAATGAGAAGTGTATAGTAGTTTTCCTATATTATCGTTTTCAAAAAGTATCACTAGATTTCATTTTATCTGCATTTATGGCCTTATGAAATATTTTTTTTAAGAAATCATAAATTTTTCAGCTTTTTTAATCTTTCATAAGATGTTTACTAATTTTAATTTCAAAAGTGAGTTTGACTAAATAGAATTATTTATCATAAGAAAAACATTGGTCATTTCAATTCGCAATACATTTTGTAATATGAATTCAGATAGTTATAAAAATAGTATTAGTATTTCGGAGCTACTATGCATATCTTTAACTGTTTAAGTTTTGTATCTACCTAAGTGTTTATGCAACTATCTATAAATACTTAAGTAATTTACGATAGGAGGTGCGAATTCTATTCATGCTTCACAGGTTTTTATTTTATTATTTACTTTGATTCCACTTTAATAAAAATGTACAAAATAATAACAATAGAATTTTGGTTTGCTAG
Source organism: Druceiella hillmani (assembly GCA_039881145.1). Lineage (NCBI taxonomy): Eukaryota > Metazoa > Arthropoda > Insecta > Lepidoptera > Hepialidae > Druceiella > Druceiella hillmani. The sequence goes on along the minus strand of JAYKKI010000047.1, from coordinate 12,530,363 downwards.
TTACTATAGCCTAGCTGTAGAAGGCATGAACCGTATGTACGAGTGTTTTAAACTCACTTATATGATCACGGTTTAGGTAAAACAAATGACTCACCATCTGTTCGTCATCGCTGGCGCCAGTTTCATGGGCGATAAGGGTGTCACTAGCCACAGAGCTGACTGGAGGGAATGCTGACACTGAAGTTGGAATGCCCTCAACACCGCTTAAGCTATTGCTTGTGGGATCCAGGGGTGTGCGTGGACTCTAGATTAAAGAAGACATTCTATAAAATGAATTGCATGTTTTCTTACGAAATAGGTTTTTTGTGAAGTAGAAAACAGTGAATGCAACCCATTATTTCCTTAAATTCTCTGCTCTATATTTGAACTTGACTTCAAAGTCAAGTTCAAATATAGAGCAGAGACAAAAGAAATAAGACAAGAAGAATCAATACCTGGGTATTGATTCTTTAAACAAGTATAAAAATGTTTTAATAAAGGAGCATGTGAGTTACAATATCTGATAACTATACAAATATTTCAACAGGTGGCGAGTAGACCTTACAAACAATGATAGCATTAGTAAAATTGTTTGACGTCGCATCATCTCTCATAATATAGATAAGTTCCTAAAAACGTAACAAACGAGTGCAGTAAAAGTAATATTCATATATAAACATTAGAGTTTTCGTCAAACATTACTTATTAAAATAAGCATTACTGACGAATCACTTTGTATCAACATGAACCAAAATCTCACATAAGATACATTGTACGCGTGTATTTAGTTTTAATATTCTGTATCCTATCGACATTTTTAAGATCATTGCAGCCAGTACATCTGAATTTGTTAAACTCGAATAAATGGAAAAAAATTGCAAGCTAACCTGGATCCAATTAAAAAATACAGGTTGTTTTGGTAAATATAAGACATTTTCCCGCATGACATGCCATCATCTCGTAAGCCCCTAAAAACCACATGAATCAGATTCGAGTGTAACGATATATGGTAAACTTAGACTAGTCAGTTACTGACAAATTTTTTTCTCCAAAAGCATTGTGTACGATGGTCAATGAAAACTTTTTAACCAGACAAACGATATATTAGAGAGGGATATTGTCTCCCCTTACTTAGATAAGATATTAAAATACTTTGCATTTACCTAAAAATATAATTTGTTTCACTGTAACAATTTTTTTCGATACGCGGCCGACATAAAATTTCAACACGTCGCTTTTTTTTAACAATGTTTATGAATTGTTTTCTATTACTTGTATGTATTTCATACTTATATAATAAATATAACGTCTTTTTGGAAATTTATTTGAAATTTGTTTTTTATCTGCCATAGTTCACAAAATATTGTCACATAATTGAAAATCGGGCAAGAATTTGGTCTTTTAAAAATTTGATAACATTTTCTGATATTTTTGTCTTACGTTTATATATTTGTCAATACAAAAATTATTTCAACATTTTGGGAATTCTATGATTTTTTCGAAAATGTATGATTGTAAATAGTCATTGAAGCAATTTCTGCAATAAGTTTATAATGACATTTCGGCGGTGCAGCTGCAGCAAATTTTACTTGAATGGCACATTCTGCGTAAATTTCCTAATCAGCCCAGGTCTTAATCAGGTTAAAAAAGGCAAAATATGTACCTGCGGAGTTGAATTCAGTGGATCCCTTCCACTTGATGATTTCCTTCTATCCTTGTTACACCATTTCCAGTCTGGATTTGCTTTAAAGTGGGCTTCCTTCACCTGTATAAAAATATAAATAACCTATTAAATTTTTTTACCATAAACTTAATTCACGGATAATCCCTGACCAATATCGATAAGACTACATAAATGTTGATATCTTCTCATCTGATACCCAATTATCTCGTTATAATAATTATTCTTTGGTTAATTTCATACCCAGTATTGATAAATGATCCAGATTGAATTGCTCTCTGTCCACACACACGTAACAATTAATTGGAACCTAAGCCACGATGAGTGGCCTCAAAAAATTTTACATTTTGTTTGTGTTGCTTACAGATTAAAAATTCTGCCCGTGTTAGGAAGACCGTATGAAAATCAAAATACGATAGTGGTTCACAGTATTCATAATGACTTTTTTACTATCGGTACCGCACAATTTTTTAACAGTCATATTCACATTTGAGTCCACATCGCACTCAATACTTGTGTATTTGCTCCTGTCTTCAAGCACTTTTTTCATCATCTTTTAATTCCTGTCGGATAAGAACTTATTTTCAATGTGTTTTTACTAGTCAAAATCTGGTTTAAAATTAAACTTACACCCAGATATACCAGTATTTCCCAAATATAAATCTGTGTCAAGATTATACCAGTGGTGCGTAGTGCCTTATAAGCAATTATACGTAGTTAGCCTTGAACATTTAGTATATATACGTAAGATTTTCACGAAAATTTAAATTGTGCTATTAGAGCGAAAGCGACACTTCGGTATATGATTTGTAGTTTGCACTAGGGTTTGGGATATCCCAACAGTTTCAAAGTCCCGGGGCACGAGACAGCCTACGATCAAAGTCCCGGGACTCCCCGGAGCTTCAAGACTTCTCAGAATAAAATTAGGATCGAGTTAATTTCTGGCGAAATGTATTAATAAATAGGCAATTTTTAGTAAAAATCAACATTTATTAAACATAAAGAAAAATTGAAACAATTTTAATGTTAATTTCAGTCTAAATAATTGGTATGTTTATTTCTTATAATCACAGATTAACTTTTTAACAATTAAATCTTCAATCAAACTTAGTAATAATTATACTAATCCTTAATAACTATTATCTAGTATTTCGTCATTGGTCATAACATAATTTCCATAACCACAGATTTGTTTCGTAATAAAATAATCTAAATATAAAAGACTTATAAATAATTAATGAACTAATAAATTAGACTTCTTTGCTGATTTAATAAAATAGGCTTTTAAAAAATCAGAGGGTTAACAGTTTTGTCTGACAATCTGTTTCTGATTTTTGTAATAATGCCACCGGACAAGGAGAACACTCTCTCGTTTTCAACAGATGTCGGGATATTTTAGTTCGAGATATTTTAACAAACACATAACCCGTTGTGGTCTTCTCTCTTCTATGTGTACTTTCAAAGTTTCGAAGAACCGCTTCGCCAAATCATTATTTATCGTTGTCGATAGAATTTTTTTCAGCAACACGTCAATTATTGCTTCGGCTGTAAGTAATGAAGCGTTTTGTCTGCCTAAGGCTTCTACAGCAATCTTGACTGGCTGCAACAAAGCAATGATTGTCTTTATTCCATCTGTCTGACATGTTTAAATCAATCAACACTTTCTTCACGCAATTTTTGAGCTTCAAAAACCGTTCAGCCATCACTATGATGGAATCCACCTTGTTTTAACATCCAGTAATAAACTGAGTTGTTTCCCAAATTCAGATTTCACATATTTGTGTAATTGGCTGTTTTTCAGTGGACTCCTAAATAATTTCACTAGGAACCTAGTTTCATCAAGCACTCGTTTAATTTCATCAATTGCTTGTGGCAATGGGCGTTTGTTTCGTAGCTGGCTTTGCCAGTCCGCTTTGTCATCAGAAGAGTTTTTGTTCTCCATGATTTCATCATCACTATCATCGGTATCTTCAGAGGTAGAAACTGCGAATGCGGTAGTAGCCTGTTTGTTTTTATAAAATGTATCTACAACTCCTAGATGGATTGCGTGGTTCAAGCATAGGATCATCTCGCTGGGGCCCTACCAAATTTCTTCATTACGTTTGGGCTATCGCTGCTATTGGGCACAATATGTTTTTCAAAATCCAATTGAAATCTTTTTAATGTATCTTCGACTATTTTTCTGGTCTCTTCGGCACAGCATTTACCTGGTATATAGAATAATCCTAAATTGAAAACTTCTCTGTCCTTACCATGCAAACACAAATTAAAATACCTTTGGTTTCGGACGCTGGTCCTTCATCTATTGAAAGGCTGAAACGTGTACCAGAAGCGACCAAATCTGTAAAATTCTGAATTATTTCTTCTTTTTTTTCTTCACAATAATTCAATGTGATTTTCATGATATCAGGTTCGTTTTTAGGCATTTTACAGCCTCCCTGTCGCCAAGCGGGAAATTATTTCAGACAAAGACTTTCTTGCAACATATCCTATAATTTGAGACTGATTTCACATTTACTTTTTTTTCATTCCGGTTTGCAAGATGTCCCAGACTGTATAACAGATTTTGATTCTTCCGGCAGTTGATTTACAGAAATAAAGTAAACAAAATCAAGTGTTTATTTAAACTTACATGAGATTGATAGGGATCGTCGATTTTACAAAAGCGCTGGCCACCTCAACAAAAACTCCACACTACACCACACTTCACCTCATAAAATGAAATTGATGACTGGCTGAGCTGACACAGACACAATCATAATCAAACGTCACAAAGTAACCAATATGGCGGCGCGGCAAACCCATTTATTGTGTACTCAGTAGTTACGTAGTAGTACCAAGTGATTATTCATTAAACTAATAGATGGCGCTAGGCTCTTTCAATGATTTGAAAATAAGAATGATTACAATACAATTTCGACAACTGTGTCTCGTCTCGAGTCTCAACCCGAAAGTCTCGGGACCCGAGACAACTAGTTTACAAAAAGTCCCAAGACTTTGAGACGCGACTTCGACGTCCCGGAACCCAAACCTAGTTCGCACGCAAAGCGAACGTTTCCAGTTGCTGGAATTTTAAATAAAACATACAAACTTCACATCCATATTGTATGAAATAATGAAAATTTCTTAAATCAGAATTCGGTATGTAATCCGAAATTAAAATTGATTACTTTGCTTCAAAACATCAGTCATAGTCTCAAGGCACGCAGAAGCTTGGTAAATTATCGGCTGTATTCAGACTGAAACAATGCCGTAATTGTGACATTTGCATATAAGCAATTAAGCATGGTATTTTTATAACAATCTCGCTGTCAGGTTATTATTTTATTTGGTTTTTAAATATTGGCTATATATGATAATATTGGATATGGTTTTTTAAATAATTTTAATTGGTTTTTAAATATATATATATTAAAAAAACGGTTAAAACAGTAAGTAATTCAGTGATAAAATATAATATATACATATATATTATATTTTATCACTGAATTACTTACTGTTTTAACCGTTTTCTTTGTCCATTACAATTAATATTTTATTAATTTATTTTGTGAAAGTTTTGTCATGAAAGAAGTAACTATAAAAGGTCAAATGTTGCAATGTTGACTATGTGATTAAGGAAGGATTTTCCAATTTATCTTTTCTTGAGATAATAGTATAATTAAAAATGGTAAACCAAAACTAATTTTAAAACTAAACATTCTTAATAAATCTTGTGTACAACATTTTCACAGTAAGTTATACGATAAACCTAACCGTAAGTTGCATTTTAAATAAATTGTTTTGCTGGCTTTGTTTATTACTCGGAACAGAATGCAATAAATTGAATAAAGGTGGTTTTGATGATTTAGGTAATTTGACAAATTCTGGTAAAAAACATGCTAATTCTGAGAAACATTGTGTACAATAAAACTACAAAAATATAGACCTTTGTATCGGCAAGTAACTATCTATTGCAAATTGAGAACATAATGGAAGGGTAGATAGAAATAGAAATAATTTAAAAAGATTAATAGATACCACTGTATTTTTGGGTAAGCAAGAATTAGCTCTTCGTGGTCACGATGAAATTATTTTGAGTTCCAAAAAGTATTATAGCAGGATATTTAGAGAATAATTAATTTTATAAAATTAAAAAATAAATTGGAGTAATTTATCGATTTACAGAATTTTACATTTTGAATATTTTAAATTTATATGAATATATAGAGAAACATATATATTTAACGCATTTTCAGAAACTTTAAATTTATGTAAATTAATTTTAACAATCCCTTCTTCTACCGCTGCTGCTGAAAGACCTTTTTCAACTTAAAAACTTATTTATACTTACTGCAGAAATTTAAGACTTGGAAATTTACATTTTTAGAATAGCATCGGTGAAGTGAACACATATTTGTGTAAGTTAAGTGCAATTTCTATAAGTGCAGCTGTTGGAAAATAATTTTGGTAAAATTATAAAGAAAGATTGGGTGTTTTTAAATTGTAATTTGTTGTAGTTTATATTAACTTTTGGTGTTATAAATTGTTAAAAACAATGTTAAATTTATTCCTGTACACCTTTCTTGTACTGACTGTAGAATGAAGCATAATTTGTGACAGTGACGTCTGTCTTGACTTTTAAGTCACTGCTAAATAAGATTATATTATTTTAATTAAAAGTATGAATTGCTGTTGACACTTATGTATGTGGCAAGTATATGCTTATAATATTTGATGAATACAATATAACCGATAAAGCTTTACTGATTCCAGCATACCAATCAACATTGAAAGGAACTATGAGAGTTCACCAAGTTTCGTAACAAGAACAATGCATTACATTTTTAAAGACTAGTTATTTTACATGCTTGAGTATCAGTTGCAAACAGACAAAATTAATTGTCCAGATTAAATGTGAAAAATCTAACTATGATTCTAATAAAGCCAAAACATGCCAAAACCTCAATCCAAAGTAACGAGAAGTTTAATGTTCAAACAGAACAGAAGCGTAAAGTGACTATGCCCTTTGATATATCTCTATGCCCTCGAATATTTTCTCGTGTGAACTTGGACAACATTTTAAGTAGTGATGTATGCGTTCTCTGTAATATTTCAATCTCAAAATGAACAAGATTATCTAGTCAATGTGGAAAGCATTCAGATATTTTGTTTGACCCGGTCAACAATTAGACAATAGATACAATCAAGACTAAAGAAAAAAAATATAAAACTGTCTTCGGTGAAAGTGTTGGATGTCAATGATTATTCTTCCGACATAATTTTGGGTTATAAAGAGAATTTGAGTTTTATGTTAATTCAATGTTGATATTTTTATTTTATTTATTTTCATAGCCGAAGCAGCTACACATTATTCTGATTTATATTTGCGTTCAGTATTTTGAAATTGTTTTATAGTTGTGTCAGTTCAGTTTTTTGTTTTTGAAGTTCTATTCTTTTATATTTTACATTATAAAGTTTCTTAGCAAGCGAAAAATTGGCTGCTTTTGCCCATGTTTTTCAAAACGTTCAATAAATTACACATATTTTGTGTATTAAAAAGCGTTCATGTTAAAATATTTACTATTAATACATTTGCCATAGAACTGTCTTTTATTTATAATTACCATTTTATTATCCCAATCGTCATAAAATGTATTACAGTTACCATAACCCAAATTCTCATTTCAATGTCCCAAAATGAAAGCTTTCCAAAGTCCTTCCTTAGTATTTTATCATTATAATGTTTATAGTGATAAAATACGAAGTATACAATGAAGCTGAAAGAATATATTTTTGAGGTGAAATTAAGTATCAAATAATATTCCTCCCTCACTCCCTTACCACCATTATATGATGGTAAGGGAGTGAGGTAGGGATCATAACCTCCTTAAGACTTTGGGTGTGTTGCTACGGGGCAGATGTATGCGGATCTATAAAGAATATACACACATACATATATACATTATTTTTATATATAAAGATTAATTGAGTGGAATTTAAAGACTAGGACCAACCTCACTAGCGAGCTCATGATATTTCTGCTTTTCGTTGGGGCCAAGAGCATACCACCACTCGCCCAGGATTTTGCTAACCGTACGGTTATCTTGGTTTGGATGACGTTGATGTACAAGTCCACGGTGCCGCTTTGAGAAGATCATGAATGCATTCATGGGACGGCGGATACGATGGTCTTTCTGCAAGAAGATAAAATGAGATAATGAACAAAGTGTTACACAAAATAAAAAACATTGTAACAAAAAATTTTAATTTATGACGAAAAGATAAAGGTTATGGACGTCCATAATATTGACAGAACTATAAATTTATTCCTATTTTAACTCAAATTAAAAATATTAAAACAACATATTGAATGTTTTAATATTCAATTTGGGCAGATTTTGGTTTGATAAGATGCACTTGAAATAATTATTAAGTTACAAAAGATCTATCTTTGCTATAATGAAAATTAAGTGGCAAATAATTCAGTAGTTAATAAAACTTCTATAATTTTTTAAAACACCCCATTTTTTAATTAAGGAGTATTGTAAAATACTATTATTCTATAATTTATAATATAGGTATTAAAAATGTCATTTGGATTTTGATAGGTTGTATATGTATCCACATAGCTAAAAATTTGATTTAGCTAACAACACATTTTGTTTAGTTTGATCACTGCAGTCATGCATATGGTTTAACGAGTAATCAATTCCATTCTTACTTTGCAAAATGGACTTACGAAGATATTCAATTTTCCAAGTTGGATTCTCTCAATTTTTTATTTGGTTGCTTCCTATAAAGCTCTCTACCTGCTCTTTCAATAAAGCCAAATGATACCTTATCAGCGGCCTGTTGTCCACTGGTAAGTGCCGAAAGACTCTGGCTACGTCGCTTACTGCATTGTGCCGCGTCTGTCCCAGCGCTGTCGCTCGGTGTCGTGCCATCTGTCTCAAACACATCGTCATCTTCTTCACACACTCCGCCATTCTCTACGAAGAGAATGCACGGTTTTCAAATAAAAATAAAAATATTACAATAAAACATTAAATTTTATTACATTAAATATTTACTTAGGAGGAATTCTATATGCATGATCGAAATCACTTAACATTTCACAACCATCTGTAAATTGATCACATTAAATCTTTAGGACAGTAGATAATCAAAACGGCTTCTAATTATTCTATGTGGAGTAACTTGGTAGCTGATGTATAAAAATAATAGTTAGAAATCCCAGTGGCTCCGCTAGAGTGGATTTGGTTAATGCGATGGTATTTTTCTTCAGTAATGATATTTTTGCCCCAAAAGTACCCACGGCCGAGATAAAGTTAACCTATTTCTCAGCTTGAGCTTTATCACTGTTATAGTCTCGAACATTTTCATTTATTGTTCCTAAGCCTACACCTTCAGATCTTATTATTGAAAAAAAAGAAATTCAAAATTTCTTTCTGAATTTAAAGCATCATTTCATGAAAGTTTCATTCAACTCAGTCTAATAGTTCTTGCTCCTAAAAATAGCAAAAATAGCCTAAATTGAAACAGAACCTCACGAAAAAATAACAATTCTTAGATTTAATATTTTGGTTTTTACTCAATCCCAGATCCAGATCGCTTTACAAAAATATTCTATGGACAACATATTCATGGATACATTGAGTAATTTGTTAAAATTCAAGGTGCTGTATCTATACATATGTGCAAATGTCCTGGAGTTGTTGGAATCACAACTTAAATCTTACACAATATCATTAAATTCATGACGAAGGTAATGTTTCCAAAGCAATAAAATTACCCACCTCCGACCTCCATTTTAATGTCCTCCGTCTTGACATGGGGCGCAGCAGGCGAGTGTGGAGTACGTGGAGTGCGTGGAGTGTGCGGCGTACGTGGTCCCGGTGATGGCGGAGTTGGCGGAGATACACTACGCCCACGTGTGGTCGTCGCAGTTGTTCCCAGGATCGGAACCAATGACTGCCAGGGAAATACCGCACCTGATGCACTCGTCGACACTGGATACCCACATTTTATTTGTATATTTATTTTCAATAATCTTCCCTAGTCCATAAACCACAAATATTAGATAATTCACAAATTATAACAACTAATAAAAGACATTGAAAGATTATGGCAATGTTTCCGGTTATTGTCTGAGTATTGCCGATATTGATTCCAAAGTCAAGGTTACATTTCTGCCTCGAAACTCCTTGTTGCAACCAATTGATCAAGGAGTCATTGCATATTTTAAGGCCTCCTATCTCAGAAGAAAATTTTCACAGGCAATGAAGAAGAATGAAGATGATGATATGGAACTGAGAGATTTTTGGAAATGTCAGAACATCTTACAGGGTATAAAAAATATTGCTTCATCATGGGAAGAGGTAAAACCCAGCAATTTGAAAGGAGTTTGGAGAAAATTATTCCACACTTCTCTGAGTCATCTGAATGTTCTTCAACCATAGATCAGACAAATATTGATGAGATCACAACTAACATTTTTGATTTGGCCGATCAGTTGCCCAATATTGAAGTCACTGCTGATGATATTGAAGATTTATTAAACTCACACTCGAAAGATCTGACTAATCAGAATCTCATTGAATTCTAGGCATACAAAGAAACAACAGAAACACAAAAAATAATATCTATTGCTAGCATTGAAAAGGATCTTCGATTAAAAAAACTTTCAGTTTGGAGAATGCAATTTTTCAAGTCTAATATTAACAACAAAATTACTGATGCCTGTAAGAGTTATCGAGACCTTTACGATAACAAGAAAAAAAAAGCAAAACAAACCAGAATTGATGGAAACCAAAAGTCTAATTTATTGTGCGTCTTACTCGTATATATTTTTTCACTTATGATCAAATCATTTAATCAAAAGCAATAATCTAACATTATGAATTCAAAAATAACAATTATTTTAATTAATATGTATTTCTATTTCAGTCAATCTGGGTAACTTAAGCCTTCAATGTAATATTGGCCCTAAATCTCATTTGTGGTTTTTAATTTATTTTTGTCTTCGTTTTAGTTTATTTGAAACTAACTTTGTAAGTGTCTTCCTAAACGATATAAACGCATGGAACGATTGAAATCTGTCAATTTGTCAGTGTTTCTTTTCGACAAAGAGTATTGTGCAGTTAGTTTCAAGTGCATCAAAAAGTTGTCTGCAGTGCTGATAATTGATTGCGTGGAGGGGTGAGTGCTATTTCAAATAGACTGTTGGACATCTATCTTTCATCACAATCAAAATTTACACAATTGCTTCGTGTGTTGCAGTGATATTGCTATAAATATAGAGTGAGTAAATGATTAACAGTGAACCATGGTAACTTTAGCCTGGCCCAATTTTAGCGCGATTGCCAATTATGACTTATTCTGAAAGTGTTGCTATTTCGGATTTAATTTTTTGCTAAAATGTATGTAACATTTTAAATTAAAATAATGTTTTTTTTTCTACCGTGGCATCAGAAAGAAAAAATCCTCCGTAAGAGTGAGGAAGTACGGGACCAATTATTCTCTGAAAGACTTGGATGAAGTTTTAGACGAAATAAAACACTGTAAAATTTCTCAGAGGGATGCTGCAAAATTTTTTTAAGATACCAAGAAATACAGTAAAATATAAATTGAAAAAACAGCATAGCAAATCTGTTGGAAAGCCAATTCATTCATCATTCAACATTCCGAATCCGAAGAAAATAGTCATATTATAGCTTTGTTTCATCAGTCATATTATAGCTTTGGCTGATCTCGGGGAGTCCCGTTGGCAATGGATGACGTTATAATAAAAAAATATTTATCAATGAAGGGAAGACCATAAAAGCATTAAAAAATAACATGCCAGGCTGGGAATAAGGAAAGAACTTTATAGACCGGCATTCAAATATTAAGCAGCGTATTGCTCACAATATAAGCAGAAAACAGACCCAAATAAATGAAGAGATGACAGAAACATTTTTTGAACACCTTAAACCGAATTAATGGATGTACCGCCCCGAAAATCTGTACACAACTTTGATGAGATGGCTTCCAGGACAATCCGAAAAATGGTAAAATTCTATTTAGACATAGTTGCAGAAATCCAGAAATGCTACCAAATCACGTTTTACCACCATGTTCTGTGGAAATGCTACAGTAGAGTTTCTGTCACTGATCGTAATATACAAAGCCAAACAAAAATGGAGTAATTGGCTCGATGGAGCAACAGCTGGAACAAGAATGAGTGTAACGAAAAGTGGCTGGATTGATGTTGAGACATTTGATGAGTGGTTCCAGTCCTTAGTTTTACCAGTGCTAAAAATCAAACCGGGAAATAAAGCAACAATAGGCGACAACCTAAGTTCGCATATCCCTGTAAAAATTTTGCAATTATGTGAAGACAATAATATCAAATTTATATGTTTGATACACAATAACACATTTATTACAACCCCTAGACGTTTCCTATTTTAGTTCTTTATAAAAAAAATGGCGATCAGCTTTAAGTGATTGGAGAAACACCAGACGCGGAAAAATTGCAATCGCACTGCTAAAGAGAGTTTTTGGGGTTTTATTAAAAAAGACTCTGGATTTGGGAGCTGATACTGCAGAACCAAACATGATTACAGGATTTAAAGCAACTGGATTGTATCCTTGTGATGTCAATGTACCATTAAATAAACTCCCTGACTATGGCAAGCCTATAGATGATATTAGAGAATGTTGGAGAAAGTTTCAATAAACAAAACAATGACTTAGAAGTCAAGCAAACTAAAAAATTCCAGATTCCTGTTGTAGCCGGGAAAAGTGTGTCAGTAGAAGAAATTTAGAAGTATATTGAACTACAAAAATTTAAAAACGAACCTAAAACCTCTACTAAGAAAAGGCAAAAAAAAACAAGCAAAAAAGAAAAACACAGGCTTCCAATTGGATGATCCAGAACCATCAGGAACTGGACAGGAAAACTATGTGAATACTGCTAATGAAAATATGAATGAACGAGAATGTGACTATGTTGAAAATTCTCAAAATTTTAGAAATGTATTATGTCGGAAAATAGAAGAAACATTTAATGAGCGTGAAGAAAGGACACAGGAAGCTGAAATAACACAAGAAGAAGAAATGGGGCTAGATAGATCATAGGAAGAAAATTATATTATAGGGACGTACGAAGTAAATGATGGTATTTTGGACCTTCATATGATTAATAATATGTTAATAGCTGTGGATTGCTATTTTACAATTAACTACGAAGGAACACTGTTCCCAGGTCGAATAATACAAGGAAATCACCCAAAATACAAAGTTCGTGTTATGCAAAAGGCTGGATTTGGCCCAGGAGTGTCAAAGTTTCTTCAGTAAATAATACAAATATCATAAGAGTGCTGGATAACACAAATATCCAAAAGAAGAATGGCTATTTTGCTATAGATGACTTCCTAGCTAACGAATAGGGTGACTAATTTTTCGAAGTTTGATCTCATGTTGTGTAGAATTAAGCAAAGGTTTAATTGTTTTGATGTTTTTTTTCATTATTTTAACTTTATGTTGATTCGTTAAATAAGTTAAAAACATAAGTTCCTAATTGTTAACTTAAAAATTTGATTTAATAAAGAGCAGTTTTGATTTCTTATGGCAACATTTTATTTACCCATAAGTATGTACATAAAAAATTAAAAACTTATGTACACAAAATTATTGTCTATAGCTCTCGGTTGTATTTCTGATAGTAATTATGCAGACTAATGTTAGTTGTACACTTTAAATTTCACAAAATAAGCAAAAACATTGTACAATTGGTACCTGTGCCAATCCAAGCCCAACTCACAATGTAAGTTTGGCCCGGAAGTTTAACTGATTTTTTACTACTATTTTCCTAAGATGATTACAAAATATTTATATGTTCTAAAAAAAGACCACCCAAAGCCACAAAAATTGGTATATCTCTATGTATAACCTATTATATTAAAGATTTATTGAACTATTTTTGGGAAAAGTGGGCCAAAGATAGCCAGACTGACTGTATGTAATATAGAATTTTTCTTGAATATTAAATGTAAATTTAGTTTTAATAAAAGCCCTTGTATTGTTGAACCTAACTCCTGAATATTATATGGAAATGTATGAAAAAATGTTTCGACTTATGTCGGTTCGATTTACGTTGCATATTTCTGGAAACTAACACGCCATATGTACGAGGACTGTCTGTATTTTTCTGTTTAGCTAAACGAACAACTAATAATTAGAACTTATAGTCAATAGTTATAATAGATGTTCCTTATTAACTTCGTTAAATAATCTAATAATGTGTGAAATGTTTATTTCTCTTTTCCTGCAAACACCATAAAAACATAAATTAAGTTTTTATTTTGGTATACCAACCTATAATAGCAGTATGCGAAGCAGGCGGAGGTAGTACTGGCAGCAGTTGACTGGGATGAACAATAACAGCACTATTATTATTCAGAATGTTACTGCTTACCTGTAACACATAGCAAAGCATAAATATCAGTATTCATTAGTTTAAAAGGTTATTAGTTAAATTAATATTCATTCATAAAGATACCAAATACATATAATTTTATTAGTACAAGTTTATCATTATTCAGTATGTTATTTTGTCCAAAATCAACCAAAATTGTTTTCCAACAGTGCAGTAAAATATGTCCTAATTTTGAAAACTTTTCCATATTTTCTATTTGCTCTGGTTCACTCCTTATACAAGACAGAAACTTACTTTTAGATTCACTCCTTATACAAGACAGAAACTTACCGTTTCACTATCAACAATATTCCTCTGCATACTATGGTTTTCATGGTTTGAATTCATCATATTGTTTGTTTTATCGTGTAACTGAAACGTAATAAAATGTACATATAATATATTTACCTAGCAACCTTCCTCTGTTTTGTAGTTTGAAAAAGATTTTTCACGGTAATTTTTCGGGTAATTTCAACAAAATATTTATAAATATACGTTTCCTTGTGAGTCAAACTAACGAAAAACCGAATAAAATTTATTCAGTAGTTACTGAAAAACTTGCATACATACAACGCAGCATAGGACTTTTTTTGTAATATTATGTATTGATAAAGTTAAATTACATATGACTGCTAATTTGATCAACATATTATCACTTATTCAGACAAGAATGTTTTTTGGAAAAATAAATATTATATTTATATAGAACTCACTACTTCAATACTTTTATTATATCAAAAGTAACACAATCACAGTTTTTTTAGATTCCCTTAAACTAATATAATTTTGAGTGAATGTAGGCAATTATTGTCCAGCAAAATACTTATTGCCATTAATATCAATTCAGTTTAAAAGTCAAATCAATAAATAACTGATGCAATCTCACCTGTATTGTATCCGAGGGCTCGCTCTTTATAATAAGAAATTTCTTTTCTAATTGAGTATTTTGTGGTATTACGTACAGCGTGGGCTGCTGTATGGACTCAGAACCTTGAGGGTTCGCACTCAAAGTGGACAGCAATTGAGCTTGGACCGGTGCCGGTTTGAGGATCCTCGTGGACTCAGGCAGACCCCTCATCTCGAGGGCTCGTTGTGTTGCTTCCATAGAGTTCAACCCGGTAGGCCTCACATTGTGCATAACATTAACTTCGTGACGCACATTCCTTTGCAAATTGCCAGAACTAAAACTATTATGTCTTTCTATATTACTAATGTCTTTATTACGATTGAGATCATTGCCGATTTGCGTTGCCACTAAAAAATCACTATTACTACTCGAGCCGAGCTCATTTGCGTTGCCAGAGGTGAGATACACGTCGCTCGACTCCGTCAACTGATCTGAGTCTCGTGAATCATTTACATTCCTCTCTGGATTTGAGCCACTATTGAAATTTAATATATTATTGTTGTTGAATGTCTTTACACTATAATTGACACATATGTTAGAACCATTGGGGGCATTTGAGTCCACGGTTCGAGGATGTGAAGCCAGACCTCCGTTTTGATGGTTTACCTCATCCTGGCGATTGTAATCGTGGATACCATTTCTGAGATCCATGCCCACACTGCCATTTGTGCGAACAACGAAGTCCGCGCCTTTCGGTTGACAGCGGGGATAGACAGAATGTTCGGCACGTGAGGAGTCCTGCTCCCTTTCCATGTTCTGTTGATGCGTGCCAGGAGCGCCCACCGACATGTGTTCCATATCAGGCTGGTCTAAAAACTTATTACCTTGCGTGGAGAGGCTGAGTACGGACGATGGGAATGACACAGTGACATGTGACGTCTGCTGCAGTGTTGATGGACGGCTTTCCATCTAATAACAATTATTATTTACAAGTAAAATACATTATAATGTTAAAAAAATGTATTCTTTCTATCCTTGAGTGATGAGAAATTTTTCCATAAATTTAGCTATTACTGACAGAATTAAATTTATTATTGTACAATATTAAAACTTCATGCATTGAGGAATCTATTACAGGAAAATTAATTATTAAATGAAATCTACATTAAAGTTAGTTAGATCTTGAACAAAGTATACTAGTGACACATTTGCTTAAGAAAGGCTATAATATAAGAATGGCTATAATAACTTATAGTGAAATCAGTAATACTTTTTATCATATAAATAAATATTACACAATATTAAATTGCTGTAGCCAAGAGATATAAGGACTCGGATAGTGAGCACTATCAATTAAGATTAATAGACATTTTAATTATGGATTAAAATCTATTTAGTAAATTCAGTATATTTTGTATAAGATTGACATTAATACGATAACATGTAAACAAACCTGGTAATGATGTGTGGGTGCCGGTGAAAGGCGGATTACACTGGTGGCAACACTGCTCACTGCATTTACGGGTGATGTTACCCCAATACGGCCCGGACGCAGAAGTTCTGGTCTGTTAAAAAACAAACATTTTATTTATTGTGAAGGCAAAAGATCGAGTGACATTTTAATCACAAATCATATACAAACTAGACTTCAAGTAATTCTGCGTCGAGATAGCACTTTTGTGTTTCCAAATAATAAAACTTCACTATTCCCTTATTGCAAAGACTAATGAAGTTGCAGCGAATGCCCATTTGCTGTGTGCCTCAACTTAATTAGTGTATTTTTGAAAGATGTAATTTTCTAACATTTTAAGTTATAAATATGTACAATTGAAATGACATTTTTAAAATTATATGACTTTATTATCAAAAAAATTCATTGGTTCGAGCGACATAATTAAGAAGAAATAACAGAAAATTTACTGGCCACATACAAACACAATAAATGAACATTTCTATTTGACAAATATATCCGTCTCTTTTAGATAGAAGTCAAGATGAATTGACAAAGAAATTAGCTTCAATCATTAAAATAATATGCTAATACTTTCAATTGTAATACGAATCTTCATTAAATAAATTGTTAAATCTCTTTCTACTGCTTGCTGTATTACAACTAAGAGTTTTTAACATCGATTCATTTTGTTTAACTTGATATTTACATTATGGTTTAAGTAATTCATAACCTGTACAGTGAAATAATATCAATATTCTATGCGTTAATAAAACAAAATCTCTTCCTACTTATAATATTGAATTTAGCCATTAATCTGGTGAAATTGAATAAAATATACTTACTGTAGAAATTTTAAAATTGCTGTATAGTGCAAATTACAACTTCAGTTTTGTACTACTGAATGTGAGAAAATGCAAAATCATGAGGTAATTTCTATTTGTTTAAATTATTTCAAATAAATTGAAACTATCTACTAAATATATTACTGTTTATATAAACATGGACTATATTTATGGGCTTCCATGGGCTTCCACACTAGTCGGCGGTATTCTTTTTGAAGTTTTATATGTAAATGTTAGATAGTTCCCCATTGACGTCCCCCAGATTCATACATTTCTTTTTTTATCATGGATTCAAGTGTATTAGCTCGAGATGGTGTTGGGAATGCATTAGAAGCTGACAATATAGTCTCTACTCCAACTCCTATTGCAACATAAGATCGGAATCGGGTGGCGAAACCTCTTCATTGTTGTTTGTTACTTGAACAGACTCTTCGTCGTCATTGGTCTCAGATGAATTTGAAAGGGTGAACTTCATTCTCATCACAAAGTCTTTAATTTCTTTTTGAAGTAAATTTGTCGCTGGAAGACAAAATTTTTCATCATCACACGATGCATGGTATGATTTTGAAGATAAATTAGATACTGTAAGGATTTTGAAGATAAATTAGAAGTTCAGTCAATTGTGTTTGTCGTTGTGAAATACGTCAGCACAAAGTCAAAGGTAGTTCTGAAGCTAACGCTCAATGATTATCTTCCAGTTTCTTGATCATAAATTTGAGCATAGCTTCAGCTGTAACGAGATTGATATCTTGACGACAAAGAACTTCGACAGCAAGTTTCACCGGCTTCAGGATATTTTCCAGATTTGCTAATGCATCAAATTGATGTTCTGAAAACCTTTACTCAATGTTTATACTAAAGCCCAGGTCAATTAAGGTTTTAGCAATGCACAATTTTAGTTTTTTGAATGTTTCAACCATGGTAGCCGAACTACCCCATCTTGTCTGGCAATCTCTCTTCTCAAATTTATCACCCGAATTCTTTCTTGATGTATCCTTGATGCAAGTTATTTTTAGTTGGTGAGCCTTTAAACAAACATACAATTTTTCAAACCTTATTAATTATATCATTAAAATCAGATATCAATTATCCTTTCAACTCCGAAGATACTTCTTCAACTGCAAATCTAGCATCATCAGTTATATTTGATCTGTCCTCGTCGTTATTTGGTTCAGACTCAGAATTCTCAAGTTTCACGACTCACCTTTTTTATAAATTACGTCCAATATTCCAAGTTGGCAACCATGCACATAGCAGAGTGCATGTATTGAAATGCATGTATCAAAGTACCGGTTTTAACTATAACCGAAGCTCTGTCAGTTGTAATTGCGATAATATCTATGTCTAAATCAGGTCAAATTTTTTTTTAAAGTTTTTACGCAAATGGTTGGTGTCATACATCCAAAAATACAAGTAAGTTCTAAATTTCAAAACAAAACACGATCATTTGCGTAGGTATGGACATTGCTGTTAAGATACCGTCTGTTACTTTAAGACATCCATTCGTCAAAAGTAAGCGAGAAACGGTGATCAGTTTCTTTCAATTGCCCCAATTCATGGAGAACTTTCATACGAAGAGTCATTCCATAATTCATGACCATCATTCGAATGGATATTGAAAATCGAGGCAGGAGGAAGCCTTTTATTTTAAACAATTCTCATAAATCTGAAAAAGTTACGAACACGCTTAAGGGTAATCCGTCCTTTGCAGCAGTCCGTGATATTCATTCGCAATGACATATGGGACGATGAACTTGTACTCGTACTTGATAACGACGCTGCATTTTCTGACACTTTTTTATATGATGCTTAGATTTCAAATGCATGTGTAAACCTTTGGTAGACCTAGCAGCTCTCAACCTAGCATCTCAAAACCCTTGGTTTTGAGAATAGTCTTGCACAGTTTACATTTTGCAGTTAACCTGTCATTCGATTTGAGGAAATGCACCCAAACAAAAGAATTACTTGAAAAGCACTGTATTGCAATGACCTTGACGTTTTTATGTTTAATTTTAAGTATTACTTCAGCAATAAACTTCACGGAAATACGAAAAAGTCAATAATTTGAATAATTACGAATATTTCACGCATATGTACTATGTTTGTTTATGTTTACTTTCAAATTAATCGACATATGACATTCACTCGCTTCGCACACCACTCCCCGCATCCCGTATTCATCTCTACGAGCTGGGCCTCCAGTTAGTACTCGAGCGATTGTGCTTGCGAATAGTCGTGTACATGCTTCTCTCCAGTCCTGCAAATTCTACAGGTTTCCGCACCCGTAATCCCGCAACACATTTAATAGAAAAATTATACTTAGTCACTGAATTACCGTAAGAGCTGTTGATAATGAGTCAGTGAGCGTGGGTGAGGACGAGCATGCGGTGCCGCAGGCGGAGGTGGCGTGCTGATAGGCACGAACAAGTTGTGGCGCAAGCCTGCTGGTGGAGATACACCCGGGCTGCCTGACCGTGAGCTGCCTAGTGACACTGAAAAAAATATTTGTATACGATTACATATATCAATAAACAATATATGATAAGAAAGAACATATATATAGTTTTTATAATTAATTGTGTATTTTATATTTTAACTTGTTAATATTGATGTGGATATGCTTTTTCCTTTTGCAAAGGACAGAAATCTACTCCATCATTCTTGATGGAAAGCTTGCCCTGTTAACCCAAACGCAATGAGGCTATGGAATTGAATATCCAGAAATGATCTAAATTAAAACTGAATGAATTTAGTACTATTTTCAAGGAAATTGAAAAGTTGTTACAATTAAATATTCTTCAGAATGTTTATTCTGAAGAATAGGTAAGTACACATAAAGAGACATAATTTAGTAAAGAATATATGTAGTATGTAAAAAAGATTGCAGATTACAAGACAGAGCAATATAGAGTTTTGCCAAATGGAAATATATTTATATATTGAAAAAAGTAAACTCAAATAAATCTATATAAGTAAAATCAGAAGAAAAAAGAATGTAATGCAGAAACACTGTTAAAAAAATTTAGTCTGTTATGACAAATTGAAAAGTTATTTTGGTAGCAGATAGCAAGGTTATAGATGTAGAACTAAAAGCATATCATAAAATAAGAGAGAGAGAAATAAAAAGATTCATTACAATGAATTCAAAGTTTATCTCGGTAGCTGGAAGCGTGTAGAAAAAATGTTTGTGATGAAATTAAACCTAATAAGTATAAAGAAAATATCAATTATGATATTTGCATTATATTTATTACGCTTTTATTAATGTATTTACTCACACACAAACTAAAGTAACTTCCATTTTATAGAAATATTAAACTTTTTAAAATTATGGTTGTATGGATTTTACATCTTTATAAGTTTTGCATATTCAATTGGTAAGATTAGGTTAAACTGCAAGCTTCAGATTAAAATTTCATATTTTATTACAAAGACGAAACTTACCTAACATGTTGGCAGCTTCAGTCTCGTCGGGATCAAATCTACCTGCAACCCTGCTGTAGTGGGGAGAAGTATCCGAGTCACGGGATGTATCATCTCCATCCAAAGCACCACCTGACGATGACAGTGATTTGCTACTGCTCCTGACGCAAGCAAACAATTCACAGATCACATAGAATTTTTTTAAGCTATGTTTGGAATAGTTTAAATATATTTTAAGGGAATAGTTTAAATGTATTATTCAAAAACTCAATTGTTATAAATTTAGGAATGAAGCATATATAATTGAACTTGAACATGTTTGATATCTCGGTTTATCTAATGTTATCAGAGATAATACAAGTCGTCATATTCACATTTGACGTGAGGTAATTAAACATTATCTAATTGTATTAGGTCAATTTGAATTTTAGTTTGGCTAATTTCATTGTGAGCAAATTTAATATTACGAATTTTTTGCAGGACAGTTTCATATCTTTGAATACATGTCAGTATAATAATATAAAAAATATTCAGTATTTCAAAGTCAGTTGAAATGCAAAGATATTGAAGAAAACTTGAGCAGAATAAGAATTATCGAATAAAAATAGTCAAAAAATATTCACAATTAAATGAAACTTCGTGATGTAGTAGTATTATTTCTACTTTCTTTAAGTAATAATGAATTTCTACAAAATTAACGCCAAATATATTCAATATTCTAAAAATTAAACGATTAAAGGAACTAAAATTAAATATACGAAGAACACAGATAAGTATGCAACGTGAACATACAGATGAATAATTCTTCATGATTTTTAGCTATTATGCTCAAAGGGAAATGTCCATGCTCCTATAGAACACAGCCATTGTATCAAAAGTAGTCATATCACAATGAAACTTTATGTTGCCATATTTCGTCAACATATTAAAATAAATAAACACACTACCAGTTCAAGAAATGGGGAAAACTAAATACTGACAGCTAAAGTTGGACAATGTTACTGACGCCCAAATCACTATTTTTTCATTACTCTGAAATATGACCAAGTTTTAATCATCAGAATCTCTAACTATCAATATTGTGGAACACACCAACCTCACTAATATCTATAAGGTATTTTCGGTACAAAACATAGTCAACATTATTGTGACAGATGTGAGGAATAATAATATGAGAAATTAAAAACAAATAATATATATAATAGGTACTATAATAATATTATCACAAGTAAACACTCTAGAATCAATATTAATACTATATTTTTAGGGAATTATTTTTGATGATTTTCTTGATTGTGCCTTTTCTCTAGGCTATATTGTTACATATATAGATTGAATTTATATAGTAATTTTAAGAAAAGTATTTATTGAACCAAATTAAAACAAACTTCTAAAGCAAAAAGCAATTACCAGAACAATATTTGCAAAGTGACCTGTCATAATATTTATCTACACACAAATAAAAACGGCCTACAGCCATCTCCTGTCACGTGGCTTTATAACAAATACCACGTGTACATCTAAAACTCCCCTTTGGTACATCTAAAAATAGTTATCAGCAAAACTATTTATAGACTTTATTTAAATTAATTTAAAAAAGAAAATTTTAATCAAAGTAAAGCAATGAAAATAAAATTAATTACAACAACTAAGAATACATAAAATTATTTATTTTGTATTGTAAAAACAAATATTACATGGATTAAATATTTGAATGTGTTCAGTCCAAATAAAAGTGGGCAACTTATAAATTATTGAAATTAGTGTAAAACACTATGCAAAATTATTAAAAATGGTTATTAAAATATTTTTGTGCAACTTCAAGACTTTGATCGCTTAACAAACTATTTTTAGAAAGATATTAAGGAAATGTTATAATTTCAATATTTAGGGAGAGAGAAAGCTACGAAAAAGCATCAAATAGTAAGAAATAATGCATCCATGCATATTGCATAAACTCAAGGATAGAAAAATGACTTTGTTAGGTGTGGGGTAAATATAATATTTAACAAAATCACAGCGTATAGGTGGAATGGAAAAAATTATTTTAATATAGTATTAACTGACAAATCATTAAATAAGCAACAGTTACCATATTTTAATCTTGTAACCCAGATTTTTACGATAATTAACCACATTAGACAAAAATAAAGACTATTAAATTAATACATTAGTATAAATAGTATTATTACTATTTCAAGTAATAGAATAAAGAACCTACTATCTTTTTATAGATTAAAAAGGAATTAAGGTTGAATGTTATTTGTCATATGGCAATTCTGAAGAGTAAAGGAAATATTTTCGATGCATTTACAAAATAGTTATTACATGAAATGTCGCTTTTAAAAAAAAATATTTGCGCAAATATTTTAAGTACCCCGTGGATTTCAAACATCACAAAAATACCAATATGATCAACAAATGAGAGTTTTAAGGTGTATAAATCAATTACGTCAACTATTATAACTTTTGAAAAGATCCTTCGAATTTTTTTCATAGTCAACATAAGGAAGTGATATGTTGTTAGAGTTTTATTATAGCGTAAACATAAAGAAGAAATGACCAATAAACGTTGTTCTTTTACTACACTTTGTTCATTGTACAATTTATTTTCTGCTAGTTTAACTGGGCCTGCCAAAAATAATTATGGCTCAATTAAAAATATTACTCCTATCATATTGCCAGTATTATACAAACATTTAGTTAGTAATAAGTATAAGAACTCAAATGTTATTGAAAATGCTGGGCGTAAAAAAATTAAATGCAAATCAACCCCGAACTAACCTATGAAGCGGAGTATGCGTAGACCCAGTTGCAAGTGGTGTGTTTGAGGATCGTGGCACCCCACGCAAAGATAAATGCCTGGAACAAAATCCACGCCGCTGACTCTCCTTGGAGCAGCCCTCCTTTGAGCATAGCCGTCGCCACTGTTTACCGTTAAACTTTTTGCGGATACCCGACGGTGTAGATACTACGTCGCCCTTTTTATACTTATGGGGGGTTGCCGCCTGTGACCTGGTGTAACAAATTTTTCAAGTTAGCAGAGAAAATGCTGTTAAAAAATTTTTTTTACACGACACATGAAGAAAAATTTGCAGAAATTTATTTAACGGCAATCAAACAAGACACAAAAACTTTTTATAAAATTCTCGTATTATTTCAAGGAAGTTGAATATTATGTAATTTTTTAAAACATAAAGATTGCTAATGAATCAAATAGTTACTACAAAATTTATACTTCTGAAAATTGTCGCATTATACCGATTAGAACTTTGATCTTCAAACAAATTCAAAACGAAATAGATTTCAGTTTGGCTAAGGTATTTTTCATTTACTATACTCGAAAATAGACACAGGGATTTGTATGCAAAATGTTGCATTTTAAAACAACATAGTAGTTAAATTGTATTATCTTTGTCTTGGAGAGCAGCAGCTTCTGAAAGATCAACTGTAATTTCCGAGCCACATGAACTGTGCAATGGCAAAGTAATTATAAAGTGGACGGTTAAAGGTTCCAGGAGTGCGAAGCAGTACGAGTGGTCAGACACTTACACCTTGGTAGTGTGAAAAGCGACCAACAAACATTTAAATCCATATTTTAGTTATATGATAAAAGATTATCAAAGTTCAATTTGATTATCAAAGATGAATGATGTCTTTCCAAATCAAATTGTTTTCATATCTACTTACCATGACAGAAAAATGAATATATTTGAAAGCCTAAGTCAGTAATTCTTAGTTATAATGGCATAAAAACAACATTTTATTAAAAAGAATGAATCAGCAACAAGTTTTGAAAATAAAAAACTATCCGTCGCCTTCCTTACACACCGCTTGAGAAAGAAGATATTAGTTTCTCAGTTCTAGTGATGTAATATTAAGTCTTATTTATAGTAGAAATGATGGGAATTAAAGTTAGTTATTTCAAAACATTGTAAAAGAAACCTTGGGGTCGGCGGCTGAGATCTGGGCGTGATACTGCGCTGCTCCAGTAGACTGGATGTGCTCCCACGACTTTGTAAGCTGCTCCGCTTGCTATTCCCACAATCTGCTAAATTGCAAAATGATCACTTTGTGAAATAAATTTTATTAATTCTACAAAGTTAAAAAAATATAGACAGAAAAATTAAAAAAATAATATTTATAGTGTATTCAATTTTTAATTTTAATGAGAGAAGAAGTCATGAAATGTAATTATAACTGAGTAGATTCGAGGTAAAAGGAAACCATAGTTTTTAAACAAAATATCAATGCATAAGTTTATAATTAAAATAATACATAGAGGAAATAGAATATCAAATGGATTGCTTAATTTAAGTATCTCGTTTGTAAATTAGCTCTTTTCGGGATCCTAATTGCGATCAACAAAATGCTCTTTATTACGTTACATTCAGTTACTGATATTTACATATCATAAACATTTTATTAAGGTTTTATTTGCTTTTAGAATTAACGCAAAAACAGCTTATCTAACTGACACAAGACTTACACCATGTATGACACCATATATTAACTTTTTAGAATATGTACCGTTGTATGCACCTTTGCCTAGCTGTATTGTAAAATATAAAATATCAATATAATCTTGAATATTTTAATCTGGCTGAATGTCACTCAGTCTTTTAAGAAACGGCAACATTTTGTTCAACGGCAACAACTAGGCGCTTGGTAAATGTGTTTTTTACAATTTAGCTGCAATATACCAACAAATAAAAATATATTAGTTTCTATCAGGGAAAACTTCGAGTTCCTAAACAAATAGATAAACTAAGTTTCTAAATGTGCAAATCAAGTTTCTAAATAACTTACATAGATAGTTAAATTTAAAATTATGTCTCATTTACCTATTTGGCCAGGTTCAGCTGGAAACATGATATCTTCTCTGGGCAAATCATCATCACTGTCACCAAAGTCCTCATAGTGCCTCTTGTCTGTAGAGCCATTGGACAAGGGTGGTACGTTCACCGTCACATGAGGATTTGCAGCACCAACCGGCATCGGCGAGCTTGTATAGAACTGTTCCCTTGGCTTTATAAACAAGTTCGTGAGGTTTTCAATAAAATTATTAGTACCAGAAAATACAAATTTATATGAATTACTTTTTATAAATTAATTAGCTCTTTAAATATTATCTTATCTGATTAAACAGGGTTTTTTTATCTTAAGTCATATAAATACTTAAACTCGTGTTTGCTTTGACCTAAAACATTTTTGTAGTTTTTTACAAAAATTTGTTAACCTGCATATTTTCTATAAATAGATAAAATTATATCATCTACATTATACAGTATTATCTATATGTGTTTATAGTATAGAATTATTAAATTGGTTCTGTATAGAATTATTAAATTCATTTGATTAATTTTAATAAATGATATCATACTTCATTTATTTGATGAAACCATAAAATGTATTATATTATCAATAAGTTGTAGCCATTAGTGAGAAACTCCTTTATTTATCAACTAATCACCAATATTAAACAGCACTGAGCATGATCAGTCACTTGGTGAAATCACATACAACCATGTGACAGTGGTTTTTTTTTTTAAAGTTTCAATTACACTGTGCACATCATTCACTGAAAAATCTCAAATTACTTGTGTTCTTTTAATAGGTACAAGGGAAACTATTTAAAAACTCCAAATTACATATTCAGCAAATTTTTTATTTGACCTCATATTAAGATTGCTATTAGTGTATTCACTCATAATCTGGTATACATTGGATGACATTAAACATATACACGGTTTATAGATGGTTTGAATAATATTTAATGTGAGTTGTGCTGAAACTATATTATGAAATATTGATATATATATATAAAGTTTATTCATAATTGACCCAACTGATATAAATAAATACTCAAGACTTTTAAATTATTATATTGGTAACTTGGATCAGTATTAAATTCCAAGTAGAATTCGAATGAGTAGTAAATTCCAAGAAGAATTCAGATCAGTATTAAATTCCAAGTAGATAGCTTGAAAACAAAGGTTTATCTTGGAGCACCAGTATCTATACAAAATTTGTAATAAGAATCTATACCTTCCATATATTATTATTATTATTTAATAAGGCACAGTAAAATAATTTGATAATTAGAAATTAACTTCTTTTTTTAAATTTTAATTGAAAAGTTATGAATTTGTGAAGCTATGAACTTATGAAAAAGTTATGAACTTGTGTGTGATGAGAAGCACAAATTAAAATTAGGACACATATTTATATAGCTAATTAATGAAAAATAATCCTTTAATTTTTCCTTAATTGGTAGCTTAGCTTAATTTTTTTTTGTTATTCAAAATTCATTAATGAATAATGGATCCTTCTCATTTGTATAAAAAAAAAAGTTACAGAAACAGAATGAGCCAGTTAGTACGTAAGCTCAATTTCTTGCAAAAGTATTAGCTATCTTATCAAAAAAAAACGAGTGTGCTTTAGATCACACGACTGAAGTAAAACTTCAAATTCACAAAATATGAACTTTAAAACGAATTTACAATTTTATTCACTTTAAACGTAGAATATTGAATGTATTGAACCAAATAATAATTTATAAAATTGTTCTAGAACGAAATGAAATTACAAAATAACCAAAAAATCACCGTTCGCGTAACGCTAGCAAACTCGCATATATATATATTTCATGCACTGGCTATGAGAGGAAGAGAGAAAGAAAATGTGCACGCGCACTGCTCTCTCTTGCTCCTACAGTGTGATACAGACAATAGGCTTGCACTGTGTCTTAGATATACGAAACATAACTGGCTATGAGAGAAAGAAAATGTGTGCTCGCACCTCTCTCTTGTCCCTACAGTAATATACGAAACGTAACTCTCTCTCTTTCTGTCTTCACTAACTTATATCTCCCTCTCAACTTATGTTCGTCTCGCCCGATCACACTTTTCGTAACGCTCTCGTCACGCATTCACCAGCTTACTCTCCAAGTCAAGCGTGCGTAAAAAGTTTTACTTCAAAAATGTAGAGTTGATTTAATGAATTTTATTATGATGGTAGTGATATTGTATTGATTTACTACATTTAATGATATGGATTAAAATCTGGGGCATTTCCTAGATTTTTTGAAGATTTCCAGGTAATGTCAAAATTGTTTATATGAGGCTATCTAGTTTGCTTACATGTATAATTTAAAGTAAAACCAACCTGTAAATGAGGCTGGTGCGCGAGATGGAGGGTAGCTGGACGCAAATCCTCCAATTCATCGGCCCAGGGCGGCCGCAGAAGGCGCATGTCGGCTCGCTTCACCTCTACACTGCGTTCAGAACATGCCTCTGTCCCACCATTTATCTGCAGGTTAGTATGAATTTGAACTGAAGTATCGTTATGAAGTAACTATTTCATTAGATTTAACATATCTTTTATTAAGTTACGTGTATTATATAAATATAATATATGATTCTTGAAATGTCAGCATTTTTTCTACTTATCAATTTCGACTAAAATTTTTGTAGGAAATGTGAAATTATGTGATAAATATAGTACAATTAAAAAGATTTTTCAAGAGATCTGTCGAATTTTTGTTCAGAATTCAGGTGAAAGTCCAGAATTTTTATATTTTAATCATATTTACATTTTATTTATTTATTTCTTAAAAACCCCTGCCCAACTTAAGAGATTTACCTCAAGCGTACAACATGGAGAAGTACTGTACGAATAAATGGTTGTAAGATGTCGAGTAAATAATAGTAGATAAGACAAAAAACATACAGCAATTTTGATAAACATTACTCTAACCAGTGACCAGTCGCAAACCACCGAGTAAGTCCATTCATGAAACAGTTACTACACTGAACTTGACAAAAGAAAGGAGTTTTACGAATAAAAAAGATGCTCGGTTAGTGTTCTGCCCATGATCCTATCCCATTCGTTCTACCTGCTTTTGCTTATAATGCCACAATTTCCTCATTTCTCTATATTTCAATGTAAAATTTTAAACCCATATTCTTGGTGTTAAACATTTTACATTGAAATATATGTAAAAAGATCTATTTTTCAACCTGTTCATGTGAAAATGGAGAAAATAAAGTGATGAATTCAAGCGAAAGAGAAAGAAAGATAGCAATGATGAATGTGTTTCTTGTTTTATAACCACAGAATAAAATGTGTTTCAAAATTTCAAAGTGGCCATAACACTTGAGATTATTACTACTTAGGTGCATCTCACACGTACGACTTTCCGATGACAAAATGTCGTCGTCTGCAAATTAGTATCGATGACAGTCTATTGCATGTACGTTGTCAGTTTCGAAGGCAAATGTCAGTTTCGACGGCTATATGTCATCAGTTTCGATGACAGATTTCCATATTAACTTTCAGACGACGACTTTTTTGTCATCGGAAATTGTACGTGTGAGTTGCACTTAAATCATAATTACAATACTTATCAAATGCCTGTATACCTCTTGAATTTTAAAAATAACAACTAAATGCAAATCTCAGGTGACACTATACTTAGTTGTTTCTCATTTTTTTAATTGCAATATGTGGGTCTCATGAAATACTTCTCATATTTGTTTACCCAAATTAAAAATATATAATCGAACAATCCATTGTAAGCCTGAATTTCAAAAATATAATTCTGTGTGATAAATATGCTTCAAGTTTGTGGCCGTGCTCTAAACATAAATTTATAGTCCATCAAACTATGAAAACAAAACCCTTTCAAACTATCGAATAAGTTTAGATACTAAGTTTCCTTATATGTGTAACAAGCATGCGTACTTTTAGAAAATAACATTTATAATATCGCAAACGGCCAATGCTCAAAATTCATTCATTGTAGATAAAAAAAAATTAAATAAATTAACAGGATGTCTTTGCAGCGTTCAAAAAAATCAATTTTTTGTAGTTAAAATGGTATTTTAAACGCTTAATACATGATACATGTGGGAAAATTGAAGAATTCAAAGTATTTCTTAAATACTTCAAATTCTTTACCAGCAGTATAAAGAGCGCACAACAAGTATGCTCCGAACGGTTTGGAGTGGTCATTGACAAGAAGATGCTTATGGGAAATGGAGTATTTATGATCTTTATCCCTAATATAAACAACGTAAGCTAGATATGTTCCAAATGGTTCAGAGCAATTGATTAACAAGTTAAAAGGTAAGCCAGGTATGCTCCAAACAGTTTAGGTTGATCTATCGATAAGAAAGAGATGGAAACAAAAAGAACAATAGGTTGATTGGCATTATGGAAATTATTTATTATTGGACATGGCAATAGATCACAATTGTTCTAATTTTTGTTCAGCTCAACACTTGTATGAATATGAGAGCTCTCTCACAATTAAAAGACATAGGCTCATATGCTCTTAAAATTAGTCAGAAAAGAAGCAGAAGAGTCTAATTTCAACGAAGAGGGACAATTTCAAGGAGCCAGAATTGCAGACAAGTGGTAATTTATGCATTTATTTATTTTATACACCGAAAATCATTATATCAAACTTTAAATGCGTTTTTCTCTAAATCAATTTTTTCAAATTGGTACGCAACATAAAAATAACAATTTTCAACCAATTGAAGCAAAATTTTGAAAAAAGCTTATTTTTTCTGTTATTTAAAGAAATATGTAGGTCTTTTGTGAACAAATTTCCTGAGTTATGGTATTTTTAATTATTGAGGTAAAAAATAAGTTTTTATTCAACATATCATAACCTCGAAGTTTTAATCGAAATCCCTACATATTTCTTTAGATACTACCATGTTGAAAATAAATATATTTGTCTTTTGTTGCAGACACAACCAATTTCAAGAAATTCTGCACACTATTTTAGCCTCTGTGAAAAATGTTGTCTACATACATCCCATTTAGTGGCTACATTATATTGAAATAAAAAACATATTGTTCATTTTATATTCTTCAATACTAGCATAATAAATGCCATTTCATGTTGTAATTTTCTTAAAAATTTCGAAGGTCCAGTATCTATTCCAAAGTGGCTATACCACTTGAGATTATTATTGTTACTTGAACATAATTAAAATTCTTATCAAATTTTTGTATTCTTTTTAGTTTTAAAAATAACAACTTAATGCAAATCTCAGGTGGCAATACACTTAGGTGTATCTCATTTCTTTAATTGCAATATGCAAGTCTCGTGAAGTACTTTTTGTTTTGTATACATAAATTAAAAGATATGATTGAATAATTTATTGTAAGACCAAATTTCAGAAATATGGTCTTGTGTGGTAAATATGGTTCAAGTTTATGGCCAAGCTCTAACCATCAAGCTATAATTCGTCAAGCTATGAAAACATGGCAAAACATTGGTAATAAGTTGTAACTTAAGCAAGGATTTTACTAAGTTGAAAATTAAATAAACATTAACATCTTGTCTCATTTTGTCGTCCTATCTAATACGACCTACATATGACCACATAGCATACGATTAATGTGGTGATACTGCATTCCATAGTCTTGTATGAACTTCCCTATTGTGAAAAAAATTCAGATGTTTTATAACATACTTGAAGTAAATTGTTTGAACAGTTTTATGTACATCTTTGTGACAATGCGATTGAAAATAAAATAACAACATGAAAAATATGTGTATAAGTAAAAAAACAAACATTTATAATATTAAAAGCACTTGTAAAGTGAATGCATTTCCAATGATGTAACAGGTATTGTATAACGTATTTTTAGTAGATCTAAATATGAGTGCTGGAATTTTTCATTGATTTTTCAAATATTTATAGTTCTAGATTCAGAATAAAACTTTTTTTCTTACAGTAAATTAGTTTTTTAATTCTTTTATTTATATATAACTCCATTCCACTTTTCCTTAAAAACAGTCAACAATTTAAATCTAAGGAATAAGTTAACGCACCATCAGACATCAAAGCCATTATGCAACAAATGCTTAGGCGGTGTCTGTGCGGAGTGAATTCTTCTGTTAGTTTGTGGCATATACACCTAATAACAATAGTTATTTTATGCTGTTGATTTCATTTAATTATTACCAAAGTATAACTTTGCTTACAGAAATGTATTTCTGTTGATTTTAGCAACATTTAAACTGATTCAATGTGAAAAAGATAGATGGTAGTTTGCAAGTTCCAGAATTCCAGATTTGACATATTGCATAACTTATTGCTCATATCAATAATTTATTTAGCCTTTAATCCAAACTTGGAGATAAGTAAACCCTAGATATATATTTGGTTGTTTCCAGGAGATTAATTAAATACTTTTTGCAGATGTAATATTAATATTCCCAACAATGTGTCAATACAAATATTATAAAATTGAAACCGTTGTCATGTTTTCACAATAAAAATTGATTTACAAATATTATTGCTAAAAATATCATAACACATAAACAAAAAACAAATTTAATGATTAAAAATTATAAGAATAAAACATCAGAGTAGGTGTTGTCATGAACATAAAAACGTAATATAGAGAAGTGAAGGGGCAAAATAAACATAGCAGTCAAAAAAATTAATTGGCAAGCAGACTAACGAATTGACAAATATCCAAAGGTAGGCAATTAAAAGAATATATTAAAAAACCAACTAAGTACAAAATAGGCCCTGCGACGAGAGTTCCATACCCATATTGTTAAAAATTGCAAATGCTTTATACTATAGTTATACACGGTGTCCAGGAATAAGTGTTGAACAAAGAAAGACGTTGTTCCTTGACTGAAAAATAGTTGATTGTCGTTAAAATAAAATTTCAAAGATGACTGTTTTTTTCCTAAAATTCAAAATAATATTCATAATTGTTTGTCATCTTTTTCGTACACACGTCTTTTTCGTACATGCGCACATTGTTCAGTGCCGCTCGGGGGAATAACCCGCTACCAGCTGCGAAGACATCACCCCTGCGGGTATAAACCGCACTCCGGACAAGTATTGAGTATGCTAAAAAGAGTTATGTGTAATATTTTTTGCACTAAATTAGAAACGTAAAACAATTTTATGTTTTATTTCAATGACAATTTATTCCTTTATAGCTAATGAATAGTGCCTTTCTTTGTCTGACATCTATTCCTGGACACCGTGTATATATTGTCAATTTAAAATTAGAGATGTGGCTGCAAGATTTAATTATATACACTAAAATTTTAAACTGATATCACTAAGACGGTGATAACTAAAAAATGTATTACTTGCAACTTTTAACTAACGAATCTAATTAAATAGCTTTAGCTGCATAAACAGACTAGATATTGCCAATATTGAGCAGAAATCCCAGGTGCCAAGTTATTAGTGTTACCATGATATTAGGAAATGTACAGGAGACCATGTGAAACTATAAGACAAATGAATGATAATTTACTTCTTAAACACCATATAATATATATCTTCTGTAATTACAAATAAAATTGGAAATTCCCAAAACCTATTTAACAAAATTTTACAAGTAAATTTATAAGAAATGCATAAACTGCAAGCTTATATAACTATATTTACATAATAAAAAGTTATTTACCTTAACACTAAACCTGATGATAGGTCCATGAAGAACTGCACACACTATACCCTCAATAAATACATTTTGCACTCCACTATCACGATCCATAGTCCGTACCACGCACCGTGAGCCCATGTCTACCTGGCCATAAGACGGGCTCGCGTCACCAATTACATCATATTTGCCTGCACCAAATATATCATCAAATATAACCATGTCATTCTCATGGCCGTCCAACTCCACTGTTACCTTGCCTCTCTCTGCACGTTTAATCACACCCGGCACATACAATCCTCGACGTTTAGCCAAAACCCTGTGTTCCCGCCACTCTGATAAATCGATACATGGATAGCTCAAGTTTACAGACAGACTGTATTGGAGTGGATTTTTGGATGTGTCCTGCGGTGATGTGTGTCGGATTACTGGTGAAGCTTGTCTAGGGACAGTTGGAATTTGATTATATGGCTGATGATGTGCCATATATTCAACTGATATAGCATTCATGCAATTCCGTTCCATCTCTTCCAACTCGGATGGATCATATTTTCTCTTCTTAGGAAGGTTTCTGACGGTGGTAATATGCGTCGTCATCGGCGGTTGGTGTTGGTTCGGCATCCCGACCGTCACGTTGGATGAGTTGGAAGATGATGTAACTTGCTGATTCGTCGGATTTGCCATATTTGTTATCGTCGCTGACGTAACCGCCTGTACTGACGTTTGTGATAGACTGACAGTTCCCACACTGCTTATAACAGAAGCAGGAATCTGTAAGATAAATTTTTAAATTAATGCCGTGTGAAAAAAACAAGGTGGCAACTAATGAAATAGATATCAAATACTTTTTAACCTTTGCGGTCAATTGTGCTTCGTCTCCAATCCAATCAGTACAGGTAGTACATAATATAAATTGCATTATCAGCAAATAATGTTTTTTTTACAAAAATTACACAGCTTTCTTTTTTGCTAGTAAAATGCATTTATTAAATAATATAACATGTTATTCATAACACTTTTAATAAAAAAAAGAATTACAAACAAAAAACCATAACACAGATACTAACACGAAACCAAATACTCAACAAGATATGTATATATCCAGCATTAGTATCTATTATTTAGAAAATATCAAATAGATTTTGCATTTAGGTTTAAACACTAGCATCACCAAACATAATTTGTCTTGATAAATTATTTATATTATAAAGAAGCTTTTAAAAAGAAGAAAGAGAGAAGAAGTTCTATTTACTCTGCAAAAGCAAAAATTATTTTTACCAAATTAATATACAAACCAGCCTAATGATACAACTAAGTACTGTAAGCACTGGACTTCATCTTCTTTCTCCCTTTGTGTTGTATATAATAGCTATGAGTCATCAGACATTAAATAGTAAGAATGGTTGAACCATCCATGATATTAAGTCATATAAAATAAAAGGCAAACAACATAACAATTATATATAGTAATAAAAATAAGGCGACCTACTCGAACAGATTATTCTAAAAAGATCTTCAAAAAGTCTACATCCTTCAAAACAAGACAATAAAAAAATGTTTCTCAAGTATCAAAATTATTGTGATAAATATTTAATTTTACATATTGTAACATTATAACCCCATTCTATTAACTCCATAATTATTTCTTAGCTGATAAAGAATTGAGTAGGTCAAAAATCACTGTATAAATCACATTTACAATTTTGCCGGTTCGACGTATTCGTGTGTGTACGTGCATTTGTGAGTCACGCATTTCAAGGCTTCATCTCTTGAGAACTGCCGAATGTTTTATTAATAATTATCTGCTATATTGGTGTCATCAGAGGCTTGTCTTTGAAGTGTGATATTTATTGTATTTTAGTATGTCATGTTATTATAAATATGTCATAGTTTTAGAATTAAATGCAGTGATGAGTTAAAATGAAAAATTCTGATAATGTCAATATATTCCTTTTTGGATTGGTTGTAACAGATGGTGAAAATGAGTCCTTACAAATATATATATATATATATATATATATATATTTACACGAATAATATATCATTAAAATGAATAGTTTTCTCTATTATTATTCTAATTTGCCATATCATTAAATTTCAATATAATACTGAAAAAAGATAAATTCTACTAATATCTCTTAAAATTGCAATAGTGTATAGTAGTTTAGTGTTATAAATAGAATGTTAATTTATTTTTAGAAAGCCTTGTTGTTACAAGGCTTTCTAAAAATAAATTAACATTCTATTATACAAAGGGATTACACAGTGGTTTTATTTTTCATATGAACTGAAAGAAAACAAAAGTACAAATTTATTATTTTTTAAGGAGCCATATTGTTATCAAATGTGCACTTAGGCAATACAGCCATATTAAAATAATTAAAAAACAATGCGAATGGTACCAAGGAAAAATACTTTCTTTTCAGTACAGTGGAAATAGTCATGATGAATTTAAAAAAAAACACATTTATTTTGACATATAGATGAAGATGGTTTTCTATAACTATTGAAGAAAACTCGGCTAGAATTAATATTTCCACTCAACTTTCGGGACATAAATTTATAAATTGAGGAGTTAGGCCGCACTTGCGACTTATAAAAATAACATTATAGATATTTTACAAAATTATTATCGTTAATTTCACATTCACATGAAAAACTAGTTTCCTAATGTAAGAAAGTCAACATAAAAAAACAGTTTCATAATGTAATGACATGTCAACTAGAATATTAAACCTAGATTAGTGAAGTGCCTTGGTTTACTGCTAAGCAACTCTAGACGTTACGGAGGGGCACACGAATCACATTCATGTTCTGCAAGTATCGACATGTCAAAAAATGATTGTCAATGACATAATGGTTGTAAGTGCAAAAGTATATGTTTATATTTTCTATTAATATAATTTTAGAATATATAATATTTTGAAGTCACACATGTAACATATTTTCGAAATTCTCGTAATAAATTTAAAATATTTTTGGCAAAGAAAAAAAATTGCGTATAACAAGAAAAAGTTCCCAACGTAAACATAGATTAACCTGTACATGTAATATAAAAAAAAGAAAATTATTTAATCAATATTAAATGAAACAAGAACCTGAAAGTGCTAGCATATTTATTAAAAAAGTAAAACTTTAAATGATTAGTACTATATAAAGTATTTCCGACTATTGTAAATGAATTTTTCTATTTTTGGAATTCTAAAATCTGTTTATGAAGAATTAAACTGTAAGAAGAATGCGACAGTATAGCCATTGAAATCAAAAACTATAGTGAGTGCAAAAAATCATTAGCATTGCAACAGATATTGCTGTTTGGAAACTCAATGATGCATTTTAAAAGTATAATTTCAATTTCAATGATGCACTTAAAGGGATTATTTGTGTAATTCCCATTATGCCACCATTCTGTGGGCTCAAAACTTCTGTGAAGAAATTGATGAACGCCATGTGAAATATATAGCAAGAAGTGAGGACAATTTATGAGACAGGCATTATTTTTTTGAATTACATCTTTTTGGGGCAGGCACTGCAGATTAAAAACATAATTTTTTTAAGGCAGACATTTGCCATGAATTTTTGAAAGCATTTTTCTCCAAACAGCATATTCAGATTCGACATGTAATTTTTATCATATATATTTTATATTTTTACAAAAAATATCCTTTACTGTACTACACAACAGATTTGACAAAATGGATGTTTTTTGCAACAAATTTTTTTTCACAATAATTTTTATGAGACTTTTTTTGTAAAATAACTGATATTTTAAAAAAAAACCCATATTTTTAAAAATACCTATGTATTTTTTTAATCCATACCATGCAAAACCATATATCAGGGATATTTTATACACCAAACAGTGCTATAAATAAAAAATTATTTTTGGAAATAAACTGTCCTGCTATGATTTAGTAAAGAAAAATTTGTATTTTTTTCTTTAATTTCAAAACACAAAATAAAATCATATAACCTCAAATTGTCCATTCATTAAAAAAAAGTTCTATACCGGTATAATTTTGAGCTCTCAGAAGTGCCTAAGCCCTAAAATATTTGAAGGAAAGTTAGTAATTTTGTATATTATTGTGGTTACTGTTCACAATCACATTCAAAATAAAAGGTACAAACCTGGTCATCAATATCTGGTAAGAGGAGCGACGCGCGAGGCGTGACGCCCGCTGTCGACCTCTGCATCACCACTTGCCACACACCTCACCATCATCCCATGTCCTTACCTGCGAAAATAATTAAAATATTTTATATTACTGTATTTTTATTAACACATGGTAATTTTATTGAGTTCACTTTAATTATTGCAAAATATTTAATAATTTTATCGGAATTCCTAAAAATGGAATGAATTCTTAAGTTGGAAGATGTGTGTGCAAGTAGCTGGAAAATTTGGTGCCTAAAATATTTTAAGTTCACCAAGGATTATTTATGATTATGATTACCAGGACGATAAAGGAATTTAATAAAGAGAAAGTGATTTGAATTAATTTGAAAGAAAAAGTTTTTTTAATTCACGCCAAGTAAATTAAAATAGATTGAAAAAAAATTGTTCATTTTTTGTTTTGAAATTTCTACTTAAAACCATTCAGTAATATTCTAAAAATTATAAAAATAAAATTTTTTTGCGATTTGAATAATGTGATGGTATTTCAGCCGGGAATAAAAAAAGTTGGGGCTATAAAATATAGTGTAAACAACAATTCAATATTTATTTGTGAACTTGAGGAGATACATGCACCTAGGTGGGTTCAAAACAATTATTTTTTTAAAATATGAAGTTGTATGATATCTCAAGTAAAAGTTGTCCCTTTGAGAGCACACATTTTAATACTAACCATAACTTTTTTTTCCAAATTGGTGGAAAAAAAATTTACATTTATTATTTGCTCTTAAATTGCAATGAATATCTATGGAACATTTTACGACAGAACAATGCATTTATATTGTTAACATATGATGAGAATTATGCAGAATTGTCTCCACAAAATGAATAAAAAGTTTGGTCAGCAAATAGCACAAAATCAAACGACAATCGTAAGAATGATTAAAAAACTTCATGGAACTGAATCAGTTAAGAGAACAAGAACTCGAGTATGTATTCAATCTGTCAGGAAAATATAGAATATAAACTCCTCCAATATAAAACGGCCTCTACAAATGAAAGTGTCGATGATAATCCACGAACATCGAAACACCTCCATGGACAACAATTGAACATCTCAAGAACCCTCCCAGCACCAAATTCTAGTGAAAGACCTACATCTTTATCCGTACAATATTCAGTTGACAAGCGATAATTCGTCAGTTGGGTTTTAATCTGCAATTAAGTCTCCAAAATTATTTTCTTTATGATACTTGAATTGACCAATTTGCTCTGTGGCGATGTATCTAAGTATTTTGAAAACAGTGCAGTGATTTTAAGTGCAAATCAAAATATCCCTTGAATTACATCGTACCGGAGATTTTCGAAAGGATAAATACAAGAAAGGAATAAATCTTAAACAAAATAACACCAAAAGAAATTGACTCAACTATTCTTAAAATTGTTGCAAACATTTCTGCATGCATATTTAATGAAGCGGATCCTTTAAAGACGATCTGCCGTTTAGCTTCACGAATCGTGCAACAGAAAGTTGTACCGTCCAGCAAATACCAAAACCAAATACCAAGACCAAAATATATCTTTTGAAACATAAAAAAAATAATGTTTTCCAAAACATAACTTTGAGAAATCTCATTGAAATTTTTCACAATTTCTTTATGAAATTATTTAATAGTTTTCATAAATTTTTTCGTCATATAAAGTTTCTAGATAAAAAGCATATTTTTTTCAATGCAACTCAAGATTTCTGAAACTCCAGGAGATACGTGTACTGAGAAAAATCTTACTATGAAATAACTTTTATAAGACAAGCCCTACAAAAAAACACACTAGAACATTTTGTTTTTTAATTTACACTAAATACATATTAAAGTAATGAATGTACTTAAAAGATTTCTCAATAAAAATGATTGAATTTTCATAATAAAATTGCTAGAATGTACCCTGCTTATGACCCTTATGATTTCTATCATAGTTCTAACAAATATGTTAAATTATCTGTGATAAAAGTTCTCAAATAGTTATTGAATCATCAAACAGGTTCCAAAGAACAATAAATAGGTAGTAAAAAATTAAGTTCAAAAGGAAGATTCATTTCAGATAATAATTCACTAAACTTTCTGATTTAAAAAAATAATGTCTATTTTGGAGCAATTGAATTAGAGGTAGTCATATTTGCTTTAAAATATCTTAAAGTTCTATACTTTTTGTTTAGATAAAAACTATTAATTAAAAAACAAGAATATCAAAACATTGGATATAATTTTTACTGTCAAAGAATATTTTATGTAGAATATTTAATCACACATTTATTTATAATTACTGGTTACCAACGCTGCCTTAATCCGTACCAAATTAAATTTCATTGTGACCTTCCTCCACTTATGTAGATCAAATTTCCAGGTAGATTCATGAAATCGAGAAAGATTACTAGTAGTATAAACCTATGTATCACAATATTTTACGTGACAAGAGTTTAAATACAACAGAGAGTCACTTTAAATTCCTGTGAAACCTGGGAAATTTGGCACATTAACATTAGAGGGAATAGAAATAGGAATTAGTTATATTTTCTTCTATATAATTATTTTAACAAGTTTTTTAAAGACCTTTGGAACTAGACTGTACTAAACAGTACTTATCTTGGACAAGCGCATCTGCATATTATGTTCCGACCTAAGAGCTATTCGGGAGCTATTTGCCATTCTATAGTGGATGGAAATCTAAACTGACGTATGATGACTCATAGAGCTAACTTCATAAGTAATATGCAGTATAAGACTACATGGTATTTTTGAAAGAGTGACAATGAATAGATGCGTTTACATAAAAGAGTTTCCTTCAACTCTATTCGTAAGAATCAGTGCAAAACCTCTGACTCTTATCAATACAGTACAATGGTTAGTCCTAACTTGTTTATTAGAAAAATCTAGCAAACATTCAAACATATTAGAACTTTCATGTTTATTAAATAAAATTAACAACGAATTAGACTTGTTCTCCATGCCCACCTTGCATACAATAGTATTCTGATGACACTCAGGATTTCGACTAGCTTGTTGCAAACAACATCAGCATGTTGTATGACTGCTTTTGCATTTGTATCATTTGGTTCTATAAGTATACATCACTAATAAATTCCCATTCACTACATAATAACCTGTTGATTACTATGGAATTTGGAGTATGTTAAACACATCAAATGCTAGAACAGTAAAAAGCATAGCAAAATAAATGGCAACATAATAAAACTGAATATATTGCACAATTATGAGCGAAGTAATGGGACATGTTAGCACGGTAATCATTATCTTAATTAATATCAGTTAAAAAATTATGATTTCATAATGGATTTAATTAACATATAGATTTGTTAAACAAACATAGCTGCATTTACTTTATAGAAAAATATTAATCTTCAGGTTTTTTGGAATATGACAAGTATGTTTCCATTGTTCTAATGGCGAATTTTGTCTGGTAACATAGCAATATAATAATATAGTTTGAGCATTTCTCATAAATGAATGTGATAAAACATAAAACAATGAATTATTTCTAAAGATACATAAAATGAAACTTGGCTCAATCTACAGTGTAAATTTTCTAACTGTTTTTAACTGCTTATACTATTATCATATCTTTACAATGATTTAGAATCAGATTTGTATCCAAAACAAACCAGTTGCTAATAACCTTGAACAAATTGAATCAGGAGGCCAGTATTATTTTTTCATCTACATTTCATTTATATAATCTTGTATTTTCAATTAAACCTTATTTAATAACGGTCAACTAAAATTAAAAATATCAAGTTATTATCAACGAATGAGAATGATACGACAGGTAACAAATTAATGACTTAATTTCTGTGAAGATGTAATTAAAATATAGATGGTCTAATTAAAATTTTTACGTCTTATATTAAAATTCAAAATAGCTATTGCCCAATGTGGTTGATATAAAAACAATTTCAACAGATCTCAAATGTTTTTAAAATAT
This sequence comes from Druceiella hillmani, assembly GCA_039881145.1. Taxonomy (NCBI): domain Eukaryota; kingdom Metazoa; phylum Arthropoda; class Insecta; order Lepidoptera; family Hepialidae; genus Druceiella; species Druceiella hillmani. Next base: position 12,489,142 of record JAYKKI010000047.1, on the reverse strand, counting down.
GCTGGCTGTCAGAACAAATACATTGCTAGGAAAGTTAAATGACACAATAAATAAAAAGCAAAACAAGTGAAAGGAGCTTTATTTAATAAAACACTTGTATAACATATTTTTATTTTATAACTTATTGTAGATTCTAGCTTGTGTAAACATAAGTAAAGGCATTCAAACCTATATTGCTCCTGCGGGCACATGATTATTAATTATTTTATTGTAATGAAAAAACCTGTAGCACGAATGGAACTCGCACTATGACTCTTCCATACATATTTAGGCATTTATAAACATTTTATGGTATGAAATATTCCTATTAAACTATTTACAAAATTTTAATTTTTTAGAATGAAAATAAGATTTTTTAGAATGAAATAAAAATACTATATCGTTCACAGGCGTGTATTTAAAAAAATGTTATTTGAATCTTTTTTCAAATTTTATGATTCTAGGTCAACAGGAAGTAAGTACTCTAGAGATTTTGATTTATTTGTTAGTGTCAAAATATTCGGCATAACTGGCTGTGTTTTTCTTGATTATGTTGACTTAGAAACTTAATTTTTTTTACAGATCCAAGGGACCTTAGACCATACTTAGATATTTATTTCAACTCTATACCTCCGCACGTTCCTAAGAAAAAGGGTCTTGACAGACTAATCGATGGACAACGAAGTAATTCTATAATAAACAAAGTAATTCTATTAACAAAATAAGTATGTGTATTAACATGTAGAGCAGGGTTTCCCAACCTTTTTTTTTGTTCAGGCTCCCTGGACTATAAATTATATTTTCATGCCCCCCCCTTTGATTTAGTAAATTAAATAAAAATGGTAACTGAAGTTTGTAAATACACAAAACTTACCTTTCAACAGTGAGACACAATAATTTTACACACTCAAACTGATTTCTCAACACACAAACGTCATATAAAATGTACACCAAAACGTCAAATTTTTCACAAGTTTGTGGTAATAATAGTGAATATAATATTTAATTTCATTAATTTTATGCATGTAAATTAAACATTACATTGTAATGTTATTTGTTAATGTTGTTTGTAGATTTTTTTTGTTTTTTTCTTTCTAAAATGCAAATGCGTTCCGCCCCCTTGACATCTCTCTATGCCCCCCTTGGGAGCCGCGCCCCCCTGTTTGGGAATTCCTGATCTAGAGTCTAAATGACTAGAGTTCTGTATATTTACTAAATATATGTTGATCCTGAAGTTGGTTTTGGTTAGGTTGATGTAGGTTCTGAATTTATTCAAATTAAGATACCTAGTATTGTTTTTCTAACTTTGTAGAGTGTGATATCAGTGGAAAATAGAATTTAATAATGATTTACAATGCTGGTTAACAGTTTGACACCACTACTATAGTAATTTATGCATAAAAGTGATTTAATCTGTAAATAAGGCTTGTATTAGCACTATGAAAACAAATACTGTGCCCACAAAAAAAAAGAAACAGTTAAACTGAGCATTGCAACGTTGTGGCTGAATAATAGATGACTTCAAAAATATTTTTTGATTTGATAATCCAAATTTGAATAGTTTGGTTCAAAGAGAAAAATTTATCTGCTTTGTATTAACAAAGAAAATATATTGCCTAAGTGCATCATGCCTTCTCTGAAATAGAGTTGTGACGTGTGGTTGGAGAGTTGTGATTGTGTGGAGTATTCTCTCTGGTGCTGGAGTGGGAGATTTGATGCAAATCAAATTAATTAACGAAAAGGAAAAATATATAACTATTTTAGAAAAACGTGCTGAACCCTCGAGCATGCAGTTCGTCAATCCACCATTCATGATACAGTATGATAATGTCCCTAATAAAAGCTTCCTTATGTTAGTAAAGCAAATTGATATATTGCCATTTTTCCTACATCAACTCGCTAACAGACTACTCTCTTCATTTCTTTCAGACTATGTGCGTGTATGTATGTTTTTGTACTAGTACCATTGTGGTTGACTTTCCGTAAATAAAATTTGTAAAATCACATTTTGTAAAACCATGAATAGCAAATCCATGAAATAGCTAAAGGCTACTGTATAACTAAATAAGTATTCCAGCTATGCAAAGAAGATTCAGTATGTAATGATTCAAAACAACCTGGCAATACAAAATCTTTTATTGGTTGGGCAGCACTTATTTGCTCATGGCCTTTGTAGGTGACTATACACTTTTGTATGCAGTTAAGTTTGAATATATATATGTAGAAAATTGTATGCAACATGTGAAGTAGGATAATATACACAATTATTTAAACCATCAATATCATTTTTGGTATCCCATTAACGTTTTTATAAATAGAGATAGATTTAAAATTGGTATGAGATACCTTGAAGTTGTTTATAACGACGAGATTTTAACAAGATTAAAATTTAGGTAGTTTTTTATCTATTTAGACTACTGCATTGCCTGCAGACAACACTAAATTGACCTACTCGAAATATTAAATATTCTAATGGCAAAAGATTACTTACACGACAAACACTTAAAGCATACACAAGAAGACAGAGAAAGGAAAAACATTTTGCATAGCAATTATGTGTACGTAGAATGTTTATTAGTCTGTCAAGACACTTAATGCGATAAAGTATTTATTTCTAGAAATAGTAATGTTTAATCTTAAACTAATTTCATTAGAGCTTATGATTTGACGATGAATTGTTATGTTCAACATCAATCTAATATTAAATGAAAACTATCAACTGCGAGAGGAATCTTTTTTTTAGCTTTCCATAGTGAAAAAAGAACCTTTATAATTTTGTCATATACAGTTCGTCTGTCACAGACTCAAAGATTTTACAGATTTAGACTTATAAGCAAGAAATTTCGCAAGATGCTTCATATGATCAAATAATATGTAGCACAACATTAAGAAAAAATGTAATGTACCTCCAAAGATATATAAAGTCGGAAAATATTCGATAAATTTATATCTTCGAAGACATATAAATTTGTCGAGTGTCCTAATAGTGGATATATTTGAGGAGACCTTATAAAACGAAATAGAGGTTTTGCTTTTAATTTTTAAGACCTCTATGAAATTTTAACGTACATGCATCGAGTGACTACTAAAAATTATTAAAAAAAACTAGTAAAAAAACTTACAAATAAAAAAACTAGTCAAAAAGCAAAATGCCTTGGCTCTAAATTCACTATTCATAATATTTGTATATTTAGTAACCATCTAAAAATATGCATATCAAAAAGGGGTCTAAAAGGGATCAAGGTCCAATTTAATTTCAATTTCTGACATTTGTTTATAAAGATTTATTCTCTATATTGTTTATAAAGATTTATTCTCTATAAACAAACACCAAATATTAATCTCAGACAAGCAGTAGGTCGTCAATTTGTAAATATTCATATATTCCCAAAAATACTGTAGTTAATAGTAGCAAAACTCTCCTAGGGGACAATTTTAGCAAATTATGGGAAAGTTCTCCTATAGGCATATTTGTATTACTTCAGGTTTTTAATTTCACAAACAGTACAAATATTTGATGGAAATGTATAAATTGACGTTGACGAGTAGTATCTAATTACTTATTAAGTAAGTTTAATGATATGAATTATTGTTTAAACAATAGAGTTAAATATAGCTAAGCGGTGTAAACTTTAATAATCACAACTACTATAGAAATAATTTTTTAGGTTTTTATCTAAATCAGAAATAATAATCACTTTAACATTCAAATGAGTAAAAAAAGCTCCGCTTTTCGATGGTTGTGGTATATGGGTATTCAGTTGTTTCACCCAACAGTTCTGATTTCTGATAGTTATCATGTCTACAACCTTTTCAGGGGACCTGTCAAACGTCCTCAATGTTAATGAATTATTTTATGTCTTTTGAAATATCCAAAAAAACTTCGATCCCTTGTTACTTAGAACTAATCTATTTCCTTTTTAGCATAACTCATATTTCAGCTGGCCCAGTATCAGCAATCTGCGGAGACAATAAATTTCTCTATCCTATTTAAACTGGTTCTTCAAAATGTTCTTTTCTATATGATGGTCATAAACCTTCTCCAGCTTTTGTTGCTTGGAAAGGAAATTTTGCTGGTGGATTTTCCATTCAATTATCAAATTTCAAATAGAAAATTAGAATTAAGTCTAGTAAAGACCTATTGCTTGGTTTATTTAATACATTATACAAGATGGTATGATGTTGGCTAAAGATTAACTTTTGGTAATCTTACATTTGTGAAATAATAAATTATTTTTTAAGTATATTCATTACAATATTTTCTTGTCATTACCTTCTTTTAACTATTAGGTTATGTTAAATTTAAACGTTTTATTAACTTGCTAATGTGCATTAGCCTAAATGCAATTTTGTTTGATGTAAAATAATTATTTTTCCCATTAAATACACTTGTAAACCAAAAAGCTTTTAATCATTAAGTCAAAATAATCAAAATATTTATCTATACGAGTATCATTTCAAAAGAACTCAACAATTTAAATTTCTCAACATTGTTTGATTATTAAATTTGTGAGTTATTTATTAAATTTTTATTAAACTTGTAAGATATTTATTATTGCTTCGTAAATTATTTATAAGAAATGTAAATTGGATAGTTAACCTTAAAAAACTAAGTATTTTTAAGCATAAAAAGTTGTTTTATCAATTGCAGCGAAGAATGTACTAGCATCACTATTACCTATTTTAGTGGGAAACAAAATTGTAATAACAATCATATATATTGATATTTCAGCTATCACATCTTCACATTATTTGAAAAGATACTAACTGCAATTCGTGTAACAGGAAACACTATCTACAGAAATACACATTTCAGTTAAATGCCTTATCATGTTACTGAACGCACATTATGAATGGATATTATCTGTCACTGTTACCTTGACAAGTGCTTAATGGAAATTCAGGATTTATAACAATGACGTTTATAACCTTAAAAAGTATAATTACACTTGAAGCCAATTTGTATTTTATATTATATTTATAATTTCGATGTGTGACTTGCATATTTTTAGAAATTATCTGCATGTATTGTAAAACATTCAGTACTTGAATCTAATAAAAACTTGTAATATGTAAGATAATTAAACATTTTCAATTAATTTACTAAATTTCCCTACGAATCGACGATCCGTACAAAATTCGCACTCTACAAATGAAGGCAGCGAGTTATTGGATACAAATGATTGGGATGGTAGGTAATATAAAGAAATATGATACATACATGAACCATCAAAATTTATTAGATAATGAGTAGAATATAATAAAGTGTCTGATTCAATTTAAAGTATATTCTGCAAGCAGTAACAAATCAAATAACAGTTCTAAGGTAATAGAAGACATGTTTAGCGACTGTTAGCTATTTACTCAAATATGCAGTATGTTTCTATTACATAGCTGAGATTTACATTGCGCAATCAATACCTTTTAGTAATGAGTAAATAAGCTCATTTATTTCGAAAGGGCAAATTATAATCAATATTATGTATAATTTATGAAGTAAGCCCCGATCTTAAGAATTTTTGGAATAATATAATTCTATGATTGTCCAAAAAAATCAGAATTATTTCACAAAATTATTATTATTTATAGTAGATTAGTAATGAATTACATAAGACAATATAAATTACAAATCTATAAAATATAATGAAAAGTAATATAAATCACTATTAATACATACCTATAGAAATTACGACAATGATTCCTAGTCGTCATATATTTCGCAGACTAGCATATTCATACAATTTATGTCTAAAATGTGCACAAACATTGCAAATATATGATAGTAAACGGAATAACGCAAAAAATGTGATTTTCAACAGTAGAATACTACGAAGTGACATAATGTTAAATTACTGCAACACTCCCAGCTGTCAGTTAAGACATTATTTCCGTAAACAATGCATTCGCGAAGATATTAAAGTTTTTCGAAATTAATTAGTTTGCTAATAAGTACGAGAATGACATTAGTCAGCAAAACATTCACTCCGTATGGATACCGGGAATGTTCACGTAGATAAAACAGAACACGATGCCTGCAGTGAAAGGGCACTAATCTTAAGAATGAACCCTAAATGCACAATCGTACCTAGGCACTTAGCGATTTCAATTTACCATTTCATTACAAATTATCAATAGTACAGGTAAGCATGCGAACATGATAGTTGACTAAAGTAGGCTGGATATAAATTATCTATATTTGAAGTAGAATCACAAGTCTGCTCGGTAGCGATATTAAAAAAAAACAAAAATACAAAGTTCTAACTTCATTCATATAGTGAGATCTTATAACAATATCATAAAGTATAATGTTAATTTCAGATTAGTTAATAATAAAACTGGTAGTCAAATCATTTATAAAAATCAATATTAAGACCGCCAATGAAATATTAATTAAAATATAATACCAAGTATGCATGTAGTAACAGGTAAATATAGCATGCAATGGAAGGTGTGTCAAGCTCAGGTTTTCTCATGAAATAATATTCTTATATCGAAAAAAGAGTTGTCCGAAATGTGTTCAGAATATTACGAATATTAAATAACCATAAATATGCGCATTTCGGGAGTGTTTATTTTCTTATTACAACTAGAAATTACATGCGCAGATATCATTTAGTGATGCATTATTATATACCTACCGTTGTTTTCCATTGTTATATGCTGTACACTCCATATAAACAAAGAACTCACATATTCGAACAAAGTAACGTTTTAAAACAAAAGTAATATCAGGATAATAATATAAATCAGTGACACACTGCACGACCAATTGGTTAGAATCTATCGAGTTGTAAAACAGTGTTACTATCTAAACCATAGTAGTATTGCAGAAGCCCCCCTCCATAGAATTATACCATTGGGTAAATAAACACTTGCAAACTTATTTAAAACAATACACTATCACACTTTATGTTAAGAACTTTGCGACGTTCCATACATACGCACTCATAAAATCATTAAATATATCCACTCGTAATAGTTATTTGTATTAGAAATATTTGACATCCCGTAACATACGACACCCACATTAAAAATTCAACGCTATACGCCACTTGCTTCTTCCATATGAAAGTATTGTTGTTTCATTCGGTTTATCGTCCATTCATAGCTATCCACTTTAGTGTAAACGAGATAGATATATAAAATGTCATATAGATGAATAGAATTGGTGCAAAGTGTCCCTTTCCCTGGCTACCCAGCTAGAGACGAAGTTGAATGGACCTAAAAGACGCACTCTACTATTGGATCAATGTCGGTCACGTGATCACAACATGCTATGGTCCAATCACAATTCGCACTCTGGCGACTTGGCGCCAAACTTTGAAGTAATGCCCATCCATTGTTTCAAATGTAAGAATTAATTATCTATGCGTACGAACTACGTGCCAATAGGATTTATAGTGTAAAAAATGTTTTTAATGCATTATACTGTTGTCAGTATAATGTATTAAAAACATTCTTTATCTTTTAATTATATAGATACGTGGTTGATATTTAGAAAATCCGCATTACAAATTGTAAGACATAAAACTGATGAATATAATCAATTATAAATATATATACGTGAATAAACAAAAAATTAGATAAATTTCACATGAATGATGAAGGCGGAATTATTTTCAGGCAAGATCGTTTTGTTAGTGTTTCTTTCTGATAATTGTTTTCAAATACTCAAACATACCAAAGTGAATAACAGCTATCCAATATAGAGCTGAACAGTGACAAATCAAGTGATGTTTCGACACCTTTTAATTCAGTGTCAATAAATTATTTATTGTGCAATCTTTCATATTTAGATTCTTTGTTTAATATTTTAAGAATATAATGAAAATCTGGAATTTTTTACTTCAATTAATATAGAAGAAAACTAATTCTTAAAGAATTGATATGCTATATATACAATTTGTTGTATGATCTGAAGACATTGTTGATGGATGCCATGTTATAGATAATACTTTGTTGGTACTTACCTGTTAATTATAATAAGTAGTCATGACAAAAAATAAAATGGCCATCGTTATATGTTAAAGCATAATTTTAATCATTTTGTTTTTTTGGTAAATAAAACATTACCATGATAAAAATGAAATAAATAAGAATATAATCAGTAATGTATACAATGCTTGTCACATAAAACTATATTCTAATAACTATGTAATTTAAAAAAAATGTGCTTTTCAAGCGTTTAATAATAATAATAGTAAATTTAATATATTAGGCAAAATGGCATATTTTATTACTATGTTAATAAAAGCCTTCAATATTTAATTATTGTAAAAAAATAATATCATAAATGTGAGGTTCATTTTACACCAACAGGTGGCCAAGTTCATTAAGTTATTAGATTGCAGAATTGTATCAAAATTGTGTTCTATGCAAATTTAGTTTCCATTATGTAAAAAGTATCAGCAATAGTAGATTTGTAAAATAGAATAATTAATCTTATTCAGTTGCACTTGTTAAATATTTCATAGGCCGTCCTATCATTTTTGCAAAGTTAGAAGCGAGCATTTAAAATGAATTAATTGAATATGGTGTTAATAAATGAAATTAAAAAATGTATGTCGAAAGAAACATGTAATTCGGACTAAATGATAATAAACAAAATTAGCTGTGAATGTAATATTACAAGATATATAAAATTTAAACATTACATAAAACCACATTCAATTGCATTGTGATAGTGCCGATGAATCTAGGTAGTTTGCAGTCGATAGGCAAAATATCTCCGATAAGCAAATGGGCTCAACGAAAATATATCAACATTATTAATATCTCCACATGCTGATAACTGAATGGAACTCGTAATAATTTTACTCAACAACAATTGTTTAGGTATATTCAGCTCTTCTCTATATGAAATGCTTATACTATTATTTTTACTATCGTCAAGATTAGATTACAATGTTGAAGGAATAAAGTAAAATTTTGTGATGTCTGTAAATTGTGATGTATCATGTCAGTTATCATTGAACCAAGTTTTCTTGTGAGATGCAAATAAATAGGATTTGTGCATATGCAGCTTATTTATACTCGGCACGTAATTATAGGGCTAACATGTCAATAGCATTTTAATTTAGACCATATTGTAAATTTAATATAATGTTCTATATTCACAAGCAGTATAAAAGATTACACTAAAATTATAATATTTTTAATGATATTAAATTCATACTGTATATTTTAGAAGCCATAGCTAAACCAAAATTTAATTATATATATTTAATTTAAATATTATTTAGGGTATTGAATGAAAAAATCGATTCATTTTTCAGCAATACAAAATGCCATAAGTTTACGGACAGTAAAAATGAAAACATTTAAGTTTTTTGAAGTTCTCGAAAACAGACCATAATGATTTTATTTAATTAATTGCATCTAGATTTGGACAATTATTAAGCATATATATAATTCGAAGATATAACAAATTTAAAACCTAAAATTTTAATTTGAAAAAAGGGGAATTTGGTTATATTTTCTAAAACTATTGTTATAATATTAAAATAAATTGTGAGCCAACATGGGACACCTGGTAGATGTAAAATATCTAAATTTTTTTATATTGAAATATTTTTATTTAAACAAACTGAAAACGAAAAGAAAAAAAATTCAGCTGAAAAGATGCGAAGTTGGCCGAATTAGATTGGAAAGAACCGTCAAGACGCGAAGCTGGCCGAATTAAGTCGGAAAGCACCGACAAGAAGCAAAGCTGGCCTAATAACATGTCGAGATGATGTGCAATTAGAATGTTTTATCCCCCATCCAAATGCGCTATTAGATGTTTCACATAAAAATGTAAAATTGTACTGCAAAATGGTCCATGAATATGGAAATCCTATCTATTTGAAACTCACTTTTAAAAAATAACAATAATACCCAATTTGTTTGATTCCTTTAAATAAACACATTACTAATACAAAATCATTTTTCTAATAGATACAAAATCTATATGGATTTTAAAAATTATGTTTTACTTCCATTGAAATTTTTTGACAAATAAGACATGTTAACAAAACAATTTCATTTATTTTTATTCAATGCGATTTGTTTTTTTAGAAATACCCTTTGTTCTGATGAATTTATGGTTGATGGTGGCGTTCCAAATTCTTCATTTTTTCAGTTTTATTTTACAATTTCTCTAGGAATGAAACAAAATTCAGTTGAAAACTAAACCGCAATATTGAAAGTTTGATCCACATAATAATTTCGCATTATTAATTAGCTTAATTTGGTATTAGGTGTGGTGACTTAAAAAAAAAATGGTAAGAACAAACTTTTCTATGGGCCTCGGGTATAAATTCCAATGAGTTGAAATTTGGTGAATATCTGGAAAGTGCAAATTTTGTTTTAAAAACGAAGGTGGAAATCTATAAAAATTAAAATTATTTGATATCATACAGCATGATTTTCTTGTTGTTTTATCCTCAATACATTAAACACATAACAATAATAAATTTATTTTAACCAGATTCAACACGGGTCGCGTCGCATATTTCTGAAAATAATTATAGTTCCATAATAAAATGTATTAGAAATGTGATATTAATTACAGCATTTAATAAATTATAAAACAAGTTGACTATTTCATTGTTAGCATTTAGTGTAAAGTACAACGTAAAATGTCTATTTATACATAGCAGTATGCGTTTCGATTCATGTAAATCTCATTTTTTATATACACATTTTTCGAGGTTAAAAATAACAAGACTTTGTTACTGTAATGTATAAATAGTATTTTATTCATAAACTTCATAAGATTGATTTTAATTTCATTTCAAAATGATCGTTCTGAACATTTAATGGAATGAGACATTTTGTCCATGCAGATACATATATTAATAAAATCTTACTCTCAATATAATTTTTAAGTGACAAGAATGACTTAAATAAAATTAGAATAACTTATGACATTGTTGTAAGATTGCATTATAATGATGCGACATATGTATTACAAAATATCAAAGATATAAACTGTATTACATGAACAAAAATTATTGAAAATAGATCTGAATAAAATGAGATGGTCAAAATGTATAATTAAACAAATAGAATACAAAATGCATGACAATCCGTTAGTAACTTATTAACTAAAAATAAATAATAAAATAATCACTTATAGTTAAACAAACTTATTATGTACATGGAAAAAATAAAAACATATTTTTTATCAACACTGATAATATTATGACGTTGTAAATTTTTAATCTTATATACATTATCATAATTATTACTATAGTACATTTATTCACTTACCTTAAACTAATTTACATGTTAAAAATTAACCTTGTACTCTATGCATTTTTAACAACACTTTTATTATATAATCATTTTCATTTGCTATATGACTACATGTAAAAATGAAATAGAATCACTAATGTCTATTTAACTAACATTGAAAATTTACAACATCTAGTCTTACTAACAACACCCTTCTGTACTTGCATTTTTAATTGTATCAATTAGATTCAGATATTTTTCACACTAAGTGTAAAATGATACAGTAACTCTACTTCATGATGATAATATTAAATTCATTTATTTTTAACTTATTCAAATAACTCAGTTTTGTAAAATTATTGCAACAGAGACGCAAAAATTACAATTATATACGTGGTCATAACCATAGAAAAAATCTTTGAATGAGGAAGATGTCAAATTATTAGTTAAATAGTTAACTCATAATATACAATAACTTTATTTGAATTGATAATATATTCAATTCCCTTATACAACAGAAAACAACACAGATTATACAGAAATTGTCTACATAGAAAAACTAAATATTTTCATGAAAAAACTTAATCAAAAAGATTAATAATTTCCATACAAATTATGTCTTAATAATTCCTAATTGAAGTAATATTAAATAAAAGTAAGGTTTATAAAATACTAGTTGATAGATTTTTTAAATTATAAAATTTAATTTACAAAAAACGTTTTGGAGTAAATAAAAAGCAAAATATTTCTGAAGCATAAATTTCGTTACATCTTCGTTTATTCTATTGCAATATATCCAACCTACTAAATTAAAAATATTTCTATGAGAATGTGATTTTTAAAATATGTCAAAAATATCTGAATTTAACCAGACCATCCCCAATGAATGACATTACTATGCCACTTACAGTGCTACGACCGCGATCCTATTCCTGAAATTCTAACCACACATATAATTTAAGTTACATCGTACGAAATGCTGCTGCCTAACTGCGCTAATCCAATTTCAAATAGGAAACCTCAATATTTTTAAATTTTGCTCCAAAATTACATTAAACTCACTTGGTTACATGTTAGTCTTCAATATCATTAACTTACAAGTAAAATATATTACAATTAATTAGGCTATATAACAAAATCCAATCTATACAATAAAATTCCCATCAATATTACACAACTATTATATTTACAATACAACAGATCGAAACAGCCAAGTTGTTAAATACATTAATACTTAAAATTTAATAGACATATGTAAAATTTTGCATTTCAATTGTCAAGATACAAGTGAATTAAATTCCCTGTAAAGTAAGGTACAGAAGTTCATAACACTGAAAAGATTCATTGGGTCTGCACCTTGCGTCTAGAAATTCACCTGCCCTTCACTATATTTAATTAGTTACAAATTACAAAACTGAAAGCTAGACATATACATACATACAAGTCAAAATATATATTTCAAAGAGATCATATCTTTATTGCAACTTGGAAATTACAATAGCAATAAGAAAAAGGAAAATAGAATGGAGAAATCTTTGGTTACTTTTAAAATTCTCAATTGACAACTCAATGAAGATGTATTTTTAAGATATATTCATCCTAATAGAATTAAGATGCATTAAATTATCTTAAATTATATTAACATAATTAATTTCTGGACCGGATTACAGGCATTAGAATAAATACATAAATGGACTAGTAGGGATACTGGATAAGGGTCATAACAATGTCCATATTCTTCTCAAGAATATATATTATAATTAACATTCTCGCACATACAAGAAAGCATTATTGAAAAATTTTATCAGTTAAATGTACTTCTTTGCTGCTTAGAAGACATTTAACCGTCAATCATTCACTATGAAGCCCGTAGACTAGTACAGCTATAAGTAAAATTGTATCACTACTTATATTCCTTAGTGACTTCAAGGATTCACTATTCGCTTATATAGATCATAATGTTTTCTTGTAAGACGAAGGCCATGGATATGTCGAGTATCAAATCTAGCAGCGAGAAAATTGTACTTTCAATATCTGGGACTAGTGTCAGAAGCTGTCTTTCTCCACCATAGCACAGCAACGGCCTTAAATGCATTAAATTGGAATCAGCTAAATCGTAAAATGAGGAAGAAACATATATTACAATCTAAATAATTGCTACATAGAATAAATTAAAATAAAATATAATTTTTAAATCACTAGGGATTTTCAAGAACAGGCCATAAATTAATAATTATATTTATAAATTGATTACTTAGTATTTACATTTATAATTTTTCCTTATACAAATTTAATTCATATACTACATGCTAATTGTATATAAAATAAAAACTTTACAAAATTACATAAAATACTCTATGTACAAACATTTTCTGATCACAATTGTAAAATTAACATAGCGGCATCTAGCTCATTTTATATAAAGTCCCGCTCGCACAATTATAGCTATCAGTATATCTACATTCCCTCTATAACAGGAAAAGTAACTAACTGGTCTTTACATTTAATCACCATTATTAAAAAGTATTACTATAAAAATTAGCTAACTTTTCAATCTCAAATCGATGTAAATTTCTTATTAAATTACTGTTTTCTGCGATAGTTAAAATTCTTTCCTTACATCCATCATTTTAAGATGTGTTTGTTGCAAAAGTAATATTGAAAGTAGTTATAATGTGATGCTGCTTAATGATATAGCACAATGTTCATGTGTTATGTACATTAATAAGGCTAACGAGCCACTAGCTATTTCAATTTTTAATTAACCACATTTCTATAACACCAATTTTCCAGAAGATATCATTCAATTCCAATGATATCAAGTACAATTTTAGTAATATAAAAATCCTTAACCATACGCAAAATGCATCACATCAATTTTATTTTAAGCATTTTCTTTAATAACCACTGTACATTTCTTACAATTAGCATGAAACTAATTTGTATTTTTACCATTTGTCTCTCATACTTCTTCCAAAAAAATCATATATGTTACTAAGTCCCATTTCACAATAATGATTCATTTTACAGCAACTCTGAGCATATACAAGACCAGTATACAGATTATTCATCTTAAACACAAATCAATATTTAACACGCATACTAACAATAATTCTTTATGTCTTCTAGTAATGGGTTCAAATGACATTAATAATTGCAACTTGTAAAATAATGCTAGTTAAGATATTTCCTACATTTCTTAGCGCCGCAGGTACAGGGTATTTTGATTTCCTCAAAGGGGAACTTGTAGTCATAAGTGAGTTCCTCTCCCTGGTTGATGCGTCGCAGCGCAAAAATCAATATATGCTTGTGGCCAAGAATGTCTACTACTCGTGAGTAACAATTTGGCTGAAAAAATTCAACTTAATTTAAAATTTGCATTTGAACGTATAATTATAGAAAGTGTTCTGTCATCTCTTTACGAATATTTAATAACTGTGAGTGGTTAATTACGTATTTTAATACTTCATGACAAAGAAAATAAGTTTAATATAGGAATTTGAGTAATGAAATTTTGCACCAATATGAATGCTTTTTAAAATCACAAAATTTTAATTAGATAAAATTAATTTAAAAATATTCCTCTTACTCCCCACTTCTTTGTATTTCTATGTCTACATAATCTTATAAAAATGTAATATCATCTAATGAATAAACATTTTTAATGTCAAAAGTAATCATTCATTTGAAGTAAACAATTTGTATTTTTAGATTATAAAATTACCTGATTGATAAAATTTTTCTTGCTTATTTTTTTACTCTCGAATAAAATTATTTTATAAGGGTGAATCTCTATCGACTATTTTACATTTCTATTCTCTCTATAGAGTTAATGGAAAATTACAAACGTGATAATACATTCTTAGCAGGGATGTAAAAGAATTTTGGTGTGCATGAGGAAAAAAATCAATTTGTTTTAGTGAAATATTAGATACTGAATTAGGTGGCAGTGTATTAATTTTAAAATTCTGAATTCACGGTGAATCAAGGAAAGCCTCGAGTGTTATGGTATGTTAAAAATATGTAATAATGAACACAAAAACAACAGTTTTTAAAATTGATTTTTAAATTTGAAATAACCACAAATTACACTATAGTATATAAAGAAACTTACATCACAGGAATGGTTAATGAAACGAGCTGCGTTGCCCTTGAGTGTAGCATCTACTACGAGATGATCATCAATACGGAACATGTAGCAACCTGATATACCATGTCGTCCACGCATTGCTTCGTACGATTTCTCTCTTTGATCTGCTAAAACTGCTCTTATTACTTCTCCTGCATATTCTATCACCATTTCACCTAAAAATTGACACGGAAAAATATTTTTTGGTCAACTCAATGTAAACTTAATAGAGAACATTGTGCAAAAAGTAAATCTTACAAAAAGTATATAAATGTAAATAATATTTTTGTTATTATTAACATATTGAGGATATAAATATATGTTTTTGTTATTATTAACACATAACTCTTCGTCTTTTACATTTTTGTTCTCTATGTTATAGTTAATCGCCAATGACAAACGATACCTTTATAGAACTGACCTAAAAGAATTTTAGTGTGCATGAAGGAGAAACCCAAATATTTATTTTATTACTGTTTTCATGCAATTTCAGGTTTAAACAAATAAAGAGTAGTAGTGTGGTTATATTTCATTGCAAAATTGCAGCAATTGTAATGAGTATGCTCTCTTATGGTCAAATTGTATCTATTAAAAACATGCTCATAAGTTCATAGGAGCCTAGAAACAAGATTGCTTGGTTTTTGCACAGGCTCTACAGCGTTATTGCAATGTTTGAAGCTATCTGACCAATATATTAGGACCTTGCGACCCTATCATATATGGATATGTATCATACTAAGAAATTTAGTAGTGAAAAAAATGCTATTAGTCATAAATGAATTTGCCATAGTCAATAACAAATTAATTTATGTCTTTATTGTAAAATGGTGATAAAATAAAGAACTTTTGGTTACATTGCTATCATTCTTCGCATATTAATTCGTGACAACCTCGTTACATTCAATGACGCTAATGTGACTATATGCTGAGTACCTTTAATTCTTATTAGTAGGCTAGAAAACCAAGCGAAAATTAATCAGCGGGTCTATTTCTTAAAATATTGGTACAATGTACTATGGTAATATCATGATAAAATTTGTTACTCAAGAAAAAATGTCTAAAGACAAAAGACCTTGTGTTCCATGGTTGTCTCACCCCACAGTTATCTAGGGAAATATTTCTCAAATTATAATATAATGGCAGCAGTAGCCAGAAAATTTATGTAATGTTAAAACATTTGCCCAGTTCTTTAACGTTATATAAATTTTCTGTCCACAAAATCTGCACTAATATTGATACAAGCTGAAAATTCTTATTTCTGTGATTTCAGTGTTTCTTACGCAGGCCCTCAGATATTCAATGGCACTGTAGTTTTCCTGATTATCCAGAATTTCAAATAAATTATCGCTTCCAATTCCTCCACTAAAACGTCTCTTAAAAATTCAAGTTAGTGAAACTAGCAATAAATCTGCCATGCTGAGCCAATGTTGTACTTTCAGAACTTTGGTTCTGAGTTTTTTTTTAAATTTCCAGTCAGAAAGTATTATTTTGAAACCGAAAAATTGCCACATATATCTATTATTAGCAGAAACATTCAAACTGTGACCAAAAAGAGGTTGGTTCGAACCCCATTATATTCTATAAGTAATCTTGGAATGAGAAACTCAATATCAACATTATATATTGACACCTAACCAAGTGCTGTCAGGCAATAAAGGTATGATTTAAGTTATTTATGAAATCATTTGGATATTTTTTATCATAAAGTCTCATGTTGCTGCTTTAAGTTATATCAATTGAATTAAAATTGTTTTGTATAGTCATTTCGGCGTTTTTGAGTTTTAGGTAATATAACACAGAAATGAATAAAATAATCACTTATTCTTCATATTTTGATAGTTATCTTTGATCCTGAAACATTCTGATGACAAAAATTTTACGTAAACATAAAATAAAAAGCATACACTTCCTCTAAATTTATATGGGACATTCGCCAAATTCCAGCAAGGTAGTGTAATCCAAACAATGTTGGGATCTTGTTTGGGATCTCTTTTCCATGAATTTGTTGATATGTTTCACCACCTTTTCAATAATTTCATCACATGTGAATAAATTCCAATATTACAGAAGAGAAATGACCCCTACACCTTTTCTATGAACACCAGACTCTTCTATAAGAATATTTTGTGGTTGATTTCTCACCCTGTCGTAATTAGATTTTTGCCGCTTGCTCCCATTGTCACATCTCGTAAAGCATTCAGCTCTTACTGATAGGAGAACTTCTTTATCAGAGCTACTTGCTTCATCTACAGATTGACTTCTTTTAATTTCTTCAATATACTATAGTTGATCAGAAAATTCTGAATCTGGGTAACCAAGCATTGATTCAGTTGCTTGAGCTTCTTCAACTATTTGCGCTATGCCATGGTCACTAATATATCTATAAGCCATTGTTTGTAATAAAAACAAACACAATAATATGAACTTTGTTATGTAAAACAACAAAGTTTTTCAGAGAGTGGCACGTCAACGCACGTAACCCATACACCACAGGACGCGCAGATGTAAGCGGTGGTAATAATTATTTGAGTGCGTAATAAATAATTAGTCTCAAAATTTTTTTTCTAGTAACCTAAGGTATTTATGGTATAAAACGAGATCTTCCAAGCCTTCCGTTATAATTTTATCTACAATTTATGTTCATTCTATGCGTAAGAATTGTACGTTAAACGACCATATCTGCAGTATATTGTCTACCTAGACATATGTATGAAATACGTTAGGTATACCACAAAGTATCTATACTGTTGACCTACCAGCGATGAAAAGATTCCACAGTTGCGACATACGCAGATGACACAGCGTTGTTGGTGACACACAATAAGCAGGACACACAGAGGCATTCAAATAACTATAAAGATACCTCAATGAAGTGAAAAGGCATCTTGAAACTAATATGGACCTATGATATCCAATTACGGTGAACAGCCAGCAACAGCAATATCGAGATATTTGAAAGAATTTCCTAAATACATAAATAACAAATACATCTACTATGATCTGAAAACCAAAACAGTGAAACAAGAGGTTACACAATATGTACATACCAAAGGAGATTACCAATCCATAAAAATGAATTAGCCCAGAATATCAGTGCTGAGGGAAGACACAAAAGAGTAAGGAGACACAGTTCCTACACTTATAAAACAATTCTCAAGCAGCGAGTGGGAGACGTCCCTGAAATGGCTCTCCATTTTTATATCAAAGCCAAAACTGACACCAATTGTCAAACAGATTAATAGCTTATTGTGTCATAAACAGATTATGTTTGAAAAAATATAAAATAGTACTTTCGTTATAATTAATAAGTTACTTGAATTCTGTTATAATATAAATTGACTTCTTGTTTTTATATAGTTACCAACATCTAGAACCAAATTAGAATTCCTGAATTTTCCACAGTATAATTCGGTTCACCTGCACAATCACCCAATTGAGTGTGATTTTTTTTGCTATGAATGAGAATAAAGGAGACCTGCAAAAATGGGTCTAGACGTTACAGAGATAAAACATAATTTTTTAAAAAAGCTGGTACTTTTTAGAATATACAAAACCATATAATAAAGTAATTGATAATAATAAGAAACAAAAGAAGCTATCTTCATAAACGTGAATATATCATATTTTTAAAATACAAAGAATTGTTAATTGGAAATAAAAATAACATAAAAAATTGAACAGAATACATAACAACTTTTTAGAAATGATTACAAAAAAGAATCAATGCCTCTTGCTTTCTTTAACGCATAGCCATTGTCTAAATCAATTAAAAATAAACTGTTAACAAACATTGACAATGGTTCTATTGTTGTCAAAATTAATGGCTTTTTCGCTCGTATCGAGGTTTACGTAACTTTTTTCGAGGACCCTGTTGAGTTGTGAGCATCGTGGATTAATATGGTACATCTGTGGATGGAGGATATAAAAAGGCACAACCTGCACTTTGTTTTATCTCGCTAGTTCAAAGAATTCGGTAGAAATAACATTTACAATCTATTATGAAAAATAACGTAACTTTTCATAAAAAAATACAAGATTTCTCTTTTGTCTGATAGATAAAACTTTTAAGGAGCTAATGTTTTTAATTTTCTCTATATAACAGTGTCATTTTTATTCTTGTAAAACCTGGGCCCAACACTATATGGACTTTTGCCAGTCTCCTTTTTATAATATATCAATGTTTTTTACTGTTGTGTCATTCTTGTCATCTTCGTTGCAATGTATAGGTATGTAAATATAGTGTTTCAATAACTAATTGGAAATAAATAATATTGAAATAATTTACCTGCTTCAATGTCCCGTCTGCAAAACAAGCCACGGCCGTGGATCAATGACCGATACACGCCAACTGCTACTTTCGATGTCTCCTTTAAATGTCTGAACCTCATGGCCATCGGAAGAGTACTACTGGTAAGTCGCCTATGTTTATAAAACAGTGTTTACAAAATTATAATTTAATGAGTACTAAGTAGTTATCATACTTATAATTAGGAAAATTGACATAAAACAAGAAAATTAATAAGTCATTTGGTTTACACAGATATTTTTTGACATGAAATATCTTTAAAATCACACCGATACCTACAGGTACCAGAACAGAAAAATGTGCCATAACAAAAAGGTCTATATCATTTTGCCTTAATAATTCCCTAACTATTAGTCTTAGAGATGTAAGTGCGATGTCATTATTTAACGTATATAATAAGCTTGCTAATACAACCTTAAGTTTGCATCGCAGGCAGATGTGTTGGCTGGGAAGGAGAGGCATGTAGGTTGCCCAAAAGCAGCGTGTAGATTGCGAGTCAGATGTGACAGCGTTATGATTTGTATGTATGTGTAAATAGCTTATTTAGATTTATAGATTCAAGCAAAAAATAGTGTGTTTTGGATAATATTTATATGTAAAAATATAAAGTAAACCTATAAAAAAATATTACAATACAATGTCAGCCTCAGCCTATATAAAAAAAATAAATCACACCTATCATTGGAAAGAAGAGCTTATGGGCCACGCACAGGTACCCTAATGTCTGGTGCTGTCACGGCACGTTCAGTGAACGACACCGACTCCGCGAGCACAAATATTGCTGTTGTACCTCTGCTAATGGAATATAGAGTGAAAATAGCACCCACACATCTGTCGAAGAATACTCCGTACTGATGGATACGAGATTCAGTCGAAATGAAGTGATGCAGGACAATTGGCACGCAGCGGACGAATGCTTCAAACCAGTATTCAAACCAATCCGTTCGATCTATCTAGCAGCATCTGTGATCGCTTATGGTTCATTAGAAATTTAAAAAAGGTGACAGCTCGCAACATTCCATTCTTTCAGACTAAATTCCTCGGCGAAAATATAGCTGAATTTGAATATATAGTAACTGTAGCAATTAAATAGATGCCTGTAAAATACCAAATACTGTTGTGCTCGAATGAATTTCAATATCCTCAGAAGCTGGACTGCCTGCTACCAGTTGACCCAATCAGCATTCGTTTGATTTTGCCATGCTTACTATTTATGCAAATTCGTCATCTATGCTACAAAGGTAATTATGGAATGATTGGCCAGGTAATCAAAGTACCCGTCAATGTGAACACCTTGATGCAGCAACTACCGAGGTGAATAGATGACGACATAAAAGAACCTTATAAGCGACAACATTGGGTAATACCACTATAGATTGTACGTTCACCAGACACTTTAATGTTGATATTATGCCCTATATATCTTACTGACTGTCTAATAGGCTATTCGACAACATTGAAAATATTCCACAATTTGGGGTCATCCTATTAGATTATAACGTAAATAAGCGTGTTGCCTTTAATTTTCGGGAGAATAAGTTAACATTATATAAAATGAATGTAACGAAATCACAATATTTTTTCGAAATTTAATAGTGTCGCAATCGTCCTGTTATTGGTTAAAAGTCAGATGATGTCACAGACAAGTGTTTAAATCTTTAAATTATGGTCCTTTTTTCTTTTTTTTAATTTATAACTATCACCTTTTGCATTTAGTATAAATTTTTTTAAAATATGTATTCATTACGTATGTTATTAATTACGTATTATATTATATAACAAGAAATACATTACAAATGATATATTTAATTAAAATAACTTCTGGTCATAATGTTTAAAAAAATTTATTTAATTCCCATGCAATGTATATGGTAATGTATATATCAGCACTACAATTTTATTCGAAACATAAATCATAGACAAATAGACTTTTCCTGAATGTTGTTAGATAAACGAGATGTTGTTAAAATTGACAGATTAAGTAAATATTCGAGTTGGATAATTAAATTTACTATATTTATATTATAAATACTTAACAATTTGTAAGAAATTATATTTTTAATTGTGTAAGAAGTGCTTAGTGATAAAAGATAAAGTGAACTAACTGGAAAAAAAGGTTAAAACATATTCCCTCGCAAACAAGTCATCAGGTATGACATTTTTTAAATTGATTTTTTTATAATAAATAATCGTCTATCATAGAATTTTTTTAAACGTACCATTTTTAATATATATCCTTTCATACCATATCAAAAATTTAAATTTAGATAAATACTAACAATTGTCAAAATATCATTGGTATTGAAACGTATTCATACCAAAATTTAATATTCTTGTTCTTTTGGTTTATAGACATTGATATCGATAATAATGTTTGAAACACTAATATTACTGATATCAAAATTATCTTCACACTTAAAAACATTTGAGTGAGCTACAATGCTGTTTGGATCTCTTTGGGGTAATTGCAGCTACTTTTTTAGTCTTTTAAGATTTGTTGGCACTGAAACGAACACTTTGTGTCGACTTTTTATAGACGTATTTGTACATTGTATCACTACACACCATTTTAATATGAAAATAAATAATAATCCCCTTCAGCGGGCAGGACTGTTTGTTTACATTGTGTGTGACGTCACATTAGCTGCCATTACAGAAATTGCGTTTTTAGCGTGAGTGAAAATTCAAACTTTAAAAGTGATTTATGTAAAAAAAATGGCATATATTTATTCTAGTGACGGGACATTCATTCATTTATACCCCCCGACAGAGTATCTGGTGTTGCTGAAAAAAAAATCAAGAAATACCATCGTACAACCGGATGAATATGTAGATATAATAAAAAAACATGCAACTGTTTTTCATCTGAAGGACATTGAAGTATGTGTCTGGAAGATAGCAATCCATAAGGGAACCCAGGCTATTCATTTCAAAATAATGTCTTGCAAGAGGTTCATATTTACAAGAATGAAAGGAGAACCCCGAAGAGTTGTAGTAAGAGGTGAACCATTTTACCACAATGATACCGATGCTCGTCACTCCATCACTAAACCAAGCAAATATGCTTCAGACATATTACCAGAGCCTATCATCACCTCTCCTAAAATAAAAAAGAAAAATGTGATGACGTAAATAAGTTACTAAAAAAAACATTTTGGAAAAGACTGGATGCAAAGAGAGGACCTCAACTATTACAAAACTATTTTAGACTGTAACAGAAATAATGCTGATGCAGATTGACAATTTAGAGGATACAAATATAGACAGTGTGTGAAGAATATGTTGAAGAACCTTGATTTAGCGATATACAGTTGTTTTATTAGATACTAAGGTGTATAATTGCTAAGATATAATTTTCTGTTTAGATAAATAAATAATCACCTTTAAATTTCATGTCCACTATTTTATTTTTCTAAAAATCTCAATCTTTACCTTTTATAACAGTATTTAGAGCCAGTGACAACCCTGTTTGAAACGTACTTTGGATTGTTCAAATCCAGTTCGCTTTCAATCAAAAAATGGTCAAATCCAATACCTTGGAAACAAAACTAGTCAAATATATGTTTTAATCGTGTTATTCTACATAAATACAAGCATTAACTTTATTCACAATTAAATTAAACTACGTGATGTAGTATTATTTCTACTTTCTTTAAGTTCTTTATCGCGACCTAGGTTTCATTGTATTACAACATCTTCAGGTGGATTATTAGCAAAGATTGCAGATGAAGATCGAATCTTTTGACCCACCTGAAGACGTAATACAAGAATACCTAGGTATTGATAAGGAGCCTAATAGAAGGAGAAATAATACATCACGTAGTTTCATTTAATTGTGAATAATGATTTTCTACAAAATTAGTGCCAAATATATTCAATATTAACTTTATTTTTATTTTTAATAATCCTGAACTCCAAAATAATCTTATGTTACCATTCTAAGAATCACAACGGAGTATAGCATAACAGTACACAGAAGTAGTCTTTTCGCAATTTGGCGTAAACTTGACTTGACCATTATTGAAAATTACCTCCTGAATTAAGATACATTAAAATTTTATAACTTACCGTGAAATAACATTATCTGCATCAACAATTGCCCCGAGAGGCGGTGGGGCATCCCTATATTGTGATGCTAGCCAGCTGAACATATCATGAGCAGATTTTCTGGACATGGGACCTACACGGGCACAGCCCCAAGGGCTCTCCTTAAAGCCTTCGCTTATACCAACATCACTGTCACGTGTACTCATCAGTTTGCGTCCTTGCTTCGTCTTATATTTTACACATCTACTGGCCTGCAAGTTTGCCATTAAGCTTTATAAAGGTGGATTTTATTTCAGAATTACAGACTGAAAATTGCTATTAAATTTTTATGAATATTTTCTTAAATAGAAGTATGTTGAGACTTATACTATAAATGGAATCTGGAGCAAAAATTATTTATTTGGTTTAAAAACGAGGAATACTCAGTTTTGCATATCCTAAGATATGCGAAACTGACATATCGGTCAATAATACTTTACATAACCTTCAAGGCTTTGGGTGTATGTAAAGCCCAGTTCCTCAATTCCCTGTTGAGTATTTTTCACAATTAACTTTACTATATGCCGAGTACCATTTATGTCTCATTAGTAAGCCAGAAAACTTACTGGAAATATGTACAAATATTGATACAAGAGTCTATGGTAAAATATGTATCTTGATAAAATATGTTACTTGAGAATTAATGTCTAAAGTAACTCAAAAAGTATTGTGTTGCATGGTTGTCTTACCCTTGCTACATGTCTATCAAGTTATATTATATTGGTAGCTGTAGCCTGATGGGTAAGTGTGTTAATGTATCCATATTGTACATTCTTTGTATCTGCCACCAAAATAGACCACTTTATTTATATACCATAAAGATATTTTGTAACTTAAAACAAAGTTATATTGAGAAAAACAAAACTTACCCCTGGAAGTTGTTCGACTAAGTAACGAAGTGCATTATTGTGCAGCCCTAGCAAGTTGGAGCTCGCCATGTTTTGGGAGTGGACATAGTTAACTGGTGTCAAGCCCAAATGTTTCCTGGCACCTTGTACGGCCTCCAGGACCTTGCCCCAAAGATCAGACAACGATGTGGAACTGTAAGTAAATCCATCTTCAGACATTACTTCGAAAATGAGTTTTGGTCCATCATCCTTAGGTGGTTGTGGCCCTTGCCCTGTAGATTGCTTTGAGCTATTCTGTTGAGACTTTGTTGCGTTATTAATGTTCTCTTGATTCTGCTTCAGTATTCTATGCTGAACTTTTTTTTGAGACACCAGTGGGTTGCTGTCACTTTTTTTATCTGAACTTAATTTCTTAGTAGATTTTACAGGTAAATTTTCTGTTTTAGGATCTGTAACATTCCCTTCTTCTTTTCCAATGGTTTTTTTCTGTGCTGTGGCTTGCGTTTTTGGAATATTTTCAGATACTTCATCTTTTTGAACTTCACTATCCTCTGTCATAATCATAGCATTCTGTTCTGGTGTCTTCTCCTGTACAGATACTGTGTTCACAGTGGGCCTCAAGTTTGGCTGTTGCAATTCAGCGCTTTGATTCCCATCATGTAGTTTTTGTTTTTTCCTTTCAAGCTCCATCATTCGTTTTGATTCTTCTATGGCTTTTTCAAGATCACTATCGGCAATGACATCTTCTTTAATATTTAAATCAGGCATGTCTTGACTAGGTTCTCTTCTACGAGGAGTTGGAGGTTTTGGTGCACTCGATCTAGACGATGATTTAACTTGACCGTCTCTGTGTAAAGGTAATACACGATTCATTGGTCTCATTGACATCGGATTGACTACATTAGTAGGTATGCCTGATTGATGTGTAGGTGCTTTTGGCAAAGATATACTTGAACTGCTTTGTGTTGGTAAATTAATAGTATTCTGTGTCGGCAAACAGATTAAGTTATTTGAATTATTTTGGTTTTGACTTACAGTTGGTGCATTGTGAATGGGTAGATTTATTTGATTAACAGTTTTTGTAGAAATGTTTTGTTCGACGACATTATCGATAGGAGTTATATTTATAGTATTTGTAGCATTCAAATTGATATTCAATGAAGTGCTATTTATGGACGTATGTGATGCATTCATTAGTATGTTCGTATTTTCATTTGGCTGCGTTACCGTCATACTGTCATTCGCATTTAAATTTCTTGATAATGTTTCATTCGATGTATTTATTACATGCATGTTGGAGGGAGATTGACTCATATGAGGTGGTATATTGCCCGGAGAACTATTAATATTCATGTGATTTCTCTCAGGCAAGTTTATGATCCTGTTATTCTGGCTGTTCATCTGCAAGTAGCCTAGTTGATTGCTTACAGAAATTGTGTGATTTGGCTTTTCATTACTAGTATTATTTGCAACATTTGATTTACCATTTTCTGTGCTTGCAAATGCTTGCATGGAATGAGGAACGACATTAGTATTTTGACTCATCATTGTCATTTTAGTCACATTCGATTCATTTATAAATTTCATACGCTCATTCATAGGCGGCCGCGCAGGGTGTCCCATATTCTGATTGTCTAATACTTGCATTTGAGTATGTGGCATTTGATTATTGATTACATTGATTGGCATATTGGTAATATGATTGTTGATCATTTGACCTGTTGGATTTATTATTTGATTGGAAGTATTGTTCATAGGCATCTGAGGACCAGATAGCATTTGGTTTGGAACGATGTTCGTTTGCATAATATTAACATTATTGCTATGTGTGCTATTATTACAGCTTGTCGAAATTTGATTTCCGCCCATAATGCCACTGTTATTGTTCATCATGTACATTTGGTTGTTCAACATTTGGTTATTGCTATTGTGTGTATTTTGACTGGGCATGCTGTGTATCATACCATGGGTGTTTGAATTCAAATTGCTGTTCATTAATGTAGGACTGTTAACCTGATTGATGGCATTATTCGAATTTAATTGTAAAGTATTACTGTTTAAGCTTTGATTTTGGTTATTGCATATATCATATTGTAGTTGATCATTTGATATCTGAATAGTATTGTTGACGCAGGATCCAGAACAAGGGGCCTGTGAGTCGCTCTTGGCTTCAACCTGACTCTGATTACCTACATTATGATGCATTATACTATTAGTTATATTCATATGGTTCTGGCCATTATTTTGAATGTTTTGGTTGCTAAGATTAGTGTTTACTGAACACGAGTTCTGCATATTATGTTGTAAATGAGCGTTATTGACTTCCATCTGTTGTCGATTGTGCATTGTATTGTGAATGATAGGAGTCTGCATATTCATGTTAGTCTCACCAGATTGTCGGTGCATTTGGTTTGATATGTTGACTAGTGACAGATGTGAATTAGAGTTATCCATTTGTCGATTGGTAGTCATTTGATTTGGAATACTGCCGGGCATTTGCTGTTGTAGATGTAAATTATTTTCAATTTGTTGCCGATTATTCATAGATTGATGATTAATGCTCGACATCTGTTGCTGTATGTGTATATTATTATCCATTTGTTGTCTATTGGTCTGAAGATGACTATTTACTCCAGACATTGGTGACGTTATAGGAATACTGTTAACCATGGGCATTGTTTGCATGTGTGCATTACTACCCTCCATCTGCTGTCTGCTACTGATCATAGAATTATTCATTTGTTGAAGCATGTGAACGTTACTATGATCCATGTGCTGGCGGTTGTTATTAATTTGGCCATTCATATTGCTCATTTGCTGCCCAATATTCATAGAACTTCCATTATCAATAATTTGCCTGCCATTTTGAATTTGGTTATTAATAGCAGACATCTGTTGCATATTTAAGTTGTTGGTCTCTACTTGTTGTCGGTTAGAATTTTGGTTACTGACACTCATTATGTTCCCTTGATTGATATTCACGGAATGACTGTCGATTTGTGGCCTATGCATTTGATGGCCACCCATTCCCTGCTGGATCTGAGCAGTTACTTCGGGCTGCTGACGGATGCTTTGCACTTGGTTCATTTGCTGTTGCATGTGAACATTTTGTTCAGAGTGGCGATGGTTTTGTAACTGACTATTCATGCCATTCATATGCTGAGCAAGGTGTTGGCTTGTATCCATAGCTTGTCTGCTTGCCTGCATCTGAATTCCATTATCATGCATTTGTTGCTGTATTGTCATAGTGTTCTCGACTGGTTGGCGAATAGGCTGCATTTGACCACAATTTTGCTGTTGCATGTTATTCTCAAACTGTTGTCTATTTGTTTGCATACTGGTATTGGCATTGTTGACAACATGCATTTGTGCAGGCATACTCATGTGATTTTCATGAGACATCATCGGAACTCCTGAGTTAACATTTGGTTGATTCTGGCCTCCCATCTGTATTTGCATGGCGTCATTCAAATGCACATTGTTTGAATTGATGGACTGGATAGTATTATCGGAACAATTAGATATATTGACTCTGCTATTTTGACCATGGCAGGTATGCATATTATTATTTATGGGAATTCCAGAATTCATCTGGTGCATATTGTGGTGTTGCTGTGGGCTCACTGAGCTATTGTTATTCATTTGATTCTGGTTATTGCTTGTAATCTGAGAATTTTGATTTGTTGTATGATTTGCTTGAAGCTGATTGCACATGCCAACTGACATATTTTGATTATGGGGTAAGTGATTATGTTGAACGTTTAAGTTTACCATTTGGATTTGATTAGAACCAGTTTGCATATTCGCAGCAGTGTTTTTATTATTTTCCATTTGATTGTGAAATTGGTTACCAAACATTTTATCATTTAATCCTGATACATTCGCAGGTAAATGCAAGACTTGACCAACATCATTGGCAATATTTGAACTATGATTCGCATTCTCCATTTGTTTCACAGAACCAGTATTGACCTTACTCATTTTCATCATTTCATTCTCCATTTGATGAGGAATCATACTCGTGTTGGCATTCACATTCGACATTACCTGAGTTACATGAGTTGTGGGTACTTGCATAATGTTAGGATTCACACTATGCAAAGACGATACTGGTTGATTATTACTAGCTTGGTCTTGAAACTGGTTAACCATGTGGTTTGATATATTGGTTATACTCATTGGTGCTGAAGAAGACACACCTGCGTTAGGAATATTATGTGTATTTTTATCTGGTGAATCCGAATAGAAAGGTTGGCAATACATGTTCAAGTTTCTAGAATTAACTGACGCTGGGGGATTGATAGTCCCCATGTTATTTGGGCTACTAACTATGGTTACTTTAGAAACAACATGTTGGGGATCGTTTCCACTGGAGCTGAAAGTTATTTTGGCACCATCGTTGGGAGTGAATACAGTGGAAGTATTGCTAGGTCTCCACTGACCCAGGTTTTTCATGTTATTTGATAAGTAGAGTGGTGCACCAGGAGTTTCCTGATGGGATACACCAATCTCCATCACATGCGGATGCTTGTTGGCTAATTGATTTTTCGCAACTGTAGGAGCAATAGAACTGGATACAATCGGTTGCGTCATTGGAATACACTGTACTGAATGTGGAGCACCCAAATTGTTAGTCACAGACTGAGAGATTGCCATTAAAGGTTGTCCAGTTGACGAAACTAATGTAACACTGGGTACTCCTTGAAGTGTTATATTGTTGGGTTTTATTTGTGTATTTCGTTGTACAATGTGGACTGGAGCCATTGATGTTTGAGATGTAGTAACATTACCGACAGGACGGATAGCTTGAACACTGCTCAATGTTTGTGGTCCAATGTTCAATGTCGGCTGGTTCATGGGTTGCACTACTTTGGCAGGCTGTCTGTTAGTTATTGGTTTCTCAGACATTGGTTGCAATGTAATATTAGGAATGGGCTGCTGTTTCAGATTCTTTTGTGACTGTGTGGTTGTCGCTTGAGGTGTTGCAACCAGAGTCTGAGCTGCGCTACCAGCTTGAGAAGTGGTAGTGTTATCCTGCACATTGTTGACAACTACATAACCTGCAGGAACTTCCACAATGGGTTCAATCTTACTAGCTTGGAACACTTGAGTTGTTGTTGCTGAAAAACTGCTGTTTTGAGCAAGCACTCCTTGCATTGCTGTGGAAACGAATTGTTGCGATGACATCACAGTATTCTGAACTATAGTTTCTAATCCGTAGTATACAGGTTGAGTAGTAGTCAGATACATGCATCCTGATGGATCAGTAACCATTTCCAGTGTTGGTGTAGAACCCAAAATAACTTGATCATTGCAGAACTGCATCCCTTGAGGCAGAATGGTACCTTGTGGGAGAATTGCAGTGCCCGGTGTTTGTGAAATAAGGGTGCTACCTTGAGACTGAAGTGCCGATTGTGGTATCATTGCTGTCGTATTTCCAATTCCACTTTGTGGCACTATTGTCGTACCTTGCGTTTGAATAGTGTTGTTAGGCAGTAAGGTAGCAGTTTGAGAGGAAATATTGCCCTGGGAAAGACCTTGTATTGTTCCTTGTGGAATAATAGTTCCATTCTGAGAGTGAATTGCAGTTTGGGGCAGGATGGTTGCACCACTGGGACCTTGAGAAATTATACTTGGTGTTTGAATAGTGCCTTGGGGCAGGATTGTAGTTCCCTGTTGCATATGCGCTTGAGGCAAAATCCCAACATTTCCCTGAGGCAGAATAACTGGAATTCCACCGCTTGGAACTGCCACAAGTCCACCAGATTCGGTCTGCTGAATTTGAAACGTTTGGGGAACAATACCTCCTTGAGAGATGAACTGTGTAGGTGTAGCCTTGAAATCTCCTTGAGGAGTTATTGTCGCAATATACTGCATATTTTGGTTCTGTTGCTGAGACAGCGCCTCTACATATGCTGACACGAGACTCTGATTTGCCATTGGCTGGACGATAATAGAAGGCTGGCCTTGTTGGGGATTGTGTTGCAATTGTATGACAGCATTGTTGGGACCAAGAGGCATGGTCTGGTTTAATTGTTGGAATGCCTTATCTACCTTTGTTTGACGCTTGACTGAAGTTGTTTTGGTTACAGCCCGACCTCTTCCACGTGTGGCCTGAAATATTGGCTTAGGTTGCACTTGCGCCTGCTTCTTAGGGGACTTCTGCGGTGTTTGTGGCAGAATCATCTGTGTTTTTGGTTGAGAGTTTGGAGAACTCAACCGCTGCGATGTTGCTGTGGGAACAACAATAGTGGGACTTTGTTGTATCTGTGGTCTTATCATTGGTTGGATGTTATGTATTAAATGGTTTCCTATTGAATTAGGAATCCCTTGAATCTGATTTACGGGAAGTGATATTGAGGATGCACTAGCTATGTTGGGATATCCGTGGACTGTCTGAGTTTTTCCCTGAACAACGGATGAAATATTCTGTTGTTGTGGTATTGTCAACACTTGATTTGGATTTGACGACAGCACCTGAATTTGTCCATTACTTGTTATTAGTTGTGTGACTTCCTGTCCACTAGGTATTTGCTGAAGGCTGGTAGGTCCAGTTTTGACACAGATATTGTAAGGTAGAATTCCCGGAGGTTGAGAGCATATAATCTGTGGTCCGACAATAGTCTTCTGATTTGGAGTGATGGGTTTTGGTGGCATCAATGGCATTTGAGGACTCACCACAATCTGGGGAGCAGGTAAAAGCTGCGTATGGTTGGATGTCATTTTACTTTGGTCTAGGATCACAGTGTTCGTTTTGAGCTCATTGACAGATGATATTTCGGATCCATTAGGACCTGGTGATTGAGTTTCCACAATGGTACCATTTATAGTAATTTGCCTAGTATTAACAGATGATCTCCGACTTGATATGCCCTCAGGTTTGCTTGTGGCATCAACTGTTCCGGGATGTGATATGATGACTGGTTGTGCAAAGGAACCCTGGAATGCATTCTGCAGAGTAGTAAGAGTGCGTGATTCAGGTGATTTGGGTGTTTCGCCTTCGCTTTCACTCGTTGACATCATGTCGCAAGACTGTACATGGCGATCATAGGATTCTCGGTTCCTATAAGTACACTGGCAACGATCGCAACGCACTGTTTGCTCCATGGCACCTGTCCGCAGCACACCATCATCTGCAGGTGATCGCATCAGCATCTCAGGAGGAATGGTGGTCACATTGCTAGGCAATGATATTGTGTAGGAGCCATCGGCTCCCGAAGCACGATAGAAGAACTGGTTGTTCTGATTTCTTGTAGATGAGGTTGCATCATTGCTGACAGTGTTTTCTTCGGCACCATCTAGCTGCGGAATAGGTGTGAAGTGATTGTCATCACCACGAGGACTCATAGGTGGTGAGCTGCATTCACTATCTGAGCATGAGATGTCATCGACTGTGCCATCCAGTTGAGCAATTGGACTGCACTGAATTTTTGTATAAAAATCAATTACTTCCTCATAAAATCCATCATTCTTCTTATATGGGGTTTCCTCTGGCTTGACAACGTTCTCAAGTGATTTTTCCTTCACAGGTGTTTCTTGGAAACCTTGATTTTCGGTCGAACCATGGGCCAATGTATCACTAGACGGCTGAGAATTTTCTTCCCCTGATTGCAGTGTTGATCGTGATGTAATTGACTTTTTGTCATCCTGAATATCCTCTATTTTCGCACGTGTGATAGCAACAGCTGCTTCCGACGGTATGTCAATCAGTCCAGTAGAATTTAATGGAGGTCCTCTACCAGGCGGAGTTGGACGTGTAATCTTACACCTCTTATTTGTCAATGACAAAACATTGCTATCGAATTTGCAATTCCAAGTCAAGCTACATGACCGTTGTTGACTACGATTTGTCCCTAGTGCCTTAACAGTATTGCCTTGAACAAATGCATCAGATTTACTCCTCTTCAACTCTCTGTTAACTGACTCAGAACGGGTGTTCAGCAAATCATCAATAAGATCTGTTCCAACTACACGAGCCTCTCCATCTCTCCGACATCGTGCGCCCGACTGATCAGCATCTCCCGTTCGTGGTTCATCACCTTGGACTATATTGGCTCTAAGTGGCTCGCTGCCAAAATACTCATTTTTCAGATCCATTACTACTAGATCTTCATAGGACATAAGCTTTGGAAAGATGTCCTGCATGGATATGCCATCAAGCAAATCATGGTTGAGGTCTTCAAAAATGGCATCTTTGAGCTCAGGCGGCAACAGATCGGCTGTGCTTTGTGGCTCTTCATCAGGTGCATCATCAGGCGGTTCTGGACGACAAACAACATCAAGTAAGTGTTCCACCACTTGCTGCACGGCCAGCTCCTCTAGTGTGAGTCCTGTGCCGTACTTGTTTGGTGATTTGTCTTTTTTCAACATCAGAGCTGTTGGGCACGCGCCATCAAGACTTCGATGCCATGAATTTATCTCTGCAATAATGCGGTCGACAGTACCAGGGTTGGTAGAGTGATCCAGGGTTATATTTACGCCAAGGTCAAAGCCAGGTACTGGTTCAGACAAAACGAGTTTAGTTGTGATTTTATATTTTACAATCTTCCAAGGTTGCTTTGAAGACCAATATAGGCGATCACATGTAAAGTCTACTGGGATGAGATACTCTTCATAGTCCGACACAGATGGGATAATCTTTCCGAGACTCTGAACTGTAAGTGAGCCCATGAGAAATTGAACTTTGGATATTTCACTATATTTCTTTTTCTTCCTATCAAGTTCAACATAAACTGGTCGAGCCAGTTCAAAGTCGGCATCTCTCTGAAGAGTCCTATCAGGAAGCCCTGCGGCATGAGTGGGGCAGAAAACACGCTTATCATCCATAAAGGCACAACCGCGACGTCGTGCGCATGCATAATGGTATGTCTCACTGCAGTTTTTGGCACAACAACCAACGCTAGCTCCCTTAACATCACAATCAGCGCACTTGATCATTTTTCCCCTCGATATTGCACTGTGCACATTCTGCAAAGATCCATCAATCTCTTCGTAGACTTCTGCAGACCATAATGCGCAGTTTGCATGAATCCATTCATTCTGACCACAGTATAAGAGACGGCCTTCCACTGTTGGAGCTCCATCACCCTGTGACTTGCAGAGGATGCACATCCTTGTGTCCTCCTCCATTTCAAATCCCAAAACGTAATCATCATACATTTTAGCCTCATCCTCCAATTTTGGAACTATTTGATCACAGTGCTTACTTCCAAGTGATGAGGCTGAATCGAACTGTCGTCCAGTTGCTTCAACTATTTCTTCATCTTTCAAGGACTCTGTGTCCTCATTGTCATCTGCAATCTCAAGATCTGGATTCAAGCAATTGGCTTCACAATCAAACCAGGGAAATGTATCCTTAAATATGCTCTCATAGATAGCTTTTAAA
Source organism: Druceiella hillmani (assembly GCA_039881145.1). Taxonomy (NCBI): domain Eukaryota; kingdom Metazoa; phylum Arthropoda; class Insecta; order Lepidoptera; family Hepialidae; genus Druceiella; species Druceiella hillmani. The sequence goes on along the minus strand of JAYKKI010000047.1, from coordinate 12,455,192 downwards.
TCTGTTGATAGCGTCCTTCGAATTACATCTTTCATATCACCATTAAACTCCTTCAGAGAGAAGTATTCATTTGCATTAACTCTTTTTTTAATATCCAATAATGATGGAGAATTCGCAACTGGTGCAACTTCAACAGCAATGGAAGGAAAGTTATTCATGTCAGTGCTATAAAAAGATGTTGATGAATGAGGATTAAATATTTGGATATTAGTTTTCGGTGGTAACGTATTTGAACCAGTAGCTTCTGGTAATGTTTCATCATCAGATATTGCTTCATACTTATCGTCGTGAATCGTTGTAGCCACAAGTTTCATAGGTTTCTTATCGTTATTGGCAATTTCCATTTCTACAGTGGGCGCAGAGATGTTTGTCTCATTTACTTTTACACAACAGTCAGCAGCAGTGAACTTCTCAGTGAAATCCACATCATAGGTGGAGAAACAAATTTCTTTATTTTGCATCAGGGGCTCTTGAAGATTGACTACCTTATGGATGTTGGGTTGGTGAATAGTTGGCAGGTTGCTTTCACTTTCTTTACTAGTATCACTCTCACGCATTATACTTGGCATCCAGCCTTTGATTGGGTTCAAATCATTTACAGCGTTAGGAGGTATCCTCTCGGTATTTTTGTCTTTAGTAGATATTGCATCAAGAACTCCATCATCTCCACTGATGCTTTCACTTTCTGAAATTTCCATCTTGTCATCGAAATGTAACTTGCGAACAGCTAATGGGGAAGTACTTTCAAAGGGTTTATTAGGTACAGGGGTGTTCTTGTGCGGAGTGAGCTTCAAAAGCGAGCATGCTTTTTTATTCTTTGCCAAAGTCTTTAGCAGTAGCAAGAGTTTTCCCTTCAGATGAACATTGAGCATCTGACGCCATGGAGCATCATGAGGCATACATTGCTTACAGATATACTCAACGGAGGGAGGCAAGGCTGATAATAACTGATAGCCCTCACCGCTTAGCCCCTCACAACTGGCATGCACCCATCGTGAGCACCATCCACACTCCATCATCTATAAGCAATTGTATGAATTCCATTTGTGAATAGATATTAAATATGACACAATTAGCGAGCATAAATTAACAATGAAAATATAGAGACTATATATTTTGAAAACAAGCTCAAATCTTTCGTAAAGTCAAAGATCACCCAAGTTATTTTATAAAATGTATGATTTCCCTAAAAAGATACAGTTAAACTTTTCTAATCCTAAACTTATTGGCAACGAGTAGATGTTCCTAACGGTCAGTCGGTTGGGGAAGTAATGTAGGACAGATACTTTTTAAACAGTTGATTTCCAGTATCAAGATTTTTGCTACAAATTTCAATATTTTGAGGCATCAAAAACGTTGCGCTTTCAAGCGAGGGGCAATCATTATTTTAAACATGTTTAAAAAAGATTTGCAGATACAGCTAATCTTCCTGAATATGAAACAGAAAAAATACTTTTTTCTGTGCACACTTAAAACAATCTACCTTGACGGTTTCTTAGGACTTAGCGTTTTATCATGTTATCCAATAAAGAGATTATAACTTAAAATAAAATTTTTTAAGAGTTGCCTCATTTTGACAGTATCTAAAGTTGTAGATTATAGCTAGTAATTATTATAGAATGGTATTGTGAATAAGATCGATGCCAATTAATTAATAATACCAAGAAAACTAATCTGATTCGGCGATATGCTCATGAGCTCATGCATAAAAAAATTTTCAACACTTTCTAAGTTTATCGTTTGGAAAACGTACATGAAAATTTAAACATTCTTTTTCATTATTACTACAATGAAGTACACAGCAAAAATGATCACTTTTTTTAAATTCTGTTTGAGTTAATTAATGCGCAATTACCAAAAACCTTTAGACAAAAACACTCGACAGTACAAATCCTATTGTTTTATAAACATTCAGTTATTTGTAAGATTAATTCCCCAACACACCACTAGAAAACCTACTTGTCATCAGTTGACTTCAGATATTTTTCTTATATGAAATTCCATGAAAAAAGGGCAGATTTATACAAATGAATCTGCTTAGTTTGTCAAGAAATCAACTTACAGAAAGTGCATGAGTTAGATTTTAGTGCAAACAGACAAAGCATCGAAAAAATATTAATTTACAGTAATTTATAATCATAATATTGCATTAGACTTAGGCAAACTTCTTCATCAATATCTTGTATATAAAAATCATTACACATTTGTTCAATGCACTTAAAACATATCTACACTGTATATTATGTATTTGTGAAGTTGTTTCTTCTCATTTCTTATCATGTTTAAATGAAATGGCTTAGTGAAACTTTGCATTATAATATGCCATTCAAGTGACGTAAACAAGTGGCTAGTTGGATACAGTAAAGACGACAATAAACAAAATTAATAAAAATGTTGTTCTTGCAATGAACAAATAACTAAAAACATTTTATTTACATCTCAAAAATTTTACTCAAGCCATGATTCACAGAGTTAAGAACCACAGAAAGCACCAGACTAATGAGTGTTGTATCACAGACTCAATGGTATTAGAATTTGCATGAAATATCACTAAAAACAAATCAGTCGGTACAAAAGAAAATTGATGATTTGCTTATGCGCAGTGACTTTATGGTTTGCACTGTCTAGAACCCCATAACACAAGTTCTTCATGTTGAAAAAATTATAAAATATTTTATAAAAGTTAATTAAATATTATCAAAGTCATGAGCAAAATTGTTATGAAATGAAAAACTTTTAAATGTCTTAATATATACATAAAATATTGATTTTATACATATTAAGACATTTAACACAACATTAAGTAAGATTGTAATCTATTTTATGTACATAACAATATGTTTTTATGTAAATCAAAGCCGTATATAAAGAATTCTGATAAACATTACAGAATAAAAATATAAACAATTATATTGACGAGAGCATTACTTACTTTACTATCAAAATCATTGTCTTGGTAGCATCCTTGGCATAAAGGACAATAATTGCCTTTTTGTCTTAATCTAAAGCACGAGGAGCAGAATGGTAGACTGCCCAGGAATTTGGTGACTTTGAAGCTATCACAACTCTTGCATTTCAGACACGAACTGCACACCTGTAAATAATATCAGTTATGTTTAAGTTAAGATTTTTGTAACATAATTTTCATAATAAGTTTTATGTACACAGTTATGTTTTAAACATATATTAGGTGCTACACTGGGTAAAATTTACACTTATCAAGTTTAATACACCTCTTAAGTGCATATAATCATAGGAAAAAAATCACATAGGATTTTTAAATAAATCGCTTTTTAAATGAAACTAGCACAAAGGCTCAAGTATACGAAAACATCATCAGAAGAAATTTTAGTTAGAAAACAAGCATATTATTAGAGATTGAAGATTTCTAACTAGTTGATTAACAATAATAAAAATTGTGTAAAAACAATAAAACAATTAACAAGTGAGAGCGCAAAAGGAACACATGAATTTAATTTTACAGTGCAATTCTGTGAAATTTCTTCCTTTTCAAACTGGTTTTGTGTTATCAGCACAAAACAATTATAACATCTGTGCAACATGTTGAGAGTGTTGATTAGGAATTGTCGAGATTCAGTTTTAATTAAATTAATTTTTAATGTTTGTTTCTATTAGTTCTTTTCTTAATACTAAAATTGGATTGAAAAAAGGGAATGCTTTGACACTAGGAGCCAGTTTGTCTCTGTTGTTAACTATGTATGCAGTTAAAAGCAATTACATATACCCCTACTCACAAGCAAAATCACGAAGGGTCTTTTTGAACGGTGGTTTATTGGGAGTTTATGCCCTCTTAACGCTGGGCGTGAATAAAAAGTACGAAACAGTCATTAACAACAATAATAGATTTATACAGGATGTAAAGTTGAATACAACAAAGCCATAGAAAGAAAATTTTCTTGTAGAGGTAAATGTCCTGAAGAGAAAAGTTGAACCCTTTTTTGAAATTTGTTACGGTTCTGGTTAAAGTTACGATTCAAGTTAAAGATGAAATTTTTTTCAAAATTACAATCATATTTCCCGCATTTTTCATATCATAAATATCATTCAATATTATCAATAAACAATTTAAAATTTTTCTAAAAACCAAAAACATTTGAAAGTTTATAGCTAGGGAGCTGGTCACAGAAATTTTAATCTTACTGTGGTATTGAAGTTTATAATTATAAAGACCTTATAACGAAATCAAAAAAACATTTCAGTTATTCCAGCGTTACTTGATCTCTTTTTTAAGAGTAATTAGAAATGCAAAACAAAGTTAATATTAGGTAACTTTATACTGTCAGTCATTTATTTTAAATGGTGTTAGTAAATATCATATAGATATAAATGCCGTTAACTGAACCATAAGTATCTGTGTCTTACTGTATATTATTACTTATGTAATGTACTGTACCTGCATACTGCTGCATTTGGAGGGAGAGAATTTTCAAAAAATAATATGCTATTAAGTCATTTTATAGTGTTGACAAGTTGGCAGAAAGCTTCATTTACATGTCAAAAATATAAAAACAAAAAGATTGAAATCGGATGTGCTGATTTTTCATAGACTGACGTTTTTTAGCAGTTCCTTTCAATAGGTTTTTATCTCTGTCGGTTATAGTAGTTCCCTGAAATATTGTAATGTTTTTGAAGTAAAATTTCTTTGGGCACCATGAGAGTAAACTGTGAAGCCCGCAATATCCTTCATGCAGCGTTTTTGCAACGTATTTGCAATGTGTATGATGTCGGAATGTCACAAGAAGGATCGAAAATAGACACTTAGCTAACAACCGAGAGAGATAGATGAACACGATAGAATAAAAAGAGTAGTACGTATGTACTTCAATTATTTTAATGACATCTGAGGAATGTTTATATAATAGATTAAATTTAATTATTTTATATACCTTTTAGATATTTTTCATCTTTTATAAATATTTCAATATTTTCTAGTTCTAAAAATGTTTGTTTACCTACTTATGACAGATTTATTACTAATTTTGCATGTACTTAATCCATTACAAGACTAATAACATATGTAGTTAATTTATTTATGATGAGAATAAAATGTGAAAATCTCTCTCTATGTCCTTCATGCAACATTTTTGACATCAGAATGTCACAAATCTATCGCAAGAAAGATGGAAGTACTTAACTAATAACTAAGAGATAGATGAACACGATACTGTACAGTTTTTACATTATTTGTGTCAAAAGTGAACTGCTAAATTTCGCATGAAAACAAAACAAATGGTGCTCACTAATGCTATCAGCTATTTTGGACGTTACAACTGTCAAAAGCAAATTGTCAAAATTTTATTGATTTATTTATCTATTTATGATTCATTTATTACTATTTTGAGTGTTTCATCTGTTACAAGACTAACAACACATGTACTTAATTTATTTATAAATCTGCAATAAACCCACACATCTAGCTGTCGTAAATATCATTTTCAACAGGACAATACAGCCGCATTTAGCTGTGTTCTTGACGTGATTAATAAGGAGTCTTCATTTATGTCATAGGCTAATTTAATTGATAATTGTCTAAGTCAGTTGATATGAGCATATTATATATATATATATATATATATATATATATACACACATATATATATATATATCCACCACTTGTAAAATACTTATATTGTCTCAAAATACACTAAAATTGTAGGTAATAAAATAAAAATCTACACATCTGCATATTCTATTATTACCAACAAATATCCAAACTGCTTTTGTTTTGTGTATTTTTGAAGTAAAGATGTAATAAAAGTGTTTTGTTTCAAAACATCAAAGAGTTGAAGTCAGGTGGGTAGAGTCATTGTTATATTTTATGACCTTCTTATTACTAATTATCTTGTAGTAACCAAAATATATGATTGTTTTATCTTCCTAACACAGATTTTTTTTTGGATTACTTGTGTTTTTATGATATCTTTTATTCACAGTCACAAGAAGGACTGGACTTAGTCTGCACTTGTGGTTCCTACAGTCAAGACGTCTTCAAAATTGGAAAAGTATGCAAAAGTAGCACTGAAATGCGATCTGCTATCGTTGTTTTATATAACGAAGGCAAATCTGAGTTTGCAATTGCCACACAACTTAATATATCTTGTGTTCATCGTTCCACAATGATTCCACAGAAGGAAACTGGCAGCGATCAAGATCATCCACGTTCAGGACAATCGAAAGTGCCCACTTCAAGCGAGGACAATTTAATAGTTGTTACCAGCAAGCGGAATAGATGCAACGAAATTCGTTCGGAAGTTAATAAATTTCGATCGGAACCTGTATCATTGACTACAATAAAAAGATGATTGTGCGATACTAACTTGTTTGTTCGTGTTGCTGTCCGAGAACGTCTGTTAAGGCCACAAAGCAAAAAAAGATAGATGTAGTGGACTCTTGCCCATCGAGATTGGACAAAAGAAAATTTAAAAAAGTCCTTTATCGAAGATCTTTCATTGAATCGAAGTTTGAAATATTTGGTTCAAAAAGGCGAATTTATATTTGACGCAACGCCGGAGAAAAGATGATACCAAATTGTGTAATGCTATTTGTCAATCACGGCGGTGGTTCTGTTATGGTCTGGAGTGGTTTCTCGGACCATGGGACTTGCAATTTGGTTCGAATGGAACGAATAAAGAAAAAAGAGCAATATAAAATAATTCTACAGCAAAATGCTGTTCCTTCCGGGATAAGGTTAATTGGAAAGGGGTTCCCTTTCCAACAAAACAATAATCCAAAACAGTTTTAAGTTTTGCAGAGATTATTTAGAATGAAAACAGATGGAAGGGCTGTTAAAAAACACGGTATGCCACCTCAAAGTCCTGAGCTCAATCTAATCAAACTTTTATGGGAAGAGCTTGATAGACATATTCGAGATCGATATTCCTCTTCACAAGAAGACATGTAGAGGGCTCTACACAAAAGCTGGAACAATATTACCCAAGAAACAATCGACAAACTGATTGCTTGTAAGCAGAGACTAGGGATGAAAAGGCTGTTTAGATTATTATGGCCATTATTTATATCAGTGATTGATACTTTATAAATTTTTAAGTGTTTCATTAGTGAATGAATAACACAGGTCAACAAATAAAAAACATTTTTTTAGTGTCGAGATATTGTTAGTGGTTTTGTATTAGGTTCGGTAACACTACAAATATTTTTCATTTTTTACTCCTGGGTGTAGTTTCGGATATACCCTCAGTTTTGAATATTGGCTGTAATCAATACTTGGGACGCAGTTTGTAGTCTTATCGAAACATTTCTATAAATAAATTGATTTTAATGTCATGTCTTCATCATGAAGAAGTAGTCTCAATGAGCCAAATAAATGTGTTTTGTTAGATTTGTGGTAAACAGTTAAAAGTTCAGAAAACCTAAAACAGATTTTATAAAAAGTGTTTATTTTTCTTATTTTAAGTCAGAAATTGTGAATGAAAACAAGCCGTGGATACCCCAAATAGTTTGCAAAATGTGCTATGAACACTTGAGAAAATGGATCAGTGGTCAAAGAAGCCATGAGGTACGGAGTGCCTATGCAATGGAGAGAACCAAAGATAAAATCATATACCATTTTTGCCACCAGATTCTAGCTATTAGAATGGAATGTATGTTTTGTCTATTTAATAAATCAGTTGATGATTACGTACTTACAGATCTTAACAGTAACACGCCACTATTTTTTTAAGACTTTTGAAACAGTCATAATTTTTTCTTTATGTAGAATTTCAGAAAAAGGTTTTCATTACTCACTTCAAGACATTCCAGAGAATCACTTTCTCTGCCACTTAATCATATTCAACTTTACATATCTGAAATGTGCCACAAATACTATATTAATCTAATTTCTGGTTTATATAAATGTAATTATTTAGTATCTAAATATTTTTATAAAACGAAACACATAACATCGATTTATTTATAACTTGATTTTGAATTTATGCCACACATAAAATAGCTCTATAAATTAATACCCTATAAATTATATACTAAGACAGACTCAACTTGTAGCGAAAAATAACTACCAAAGTCATCTCTAATTGAAATAGTACATCTATTATGCTTTTTTTTTGTAAAATATCTCAAGAGTTTTACACCAGATGACAAAAAAATGCAGAATTTTAAAGACTAATACAAAGTCTAACTGAAAAAAAAAATGAAATATGATATCAAACATATTTAATAATATGAAGATGTAACGCATAAACTTTTTTTAGTTGTATTTTTGACGCACCCAAAAAATTTGACTATCTTTCGAGACATATGTATTGGAAATTGTAGTTAATAGAAACATTAACTTATGCAAAATGTTATCGAAATAAGACTCAATCTTTTATTTAACTAGTCTCTTCATGGCTAGTTGAAATTGTTGTCATAAAAGGACCAACAATTTTCATGGAGATATCCTTTTATTACGACTTTAATTATTAAATATAGGTCAAAAACCTGAATTTCTCTGGAATAATACTCCACTTTACTTGAAAAAAGCGATTTGTTATTATCACATTATACTAAGAAGAAAGAAATGAAAGTTACATTACCCATAAAATTAAAGTTCCCCAAAACAACATTACATTATAACAAAATTTTGGGAAATGGGTAGTTTAGTGGACCGTGCGAGTTTAGGAAAGCCAAGAGCTACAGCTGATGACTGGAGAATTGTTACCTTAAGCAGGCAAAACAGAATTTTGACAGCAATATAAATATATGCTGGAATTAACAGATTCATTTTTTAATTACTATTTATTTGACCAATGAAAAATCAATTACTAAACCATAATCATGCAGATCATGCATAAACCTTTGGAATGGAAAGCTTATAGATAAAAGCATTAGAATGGGCTAAAAAGAGTAAAGATTGAACAAACGTGTTATTAACAAATGATAGATTCATCTGTCTGTATTGTTGAAGTATTTGGTAAAAAATATATTTTTCCACTGTACCTCTAAAGACAAATGATATTCTGGCATTTCTGTAACGGAGTGGGGGCCTCTCTGTGCTACAGGTCTTCCTTATTGGCAAGCACTTTGTTTTACATCATGACAATGATCTTAAAAATTGTTCTAAGCTATGTTGAGATTACGTAGTGTTGAAAGAAACTGATGGTACCTTAGAAAATAGGGTTTACCCATAATTATCACCCGACCTGAACCCTCTTGGGATAAACTGGAAAGATAAGCTTCGAAAACATTGCCCAGCATTAGAAATTGAAACAATAAAAAAATTATATAACACCAAGGCATTGCATAAACATAATAAAAAACAAAAGTTGATTTTTGTAATATTTTTCAAAAGTTAATAATATCAAATAGTTAATAATATAATTTTTTAGGTTAATTGCCATGCTTGCATGCAAAAAGTTAATAATATCATTTTTTTAGGTTAAATGCCATGCTTAGATTTAGTTATTGTGATATTCTATCATTCTGATTAATAATAAAACATGTACATAATGTGTTTTGCACCACATTTTTCAACGGTAATATATAATGGAAATAAATTAAAGATATAAGAATAAAAAGTAAATTGTTTGATTCATAACTTTTCGTTGCCTACATCTCTATATTTTTTGTTGCCTACATCTCTGTATTTATAGTGTGTCGCCATTCTTTTGTAAATCTTAAACCAACAAAATTATAATTATTTCTACAAATCAACCTCTTGTATTCTTTTTTTGGTTACTTTGGTTCAAGAAAGTTTTTTCATTGTTTTCGTCAATAACTCCGTGAATGCTATACCAATATCTTTGTCTTCATCTTTTTTGTTATTTCAGAAAATAACAAACGATATTTGTCAGCACTTTTTCATGCAAATATGACTACAGATTTCAGTAAAACTGCCATATTTTTTAAATTTTATAAAAATGACAATTTTACCTGAGGCCAGTCACTCCTATATTTCACAGTCCGACTGGCTGTAAGACACTGTGGATGAAAAACATCGCGACAAGTCTGGCAGCGTGCATCAAGCTTGCCCAGACCGGGCTTCCCACAGGCGCGGCACGACACACAGCGTTGACACAACCACGATATCTTCTTGTTGGCGCCATTTAATGCTAAAGAACCTAGTGACCCTGCTTCTACACAGAATGGGTGATAGGCTTCACAGCAACTTGCGCAGTATAGGAGCTGGGAAATAAAAAATATAGAGAATAAATAACAAAATTTAATATGTAAATATGGTTACAAATATATAGTTTATATATAAAAGAATAATACTATAGTCTTAATTTTATAGTTATTAACAGATTTTATATCAAAATATGATATACATTTAAAACTTAACAGAAATTAAATTTAGAGAAACATTGTCAATATGAATTAATGAATGAGTGTTGTTAACTGTATCAAAGTATTACTGAATATAAGAAAAATTGCATTAAAGTTTAACATATGAATGGATAAAGTAGATGTATACTGAAAGAGGCATAATGTTGATTTGTATAAGTACATAAAGGAGTTGTGCTAATGAGGTATGCAAGTATATAAATATTTTATTTTTCTAGAATAGCCGGAACAAGATTTTAAAGTTATTTAACAAAAAATATTAAAAAATTATGTAGAACATAGAAAATCTGGCTCTGCTGGAAATTAAAAAAAAAGGCAAATATTAAGAGATTAGCGGATAAATAAAATATGGATTAACAAGACGTTGCAGAATGCCTGAAAAGTTATCGTCAATGAGGAACACAGAGGAAACAGAAGTTGATATAAAACGTTCACAGTGTCTTGCCACAAGACATTGTTTGTTCTTGCAAAATAAATACAATTATAAAAACACGGCTTTCAACCAATAAATATTGGCAGAATACAAAAAAATATGACTGACAAAGGGTAGAAATTATTTTAACAGACTATGTTTTTTAATGTGATAGAATTACATTCTAAATTAGATATTAAAATTGTCAGTGAAATAGGTAGTTGCGCAAATAAGAATCACCATCAAGTAGAATGTAAGTTTGTTGATAAGTAATATTCAACTGTAATTATTACATGATTATACATTAAAAAAATATGATAAGTAAATGACGAGTTAGTGAAGTGAATTGTTCACTATTTTCCTTTATTTAATTGACATTCAAGTTAAACTTTTATTTAATAAGAAATGATATGACAATTTATTTAATTTATCACCAGATGGCGCTGATAGCATTTTACACAGATTCTATAAATGAGAACAACCAGTTTTAATTTATACTTTTTTTATACATTCTTATTCAAAGGCATAAAAAGTTGTTATTTAAAACTGCAGAAACCGGCAAGAACTATTGTAATGAAACCAATTTATTAAATCTTGAAGCTTTACTTAAAATCATATGCATACTTTTTCTTGTCCACCACTCGCACATAAATAGCACACGCTGGGCAATGTAAACGGCTGTGTGCTAATCAGTCCTAGGCCACTGTGACATACTTCATCAGGATCGTACACCTCCCAGAAATCCACGCAAATAAGCTCTGAGGATCCCGCTGGTTTTCTTTGTTGTCTCTGGGGTGCACGAATCTAAAATCAATATTTAAAATTTCACAATTATAGAATTAATTTTGCCGAATTGAAAGTTTGCAAAGAACTAATGATTTTAAATTTTACTCTACATATCTATTGACTATTCTCCGATCTGCTTGTAATTCAAGAGTAATTTCTTTATGGAGAATAAAAAAGAATTTAACTTTGAAATCAGAAGTCACCTAAAATTAAAATGACATAAAAAAGTTTAATTTAACCGTTTGAGTGAGAAATTTAGTTAGTAAATTTCATGATGTCGCTTGTGCGCGTACTAACTAAATTTGCCATGAGCACGATGGCGCTCGCGAAATCAGTTTCTGTTCAGCGCGCGGTGGGGGAGGTTGCTCGCACGTTTCGCTAATTTTTGATCTTTCTATGTGTTACAAAAAAAAAAGTGTAAAGTTCAAATTATAATATTATTAGTAATTACAATATAAAAAGGATCCAGGACAAGAAAACTTTTAACCCAAAATGTCGGAATATGAAAATAATTTGAGTGAAAATGATCATCTTTCAAGTTGTGAAGAAAGTGATAGTGGGAGTGACATTGTGGTGTGCTCACAATTTGGCGTAACGCAAATTTTGAGTGATAGTGATAATAGTGACGATAACAATTATTTTGCTGAATGAATGTACCGGACTGCGAAAATACAATGTGACCTTGATTTCAGTTTTGGTTATATTTTCACAATATATATTTCCATAATTTTCTTTGTATTTTATTATCCTTGTACAAGTTTTTATTAAGAAAACACTGAAAAAATTATTAAAATTGGATAATTTTTGGAAGAGATTTAGTTTTTTTTCGAGACAAGAGTAAATGACATCAAAAACAAAAAATTTCTTTGGCATTTTTAAGTATATATGAGTAAAAAACCATGGCACTAAAACGGTTAAATTCTCGTTTAATATTTAGCAAAGCTAGGTACTTCCTTCATAAGTCATCACTTCGCCAGTTACTAAGGTTCTTTTTCTAGGTTCTATATCCCATTCAGTTCACTCCGGGTTAGATACAATCATTCTTTATCCAACCAACTTTTGATCCTCTACATTCCTATTTAAAATAATAAAAAATAGAAAAATAAATTGAGCATACTCACGTTTGTGAGATTTGAGAAAGGTTTAACAACGGGCTTCTTTGTTAGAATCTCTTGTGCTTGATCTGCCTCTGATGATTCTGGTTTCAATGCATTTTTGACTTCTAATTTTCTTCTCTTATTTATCTCAGTATCACCTTCAATATTACGCTTGGGTTGCTCTATTTCTTTATTCGCCTTGTCTGCATTTTCTTTAGATGCTTCAGATGCTGTATTTTCTATACCATTTTCGTCACTGTTCATTTTAGCTATGTTCGGTGTACTCTCACAATTAGTGCACATATCAGGAACGCTGTTTTCCTTTTCATCTATTTGTAAGCGATCATGATCTTCGTCACTGGAGGATGCTTCCATCTTTAATTTGTCAGATTCCTTCTCCTGGGTCAATGGGAATGTTGCAATAGGTTGCCCGAGCACAATGGAAGCACTGCGACAAACATGCTTCACTCGTGGTCCTTTCAGTTCTACTTTCTGACGCTTAGAACTATCGGGACGCTTAGCATCTAGTTTATCTTTCTTTCTTACTTTTATTCTAGTCAAGCGACGTTTTCTATTGATACCACGAACTGAAGTATCATTTTTCTTGGATGTTACTTTCTCTTCAATATCCGTTTTCGCTAATATGGAATCTTGATAAATTTCCTAAAAACGTTTTAAGGTTTTTATTATTTAGTACCAAAACTGTGTGAAAACCGTAAATTTACTTCTTAAATAATCAAAAATTAATATGATACATAATAATGTTTACTATGTGAACAATAAAAACAAAAAATGAGATACACAAATATCATAAAGTAAGAGTTTAATTGACGTTAACTAGAAAGTCAAATTTCATGACTTACATTATTAATTTGATTAAATTATATAAAGAAAGGCATTTCAAGAATGACACAAAATCTTTACTGAGAAGAAAAAGTTGGAATTATTCAAAGCTTACCTTATCGGTCAGTACAGTCTCACTGACAGCTTTCTTGCTAGACTGTGTTTTATTTTGCTTAGGCGAAAGATAACTTCCTTTAGGATTCTCAGCGTTTCCTTCAGTATGAGTCAGTAGATTAACAAATGTCGCCTGTGGTGTAGTTAAAGTGGAGGCACCATTTGTCCTCAAAGGATTTACTTGACAGTTAGTGTTTTGTTGGAGATTCACAGATTTGTTTCTCATATTTAAAGGTAACATGGCTTGTAAAATCGTTCTCGATTTTGGTGGAACTTGGAAAGCCTTCAAACACATCTTAAGCCAACAAGCAGGACATCGGGATTTATTGGCACATCTAGTTAACTTCCACTGCTGAGAGCGTACGACAGGTGGTACATGACAATTACCTATTAGACAACAAAAGAAGAAAATAATGCTTTAATTTAATTTTTTTCTGGCTTATAGATTTTTGTACAAAAATGTCTTATGAATAGAAGGTTCGAAGAAATTGTTCACTAGGTTTTGAGCAAATCATAAATTTCTTTAAATTAGGAACCTAAACCCTACTAAAAGTTAGAATAATAACGTTACAAATTGCATGAATTAAATGTGCAGAATAGAGAGTGAATTAGTTGTAAATGTGTTTGCGGTATTAACAAAAAAAGACAACAATAAAATTCCATGTGAATCATGGAAGGATGTTAATAAAATAAATATAGAACACAAGGTAATTAAGGAAAATAAATGAAAAAAAACCTTCAGATATAAAGAATGAGCAATTAAGAAAACAATACGTAAAGAAAATGTAATTGACAAACATTTTTAAAATTATCTCATAAAATTTAATTGCTGAGATACCAAGCTCGTAAGAATAAAGTATAAGGAAACTCACTATATAAGTGAAAACATAATTAGATCTAATTCAATATACATGGAAATTGGGACTTAATAATAAACAAATGTGTTAAACCTTTTTGTCTGTGAAGAAACAAGAGAGTAATATCCCGATATGATGTTCCCACCAGTCAAAATACTGACTTGCAATTGATTTTGAATAATTTAATGATTAAAAGTTTTATAACGAGTAAATGTATAACGAGAATGTGTAAACCAAAAAAAGTAATAACGAGAATGTGTAAACAAAAAAGAAGTAAAAATGATTGCTCTTAAGTCAAAAAAGAGAACTTATATAAAAAAAAGTGAAGTTGGAAACATTTACAATACCTTCTCCCTTTAAGCATTGTAAAACTGTAGGAACTGCATCTTCAGGAGTTTCCTTCTTGAGAAGCTTAGATATGAATTTTCTGCAAGATTCGCAAGAATATATTCCAAACTTTCTTGCTTGCTTCACAAACCGATAGAAACGCACCGCCCCACACACACCACATGTTACAGTTGTTGGTGGATTCGCAACTGAAATTTCATAATAAATAATTATAATTTTAATACTTGAAATCAAATAATACTACAAAGTTAGCAATGAAGGGATTTAAAAAATCTGCGAAATGGTTTAACATTTCGTAAACAATTTTTCACCTAGACAGCAATTTTAAGAAGCTTTGTGAAGTATACAATGATAACAACTTTTTCATTTTATTACACAAAATATACTGTAAACAGTTATAGCAAGTATCTTGACCTTCCCGTTTTATTTTATTATAAATGAATGTGTTCCCACTGACAGCAGTAGTGAAACTCGCACACATGCTCCGGCGATAATTTGGTTTTGGGGAGCATTGCAAGTACATAAATATGAAAATGAAAGCAAAATACGATAATAATGTGCAAAGTACAATAATTTTATTTTATAGCTAGTCGAGATAAATCCTTTTATCTAATATATGTTCGAAGAGCTTCGAGAAGGTCTAAATTCCGTGAACCCTCTCTCTAGGTGAAGGAATTGATATTAATTTATCTATTCAGTTTGATAGCAAAATTTTACCTATTCAGTTTGACAGAGTAGGTAAAAAAAATGTTTTGTGGTGTTGAATGACAACTAATTACTCATTATTGGGATTTTATATCGAACTGAATGGATAGAAATAAAACAAATTAATTAAAGGTTACAGGTTAAAAAAAAAACATTAAACACATACCAGTAGTCGATGAAAAACCGGAGAATGGGCCTTCCGGCCCAGTATTATTTTGAGGGTTTGTACTTAATTGTAATCTCGCTTCACGAAGTATAACTTTGCCACTAAGAAGTTGAGACGATGGGCCCCGATCAGGGCTTACAGACCCTGCATCACTGTCATCACTCTCTTCGCTGCTCTCTTCACTGTCTGACGTCTCAGATGTCTCACCGGTCTCTGATCCACTGCTACTACTCTGATCAGATGATCGCAAGATTTTCCTGCTTGATTGCAATAAATGTCTACCTGCTCTACCATTGCTCACAGAATCGTTCGATTTTTCAGATGCCAAATCAGATATAGAACTGTTAGCGCTAGAATTATCGTCTCTTTCAAAATCTTGATCAAGCTTCTTGACATCATTAACAAATGTATCTTGAAAAGAAATAGCCTGATTCGGTAAGTTAGAAGTAAAAAGACTACCTGTCTTCTCTTTAAATAGACTTGACGATGAATGACCTAAATTTGTCACTTTATCATTGTTTTTCCCATCAACTCCATCGCTGCTGTTAGTTGAGCTGTCACATGTTTCATAGGCCTCATCCTGTGCATTACTTGCATCACTGGATAAATTCTTGAATATTACTTTAAGTTTAGGTTTCTTCAGAAATTTAGTACTCGAGACTGCTGTTAGATTTGGAGCTATTGCACTTTCTTCATTGTCTATAAACCTCTTGTTGGGCTTTATAACACGTGATGAATGAGCACTTCGCACAGGCAAAATAAACTTTCTTCCTAAACTATTCCCATCTTTGTCTAGACTCTGAATTGGCGGTGGCGAGATGCAGCGACTTTCTGTCAGTTGTGAAAATTTAACTGAAGTTTTGACAGATGGAGTTTGGGCATTCTTGACATAAGTGTCATGAAAGTCTCCAGATAATTTAGAACTTAGGTCAGTCAATTTTGCCGGTTTGACAATACTGTGAAAAACGGAGTGTTCGCTAGGTTTTAAAGCAGATTTTTTCTTTATAATCGAAACAAGAGGTGCATGAGACTTGAGTGGCACTTTTTTAACAATATTAAAACTGTCATCACAACTTTCAACGGTACCAAATGTGACTGTCTTCTTGACAGGCGGTGTCTGTTTACATTTTTCACTTTTCACAATCTCCATTTTCTGTTGTGATCTCGTTGTTCTAACGTTTACTTTAGTCCCTGAAGATTCTTCGGATTCTTTTGATGGATCCAAATTTTTATCTGTACCTAAATTTACAGTACTTTCACAAATTAATCTTTCTTGCTCTTTGCATTTCAAATCTTCTTTCGCCTCCTCTTCCTGTAAACCGCGCAATTTACGTTAATTAATATACTAGAAACAATAATGGAATCCATAATAAGACGAAATAAGTAAAGATTTGCACAAAAATAAAAACACCAAAACACAAGCAGAGATTTTATACGTTGTTGACAAGAGATGTACAACAAATGTCAAACAGAATGTTCAAGGATTTCTTTGCGTCGTAGGGCAGTAGAGCTGTACGAGTATAAGTATGATAATTTACATCAAACTTATAAAAACAATCAATTAACGTTATGTAATAGGGTACAAATATTGCCATAATATACGTAGATAAACGCAAAGAAACCAACCCAGAATTAATTTTACCTGTGTCTCTTCAGAAATAGTAGCATCTTTGCTGCTAGTGTCGTCATTACAACTCCCGGAAAGGTTTTCGGAAACATTGTCATTTACAATCCCGCCGGATAAAACACTAATACGCTTTCTATTATGAAATTTAAATGGTTTACCAGGGAATCTTGACCTTCCCATTTTATTTTATTATAAACGACACTTAGCGTGTTCCCACTGAAGGCAGTAGTGAAACTCGCGCGCATGCTCCGGACCGCGCGTGGAGTTGTAACGCTATTTGACTCATTTACGCAATGTGTACACCACATCAAATTACGACGTAATTCAACCACTGAAGATTATTCACAACACTTTTTTAATAATTATTACATTAGAAGAAAATAATATTTAATATTACGCTATTAGTACAGTTTCAATATAATCTAAAACGGTTCAACCAGCAAATTGTGAATATCGATACATGTCTGTTGAAACTTCTTGAATGTTTGACATCTTTATAATGATGCGAAACAAAGAGAATGTCACAACTGTCAATTTAACGTAACACACTTCTCTCATACACTATTGTTTCAATATTAATACTTAATAATCACAAATTATATTTAATAAGATAATAATTAGCAACGCCATAGTTTAGGCGGTACATTAATCGTGTACTGGTAGCCGACAGTCGTAGATGTTTAGCAAGGCCACGGTGTGAACGACACCTGGCCAGCCAGTTAGCCAGAGGGCCAGTTATGGATTTTAAACCAATCGCATTACAAAACGGTGTTAATGTGAACCAATACGAAAACAAATATATCATGGCACGCCGCGCGATTAATCAACGTGCACACATTTCGTGACAAATAACAATCGTGTTAGTGTTGTAAATATTGTGATGAATTGTGTGTACCTATATAATTTAAAAATTGCATATCTGTATTGCAATATTTAAAATGTTTTGCTTTTCATAAACAATGGCTCAAAGGTAAACATAAATATAAACAATACATTTTACGATTTTGTGTCTACCTCCAAAATAAAAAAAAATATGATGGACACACAATATTATGAATGAATTTACCGTAACATTTTGTTTATTATGGTTTCATAGTTGCAAAAGTATATCTATCAAATTTTTAAAAAAAATTAGTATTTGTTGCATTTTACTATTAACTATACTACGTTTCAAATAGAAAGTAAGATTTGAAATATTTTACGTTTTTATTCATCTCGTTGGTCTATTCAAATCATTTTTTTTCCAATGTCAATTTAATTGTTTATTTTTATCTTGGAAAAATGTCTTGACGTGACTCAGTCAAAAATGTCTCATACCTAATGATAAGAATATAAAGATTGGGTAGGTATCCATACATATGAAATAGGGAAGGAGATTACAGCATTGAACATTATATGTTATACACGTAAGTTTGTACACACAACTCAACATTGAACCCTAAATTTCTGCCGCCCCGATCATGCGTAAAGGGCGAAGGGAAGGGATGCTACGAGAGGGAAGAGGAATTGTAGGTGTTTGACCCCTAAACATACGTATAAATAATTATATCACTTTATGTTGTATTTACTAAATACACTTTAAGTAAAATCAATGAAAGTAACATAAGAACTTTTAACATACACTGACCTCTAGTGCACGATATCTCACTTTATATGAACTTCGTGAAAGATTTTCCTGAAATGGTTCGTGTAGTTTACTATAACATTCATTCATACGCGCACTACAATAGTAATAGATTTCTAATTTACACAAATTATCACCAGGAACAAATAATTTTCACATCAATATAATATAAACAAACACGATTTAACACTGTATTTACTATTAGTTTGAATTTTAAAAAGCTAAACAAATAGTAAGATGTAATAGTGCGCCGGTACGGTAGTGCTTCGCTCGAGTTGTATTGTGGTAATACTGACTGACTGACGATTTCACGTCGGGCGCATGGCGCATGGGTGCCGATGTAAATATAAAATTGCAGCGTCTCCTCTGACACATCGGCCCCTATTTTTTTCATTTCTATACACTTTTATAAGCAACAATATGTATAGTTAGACACATTCAGCGGTGAATTTTGTCCTTTATCCGATAGGTATTAAATTTTTCATTTATACCTTTCATTGTAAATTTATTTTATAACATAGTCTTAATACGTTAAATGATCATTTACTATGCACTATATATAAAATATACGTATTTACAAATGCAATAAGCACACGCGTATTATATTGATCGACGCGAAGTTCAAGATGTAAAGTATCTCGAGGTGTACTAATGCCGCTTAGGACTGAAGTTTAGTTATCGTTGGTTATTGCATTGTAACCGAAATGTTCATCAGCAGGTAGAATTTTTTTTGCCACAGCCGATACGTGTAGGCGGGCATTATATGTATAAATAATATGAAAGATATAAAATGTTTGCTTGTGTGAATCAGAAGGGTGACTAGAGGCTAAATTTAAATGTAATTCGTTGAACCTGCTTTGTTTACGATTCGTTTATTTTTTCTCTTGGTAAGCGCAATAATTACTTTTGCAATTATTTTAAACAGGCTTGAAGCAATTGCAATTTTCATAAAATCGAGTTATATTTTTTTCATTAAACGGCTAACTTAATATATAGTTACATTTAAAACATATTAAATAGCTTTAATTGATTGCAATCATTCATACCTATATCATTTCAAAGTAGGTTCTCACATTTTAAGAAATAACAGAATACAAAAATTGTAAATGTTTGTTTATGATTAATAAAATTAATAAAAATTATTAAAAAACTATATTGATTAATTGAACACTATGATTTACAATCGTTATCACTAGAAATGCATATGAATTAAATAAATATACTTTTGAGCACAAGATTTCGAAATTAGGAACAATAAATATTTTTTGTGTTATAGTGTATTATTTTATTTTCATCACACTTTTGTTTGATGTAGTAAATATGAATTTTTTGATGTGTAACAATTTTCGTTAACGTATTCGTTCTTTCGTTAAGTTTGAGGCAGTATTTCAAAAGTTACTTCCGATTTGAATTGGCGCGAAATGAAATTGGCGGGAAATCATTAGTACTCATGTTGATGTAGTTAGTTTAAGATATAAATAAGGTTAAAATTAATAGTTAAATATTAATTTTGTTCCAGTTATATTTATGTATTTTAATGTATACAGTTGATGCATGTGGCTGACTTATTGCTACGAGAGTAATATCTTACAGTCAGCCAGAACACCAGTCCCGTTCTGGTCGACGAGCGGCTGGGAATCAAATCCGGATCCCCGCGGTACGGTGTACATGTTTTTGTATCGTTTATAAATTTAATTATTTTTTTACAGTTATATTGACCTTCACATAAACTTTAATACCTTTTCTTTGTTATATAGATATTTAAACATGTAAGTTACTTGATAGTTAAAAAAATAAAATTTATAGTCGCTAATTGAATTATGAGAGGTCGAGACACATTTCCATAAATTATATATCATTAGAAATATACACTCATTTTCTATAAAAGGCTGGATTTGAATACAAAACGTCGTTATGAGTCGTCAAAGTTAAGAAGAATCGTGAAATAGGCATATTTTGGGATGACTAATTTCAACCATTGCGTTAATTTATAATAAAAAAATCACGTTCAGTATATCCAGAATATATTTAAGTTAAACGTAGCAAAATGTTATTATCTTTTAAATTTAATTCATAAACACGAATTGAAATCACCTAAAATTACGCTTTGAACTGTCGTATAAGAATATATGAAAAGATTAAACGAAATTGACATAACATATTTGCAGGAATCCATAGTTAGTCGAGTGCCAATGCTCGCATAAGCAGGTTGAAGTGGACGTTCTATATTCATTAGACTTTCTAAATTTATATATTATACAGGATTCTGTTTGGTAAGAACCCACGTTCTTTGTCATTGTATTATTAATATGATGTAACATTTCTGCATATTTTTTGTACCAAAAGACTTATGTAGTACAATTGACCTTTCATATTTAACAAAAATAAAACTGCGAGTAAACATATAATCGTTTATGTAGTCTATAAACATAGTTTGATCTATAATTAGGTTATATATATATATATATATATATATATATATATATATATATATATATATATATATATATATATATATATATATATATATCATACATACATTAGACTCTTAAAAAGCTGTGGTATTATTATAAAATACGCAAGTATAATGCCTGAGTTTCGAAACATTGATGTAATATAGGCGTAAGATGCAAATTGGTATATTGTTGTGTATAATATAAAAATTACTAAAATATATAATTATTTTTATTCTGTGGAATTTATTTCAGGAGAATATTAGGGTGAATTTCCAAAACTTGTCTTCCACCTGTTGACACAGTTTTCACGCCTCTTTCCTGATTCTATATACTAGATTTTTCTTTTTTCTTATAATATTGCGCTTTTCTTTTTCAATGACATATAGACCTGCTACTATAGATATTTGTTTTTATTATTTCAGATGTGGTGTCCACGTATAACAATGATGAATAGACGTGGTCGAAGAATAATAGACTTTTTTTTTCTTTCCACCCACTTAACTGAATTTCTCTTCCCGGAGGTTTGAATTGCAAACTGACACACATCTTTATTATTTGTGATATATTTAAAAGATTCTTCACAACATTTAATTTGAAATGCCGTTTTATGGTATAAACTTTACTTTGAAAAGTTCATAGGGTAGACTGGGTACGGTTGTGCCAGGGTACGGTAGTGACAGTCGTCATATTATCGAAACTATAGGGAATAGCGGGGGACGTGCAAGGGGAGAGAGGAGCGGCTTGCATGTCTGAACCTGTGTCACAGTGTCGCGCCATCCACCACGCGGTGTGTACGTGAGCAGGGGCCAATTTTGATTTTTGACCATCAAAAGTAAGTTTTTTTGTTCATTTTTATTTCGTAATTGCAGTTACATTTATACTGATAGAGTATTGAGTGTTATTCATCGATATAAGTCGACTATTAGCAGTTAAATATCAGTAATTACATTTATTGTAGGTTGTTTTGTTTTGACGCCGTGATTGTTTTTTTGTGAAAATGACCTCTGGGTACAATTGTGACATTTTTACCGGGTACGGTTGTGACATATGTAAAATCTGTTGTTTTTTGTTTTAGATGCCTAGAAAACGGGTGAGAAAGACTGAAAGAGGACAGAGTAACTTGTCTCAGTATGAAGATGCTTATAATGAAATGAAACGCGGGACTTCATTGCGCAGAGCTGCAGAAATGTACGATGTTAATCGCATGTCTCTGTTCAGGTATGTTCGTAAACGCGATGCCATCCCAGAAGGTGAAAACCGTAGTATTAGCATGGGGTATGTCGCACACAATAGAGTGTTTTCGGAACAACAAGAGCAGCAGTTGTCAAAATACTTACAGCGTTGCGCAGATATTTATTTCGGACTTGCTCCTAAGGAGGTGCGGAAGTTGGCTTTTGAGCTTGCAACTGAATATAACCTAAGGCCACCTGTTACTTGGGCTGAGAATGAGATGGCCGGCGAAGAACGGTTCCGTTCATTCCTGAATAGAAATCCTTATATGTCTGTTCGAGTAGCTCAAGCTACCAGCCTTTCTAGGTTAACAAGCTTCAATCGCACAAATGTGGAAGCTTTTTACGACAACTTGCAAGTCGTTATGGACAGGCATACTTACGAGCCACAAGATATCTACAATGTAGATGAAACAGGCGTCACTACGGTCCAAAGACCTGATAAAGTTGTTGCAAGACGTGGCACACGGCAAGTGGGAGCAGTTACTTCCGCTGAACGGGACACGTGACGGTAGCTTTTGCGGTGAATGCTTTGGGAAATTGCATGCCTCCGTTTTTTATTTTCCCTCGTGTTCGTTACCAAGACCACTTTGTGAGGGACGGACCAGTCGGATTTGTTGGGGCTGCAAACCCCTCCGGCTGGATGCAAGATGGATCCTTCTTGGAGTTCCTTAAACATTTTAAGAAATTTTCTAACGCATCACTAACTCACAGAGTTTTACCGGTGCTTGATAATCATTCATCGCACATTCATATTAACACATTAGATTACAGTAAAGAAAACGGGATAACATTGCTTTCATTTCCGCCACATTGCTTCCATAAGCTTCAGCCTTTCGACCGGTCTTTCTTCGGACCTTTTAAAAAGCCTATAAACACTCGAATGGATGAGAAGCCACCCTGGTAAAACAATGACAATCTACGCTATACCAGGTATCATAAAAATTGCTATGCCTCTGGCTCTCACACAGGCGAACATTCAGGCTGGTTTTACCAAATCTGGGATTTATCCATACAACCGTAATCTATTCGGAGAAATAGATTTTGCCCCGTCTTTCGTAACCAACCGTCCAAATCCTAACACCGAAGAGAACGTTCCTGCAGCTTCATCTACATTAACAAGTAGACAAAACCCTGATGCTGAAGGCAGTATTTCTGCAGCACCATCTCCTAGAAGAACTAGACCAAACCCTGAAAATGATGCTCCTGCCACACCAGACACTGAAGAGAATTCCCCTGTTCCATCATCATCTGAAATAGGCAGACCAATCCCTGACACTCAAGAGGATGCTCATGCAGTACCTAGTGGAGAAAATTTTGCAGCTGACAACTTCGATCTTAATAATAAAACTCCACCACTTTCACCTTCTATATTGAATAATACATCAAGCCAAAATTTTAGCAATGTCGAGCCATCTACATCAGCCATAACAGCAGTTTTTTCGCCTGAAATTGTTCGGCCCTTTCCAAAGGCTTCCCAAAGAATGACTCGAGGACCCAGAACCAAGAAGTCGACCATTTACACCGACACGCCTGAAAAAGAGGCAATCAGGCAAGAACATGACGCAAAAGAAAAACGCTTGAAGGCAAAGCGCATCAAGAAAAATTTTAATGGGCCGAAAGGAAAAGGAAAAGGCAAAACAACAAAAAGGAAAACGTCGCCATCGATATCTTCAGATGAAGAAGAATATTTTTGTTTGGTCTGCGTTGGTCCATATTCCGAAAGTAGGCTTGGCGAAAAGTGGATTAAATGTCAAGGAAAGTGTAACCTTTGGGCCCATGTAGACTGCACAGATGTCAGTCGCTATTATATTTGTCATAACTGTGATGAGTCGGAATAAAAGTCCTATGAGCCGGAATAAAAGTGTTCATTAAAGTGTTTTGATTATATAGAGTATTTTTGTTATGAGTCTTAATAAAAGTGTTAATTAAAGTGTTTTGTGATTATTTTAGAGTATTTTTATTTTGTTTGGTGATCATTTTACAGTATTTTCATAATGTCACTATTGACCCCCAGTACTGTCACAACCGCCCCTGGGGTGTGGTCGGTTGTGACAATTTCCCTTTTCTTTTTAAATAGATTTTATGAAGTAACCATTTTGTTTAGACATATAACTTAAATATTTACACGTTAACCAATGAATAAACTACATTATAATACAGTTTTTGTTCAGATTAGTAGCATAATTAAAGAATTAGCAGCGATCAAATGAAAATTGTCACAACCGTACCCAGTCTACCCTACGATGATCACAAGGAAAGAATAAAATCAACCAAGCCGCAGTTTCAAGTTTTATGTCGTTTTCTCTGGCTTTAATAATTCAGAAATCCTATCAAATACTGAATATTCGAAATATATCTTGGCAGCGTTTTATCTTTGTAATCACATTTATTCTTAATCATAATTATATCTTTTTAAAATGTTTTCATATATTCTTTTGTATCAAAAGATTTGCATAATAAAATTAATCTTGTATATGTACACCTTGTTTCAAAAATATAAAATTTTGATTATGCTTATATTAGTATAAGTAATCTATAAAACATAAATCTATATCAAGTTTGATCATCACTTTGCTTATATCTGCAAATTATTTTTCATTATTTTTGGTATTATGGAAATAATTCTATTTTTCTTAGTGAATTTTTAAGCAAGCTACGTTTTCACAATTTTTTAAGATTTCATGTTTAATTATTAAAATTTATATTTTATTTCGTATTAATTTTTGTGAGTTAAAAAACTAACCGCTTATCACGAAAGTCAAGATGTAATAAACCTGAACAGTGAAATATAATAAACCTAAACAGACAAAATGGGAAGTACGATAAATTCAAATTACCTTTTACATTACTCTTCGTTTGTTTTCTGCTTTGGGTTAGTTAATTATTTACATATTTTTCTATATTTTTCGAATGAAATAAATATATTAGACAATTTAGAAAATTAATTGGATATTACTGAAAATAGCTAAGTGTAAATGTTGAGTATTGAAACATGGGTGTAAATAACACGTGAGTTATGAATTATAGATTTAATGCGTTGTGTTGGATGCGTATGTAATGAATTTATAGATTTAATGCGTTTCAATATCTTTAATTTCAATATCACTAAAATAGGTAATCACTTTTAATTAGTTAAAATACTTTTACGAAATTATTGGATATTAAGATACATGTTATCGTATGTAGTCCACGTAATACAGTTAAAGTTAAATATTTATTGTTGAGAACGGCGGCTAATTTTACGGTTCGTCATTGGAAGCAACAAGTATTAGGTTTAGAGGAAAAAAATAAATATTTTTCTGACGATATTGAAATTGGTCACGTATTTGACGACAATACGAATTGTATTCAAAAGTTTTGTTCACCAGATATTTGAGCAAAGCTGAATAATAAACATTTTATGACACAAAATATGTGAAAATTCACTTGTACGGATTTCAACACTTTTTTAAAAGAAAGGAAAATGTATGAATGTACTCCACATACGGGGCACTTTCATATATGTCATGGGACAGATTCATAGATGTGAAAAAATATTAAAGTTACATATGAAGCGTTTGTTTATTTGTCAAAAGTAAAGTATCAAAACCCAATATTTACGAAAACAAGAACAAAAATAAGTCTTATTCACAAAATAAAATACTTTAAGGATCTAACTTACGTAATCATATAATAATAAGAGAATAGCACAGATATTGTTTTTTTATTGTACCGAAGACGTTTAAGTTAACAGTCTTTCTGATCAGTCATATTGTTATCTCAATACTTATTTCTTAATTTAGTTGTATTTTCAATAATTAACAATTAAAAAAGTATCACAATCAACATGAGGAATCACCAATATTAAAAAATAATTAACTTGAATAGAAATATCTGTTAGGCTACATTTTCGGTGGACAGCGGAGCGGCAGCGAACAGCGGAGGCGATATGTACTTCCAATACAATTCGTATGGCATGTTAAATCGATTTGTTGTTATTAATCCGTTTAATTTAGAATAATGAAATGTGCCTCCATCACTCTGTTTACCGTGTCCACCAACTTGAATAATAATATTTTTTTATTACCGTCGACAACTGCTTGAACTACAACCTTAAAAAATTGTTTATAGTATATTCTGATATTGATTTAGCAGGATTTTTAATACGGAAATGTTTTCCGTCTGTGGCACCGACATAATTTGGAAACTGCCACTGATTGTAAAATTCTTCCGCTACATTCTTTAAATCTTCCATAATTGGTCGAGGCATATTTATTAATTTTGACCAAATAGCTTGACACGTGTCATACACTATTTGTGAAATGGCGCAAGGAGCCATCCGAAAGGAATGGAATATAGATCTGTAGGCCAAACCAGTGGAGAGAAATCTGTAACAAATAACGTGTTTTTCTTATCTTTTTCAGTCGACAAAGACAGAAGTCGACAGTCGATTAGGTATCGAAAAGAACTGAAGAAGATTCTTCAACCACGTTCTGGAGATCCTGGTAGTGAATTTAAATCGACATGGAAACATTTTCAAATTATGTCCTTCATGTGCGACCAAGTACTACCCACTCCAAGTGAGTCAAACATTGGTACAGCTGAACTATCAAGCGATGACGATGACGATGACGAAACTCAAGAGAGTTTTCGTTCAACACCTCAAATTCTGTCTCCAGAAACTGTTAGATCTCCTACTCCTTCTGGTGTTGATTCTCTTACTCTTTCTGGATCATCGTCTCCGGTCAGTCGAAAAAGAAAAATTATACACGACCTACGTGTAGAATTTTTAAATATAGAGAGAAGGATACTGATGATCCATGCAAAAGGACAAAGAGAACAACTTGAAAGATCAAAAAATCGCCAAAGGGAAGATGATGATGAGGACTATCATTACCTAATGACATTACTGTCTCAAATGAAAAAAAAATACGTCTGCACAAAAATTTCGTGTGAGGAATAAAATAAATAGTATTATGTTAGCTAAATTTGAACAACACAACCAATATACGGATCCTTATTGGTATGGATATGATACGCAACAATAAACTCTTTTAATTTCACAAATTAAGAATTTGTTTGATAGTTGATTAATATCTACTTAAATAAATAAAAAAAACATAATCAAGTAAGTTTCTTTTATTTACTAACTGTGGTGTGATCAAAAGCTTATCCTCTGGTAAAATTAAATTCTTCTTAAAATTAGTTTTTAATTTGGTTACGTCATTTTTAATAATCTCCAAAATATAATCAAAAACTTTTTAAAATAACACTTTCTTAAATCTTCATAAATATTATTAAATTCTCCGGGTCTTTGGTCTTCAAAGAATTTGAGAGTTTCACTCCTCGGAAACGTCATATCCTATGCCAGTAAGGTATTCGCATCTGATATTTTTGAAAATATTATTATCTTTGCGATGGACACTGTCGTCTATAGTAAATATCGATTTGTACTGGCGACTGGCGTGCGATTCCGCCTATGCTCCCGCCGTCTACCGAAAATACAGCTAGCGTTCCGTTGCGTATTTTATTCCGCTCCCTCTCGCCGTTGCTCATCGAATATGCAGCCGTAATATTTAATGCACATTATAAAAAGAAAGATCTTTGTTGAAACTGAAAATATTGGCTGTTCTAGCTGTCTTAGCCGATTTGGGATCCGGTAATACCATAACTAATCTGACAGATCTATTGATCTCTCATCTTTGACATCTGGAAAGACACACTTCATAGAAGATCCTGGTTTCTTCATTAAAAATGAAATCATTACTTCCGTTAAACTATAGTGTTTGATGACTTGTCCGACGCAGCATAGAACAGATTTCTTTTCTAGGAATTTTACAAGCACAAAAGAACCATCTTTTAGATTTTCAGGGTTGATAGGCTCTTCGGGATCATCTTCTTCTTGGTTTTCTTCAAAAATGTCGAAAGGTGATGCAGAATTTTCTTTTAGACTGATACCGGTTTCGATGTCACTACAATTTTTTTTCAATCTCTTTAGTTTTTTTTGTTTGCTTGATTTTCCATAATTTTCTTTTATCAAGCTCAAAGCCTGCTTCATTTCTCTTGCTTTACTTTTTCGATCTTTTTCTGGTCTTTGCTCTTTTCCAATTCTGTTTTTTCGGGCGTGTCCGTGTAAATTCTAGATTTTCCAAGTGATCAACCTTTCTTTGTTTGTGTGCGCTTTGAAGTTTCGGCAGAGGTCTTATCTTTTCTGGCGTTTTCAATACTTTCGAAATCGATGATACAGGATTATCAAGATCAATCAATGTGGATTCAAGATCCCGTGGAAGCAATGAAAGTGAAACATCTCAGGACAAAGGCGAAAGTGTTCGAGTAGAAACGTAGTCAAATTCAGCATCAAATATAACAAAATTATCACTAGTTGTTGCAAGTTCATCACCGCCTATGCTTTCGTTAGGATTTATTATAGGGTTTGAATGGTACACCTGAACCGGCGCAAAATCATCTTCACTGAAACTCAACTTATTAAAGGGCCATATTCCTGTTTTTTCATAAGCACTGGTAATATTTCCACCATTGAGTGATTCCCAAAAAGGTATCTTTGCAAGTTTTGGAATGTTATAAATATTGAGTGTCTTTCCGGTGTTGGACACGTGCCAATCATTGAATGTTATTTTTAGTTTCGACTTGAAAGGTCCAATTACTCCAACATCTAATGGTTGAAGGCGGTGAGTCGTGTACGGTTTAAATGAAAGGTGGACAATCCCATTGTCACAGCAGTAGTTAATTGCATCAATACAAATGTGACTTTCGTGGTTATCACATAAAAACAATACAGGGTTTTTTTTCGAACATAAGATAAACCTCTGAATGTGTTTTAGAACATCAATAAAAATGCTTGAACTTATCCAATCGCTTCTCGTGGCACCCAAAGAGCCTTCTAGAGCATCTTCTAAGAAGTGGTCATTAAAATGTACACGAGGGAAGACAAATAATAATGGTATTGTGTTTCCACTTGCTGATATTTTACCACCAAATGTGACAAGCTCTTCTCTTTCGGCAGACACTATTTGACCAATCTGCTTTTGACTTTGTCAGCTTTTGTCAGCCATGATATTAGATGTGCTCAGTACAGTTGAGATACCAGATTTATCTAAGTTAAAAATCTGATTGGCAGAAAAATTGTATCTACTGTATATATTCTCAAGATTTTGACAGAAATCATTCACTGCTGTCTTGTCAAAACCGAATGATCTGGCAACACTTATGTTTCAGGTTTACGTAAACTTAAATTTGTATGACGTTTTCGGAAACTTGCCAACCAGTCTGCTCCCGCAATCTTGTTTTTATCCCAACTTTCAAGAAATTTAATCTCATTGGTATTAGCAAATTCATATGCCAGTCTTTTAACCAGAATACATGTAAGTCCGTAGTTCGTCTTAGAACATTTTAAAACATATTTATTCAAAAGATCCTCTTCTTCTATTGTGAAACCTTGCTGCGATGCAAATTGAGATTCGAAAACACGATTTTCGTTGCCAAGGGCTTACGTTTTGCATACTTTTTCGATACGGCTTTGTAGTGTTTGTGCATTAACTCTATATTTGGCAGCAGATTTTCGAAGAGATAGTTTATATTCTAAAATTTCAGTAATAGCTGGTAACATTGTCTCTTCGTTAACCTCACCACTCCTCGTTCTGCAAATCAAAATTATAAACATCACTACAATGAAACAAAACAATGGGGCACATTCATATAGTATCAATATGCCCCGTACATTTTTGTATGAACTCAACAGAATGAAAACTAAATATTGCCAAAAAAAGTCAGCCATATATAGAATTATCTAAATGTGAATTCGCGAAGTTAACCTTATTATCTTTAAAATAAAATAGTACTTATTAATCTCGGGATATGTAATTGATCAGGAGAGAAGTTCAAAATGAGGTTATGAAGTTACTTATGTATAGCCGAATAACACAGACACACGTCTCCAACCGACTGCTGTCAAATTCCGTCAGCAACCACGGATATAAATAAGCAACGCATACACATAAACATCACTCTGTTGATGTGTGCCTATCTCCAGATATGTCTAGTGTATGAAGGTACCCCTTGTATGAATCTACCCCACTTTCCTCTAGTAAAAAAGGGAAAAACGGAACTCTTAAAAGATCACTTATGTGTTCATTCGTCTGTTCGTCTATTACAGCAATTTGTCTTATAAACGGTTCCATGTAGAAATTGGAAAATTGGCACAGTGAAAGTTTGTATATTAATCCTTATATATATATATATATATATATATATATATATATATATATATATGTGTGTGTATATATATATATATATATATATGAATAGCTAATAACGCTTAAAATATTTATTTAGAAATATTGGGCTCAAATTGTACATTAATTTTTTTTAAGTTCATGTGCTTGTGGGTCATCGATTTCAAGCATCATTTGTATGGATTCTAAAAGTATTCTTTTTAGTACTTTATACTCATAGTTTTTGAGACATTTTGGATATTTTGACTCTAAAAAACATACGCTTGAGGTCGAGTTTAATCGTTGACCGAGTTCCAGTATTTAGGTGTTACGGCTAAACTTACTAACCTATTCTTACTAACAGAAGTGATTGAATTTTATACGATGAAGGGACGTAGAAAGTAGATACTAATCATACCTTGATAATTTTTACGATATTGTTTGAAGTGTCTGCCTGGGTTAATACATATAACTTTCGATAAATTGATTGACGAACAACGAATCAATAATAATTCTGATCAACAATAAAGCGTTAATTGGTTAATTTTTTCATTTCAAAACCTCTCTCAAGTATGTGCATGTCGTATTGTATAAGTAGGCTTTTTGTCGATTTAAGTATTGTTTGAAGTGCTGCCTGGATTAATACATATAGGCTTTGATAAATTGATTGCCGATCAACAAAACAACATCAGTTCTGATCAACAGTAAAGCCTATATTGTTAATTTTTTCTTCACAATCGCTATCAGGTATGCGCATGTCGTATACGTAGTGTTGCCGTAGGTCCCGGTACACCGGGACATGTTTTGGTGTGAAGAGTTGTGCACCGTGACCCGGTGAGTAATTCCGTTATCCCGGTTTGTAAAATTATAGTACCAACCTACGATGAAAATTGGTACGCAGTCGCGGAGAACTGTGATAAACTACCCCCGCCCGCACCGCACCTCCATGCCCGCATTTGCCGTTCCGCTCGCGGCGTATTCTTTTTAGTTGGCAACCTGCTTGCGTTGCGGTCAGTCGGATTACCTCTTTTTACTACGACTATATTGTGATAATTCGTTTGGTAACTCTTTTTCTGACAATTATACTAAATAATGGTCGTATATCAAAAAGGGAAGAAACGATCACGATACTTTGTTTAAGATTTTATATAAGATTTTATATTCATGGCAGTAAGTCGAGTATCAAAGACCATATTCAAAGCAAATCACATGTTCAAATTATCAGTTGTATCAACATCTAAAGAAATACCGTAATTTATGATTAAATAAACTTCCTGCGAAGATAAGTTGATATGCGCTGCCGAACAGACTACTGCTTGCAAAGTTGTCAAGCACCACCTATCATTCAGCTCTTTAGACCGTACGACAAAATTCAATGCAGTCATGTATCCGGATTCTAGTATCGCTGCAAAACAATAAACTGCAAGAACCAAAGCTACTGCAATAGTCAAACACATTTTAGCTCTAAACTTCATTGTGAAAATTAAAGTAGAAACAGCAAAAGTTCCATGTTAAGGGATATCGTCGTATTCCAGCAGTCATAAAGTTGAAAACATGTTTCCATTTTTAATACAATATTTTACGGAAACGGAAAGATTGAAAATTAGATTATTAAAACTAGGCACATTGCCAAAGGAAACATGTTACATGGACACAGTTATTTCATACCGTTAAATCGTTACAGAATTAAAATATCCCAATACAAAGAATTGCCTTCAGCGCTTATAGCATAAACGCAAACATTGGGGGACGAGAAATACGTGGAGTAGATAATGGTTTCTTTAAAATAAAAGAAATGTTGTCCAAATATATGAAAGGAATTGGTTGCCCAGCTCACATACTCCACAATACAGCTTCTACTGCCACTAATGTTCTGACTATCGATGTGGACACCACATCCACTCATATTGTACTGAAAGTTTACAAGTATTTTTCTATATTTACTGTAGAAGTCGACCGTCTTGAAGAGTTTTGTGAATATGCAGAAGTGGCTTATAACAATATACTCTCTCATTCCAAAAGTCAATGGCTTTCACTACTTCCAGCTGTCGAACGATTACTAAAGCCGTAAGTGTCATTAAACGATTTTTTGTAGCTGAAGAAAGGACCTCAAAAGCTATAGTCGATTACTTTTCTAATCGTTTATCAGAAATTTACACTATTTTTGTCATTCAAGCATTTCTTGCACAGTCAAGCATTTCTTACTCAAAAGTAAATTAAAAAGATTGAAAAATCTGTTATTACTATCATTAAAGTGAAGAGTATTCTAGGGAATACAGGTCAAATATTGAGAGACAGATTACAAAATCAGTATTTACGAAACCAAATCAGACAACTGTGTAACAAACTTAAGAATGACGGTACAATGAATACAAGTTAATCAGAAACATTTAGCCAAGAGACTCGAGATTTCTTCAGCACTGTCATCGGTTATCTCGAACAGTGGATTGAACAAATGATACATTTTGATGTTTTTGCTTGGGTGACTTTAAGCGATGTTCCCCAATAAAAAAAACTATAAAATATTTAAATCGAAAAGGTATAGTGGTTGACGATTCACTGTATGAAGAGTATATGTACTTACAATTATTTATTGAATGTGAAATGTCTGATGAATGGAAAACAAAAGACATGCAAGAAAAGTGGATACCTTTTAAGAAAAAACAGGAGAACAAGAAAGAAAAGAAAATTGTGCCAATATCCCTTTCCAATCCCAGGCCATAATGCTCACGTGGAACGAGTGTTTTCGTTGATCTCATCGCAATGAACAAAAGAACGTAGTTCACTAAAAGTGTGCACAATGGAAAGCATCATTCAATGAATATATAATTAGAAAATAACATGCATAGAATTTTCTAAGGTTTATCTAAATTCCAATCGTAAAAAAAGACTGATTTAGCTAGTATTTTCATTAATTTCTATAATAAATATATAAATGACAAATTATTAGAAGAGTTTTAGAATTATCGCCATGACATCTCCAAATGTTCCGGTCGACTTTCTAACATTTATGGCAGGCCTACTTATACGGGTAAGTTTGATTTCTTTGTCGATCTAAGTATTATACATACACTTGTCATATCTACGTGATCGACTGAACGCCGTGCATGTGTAGCACGACAAAACGGAAACATTTTGGCGGTGATCTCCTTAGGAAGATGAAATATCTTATCAAAAGTCATTGACTTTATATTATATAAAGAAGTTATACACCTCTAAACGAACAAACAAGTGGGTTCAGATAGCGCTCACACGTGGACTGCAAAGATCTTCGTGTCTACGAAGTATAAAAAAGCATTTATACAAAAGAGATTCTTGCGGCTTAGACAAAAAATTTCATCTTTTAGACGATCTCATTTAGAGAGCTAATGACATGTAACATGCACAGCACAAGTGACAACTGAATCGATATTCAGATAAACTATTCAACAAATTACTATGTGTTGACTTTATAACTTTAAATTTATGGTGGCACTTGAGGAAATAATTCAATTTATATTACATTTTTGGAGAAAATAGTTTTTACCGTTGCATTCAACGCTTACCTTGAAACTCCCTCACAGATATGCTCCTAAGTTAAAATTAATGTATTCACAGATTACATACTGAAATATTAAACTTACTTCTTTTAATGTCATTAATAATGACATTATTTTTGTAAAAAAATTATAACAATAATTATTACGTTGTCAAAATTTAAAACACAATATAATAGGTTAATATTATTACGATATTATTGGTCAACCTCGGCATATGCACAAATCGCATATGTTTCTATACTTCATTCAATTTGAAAAGAGAATATTTATAAACAATCAGATTTCTCTCAGGAGAGAACGAACGCTATATAATCAAAGATAAAGATAAAGATAACAATCAGATTTGACAGTTCACCTTACACCTTACAGTAAACCTTTTTCTTACATTAACGTTAGTAATTTAATGTGTATTTATTTAGTATTTGTGATTAAAAATACATTTTTTATTTGTGTGCATATTTACACTGCATACATACGTAACTTATTACCCTATATTAGGTTATATTTTATACGTAAGAGAAATTCAGATAAATAAAATGAAGTGTCTCGAACAATTTATAAGGATTCCTGTTACATAAAAAACATATAATAAAATAATACCAAGAATTTCGAAATAGTAATTTTTAAAAATTTAATTAAATGTTAAGTTATACAGAAAATTATTCCAAAGTAATCACAAATACCTAATTTTTCAGTAATCATTAAAATATTTTTTTAAAAACGAACTAATGTATAAAAATATACGAAATACAATAATATTTCACAAATAAAATACACCGCATACATATACAATTACATCACAATGAATCT
Organism: Druceiella hillmani; assembly: GCA_039881145.1. NCBI lineage: Eukaryota > Metazoa > Arthropoda > Insecta > Lepidoptera > Hepialidae > Druceiella > Druceiella hillmani. Next base: position 12,420,064 of record JAYKKI010000047.1, on the reverse strand, counting down.
GGGCTTCACACCGATATCCAAAAATGTTGGAATGCTAGTGCCGTCGAGACCGGCCTTCTGCCGATTTATTTTTAAATTTCAAAGATTCAATTTACTTCAGATTTTTTTAGTACGTTGATATTTGATGTTGTAGTGTTAATATTTTTAAAACTTATGTTTTTATTGTTCTTCAACATTAAGATCTAATAACGATGCTCACAAAAAGACACCGCAAAAAGATACGCCTCCGAAGTATCTGACTTATACATGCTTAATTGTAAAGCTGCTTACTAACATTCGAAAACGGTCAAGGCATTCACATCTTCGTATCATATTAGTGAAAAAAGGAAAATGAAAGTAAAAATAACAAGGTTATAAAAAAAAATCGATATTAAAAATAAAAAAATTAAATTAGATTGAAGTTCTGAGAAAAAAAACGATAGAATTAGCCAGTAAACATTTTGATCCCGAAGATAATATATAGGATTGCGTGGGATGCAGCGAAAATTACTACGAGACTGAAAAAATAGAATACTGCAATGTATTTTGTGTAAATTATGGCTGCGTGAATATTGCATTCCGTTCGACACTTCTTGTAATCCTTGTAGTAAGAAAATGAAGAAACAAGAAACGGAAAAGAAAAATTTACTCAAAAAAAGAAAAAAGAAACGAAAAGGGCAAAGTGAGAGAAAAAATGACCCAGAAATTAAATGGCCATCTTATCCTTACATGAGCGGCCAACTTGTAACGGATATTAACATTAAAGCTTTTTCTAATATTTTTGAAAAGAATATGTTTAACATTAAGAATAATCTACAAGAATATACATCGAAATAAAAGTAAAAGCTCAGTTTTTTTATAAAAAACATTATCCTAAATTATTTATACTATCTTATCCTTACATGAGCGAGCGGCCAACTTATAACGGATATTAACATTAAAGCTTTTTCTAATGTTTTTGAATAAAGTATGTGTAACATTAAGAATTAATCTAGAAAAATATACATCGAAATAAGGATAAAAGCTAAGTTTTTATAAAAACATTATCCTAAATTACGTATATAATTTGTAGGCTACACTGGAAAATATTGTGGTACCAAAACTCATTTGAAAAGAAAATAACATGTCACAATGTTTGTTTAATTATCTATACGCCAAATATAACATAAGTATATCTGTATATAATGCCATCAAATCTAGAAATATAGCAGCGTAAGTTGATACGTTGTCGCTATCTCACTCTAACGCCTTATAAAATAAAAGAATAGCATATTTGCTCTAGGCTTTTTCAGCGTCGAAATTTTGATTACTTTCACGAAATGTTTGAAACGCCTGCTAATTTCGCAAAAAAATGGAGGGTTGTCCATTTTTACCGTATAAAATTTCACAATTCTTGTCAGTAAAATAATGGTGTAATACTTGTATTTATAATATTTTTTGTAGTGAAACTTGCTGAAGTTAATGTTCAAAACATTATGTGTATAGTTTTATAATACTCTAGGTGCAATACAATGAATTTTATAAATTGTCGTCAGCTAATCGTATATATATTTGCGCCAACCATATTTTAACTGTCAAATTCGATTGTTTATAAAAATTCTCTCTTGAATTTGAATGGACTATAGCTCTCAGCAGAATAAATTGGTGAACATTTCGCATGGGAAACATACCACATAGCACGCACCTGTACCAATTATAGCGCATTATTCGGCCTGAAATCGGTACAGATAATACATTTATTTTTTAGGCCTTCATCAGGCCAGTATCATTGTTTTAGCATGAAACTGTCATATATATTTCAGAATCTGATGAACTGGCATTTTTGTTCTGGTCTTGGAGTATTCTTTTCTTTCCCTTTCTTGCATCAATATATTTAGATTTCTTCTTTTTTTGGCCTTCTTTGCGGTCTTAATATTGACTCATGGCACGTTCTTTTTTTTAGCTGCCTCGCTAATTTCTTTCTAATTTAGAGCTTCCTTATTAGGGGTCCCTGTTGTAACTTTCGCATACTGTATTCGAGACACAAACACTTTTTTTTCTTATCTGTTATATTTATGGTATTACGAGGAGACGAGGAGACCCTTTCTGAGTCCCTGATGTTGACTGAATTGGATTGTTGTAAATAATAATCATTCTGTGATTAGGGAAGCTGCTGTTGCATTATTTGTTGGTGCAGAGTAAATGAGACAAACTTGGTGCGTTGATCTTTTCCTGAAATCAATATCAATTCACTGCTATTTAACATTTTAGTACGCAAAAAATGTTCATCAGTGTTCATCAGTTTAGGTTTAAAGGATAAATTCCTACGGCAGCAAATACTGCTTCTGTTTCTGGGATGGCTGACACGTTTTCGAAAGCTCTCTGAAATAGCAAAACGACACAATTTATTGTGTTTCTAGTCTTCATGAAATATTGTAATATTGTTTGTACGCAGCTTTAAGTGGGCTATAGATGGAAACATCGATTGGTTAAATCCCATGCGACCCATGTCGTGTTAATGACAGCATTATTGCGCTGTCCCTTTTACAAAACTCATAAGCTAGCAAAGAGATATCTCTTTGTTGATACTAGCCCATCGACTGTAATGATTATCCAAAATAAGCAATATTTGTTAATTTTCTGAAGTTATGGCGAAATTTTTCAGCCAATCCACAATATTCTCATTTATCTACCCATTTTTTAAGCATCAGTAGATAGCTCTACATGGCTCATTTCTTTATAATGCTGTTGAATATCTATAACGAGGATAAATTAGTATTAGTGGAAGGCACAACCCATTTTCACCATACTTTCACCGCTCTTTATAGAGCCGACACGCTTTTGAACTTTTCAATTATAACTTTCCCAGGGTCCTGAAATGAAGAGATTCCTGTTTCATCAACGTTGAATATGTTCCTTGGTAGAAACTTATATTTCTCCATTAACTCTTCAAGAAGCTTAAAAATATGACAACTTTATTTCTATTGAAAGTAGTCACCCTATTTAAACAAATTATTTCTGCCCATAAATACCTCAATCTAATCCTTGTCACTTGATTCAAGAGACCTATTGAAATCGTTAACGATATTCATAATTTGAAGCGAAGTACAGAAATTGAAAACGTTTGCAAATATAATAACTTTACCTGGGAAGCCATATTATTTTCTTGTTCTCTAGTAAATATTGTATGTCTTCCAAGGTGTGGAATATCATCGTTCTTGTTTTTCAGTCTTTTTTGGAGTATCAAAAATAGTACGCCAATGGATCGAGCGCCTTTTCTTATTAGTTTCCTATCTTCAACTAGCTTGAATCAAATAATTTAGGCTTCATTTCACATTTGTACGTTCTTTATTTTGTTTTCTTGATATTCTGAAATAATTATAATCAATAATCAATCACAGAAAAGTAAGGCTAAATTAACTTTGTTCAAAAAATACTTGCGGCTAATACCGGTAGTATAGCCTATTTTCAGTTTGGATCTACGCCGTTACTTTATCCTTTGTAACTAAGTTAATTAAGAACAAAGGGCGTTAATTTCTTTCAAATATTTTAGTAATAATACGTAATATGTAATAATGACAACAAAACCAATTAGCAAGTGTTATTAGTGTTACTTACTACTCTTTTGTAAGTTTCTTCTATAAGTTAGGTATTCTATACTTTAAGACTGGTTTTTACCCCGGCTCCGCTCGCGTAGAAGTTATGATGTTGACATTGATAGTGGAAATCGCATCAAAATCCATCTAGTAGAATTTAATCCATATATATGTCTGTTCGCTCTATTAATTATGGAGCGAACAGACATATAGACAGGGATATTGCGTTTTATATTAGATATAGAAATTAAAGACAGTATACAAAATCATGTGAAATTTAAATAAACTTCGTAATGCCATTATTATTTTTAAGAGTTACAAAGTAGAGGATTGAACCTGTTACCCCGTTGTTTTAATTGATTCTATAATCTATTTAATATACTTAAGCTAATCACTACTAATATCTGTGAAAACTTTTACCTTTGAACCAAAAAAAGTGGAAAGCATCGCTATTATATTTAGTATGTAATATTATTAAATGTACATAATATAAACATAACGTATATATATATATATATATATATATATATATATATATATATATATATATATATACATAATAGAACTTGTAAATGATGATGCGGTTTTTGCATTGTACTATGTATAATAAATATATTTAGAATATTTCAAACACTTCCGAAAAATAGTGAAATTTCCAATTGGTGACAAAGCAATCAATTAATGATAAGACATACCTGTACTTTTGTTAAATATGTACTAGCAAAACATTGTAAGTCATATAGTGATTTAGTACTGTCGTTTAGTCATACGTAAATTTTAAAGGACATCTTAATTTTTTTCGCTCTATCAACCTCATTATCAACATTTTAAAGAATATCTTAATTTTTTTCGCTCTATCAACCATTAGTTTTTTTTATATAATATAGGTACTTAAAAACCAAGTCATGGATAATATATATTGTTTTACTTTAAAATTACAAGTAAAATGACATTAGAACTTAACTAATTCATATCTTATGTTAGATGTAAAATGTCAACATTTATTTTTTAAAAGAAATTAATGAGACTTTATAGATATACACTGTGTCCGGGAATAAGTGTCAGACAAAGATAGACGTTATTCGTTGACTGAAAAATGGTTGATACTCGTTAAAATAAAATTTAAAAGATGACTTTTTTCAGATATATAAACATATATGTATATATATATATATATATATATATATATATATATATATATATATATATATACATATGTATGTATCAAAATAGGCCCTTTCGGCAATTTTTTTTAATTCAAGTCATAACACATTAAATTAAATTCCACTAAATTGAACAGGTGGTAAACAATAAATATAAAAAAATAATGGGACGTAAGGTTTTATTAAATTTGGTGTTTACAACCCATAGACATTCCTCAACTGAAGGTGTAAAATAAAATAAATTTACTCTTTACAATCTAAGTTACCTCGGATAATCTTAGGCATCATATAGCTGTACCTTTAACACCTACGTAATAAAATGTAATCCATTACATTCAAACTCAAAAGTGTGTTTTAGCTTATTACTGGCTACGAATTTTCATTTAAATATGGGAAAACAAAGGTCGTATATTAATTTTTCAGCACTTTGTACATAGGAACATTAATTTTCTGCCATTTAGTATAATATTTTCTTAGTTTTTATTATTATTCTATGGACTGTTTAAATCAGTTTTAATTTCATGTTAGATTTTGACGACATGTTTTGTAACCATAAAAAATGGTTATCTATGGTATCTTGTATTCATTTAAAGGAAATTTCAAATTGTTAGTGTTTGTAAAAGGAAATATTTTAAAACAATTTCAAAACAAACTTACCAATTTTATGTTCTTTAGATAATTTTTAATAAGTGCATTATCTTATTTTGATAAGTCAAAGTAATATTCTATTTTTTTCTTTCTAAAATAATTCTATTACTTTGTCGTGTAAGTACAAACGGTAAGTAAACCATTAAATTTGCGTCTTACATAAAGACAAAGTGTAACTAAGTAAAAAATCCTATTAATTAGTACTTTTTATTACATTTACTAAAATACAGTGTTCTTTTTCCATATTTCCTCTATAGTTGCTATAAATTCAACAAATATTTAAACTTTCTTATGACTAGATAATTTAGGTTAGAATATACTTACTTATTGTCTTGGATAAATTCAGTTTATTGCTATTATCTGATAAGTTATAATTGATTTTTAAGTGAACCCAGTAAAGGTGTTTAAAGTTTCATCCTATGTGCCTCTGGGTCCGCAATTTTCTCCAAAACTACTAGACACATGTAACTGCTATACCATAAAGAAATATTCCCAGTACTCATAAAAATATCCCTCCGACTTTTTAAGTAAATAAAATAGATATTTTAAAAAAATAAAAAGGATTACAAAAAAAATGTAATTTATTTTAGTCTACGACTGCCTGAAAATAAATAAATTATTTTCTGAACATACACATTCTGTTATAATTTATTAGACGCGTGTTGATTAGCTATTAATGAAGGTATATTTATGATCAAATGTGATTCTGAGATTGAAAACCTAGAAAAAATACCATTTCCCTAGGCAGCTATTTAATATTCAAATCCTAATATTTTTGGCAAACAATTTAGATATGTTCTCGGTCATTTATCTACGTTCCCGATATTACCCATGAATGAATTATAGCTCTTTAGGCTATTGATTATTACTTTCTACTAATGTATATATATATATATATATATATATATATATATATATATATATATATATATATATATATATATATATATATATATATATATATATATATATATATATATATTACAGTGGACCAACGAAATGTCGGGGATACAGGGGATTATTACACATAAGAAACAATAAATTTTATTATCCTAGTTTTAGAGATATGATTTTTAAAATTTTCGTTACTGCGCATGAAAATTTTGTTTTGATTAATATGTTATTCATTCAACATAAAAATTAAGCGCTGAAACATATGCATTTTTTTAATTATAAAACATTAAAAGTAATTTTTGAACATTGTTAGTGTAAAAAAAATGTACAGCGATCTTATGTAACTTTATTTCAAAAACATCTACAATTCACATAGATTCCAAAAAGATACTAAGTCATTTCGTAACATTTTTCATTAAATTTTCTGGTATTAAGTCATTTCGAAATGTGTTTTCTATTCCTAAACCCATACCATTTATAATTTTTTCACTCATAGTAAAGTAAAAAGTGTAGTATTTATGATCATACTGCATTTATTATGTTTTTTTTATTACAGTAAATGCTCAAAATGCCTTCCCCTGCTCTTATGTATAACCAGCTTCTTCTTACAAAATTTCTTCTTAAACTCCGTAAGGCCCTTTCGTCGTTGATAGTCATCAGGTAGCAGTGCTTGCACTCGTTGTACAGTGTATTGTACTTCTTGCGACACCAGTACGTTGAGAAATCCGCCGAACACTAATAGAAGGAGCTTCTTCCACTTCGGCCAGTACTTGACGCTCATCAACATTTCTAGGTCTTCTTTCAGGAACTACATTTCCAAGAATTTGACCCTTTAAATATTCGTTATTTACACGAAGAAAGACTCTGTGATCGGGATAGCGTTCGCGATTAGGGTAGCGCTCGCGATACGCACGTGCGGCTTGCCGAGCATTCCCATAACATAGCTCGTAAATGAAATACATTTCTGCATATTCACGAGCAGTGTAGGTCTGAGGCATTTAGTAATGTAGTCGGTCGAACAATATCCAAATCACACGCACAAACAAGGTCCAATTAAAGCGTAGGTAAACAAATAAAAACAGCGGTAAGGAAAACAACAAAAACACGTTGTTAGCTCCGAGCGATAAGTAAGTCACTAAAAAAGCCAAGTTGTTGAGAGAAGGAGTAGAGGGTATCACTTGACGGCCGAGAACAATAAAAAGACCATACGAGTGGGAAAGAGATAGCGAAAACAATTTTGATAAGCGGTTATTTTGATCGTAAAACGTGCACTATACTACTCGCGAACTTGATCGAAGTTAAGCGAAGAGAATAGTGTTGAGAGGTACTTCGATACGTTTGTGCGTACTTCAGACGTACTTCAGTCTTCTTCGATCAACTTCGACGAGCACTTCGTCGAGGTAACTTCGCGATTAGTGTAAAGAGCGTTTAAGCATTTCTGCGAAAGCGGAGTTATTTCGATAAAGCAGGTATTTTTCGAATGTTTACAGAATTAATTGTAATAATGTTACCTTTTTGGAATCTGTGTGAATTGTAGACATTTTTGAAATAAAGTTACACAAGGTTGTATTGTGTTTATATTTTTCTTACACTAGCATTGTTTAAAAATCACTTTTCATGTTTTGTAATCAAAAAAATCCACTTGTTTTAGCGTTTAATTTTTATGTTGCCAATAATAACGAATGAATAAAATATTGTTCGTCAATTATGAAGACGAATGTTCTCGTAAAGATCTTGGACAATAAAAAAGCAGAAATAGTAATAATACCTAATATTTTTTTATGCGCAGTAACAAACAATTTTAAAAAAATTAAAAAATCAAATCTCTAAAACTATTAGGTCTAGGATAATACAATTTATTGTTTCATATGTGTAGTAACCCTCTCTATCACCGATATTTCGTTAGTCCACTCCTTATAGGACACCTGTATAGCTGTGATTGAAGGTAATTTTATAAAAAATCGGAAAAATCAGCCACTCCCACTGGCAGCAATCTGATATTCAGCTTCTTATATTATTATCATGCAAATTAGTTATGTTCCCAACTTTTCCCTTTAAAGAGTTGGAGCTTAATAGACGTGCTTGATTAGCATTATCTTTTAATGTTTGTGTTGTTGTGATTATAAAAGACTATAAAAATTGGAAAAATCAGTCTCCTCCTTATACGACAATGTAAATTAAAATCCTAATATTTTTGCCATGTTCTTTACGTATGTTCTCGACATTATCTATGAATGGGTTATGGATCATTAGACTATTGATTCGTATTATCGTGTACATTATAAATAATACCAATCAATATTCTAATAAGCTGTAACTCAAAATATTTAAAATTATTTCAAAACCGGAAAAAAACTCATAGGCGGAAATGTAGTATTCAATGCCTCATATTTTTGCTCTGCAATTTATGTACTTTTCCGGTATTACCTGTTCTTGTGTTAGTCTATTAAAATATGCCTCCTTGTCTTCAAAGGTGATTTTGATAGTCAAACACCGAAAAAAGCAGTTTCCCCCGTAGGTTCAATATAATATTCAACTCCTCATAATTTCTCTCCATTTAATCGCACAAGTCATATTTTTATTAATCGCGTTTATAATTGACTTAAAATGGCTAGCGTATTTGCTTAAAAAATCACGTAGATGTTTCTTTGAGAAATGGAAATACCCCTTTCTATTAGCATATTTTGGAAATAAGGCAAGGGAAGTTCTTGGTATAGTATAATATGGAGTTCTTTACATTTAGTCAGTCATCGCGATAGGGTAACGTACTCTACGATATCATGAGGAAAGGCCGTTGTATTCTGATTACCCCAAAATAAATTCTTTGAAACAGAGTTCTATATAGAAACTACTTACATAATTAACAACGGCAGCAGTCGAGCGACAGCAACTCAGTTATAATATTGTTACAATACATCAGTCGAAAATAAAAGCAAAGAAACTATATTTATTAAGAGTCTTTTACAACCATAAATATCAAGTAAAATTGTCCTTTATTGTCCCTTTATGGCTTAATGGTATCTCATAATTAAGTAGTTACATCCTATGTCTATTGAACGGCTGGTTTTTTAGATCGTAAAAGACCCGATTTTTAAATTTTCTATGCGTATAAGAACTCAATTTCTTTAAATATTCAACTTAAACGAAACTTTATTTTACGCTATTATGCAACTAAGAAGTCTAAGCACTTTTGTCCAACGTGAAATTTATTTAGTTATAACTATATATAGATCGCTGTTATATTTAGTATGTAATATTATTATATATATATATATATATATATATATATATATATATATATATATATATATATATATACATATATATATCTATAACTATATATAATTAAATCATAAAAGATGTTAAAAAAAAAAGTTTAAATATTTTGGTCTTTTGCATATACTGAAAGGCGTCTTTTGGTGTTTACGCTCTTTAAGATTCAAAATGTCGATATATGCATTATTTTTATCAATGATCTGCTGCGATCTAGTAGGTCGTATCGATAGATATTTAATATATGGTCATGACAACATACCTATATATATATATATATATATATATATTTCATATATATATAAATATGAAATATATATATATATATATATATAAATATGAAATATATATATATATTTTCTATATATATACATATATATATTTCAGGGAAAACATTTGGTGACTTAAATTTTTATAAAAAGTTGCAAGTTCTTCTTCAAGGTTTTTCATATTCTTTCTGTAAATGATTGCTTAGAGCTCTGAACAAGCAATAATTATTTGACACAATATCGAATGAATGAGATGAATGTACTAACAGAATCCAATCCAAATTTTAAAATGTTAGACAATTAGGTATGCATATTTTGCAGTATGTTATCACGGAGGAAGTAAACTTGGCCCTGTTGACTATGTTCAATGTAATTAGATACTTTCAGAAGCTGCTCTCAATGAATAAGGTTCTGGAAGATCAATTCATACAAGAGTTTCAATTAAAAGTTATGTACGAATCATGAAATGTTCGCAAATTAATTTCAAGTTGTCGACATTTTTAATAACATTAACTCAAACAGTCACTAAATCTGATTATCTATACATAATTACAAGTAGATAGTACAGTAGTTACAGTAGTAAATTGAATGAGGTATATTTAATTGATACTGAATTTAAAATTAAATCTAGTTGTACGTAACCAAAACAGCATTGTGCACATTAAAACTAATTTTATTCCCGTATATCTAATTTTTTTGTCGGTAAAGTTAAACTCCTGTTACCGAGTAGGGTAGACTGGGTACGGTTGAAACAATTTCACTTATATCGTCCATAGTTTTGCCTTTTATAATCCGAGCCAGGAACAAGATATGTCAAATAAAAGAGCATGTTTCTATCTACCGATGGGTAATGCGATTTTAGTTCCAGGTATGTTATTTTTAATAAAAGATCAAATTAAAAGAATAAATACGATTTGTTTCAACCGTCCCCGGGGCAGTTGAAACACTGATTGGGGTCAGTTGAAACATATGTGAATGATACAAAATATAATATTATAACACGTTTTATTAATTGTTTATTTTAACTCTAAGAATACTTAAGGAACTATTTGACAATAATAATTAGTCTTCAATGTTTTAAATACTTTTAACCATATTTTTAATCAGCCGTTTTGAGATCACACTAGTTAATATCTACGTACATTAAAAGTCATCTATAGCTATAGATAACTTAACATTGATATATAATTTACGTAAATTAATAAACAACAATAAAATCAACTGTTTATTTTTTAAACATAACAAACTGAACAAAAATAATTTTAAAATAAACGAAATTAAAACTCTTTTTGACTTTCAATAGTCAATCAGTCATTAGTCAAATATAAAAATCAATCTGAGTCGCAATTATGGCAAATATAGCTAAGACTACTTTCTGTGCATTCTTCGTGAACCCACAGTTTACAAGCTGTGCATTGGATCCACTTATCTTCGCATACACGCTCTGAATATAGTGGCATACACACAAGACAGAAGCACTCCTTTTCTTCTGATGGTACTTCCTGTTGTATATTTTTCTTTTTTTCTTTTGGGGTACTTCTTTTACTTTTTCATCCATCCAATTGCTTCTTTCCTCCATTCGGTTGCTTTTTAACTTGCTTAGCATTTGTTCATTTTAATCTTGTTTCTTGCTCATTTCCTATCTCTTCCTTCTCTGGCGTATCAGTGTAAACTATAGACTTTCTGATTTTTCGCCCTCTAGTTTCCTGAATACTAATGCTGCTTTTATATTTGGGTGGTGTAATTATAAGTTTCCAGATGTTTAATTACATATTCCTGTTCAGCTCTTGAAACTAGTGAACTACTGATACTCTCTGGTTAAACGACCATCTCTATCGATGGTTCGTGATTTAAGACAGAAGGCGATAGTGGCGGCATTACATCTTCAGGTGGGCTAGTATTTGGTATAGGAATAATTTCTACCTCTACTGTATTTTCGGGATTTGGTCTATCCGTAACAACAAATGCAGGAGCAAAATTGAGCTCAATAAACAGATTCCAAGTATATGTGTAAGTTCCTGTTTTGTGAAAGCTGGCTTGATTATTTGAGGGCCTAAGAATAATGGCATAGCATACTCTACAATCCCTGGAATATCATAAATGGACATCGTCCTTCCTGGATGGTTTCGCATCTATGCATCGCAGGCTAAATTTAAGGCATATTTCAAAGAGCCATATGCAGATCAATCGAGCGGCTGAAGTCTGCGAGAGCAGTGGTATGGGAAAAATAGTAAGATAATGCAATTGTTCTTGCAAAAGTCTAGTGTGTTAATATAGACGTATGAAGAGTGATTATCGAGCAGAAGTAACACCTTATGATGACACATTTGTATGTTCTTTAAAGTATTCCAGGAAATACATGAATGTTTCATCTTGCATCCAGCCAGAGTGTTTGGCAGCTTCAGCGGAGCCTACGGTCCCACCCCTAATAAAATAATGTTGGCAATCGCCTCGAATGGAAGACAAAAAATGGCGGAATTACATTTCCGATGGCATTCGCTGCAAAGATAACTGTGACTAATGCACCCCTTTCCGCTAAAGTTACTAAATCTACTTCTTGAGTATCACGCCCAGCCACCACTCTGTCGGGCGTTCGAACAGCAGTTATACCTGTTTCGTCAGCATTATAAATGTCTTGATCCTCAAACTTATGACGGTCCATGACAATGGTCAAATTTTCATAGAAAGACTCTACATTGGTTTTGTTAAAGCTAGTCGCCCTGGAGAGGCTTGTAGCTTGCGCTACACATAGAGACAGTTCGGGGTTTGTTCTTATAAACATGCGAAACCATTCCTCACTTGCCAGCTCGTTGACGTCCCAAGTCTGAGCCTGTGATAAATTATATTTAACTGTAGGTTCATAGGCCAATTCTCTTACCTCCTTCTTAGGTAGGCCAAAATATATATCTGCACATCAAAACAAATACTTTGAAAGCTCTCGCTCTTGTTCTTCATTAAAAACTCGGTTATGTGCTTTATATCTCATGTCTTGATTTTCTATCTCGTTAGATGCATCTCGCTTTCGAATATATTTTGGGAGGGAACGGTGGTCTACTCCGTGCTTCTCTGCCACTTTTCGCAATGAATCTTTTGTTTTCACCTCCTCATAAGCGTCTTTGTGCTTCGACAAGTCCATTTGTCCTCTCTAAGTTTTTCTTACGCGTACTTTCGGCATATAGAAAACAAGAGAAAATATATAAATGCAATGTTTCAACCGTACCTAAAAAAAATGTTTCAACCGTCCCCAACTCCTACTATAGGTAAAAAGCAGTTATATTGGTTATGGCAACAATGATATGTAAAAACTAGTCGCGGTGCTATATTCTATAAGCTTCATTGCAAACAAAAACCCATACTCAATACTCTCACTTAAATAGAAACCACAATAATTGGAAAATTCTCGGAGCAAAAATACTTACTTTTGCAATATTTGGCGTTAATTTTGTAGAAATTCATTATTCACAATTAAATGAAACTACGTGATGTAGTATTATTTCTACTTTCTTTAAGTTGTTAAACTTCTACTTAAAGAAAGTAGAAATAATACTGCATCACATAGTTTCATTTAATTGTACTTACTTTTGGTTAATAAAACACAATACGGTCTTCTAAAAAGAGCTAAAGCGCGGATAGCGACGCAACTCTAAAATTCGTGTTCAGATTGGTCGTCTGCTTCACTCTCCCCTTGAACTCCTCACCTTCCCGCCAACGGTTTGCGAGATATTTGTGTTGTTTCAACCGTCCTTTGTTTCAATCGTACCCAGTCTACCTTATATTTAAACAAATGTAAGTACAGTTGTGTTTAATCAGTCGATCGAATGATATAGCTTTAAGTCTGGGAAAACTCATCCGATTTACGAATTCATTTTCCAAATCGGACAATCGAAATGTATAAAAAGCGACGTATGTTTGCAAAATATTCCTTTGTAATCGAAACAGATCTATGTGATGTGTAGAATTTTTTATATGCTTTTTCCTTATTCGGGTTTTCCGATTTGGAAAATGAATTCGGAAAATGATTGTGCGTTCCATCTATATTACATTTGGAACTATCTTTTGAATTCTATCCTTTTAGTTACATGCCATTCCCAAGTGAATAGCGGGTGAACTATGTAAACAGCAGATCACCCAAAGTTCAAGATGATTGTGAAACGAAAAAGAGATATATCTTACTTTTCTTTACTTCTGAACACGAAAATGAATTATGATTTCATCGTTAGAAGCACTCCTTAAATATTGTTCCCTATTGCTGTAGTTGTTTTGTGTTGTTTGTTTGTTTCTTGGTTTTCTTCCATCCTAGTCCATAGTCATTTTCTTCCATTCCATCTTCAAATCCATTCTAAGACGGTCGAATCTTTTTGGCGGCATCTTGGAGTAAATTGATCAAATTACTTTGGTTGATTCGTGTAAACAAAAGTGAAATCCTTTCTTTTACTTCAAGTGATCTGCGATGATCATCAAGAATGCACCATCTAAACTCGACATTACCTTCAAAAACAATTTATTTATATAAGATTTTTAAGTTTTATTGGGCATCACCTTTAGTGAAGAAATTGTCATACCTTTATACATTGGTTATGTTTTAAGAATGTAAATAGCTCTACTTGACTTTTTATTAGTGCTAGGAAATTTGTAACTAATGTGTTTATCTAGTATTATTTACTATTTGTGCGTAATCTTTTGAACTGTTGCATGAAAGATGATAGTCGATTTATTGCCATCAGAATAACACGGGTTCATTGAGTTTCAGTGTAAATATCGAATGATTCCTCTGCAATCACTTATTAATATCATATTGATTGTCGATTCATATTTTTTTTTTATTTGGTTAGTTTTATAACAAAATTTCCGTGCTGTTAAAAACGATAAGTTTTTTTCAGAACTGAAATCAAAAATGTATTTCAAATTTAGAAGTGAGTTGTTTAGAATGCTTGTTATAATTTTTGTACAATGCTGAATATTTATAGACTAAATAATCACTGTTACATTATAGTAATTATTTAGTTAATTATTTTATTAAAGGCGATTTTACAAAATAGGCAATCTAATTGAAATCGTAAAACAAGATCTAGCATACACAAAAATAGAAATAATATAAATTCGTTTTGTTCCATGTCATTCATACTTTTCAGCTCCTTCCTTTAGCGGCATCTAGCTGGCGCCATAATGACTCTACCACCGCGCGTGGTCTTAAAGAGGTTCCCGTGGCTACAGGCTCCAAGATATCCTGGCTGTGCGATGGATGACAATTTATGTAGGCAGATCTGGTAGAACAGCTTCAGGATTTGGCAAGCATATTTATATGGGATCTTGATCTACGGTTTCTGTGTTTGTCTGCTTTAAATGCCAAGCATTTCTATTCTATATATTTCCATTATTAGTCTTTACGATACAGGAGTGGTGCTCTGCATGCATTGAATCAACAATCTGAACTGGTATCCAGTTGTTGTGATCCTTCCTGGTAAGTATTTATTCTTTTTCTGACAAATCTTTTATTTATTTTTTCCCTTTGGCTTCATATTCTTTTCCATTTTTTCATTTTTCTAGATTCTTCGTTATATTCGTGATTACTTTTGATCTAAAGTAGCTATTTATTTGTCAGCAGTAGAGTCTTCAGTTTTTCTTTAAATAGTTTTTATGCTGGGGAATTTAGATCCAGTCTCGGTGTATTACGGTGATGAAGTACTTCTAGCTGAATATCTACTTAACTCTCTGTGCATTTCTTCGTTAAGTTATTCGCTTCTTGTACATAGCGTTCTAATAAGCCATTAGAGCGTAGGACATGAGAACTTGAAATTCTATGTTCTAAGCTCCTTTCTCGCTTTAATTTTCTAAATTGTTCGCTTTCATATTGCCTGCCACCATCAGACTGTACTACATCTGGTATTCAAAATAATGCAAACCAAGTTCTAATCTAATATCAGCAGATATTCTTTGCATTTAGATGGTATAGGTCTATGGCTACTACCGCCCAAGCGGCTGGGCCCCACGGTCTGGGACAGCTTGTATAAATATTGGTTACATTAGATGGTCGTTTTAAAAATTTCTGCTCATGTTTTGCATGCCTTTAAATAATTTGTTATATCTTCAATAATTTTTAGTCAAAACGTAATATCTCGTGCAAGCTGTAATGTTCCCTAGATACCTTTGTAGCTCATATGGCAGTGTTTTAGCATCAATGGTGCCATACTCTTTGATGCCAGCACTCTATCATCTTTGAAACTCATGTCACTGTAGACGCTTAGTACTTTTCTGTAGTACCAATACTGTTTTAGGTTATTAGGCACTCTATCTATTTTATCAGACTATCCTTTCAATATTATATTTTTTTAAGTGCGTTAGTTGTTGCCATTTTTCCGTTTCGTTTTTCAGCTTTTCTCTGCGTGGCTCGGTGGACGGAACTATGGCGCATATTTCTAAGTTTTCAGTGTTCATTTCATTACTTCACAAGTTTTTGCTGTCTCTGCTAAGTGGGTCCGCCGCGCATATCTCTGCACCCTTTTTGTACTTTAGGATTGTATGGCAATATCTGGTACATCATTCTCTGAAGTCTAGGTAGCGCCTCAGTCGGAAGTTTCTTAAAGATTGTTTTTAGTGGTTTGTGATCAGAGTCTATTGTTAATTTTCTTGCTGTCCCACATGTAGGTGCGAAACCTTTTGAATGCCACTAAAATTGTATTCGCCTCCTTTTCTAGTCGACCATATCCTTGCTCTGTATTGGTGAACGATTTGTCACAGAATGTTACGGGTTTCTTATTCTGTATGAGTACTCCTCCATATGCATAACTGCTTGCGTCAACTGAAAGTAGTAATTGTTAATTTGGGATTATAATAACCTAATAAAAGCTTCATGAATGCTGCATCATTGTTTGTGTCCCAATACCATTCAAAGTTATTTTCTAATAATTGTTCTTGATGGGTTTGCAATGTCAGGCATGTTTTTTATAAACTTTAACAAATACGCCACCAGTTCAAGAAGTCTTTGTAGATTCTTGACGTTTTTTGGTGTCTTTATCTTTTTTTTATTTTATTGCGGTGATTACTGTCTATAAATATTAAGTGTAGTATAAAATATTACATAGTGCCGAAACCCGAGTTACGGTCGAAGATGAACAAAATTCTGTAAGCCACGTAAAACACCCGAAGTACTTCTTAATCTCCAGCGCAAATATGCCCCGAGCATGGAAGCTATGGCTGCAACAATTCGAATGGGGTGCTACGGTTAAGCGCCCAAAAGAAAAAGAAAAGAAGTTCGAATCGAAGTGTTTATGATGTGTATAACCCCGATACCGTCATTATTTACAATATATTTAACTTCACTGATGCATAAAGTACACTTGATGAGTAAAGAAAATATTTTATATTTAAATTCACCGATGCATAAAATACACCTGGCGAGTCCAGAGAAGATTTACTGAAGACTTCACACCATAGATGAATTAGACCTATGAGAGGAACATTTTTAATATCATCAGTTATAAAGAAGTGCAAAACGTCGATGAGTTTATTACAATTCTGCGAGACAAACCGAAGAACTGCTGATTCGAATACTCACAGATAGTTTGATTAGAGATAGGGTATTTATAGGCATCGGAAGCGACTCTACCAGAGAGAAGTTGCTATCAGAACAAAACTTCACACTTCAAAAGATCTTTGGCATCTGCAATTCAGCAGAACAGATTAAAAAGCAAGTGAGCATCATGAAGCAAACTTATGCAGTCTTTATTGACAGTTTGACCTGGAACAAGAAAAATATACAGAATAAAAATACCAATATGAGAAAAAAGACAAGGATGACAAATCCTTACGCGTAAGATGTGAGCCAACACCCGGTCAAACTTTTCCTGCCTTCAGAAAAAAAAGTGGTGAAGGTTGTAAGTGCAATGCTGTGTTGAAAGTTGTAAGAGCAAGGCTGTGGACTCCGTAGATGAGCAGATAACACCTGTAGCAGGTAAAACGACATGTGTGAATATAAATATAATGAAGGTACTACTACCAAAACTATCTATCTGCCCATCAAGAAATATTCCATTTGTAATAAGAGATGTAGTGGAAAAGGAACTGGATAGTATGGTCGTTCAAAATATAATTAAATTAGTTGCTAAACCGATACCAGCTATTTTATCGATGGTTGTTATGCAGAAAAATAATAGAATAAGACTTTGTTTCAATTCGTTAAAATAAATAAAAATCTCAAAAGAAGATTTTAACCCCTGAATACAGTAAAGATAGCGGCGCGGATACATGGCTCAAAACCGCTTACACTTCTGGATTGTAAGAAAAGCTTTTGGCAGCTAAAAGTAACGCCAAGAACTTGTGAATACTCAACTTTCAGTACACCATTTGGCAGCTAATCTGCTATACTGCCTACGAATGCCATTTGCCCTAGAATCACTGCCTGAAGTATTCCAACAAATAATGAGTTCACTGGTTTAAGTACCATGTAATGTTTTGTATAATGATTAATATATATAGACTCGGTAATCATCGCAACAAGACTCTGAATTTTATATTATTTTTATTAAAATCAGTTTTATAAAATAAACAATGTAATTGTTATAATAAAATAAAATCTAACTGTCAGTTGTCAAGTAAAACATAACATACACAAAAATAGAAAATAATGTAAATTCGTTTTGTTCCATGTCACTTGTGACATATTATGATGATAAACCTATATATATGATAAATGAAACGAAGAACATTATTTTTTAAATTAGCAGGCATAACAAATTATTTACGTATATTTTTGTGAAGCTATCTGAATGGATATGCAGTGTTTCATCAGATTTATAGATTTTCGTAAAGAATTTTATCTTGAACCTGAATAAAAGTGTAATTCAAATGATTTGGCAACACTTTTAAATGTAGAAATCGGTTTTGCCCTTTTTCTATATGAGGCTTTTTTATACATATAAGAATAATATCATTCCCTAAATAAAAAGTCTTGCATTGTTAATTTCAATAAAATAAAAATAAAATAATTAATATTGCAATATGAATTCGAAATGACATTTAAAATGTAGGTACTTATATTAGATTACCCTTCAAGTCCTACTTCTTTATGATAATGAGTGAAAAAAGCGCAAACAAAAAATGGTCGATTTGAAAGCTCCTCTTATGTAGGTACATTGTACCTTATCTTTTACTTTATGAAATCCATAGAGATAAAAGTGTGAAATTAAATTTGTCGCTGGTCTTTTTGTTGGCAACACTATGTATCTGATTTGTGGGCAATAAAATATAATTTTGGCGCCAAATAGCACTTGACCACTGCGTCTAAAACAGAGAAATATTGTCATATTTCATAAATTTTCGGTTGTTCATCTTCAAGAAAATATAATTTTTGGAATGCCGTCTGAAACAGCAATTATTCTCAAGTTTTCCAAATTGTCTGAACATGCTTTTCCACCAGTTAAAGGTTCGGAAAAAGCTGCTGGTTTTGATCTAAAAAGGTATACATTGTAGTTTACAAAGAATCCTGAAATTATTAATTTGTATGTTAATATATGCTTTGTTAGTTAGTTAGTTGGCTAATATATTCTCTGTTTTATTTAGTGCTTATGATTGTAAAGTTCCTGCTCGTGGAAAAGCATTGGTTAAAACCGATTTGCAAATTGAGCTGCCACACGGATGTTATGGTCGCGTAGCCCCAAGATCGGGTTTAGCGTGGAAGAATTTTATAGATGTTGGAGGTAAATAACATATTTAATCCACAAATAATTACGTAATCCACAATAAATAACTATTTTTTTTAATATGTCACTTTTTAGAGCCACTTAAGTCACTTAATCTGTTTTAATTAGGATACCTCCTTAATAAAAAGCCGATAGAGGGACTAATGGACATACATGACATAATTGGAAAGCTCAAGTTATAATTGGTCGTTAATAAATAGTGGTTAATAACGTAGGTTTGAAATCTATTAAAATTCAAACTAAGCAATTTATATTTGTAAAAAGAAAAAGGTTAATAATCTCTGTTTATATAAATAGAGACGAAAATAGATACTTTTAATGTTACTGTGACAAACCTAACAATGTACACTTATAAAATCTAATAACGTTATTGTTTAAAGTATATCTGCAAAAAATGTCAAATTAGGTTTGAAAGGAAAATAATTAAGGGTATATCAAAGTGAAGCCCCATGGAAAAATTAATGTAAAATTCTGTATGAAATAAGTCTAAAAGTGAATGACTGCTATTGGTACAAATTTATTGTTGCGTAATGGAAAAGCAAAAATCGATTTGGAAAGCATTTGTCAGAGCTGTTACAAATATGGTGAAGGATAACAATTTCTAGAATTAAGAATAACACAAAAATACAAACTGTTAAAATATTGTGTGTATATTTATGAAAATAATTATATAGAGAATGATATTTGTGAAGAATATAAAGGCAAATATTTAAGTTGATAAGATTAAATATGATAACGATTGAGGATAATGTAATATTGAAGAGTGACTTTGTGATAAGTGTATATTAACCCTTTGAATGCCAACGATGGATATACCCGCTCTATAAAAGAATGGCCAAGACGCCATCAGTGGGTATTTACGTCCATTATTTATATCTTGAAAATAGGGTCACATTATTCTGGAATGGAACCAATTGTTCTATGTATTAACTAAAATATGAATAAATTAATCTGATTTACAACAGACAGCAAAATAAAACGTATGCATCCAAAAACCTATTCGAAACAAATGTCTTCTAAAATTGCATGATTAAAGCATGTACACTGGTGCTGGCAGTGGATAGTCGATACGTAGTGATGCAAGGCGACTTGATCTCAAGTCAATTTTATTGGTCAACACCAGATACGCTTGAGCAGTTTAAATAGTATTAGATGTTAATTAAAGTTTATTAAATTCTTTACCTTGGGTAAGAATTTAATGTGTTTGAATGAATTAGTTTTTCTTACTGAATTAATTCAGTGAATTCAAGGGCACTTTCAGTAGCCACCATGAAGACAATTCTAGCCATCTCGGGCAATGA
The DNA here is from genome assembly GCA_039881145.1 of Druceiella hillmani. Taxonomy (NCBI): domain Eukaryota; kingdom Metazoa; phylum Arthropoda; class Insecta; order Lepidoptera; family Hepialidae; genus Druceiella; species Druceiella hillmani. Next base: position 12,399,264 of record JAYKKI010000047.1, on the reverse strand, counting down.
ATGGCTATGGTGTCCTTCGTGTCCCTCATCATGTTCTACCGCATGGTTGCTGGAAAGAGCCCTATTAATTCAGTGTTGCAAAAACATTGGCAATGTGAATATTTCAGTAAGTGCCAGTAGGTATTTGTAAAAAAAGAATTTTATTATATTAGTTTAACAATTAAGGTTCGTCATTTATGGTTTGGGAATAAATTTAATAAACTGTGGTTACCCAATTTAATATAAAATTCCATCGTACAAAGAAAAGTATTGATAAATGGCTAAATAAATATGTAGATCAATTTGTTTGGCTGTTTTCAATATATGTCTCTAAATAAGGGGTAATGAATCGAAATAAAATACATGCCCATAATGCAATGAGCGGCTATTTCAGTCGCTTATCAGATACTAAGGCCTGTTCAGTTCATCACATCCCTTGACATCGTAAACGTCTGCCTGTTTTTTTTGCTACTATTGAGTTTTTCGTCAATTGTGAATGTTATTTTAATTAAAAATTAATGAAAATCTTATTTTGTATAATGAAATTTTTATTGACCTTAGATGTTTCTTTTCTTTGTTCACATAATTTATACCTCTCTTAAATAAACTAGAATATTTAAAATTAAATGTGTTGGAATGCTTAAGGAAAACTTAAAGTGGAACATATCAGATTTCTTTTAGATTCTATTTCATATTTTCTATCTTCTTTGCCCCTTTGATCCTTAAATATAGTTATATATTTATAAAGTATACATATTATGATCTATGTATGGGTCTAGTAGTGCAATGTGTATCTTTTATGTGGGTTGAGCTATATTTTACTTAAAAAACTTTTCCATTTTGAATCCGAGTTAGAAATATTTAAAAGAAATGAAATTATAATGTTGTACATATGTATTTCATATTTTTTTTATTTCTATGAATGTTACGTTTTTTGTACTATTGAAAATGTATTTTAGTTTATGCTTGAATTTTCATTTTTGCTATAACTGGCACAAGATATAATCACGTCCCGTGACATTTCATAATCTGCGTACGAAATAACATAATTTGTTTCATCTGTTTTGTATTTCTATCTTGTATTAAACAGGATCATTTCATTTTATTACATTACTGTCTAATTGATTCATTAAAAGATATACATGTGATATCTTATCAGATGCAAGTTTGGGTTTCACCATAGTTTACAATTTCTTTTATGTACAATGTTAACATTTTTTCTCGATATTAGTAAATCATTGTACATTTAAGTATGTTTCGAATTCCAATTATAGTACATGATATTCAAATATGATTGAAATTTGTTAGTTGTCTGGGAAAAAATTGTTATTGTGATATTCCTTAGTTTAAATATAATTCTTGTGTTTATATATCTATAATGGTGACTGCGTAGACAATGGGTATAGATTAATTAATAAACAAAGTTCTTGGCGCATCATCCTCTTTTTTGCATGAATTCAAGACCAAATCCACATGGCGTATAGTGCAAATTTTATTTCTAATTTGTTAACGGTCAGCTGGTTAATATGGCTTATCCACTCCAAAAAATAAAGAGATTTGTAAGTGGGAAAATAAGGAAGGTTGATAAGAATTTAAGCAGACTTTGGTTTTAAGTTTTATTTACAACATAATAATCAGGGCTTTATTTATTGGGAGCAGGTGAAGCCAAGATTAGGACGAGTTTGTTAGATCCCATAAGGCTTTAATCATTTAAATTTAAACAATTTAAAATTATGTTTTGTTAATGAATAATTCAGTATAAATTAATTCATTTCTTATTGTAATAAAAAACTTAAATGTCAATGTTCTTAGAAAATCTGACATGTTTGTGTAACAAACAATGACTTCTTTGAAAGTTCTAACTTACATTTTTTTACTATGTATGTAAGGTAGCTTAATATGTTAGCAATGTTTTAGAATACTTGTCTGGTGTGTATACACATCATGCTTATCAGCAGCGAGTCAGTCCACTACTAAAAAGCGATCTGTTCGATAATTACAAGTGACGTTTGAAATTGAAGGGAGAACAAAATAATTGTCTAGTTGTAGGTAGTTAGCGAATTAGACAATTACTATTAGAATTATGAGCATGATGCTTGTATTGCCTCGACTTTCATACACCCATAGATACCTTATAACAATTTATGTTTCTTTTATATAACTTTTTGCTTCCCATCTGGGACACAGATTCGTTTGAAACTGATATATTTACTGGATTTCAAGTACTGTTTCCATTTATTAATTTTTAATGTGAAGGAATTTTATGTTTTTTTTAGAATCTTGTATTGTCAACTATAATTAATCTACTTTAGACATGATTACTAAGTTATTATAACTTAAGACATGTAAATTAACAATACAACTTGAATCCTGATACTGATTTTAATACAGTTCTAATGACTTAGCTGTTTATTAAAAAATCAAGGATACACTTCTATTGACTTTCATTGATAAATCGAAGAGATATGGTTAACTAGTTATTTGCGTCAAAAAATAATATCAGTATTTACAAATATTTAAATGAGTTGTGTTCTGTACACATTTAATTTTCAATGTCATTTCTACTCATACTGAATTGAATGCTATCTTTTTGTGATTCCATATTTGAAAAGGTAAAACCAAAACCCTGACAAGATTATCATGTGTCTTTCCATCTGTAACAGCATTTTTCTCAGAAATTGTTTGATATAGACACTTGAAATTTTATATAGTGATAAAGCATATTAATCTGCATACTGTTAAACATATCTTCTATTGAATATATAGTAGCTGTTGTGTTGACAGTTCCGTTTTCATGTTCACGACTTACAATTAAATAAATCTGTCTTGCTTAAAAAGGAGCAAAGGAAAGCTTTTGAAAAGTCATGAAATTTTGAAGCGAAAAGTCATGAAATTTTCATTTCTAAAAACAAAAAGATTGCACTTGGGCTTAAAGCTGTTAAAAATAGACTTACGTTATTGTTTCGTTGAAATGCAAGAATACACATGATAAAATCAATGCTTATTAATAGTCTTTGAAGCCACAAACATTAAAAGGACAAGAAGTACTTGTATAGTTTTGGAGATCTAATATAAAATCTGAGTTGAAACACAGCTGGAATGACTGATATAAAAACTGTTTCATTAAAGAAGTTCAGATTTACTTAAACTGAAAAGTTTGGATTTTAAAGTTCTTTTATTCATTGGTTGAATGGATTGGATTTTAAAGTTCTTTTATTCATTAGTTGAATGTACCTGGCCACTCTTAATCATCTGAACATTGAACTTATGTTTTTACTGCTGGAGACCACCTTACTTTAAATCCACTGGTTAATAGAAAACAAAGAGTTGATAGTTGCTGAATGCTGTAAAAATTATATCACCAATATTTTTCTTAATATCGAGTCTATAGATGAAAGTTTTATAACTGAAATTTTGTTGTGAGACACAACTTACTCCAACAAACATTATCTTCAACGATAAATGCTCGTTGGAGTAAGTTGTGTGTAGTGGAGGAATTTCATTTAAAAACATATTAATAATTGAAATTGTAACTATAGTACGCAATGTAGAAAGAGTGTTTAGATACAATTAGTGAAACTTATATGAAAGAAATAGTCTCTAATTATGATTATCGAGAATTAGTAGAGTTCGAAATCTGCTGCTATTTTGAAGGACAAACTTCTTAAGGAGGATGATGAAGGTATTGAGACTAAGATTAGTTTAAAAGTTAAAAGATCAGACATCAGAAAAGTTAAAAGATTTAGATCCAGACGATAAAAATTTAGATCCAGACGATAAAAAAATTACTCAGAATTGTTACCTAAACCCTTTTAAATGAACTTCTTGTCATGATCCACAGTGCAACATTACAGAACTCTAAGTCCCCCTGGTATTGAGGGATTACTGTATATTTACATAAAGAAAAATTATATTAATGTTTGTAAATAGTTTAATAAAAATACAATGTACCATTAAATGTTTTTATATACCTATACTTCATTCAATTCTAAAAGTAAATGTTTATAAAGCAAAATGACAGTTCAAGTATTGTATTGTATATCATTTCTGGTATTTACATTAGTAATATAATATATGTGGATCTATTTGGTACTTGTGATTAGAAACTATACTTTTTTTTTATTGGTATCAGTTTATTATTTTTTTATTACAAGGCACAACACCTTTCCATTTCGATAAATTATTGAAAAATAAATTAACAAAATGTAAACATATCACCTATTATCAGTATATATTATGCCGAGGTGCATGCTAAACATTGACATTAAAGTTCTTTCAAATGTTATTTTTTTTTAAATAAATACATCTAACATTAGACATAATCATCAAAAATATAGTCATAATAAGATACTAAAATCACACATAATAAGATCAAAAGTTAGCTATTATGGAAAAAAAAACATTGCCGTGTAGTGTTTAAATATGTATTCTACAGTACAAAATAATATTAACATATGAAAATAAAATACTGTCACAATGTACTTGTTAATTATAAGATATGTGTAAATAAAATTATTAACTTTTTATCCTTTTGCTAATTTCTAATGTTAAGCTTTTTTTTCGTTTAAAAATGTTTCCAAGAAAACAAATTTGTGGATGAAGAAGCTTGACTAAGTAACTGTACTAATGTATCATTTATTATACGGATCTCTTCATATAAACTATCTTTACAACGTCACTTTCAATACCCAGCAATTTTTTCATATGTAGGAGTTACTTTTCCTATATCCACATAACTAAAAATCTTAAATGAAAGGAGTTTGCATAGTCGAACCGCTTTTTAACATAATCTTCAACTCTTTGGTAGGCTAGGAGAGCTTCATTTTTAAATTTATTTCGCTTAACCTCATTATTTATCTTTAACATTTCTTGGTTAGTTTTTTCTTCGAAGAAGTAATCGTTCTTTTATGATTCAATATTGTCTTTTAATGTGAACATTATGTTATATATTCAGAATTTGTAATTTCTGAAACACAGAGCTGGTGCGACCATAATTGACTTGAGCATTGTCTATAAGTAACTGTAAACAACAACATTAGTTAGTGGAGCTTCCAAACCAAGTTTTTCTAGTGCTTTAATAATTATATTTATAATAGAATCTGATGTCTCATCCGGTGCTTAGTAAAATTCTAACAGGTAATTTGCTATTCCATCCTCATCATCAAAGAAAGTTACAAGTGGGACATATTTTCTATTGCTTTTATTGGAGAAGATATTGAAAATGTACTATTTTGACCTTTTATTTTCTTTACGACAGTGTTTCTATAGAATGTGGTGCCAAAACTTTACTGGTGGCCTCTATTTTTGTTGTACCCAAGTGCACCTTTTAAGCCAACTGAGTCATTGTAGAGTATTGAATCTAATTAATTTCCACAGTCAGAGGAATTACAGCTGTTAGAATTACAGATGTTTAACTGCGTGATAGGTTTTAGTGAATTCAACTGCAGCTATTTTCTCTTTTAAATCTTGAGAAGGTGGAAGAAGAAATTTACTAATGCTGTCGGAGTCATTTTTTTAATCGCACCAAGAAAAGGTGTTTCTTGCCATTACTGTGTTCAATAAGAAACCTTCACCCTTTTTACATAAAAAGAAGATGAATAAACTGTTCATCTGGCCTGGTGTTTGTCATCTGTTTGACTTATCGAACTGGAAAATCTTTCATTTTGCAGCTACTTCTTTTGAAGTAAAATTTCTTTACGCACGCTTGACTTGGGGAGTAAGTTGGTGAATGCGTGACGAGAGTGTTATGAAAAGTGTGATCGGGGGAGGCGAACGGAAGTTGAGATGGAGATATTAATTAGTGAAGACAGAAAGAGAGAGAGTAACGTTTTGTATATTACTGTAGGGAGAAGAGAGAGAGGTGCACGAGCACACATTTTCTTTCTTTCTCTCATAGCCAGTTATGTTTTGTATATCTAAGACACAGTACAAGCCTATTGTCTGTATCATACTGTAGGAGCAAGAGAGAGCAGTGCGTGTGCACATTTTCTTTCTCTCTTTCTCTCATAGCCAGTGCATGAAATATATATATATATATATATATATATATATATGCGAGTTTGCTAGCATTACACGAACGGTGATTTTTTGATTATTTTGTAATTTCATTTCGTTCTTGAACAATTTTATAAATTATTATTTTGTTCAATACATTAAATATTCTACGTTTAAAGTGAATAAAATTGTAAATTCATTTTAAAGTTCATATTTTGTGAATTTGAAGTTTTACTTCAGTCGTGTGGTCTAAAGCATACTCGTTTTTTTAAAAACACAAGAATTTATTTGAATTTGCAGGCCAATTATAAATATTAACCATTAAGCAAGGATTACTTATACATAGTAAAATTATCTTGTATTATATTAATTTTAACTCCCCAAATCACCAATCAATTCCCAAATAAGTTAGACACTTGTACAAAATACTGCACTGTACACAGTGCAGTATTATACGAACTAAAATACCAAATATTTCGGTAAAAAACCGAACACCTGGCAACCCTACATCTAACCCAAGGCAATGGGTGACAAATTTGATGAAATAACTATAAGAACAAAGATTTCTACAAAATAAGAGAAACATTTTATTATTAAATTTTTTTTTAATTATTGACACATATTTGAAATTGTTAAAGCTTGTTTTCAGTTATTTTTATTGTGTAGTGGCAAATTTTTTTACATTTTGATATACATATAAATATAAGGTTTTCACTATTTTCAGCTGGTGTTATTGATGAAGATTACAGAGGAAATGTAGGTGTAGTTCTATTTAACCATTCTGAAGATGATTTCGACATAAAGCGTGGTGATCGTATTGCTCAATTGATATGTGAAAGAATTTATTATCCAGAATTGGTAGAAGTGGCCAGTCTTACAGAAACAAAAAGAGCTGATGGAGGTTTTGGTTCTACTGGAGCTTAATACTTTATGTAAATCTGTCATGCAGAACTTAGGAATTAATCTGATTGTGATTTTAAAATTTAATTTTTTGTACAAAACTTGATTGTTGTCAATTTATGTTTGTATTTGTGTTTTTTTGAAAATTATGAAGATGCCAATAATCCTCAATATCGTTATTGGCACTTAAAATTACATCATATATTGTTTTTATTTTATATTTATTTACATATTTTATTTTACAACATTTGGTTGTATTTTATATGTTCCAAAAGGCAATTTCTTAATTTCATTTTGACACTATAAATGCAGGTGTAATAATGTGTAAATATAATTTCATATAAATATACTGAATAATTTCAGTTAAAATTATTTTGAATATGGAAGGTATAATAAAAGAAATGTTTTAAATTTTTTTTTATAAAATTAATAATTTACTTTTTAATTACCTGTGGAGTGAAGAAGAAACATAAAAAGATATTTTTATTCTTTTCTGCTCATTAAGTTTTGATACTTTGGCAGGTCGTTTACTTTAAAACAATTCAGTTAACTTTATTTTCTTAAATACTGACTAAATGGCTGTTTAAGTTAGACTTTAGATTTCTATTAAAACAATTTGTTTCATTTGCACAAAGAATTTTTGTGCTTTTGATTGTTGAAATGTATGAAAGAAAAACAGTTTCTCTCAGTAAAGCCAGTTTTCTGCCTTATAACTTCAATCTTTTTTTACACAACTTTCAGCTTCAGTATGATTATATTAGTGAGTATCTGTATGTCATTTTCCAGCAGTTTAGTAATGGATACAATTTATACAAGTGGCAGACTTATTGCTACGAGAGCAATCTCTTATAGCCAATCAAGACACCAGTCTAGTCCTGCTCGACGAATGGCATGGCATAGAACTTGAATGCCTGCAGCGCGCCGGGCCATTAAAGGATGACATTATTATTGGGAATAAACAGAAATCACATAGTGTGAGATCAGGCCTGTGTAGCAGATGATTCATAATTTCTAAACACGATGTAATCAAATTTAAAAAAAAAGAGGATTCTACTATGAAGGCATTGCTCAGAAATTTTTCCAAAAAGACAGGTAAACAGTTGCGGTAACTGTTTTTTTATTTTCCAGAACAATCGTATAATAACCCCTCCAATTCAAAGAACAAGGCGACCATCTATTTTCTGGCACTTTGACCTTTCCCATTTTTATAGATAACTCTTCAGAAGAAAACACCACCGCATAGACTGCCTCTTAGTTTCGAGTTCGTAACAGTATATCGTGCCAGTTTTCGTCACCTCTGACAATGTCTAATATAGCATTTGAGTGATCTCTCTCGAATTAATATTTCGTGACACCAATCAATGTGACGGTGTTTTGAGCTACGGGCTATTAACGAGGTTATTCATCTAGCACAAAGCTTCCCGACACCTGAATATTTATGAAGAATTTCCTGTACTTATTTCAAGGCCTAAACTTGCCTGAATCTATTGACAAGTTACTTGTCAGCCTACTTCACGAGTCGCACAAAATTGATGTTATCCTCAGTTATCACTATCGAGGGAAGTTCAAAATGTATAAAGATTAACTAGTTTTCCCTGAACTTCAAATAGAAGAACGCCTATCTCAGTCAGTTAGAAATTATACAAACATGGAATTTACTAAATTATTAAAATATTTTAATTTAATAAATGCATTAAAATAAATTAGAGGTAAAAAACTAAATTAAAAACTTAAGTATTAAATTTAACATTTTACGTCTTGTGGCTTTATATATATTATAGTTATGTATATATTTATGATTCGATCAGAATCCAATTGGGCCACTGTATCATGATACATGCTCATTAATGCAAGCCCAGCGAGTTGTTCATCTCCCATACTGTTTCCCAAGTAGCTTTTCAACCTCTTTAGAGTTGAAAAGCATTTTTTTGGATGCTGTGGACACTGGGTGTGTGGCCAACAATGAGAAGCTTTCTTATTGTAGAAAGAATTGATTTTCGCACTGATCAAGAGTTTCTAGTGTCGTGGAAGGTTTTTCCGCCATTGATGCCTATTGATTCAGCCATATTTCATATTCACTTGGAAAATTATGGGCTTCAGTTTCGCCAAATAATAATACCGCTATTTTTTTAAGGGACTGGAGTCATTGTTGGCCTTCTCAGGCAGAAGCATTTGAATTCCTTCGATTGTGTCTCTTGTGTGTTTAAAGCATGCATCAAGTTCTGTAATTACATGATCAATGAAAGGGTAATATATTTCAGCAGTTTCTCCTGGAACATTGCTGCGCTGGGTTTGTATTGTAGGTGTTTTTGAAACAGTTATGTCGCTTGAACTTATTTGCTTTGCTTGCTCGAAAAGGATCGCGAACAAAATTTTTAGAACGAAAATCGTTCCGAATATTTTGTAAAGTAGTTTTTATTGTTTTTATATAACTGCAAATTTTGGTTAAATCGACGTTGACCTTCTACATTGCTTTATTTAGATTTACTGTATATGAAAATACTTTTCTCAGTATAACTAAAAACACTATAAACTGGCTATTTTCCAGGGCTGTAGTTGCTATGTTTGACTGGCGGCATTTCTAGCAGCAGAATCTAGAAGTAACTCAAGTGCTGTGCATACTACGGGAAGCATTTCTGCAAATCTACATGTTTTACTGTCCCATCGCACCTCACAAAGAAAGATAAGTGTTGAATGGGATGACTTAATTTGATCCGCAATTTTCTTCATAAAGCCGTCTCGAAGTAGAAATTGTCGAAAAAATTTACTATACCTTTTATAGTTCCAATACAGTTTCGTATCATAGGTATCACTTCAATGTGCTAGAACCAAGTTCAGAATTTGAACTACACAGTGTACGAATTGAGTTCTTGAGTATTGCTCTCCGATTATTGTTCTCACACTGCATAATAGGCCACTCATCACTGCAGCGCCATCAAAGCCTTGCCCAATCAATTTATCCGTATCTAAATTTTAGGATAAAAGATGCATTAAAATAGTCACCGCTAATGCTTGAGCTGAAACATCTAAATTAATTCTAGGAAATCCTTTTAAAAAACTGGTTTTCCAGATGAGCAGCCTACATATTGTAAACAACGTTAATTGTTCTCTTTGTGATATGTATTAAGTTTCGTGAGCTAATACAGTAAAAGAACCCTGCCTCTCTAACCGTTTTAAATACTTGCACTTGAATAGCTTTACCGCATAGTGATATCACTTCATTCTGAATTACTGATGAGGTATATATGGCTATATTGTGATTGTTTTGTGTAAGTAAATGATTCTTGAGTGCTTCATCACATGATTGAGCATGAAAACGAAGAAGCATTCTAATTTCTCCAGAATCACAGCTTCCTCTTAAAGTTATTTCCTGCTGCCCAGAAAGTATTATTTCTATGATAGCTATTAACCTTTTTCTGTTCTCTTCACCAATATTCTTATTTTCTACATTAATACACTGTAACATCAAACACTAATCCTTCCGCAACCTTAATAAAATTTGCTGCCTGCTCAATAGTGAATTTATGACATTTCATAACTGCATGATAATCAAAACTTTAAGACTTCCTTCCAGTTAGTAAATGGCGTACTGGCAAAGGCTCCCAAGTTCTTGATTACCATGACCACCTTGCATTTTTCCAAGTAAAACACATACTTTTCAAAATACTCATTGTATGACGTTCCAATATACAAGCCATGAATACTTGACAGTCCGATGACGTTGAAAACAAAGATTCTATTTACCAGTGATTCAAAACTTGAATGTATCCGGTGGCATCCAGGGCTCTTTTAATGCTCTTAGCTTTTGCTCATCAATGTTTGGGAGATGACACACATAGTTCCCAATATCCATGGACTTGTCCGGAGTCGAAGCTATCTTGGTTGTAAAAGAAAGAAAATAACTAAATTGAGTAATACAATACAGACACGCATTCATTTTGATAATGCTGATGATTCTCCAGTTATAAGCTTACAAATGGACAGACAGAGAGACGTACTTTATAATATGTAAGGATTTACAGAAAACAACGATCAAAGTTATCAGATAAAAATAAAAGAATAATATAGAAAATAAGTCATATAAAAATATGGGGGGAAATAAAATTTTTGAAATTCGAGCACAATCTTCTTTTTTCGATAAAAATCCAAAAGGGATATTTGGTTTGATGTCCGTTTCATATCAGTTACTTTTATTCAAGAATCCATACGCTTGACAAATACAAACAAAACGGTGTGTCGGTAAGTTGCGCACGTGTGTAGTAGGAGAAAGGCGGGAAGAGCAACACGCATATTCGACTTAATGAATCGTTACTGTGTTCTGACATCTGAGTTGCACTTGCATATATATATATATATATATATATATATATATATATATATATGCAGATAGATATATATTTTAGGGCACAGATATCTTGTGACTTATACAAAATGTAAATATTCCATGAATTTTTTTTCGCCTGTGTCAAAAGGGGGTAAGGTACACCCCCCACCCCCATATACACCCATGCGACCATCCATGAACTTGTTAAGCCAGTTGTAAACAGTAATGGGGGATGGGATTTCGTTATGAAATCAGCATTTAAGTCAATTGAAATTTTGTTGTTGATTGCAAATAAAAAATTCAAGCAAGTACATGGAAATAAAAAATTCAAGCAAAGTACATGGATTATCAAAAAGTTTGATTTTCGAAATTCGTATAATTTTTTTATTACCATTATTAGAAATGGCTAATTTTAAGAACTTGCAGTGCTACCATCTTATTTGGGTCACTTGCCAACTGCAGTTTTCCGTGGAACTTACCTTTAGCCTAATATATATAAAAATTCACCTATTTCATATAATAATTTATCTAAAGATTTGAAATTGTTGTATTTTCTCATTTACTTAACTGGTGTATGGCTGAAAATTTCTTGCAAATCAACAAACATAAGTAACCTTTAATTTAATTGAAATATCGTTATTACTATGTGAAATTAAGACACACCTTCGAAAACAATATCTTGAGGATCCAAGTTTGCCCGAAAATTGTTGATGTTCATATGAATGAGTAATCAATTTCTAGAGCCTTTTTTTATTATGGTTTGGTATTATTGGATCACTATCATATGTGTTATCATGTATGAGCACATCAATTATAAATTATGTTGTGCGAGATCTCATATGATTAATTGAACATTATACATCTTGATGCTAATAATACACTGGCGGAATTAGAGTAGAAATAAGCAGATAGATTTTTAGAACATAATACAATTTTTGTGATGAACAAAAAGTTAAAAGTACTTAAGGTAAACTGAGCTATGATTTACAATGTCGTAGCAAGGGGCTGGTTGGTGGGGCGACTGCCAGGGGCGCAAACTCAAGGAGGTGTACACGCATATCCATAGTCTACGGGCCGCTGGGACATGGGCACATTAAGAACTTACCCAAAATCAAAACACGAGTATATACTTACTTCCCCTTGATTAGTTCTTTTTGAATAGTGCATAAAATAATCTTTAATCAAATTAATTTAACAGGTTTCTATACAAAATATTCGCACTGAACAGAAATATTGCTAGCTACACAAACCTTTGTCACACTCATTCAGAAAATACATCTATCATAGGTATTCTGTCAAACGACCGCGATAACAAAATACTTTGCGGGGAATCCCCGACTGCATTCTATGGTTATAAATGTAGCTTAGTATTGCCCACCATTTTATGGAATTACATTTAAATTTCAAAAAATATAAAATTATAAAAATATAATTATACTACTGACAAAATATTTTTGGGCTGGAAAGCCAACCAAGTGGTAATTTATTACCGTAGCATTGGCAACACTGTGATGGATGAACGGACAGGGATACCCTGTGTGTGATGTGATGTCATTATGTTCCTTTTTAGCTCAAACTTACGAGTGAAAAGTGTAAAAAATATGTCATCACTAGATAAAGTGTTATACTGCAATAGAAATAAATCAAGTATGTTACATGTAATTAATACTTATGTTATTTTAATTATCTATGAAGTAAACAAAAAAAGTGTGTTTCCAATATATTTAAGTTATTTATGTTTGTTAATCTACAATGCCACCACCAAAAAAACCATCCGGTGCCGAATTCCAAAAGATCAGACATTCACGCAAGGAAAAACAAAACAATTTTGTCCATACAATGAGTAAATGGATATTATCGAACCCACAGCAAGAAAGCGTGACTAGTAAATCTCAATTTCAAATGGACACCACAGCTTCTCCTGTAGAAGACTTTGATACCAAGAAAAAAATAAAGTGACATTGATGATGAAGCACCTTCAGATGCAAAAGAAAATTATGGTATCTATTGACTTTATTTATTTTATATTTGGGTTTGGTAGGTATCTATTTATACAGTAGACTCTATAGATGCCTTCTTGAGAGTTGCCAGTTGCCTCTGTACCTACCACTCACACTTTAGCTCCTTTAAGGATTCGGCACCACCCTATGAGCTCCCACTGTCCACACATAATTGTGGTGTGATGCGATGTAGGTTTCCTTGGGATGCGTTAGGGCAGCATTTGGGCGAGCTTGAAGATTGATGTGATGCGATGCGAATTTGCAATTATGTGTGAGAGCCCTTAAAGCAAACAAAAGCTACCACTTCAAATTATCACGTGGAATTGCAATCATAGTTTTACTATCGTTTTTTTCTTTGAGGCGTTGTACCGATATTGGATGCATTCGATTCTGAAGATTTTGATAAATCAAAGTACATGAATTATAATGACCCTAGGTCATGGTCCCAGATAGATGACAAGGTTAGGCACTGTCTCATTGAACATGGGCCGGTGCAAGGAAAAGACTGATTTCAGATTTTCAATGACTGAAGGCAGAACTTTTTCAGCTGATTGGTTTCAGAAGACCTAGTCAAATAATTAGAAAATAGAGAGAAATGGCTTACTTACAGTGAAAATGCCAAGTCTATTTTTTGTTTTCCATGGATAATTGAAAAAATTGTTTCTTTCACACTGAATAATCAGTGTGAAAGAAACAATTTTTTTAAAAGATTTTTGTGATTGGAAACATTTAAATCTAAGGATCGACGAAGACGAGAACTCTGCCGAACATCGTAATTGTTACGTAACATAGAAAGAAATGGAAATACGACTAATAAAATGTAATACCTTAGATGATGAGTTGCAACGTGGAATATCAACAGAAAAGGTAAAGTGAAGATACATCCTATAGGTGATAATAGACGTGATACTGTTTTGTGCCAAAAACAACCTTGCACTGAGAGGTGGTGTCGAAAAAATAGGACATCGTAATTCAGGCATTACTGTAGATCTTCTGGCCAAGCATAATTCACAAAGAAAGAACATGTGTCTTCTATTACAATGGGTGGTCTCTCTTACTTCTCACCAACTATATACACAAAACGAAGTAATTTCTGCAGTAGGATCGGCAGTCAAAAATAAAATTATAGCAAAAATCCAGCGAGCAAAATATTACAGTATTTCATTTGGTTGTACTCTAGATATAAGCCACTAAGAACAAATGTCAGAAATTGTGTGCTACGTAGATACAAATGATGGAAAATATACGGTTGAAGAAACTTTTTTAGCTTTTATAAAAACTGACTAAAAAACTAGCAGTGGATTTACGGACAAAATCGTAACTAAATTAAGCAAAGATGATCTTATACTATCGGACTGCAGGGACAGTCATGTGATAATGGCGCTAATATGGCAGGTAAATATCAAGGTGTTCAAGCGCGAATTTTACAGCTGAATGAGCCCATGTTCAAGGAGACAATGCCTGATTTTTGCCATGTAGTGCTCACTCACCAAATTTAGTTGGAGTTCATGCATCTTTTATAAGACCAGAAATGAATATGTTTTTGGCACAGTGCAAAATATTTATAATTATTTTTCTAGATCGATTGAACATTAGCAAACTTTGTGCAATTTAAAATTAACTTTGAAAGGTCATTCTGATACGAGATGGTCGTCGAAATATTCAATTCACTCGTTACATACTCAAATAAAAAAATATTACACATGCAGAAGGAAATTATGAGGGGAGAAAATATACAGCTGATTCTGTTTCTCCAGCTAAAAGTAAATTAATTGTGAATTTATTTGTTTATTGGTCATATAGGATCATATTCTTAGAAGCATTGACAACGTTAATTGCATTTTACAGGCAGAATCGGTGTCCATTGAAATTGCATCAAAATATTTGTAGATTTTTTTAATAATTTCAGGAAAAATCAAGTAGAGCTATGTATCGATTCAGCAAGAAATCTAGCAAACAAGCTATCGATAGAACTGGAATTTTCTGAAAAGCGTAAACGAAAGGATGAAACAATGTTCAACAATAGGGCCAAGAATAATGTGGTCACAATGACTCCACTGCAAAAGTTCAAAATTCAGATTTACTGTGTACTGGACACACTTATTCAGCAAATGGCATGGAGATTTCATAGTTTAGCTGCCATAGTTTCTGATTTCGGTTTCCTAACAGGACTTTCATTCTTCAAATCTTCCACTGAACAACTGAAGTAATCCACATCTGATCTCGCATTAAAATACAAAGATGATTTAAATGCCAACGAGTTATGTTTAGAGATTGAATACAAACACCAAATAAAATCATTGTTGCCGGATTTAAAAAATGCAGATTACATTGCACTTCTTAATTGCCATGTAAAATATGGTTTAATGACCAGTTATCCCAATATAGTTATTGCTCTTTGTATGGCATTGACGTTACCCGTTAATTCTGTCAGCTGTGATAGATCTTTCAGCAAATGAAAGTTTATAAAAAATTACTTACAATCGCAGGTTGGTCAAGAACCTTTGAGTAATCTCGCTATACTATCAATTGAGTGATATAGCAAAAAGTAATGTTGTAGACAAAACGAAGTAATTTCTGCAAAAAGTAATGTTGTAGACAAAACGAAGTAATTTTCCTGGCTTTTTCTGACGCTACTTTGCAATTGGCAAAGTAGCGTCAGAAAAAGCCAGGAAAGTAAATTTTTAACACATTTCAGTGATTTCATATCTAATTTTCAAGTGTTTTGTATTGTAGGTTATAGGTATTGTAATTTCTAAACATAGGTATGAGCATAATCGTAACTTAAATGGTACTTTGAAGTAATTTTAAGTTTTTATCTAGTGCTAAATATATAACTTAAATTACCCTTAAAAGATATATTGTTTCTCTTCCTACAAAATAAGTATTGGGGTGGAAGACGCAAAATTCAAATCTTACCTTGGGCGCTAATGACCTTAGCTACGACACTGATGATTTATATATGTAATATAATGCGAAAGAAAAGTATTAATAATACTACAAATGTGACAGTATAGACTGTCTTGTCACTAGAAATTTGCTTTTTAATTTTTCAGATTTAGCAATGAAACAGTGAACTTTGTAATATCCATCTTTTCAAAATCCATCCAAAATCTTGCATGTATTACTTAGCTACATATTAATTGAGAGTTCATATTGAACTCGCAATTAATATGTAGTAAAATATAAAAAAAAATTGCTTTTATGTATGTAACGTGGAGGTGGAAATAGTTATTGCATGTGTTTCAAAATAAAATTGAGGTTCCACAGTATGGTCAACTAATTAGAGACCGACAGAACTTTGATTTAAATTTATTTTTCAAGTGCCTATATTTGTTATGCAGTTTGTTATCAAATACCCTGGCTAACAGCATATAATTATAAAAAAATAAGCTGTAAATAAATAATGTCGAAACAAATCACTCTGATTGAGAGTTACTGCATTTTCTGTTTAGCTAATTAGGTACATAAAATGCTTGTGTTCTAATTTACAAAATTAAAAAAATTACCTTCTCAAATACTTAATGTGCATATTAGCATTGTAATTTTTAAAATAAATATGGGTTGAAATATATGAGTTATGAAAAGCAATAATCAATTTTTATCAATGTTGATGACCTTATTGCAAAATATCAGATTATTTACTGAAATTTTGCCAAAAATATGTTTTATAATACAGTGCACAATCCAAAATGCAACTGAAAGTATCCCCAGAAAGAAAAGAAGACCAAGAAAAACAACCCTAGGATGGTCACTATTATTAAAGGACACCTTTTTAAGGTTCCTTATTGACAAGGAGGAAATATTCGGGCCAGAACCAAATGATACCGTATCAGCAAGGACTATTCGACAATGACTAGTAGAGGCAAAGTCGTTTGGAAGAGTTGCTCAAAAAGTTCTATCATTGAAAAGGGAACACAAATTAGCATGGTTGGTATTTGCTAGGAAATATGAATATTGGACATTCTCAGTGAAGACGTATTATTTTCTGACAAGATCAAAATAAATCTCTTTTATTAGAAGGCAGACAATACGTACGGTGTCCTTTAAAGACAGAAATGAACCCATAATACAACACAAAACAAGTAAAACGTGGAGCTGACAATATGAAAGTTTGGTGCTTCTTTTGGAACTTGGAGTAGGAGCTGTAAACAAACTAGTTTGCTTCTAATTAGTTTTTGTTTGTTATTTTATGTTTTCATGTGTCCGTAATTAGTTGTACAGTAATAAAATGCAAGAGTAGTTATGTTTAAAGTTTCCATAAGATAAATATTATTATGCAGTTGTTTTCCTAATTTACTATACTTATATATAGAACATTAGCGTACTTACGTGTCAACACAAGCATTAGATTCCCACTGGTATACAAGTTACGCAGACTAACAAAAATCGTACTCATTTAGTATTGATGTTCCTAATTAGTTAATTACAACTGTAGGTTATTTGTTATTAAGAGATTTTATTTGTAATTTTGACACTAAAGTGAGAAAATCACAATGTTGTTTATTGGCAGTTTTAGTAAATTGGATGTTGTCAGACACTTATTTGGGTGGAAAAATGTCATTCTGAGAATTATGACATTTCCTATTTTTCATTAAATTTAATCATCTATTGGTAATGAATTAGTAAGTCGCATCACATTTCAACATGTCTCCTTATCATTCTCGTCTTCGAGCCACTGACACAGATTAATGTAATTAATTTTAAAACATACATGTGCATAATAATATATTAGTCATAAGTATACATTTGAGTTTGACTTGTTGCCGCACTGGATGCTAAGGTATATATTAAATATCTAACTCTAACAGTGATAGTCGCGAGTTCTGTATAATATTGGTTCACATGGTACTATTAGAGTACAAAGAAACCCAGACTCTTTAGTGGAAATAAAATGTTGTATCACATTTTCCCTTTATTGATATGTTGGACATCTATTTCTTTATTTTCATGGAGACAACTTATACCATTTATTTAGAGTAATTTTATTTTTAACGCATTAATTGAAAAATCACAAAACGAATGTAGAAATAAAAACACATAGAATAATTTTGCCACGTATAAAAATATTTTTATTTTCAACTTTTTATCACTACATACATTTTTTGCATTTAATTTTGAAAATAGCTTGTTGGCTGGAATAAACTGGGCACCTGGTAATTTCTAGAAACAATTTGCGATTCTGATTCAGCAGTGTCCTTTGTTCGGTTTATTAAGGGTTTTAGAAATTTCTTGAATCTGTTATCAGATATATTGAAATCTAATTCAGCCTTATCAATAATTTTTTCAAGTTTAGTAATATCGACATTAACTTTTTGTATAATATCTTCCAAGGAATCAATTTTTTTATTTAGCACAACAATTTCTGGTCTAAATTTTTCAATTTCGGAAACGATAGATGCACAATCTTGATTTTCTGTTTTGACCATTTGTAGAACACTTGTAAACTCTTCCAGCCTGGTCAGCATGTTGTCGATAACATCTTGAACTAAATGTAATTCTCCAGGGACATTTATCTTGAAGTAATCACAATAAACTTCACTAACATCTTCTAACATTGTAATTATGTTTAACAAAGTTGATTTTGAAATAATACAGTTTTAAACACCAAAATCGGGAAACAAATGTTCAAAAACACTGAAGAAGTACAATGTCAAAGTTGACGCAAATTTTGACAGTTTATTGCTTGACCATAGTAAAATTACTTTTAGAGCTGTCTCCATTTTAACATTAAGACGTCCATGAGATTCACGATTGAAATGAATTGTGCGAGTTAATGTTGTAACTTATTACACAATTCTTTACTACCATGCAACGCTCAACCGGTTTAGTGTCACAATCTCGTTGGAAATACATTGATAGTCAAGGTCTTTTTGCAAGAAACTAAAAAACAGCTACATATCCATTAGAGAATATTTGAATAATAACTTTGTCGAAATATTGCAGGCTGCATAAGATTAAAATTAAACAATTTTTAAGAACTTTTCAACTTTGATCATTGAGTTCAAACTCACAGTGCATGTTTCATGTGACATTTTTATATTAACTGGTATGTTAAGCAATATCGTAGGCTAAAAATGAGATCCTCAAAATATGTAAAAAACAAACAGTGGCTTAGAGGCATGTTATGCATTTATAAGCTTCGACGGTTAGACGACATGGATAAAATGTCAGACGACTTAGATAGAACCTTAAACCACAGAACAGAGTACCTTAAACAACATCGATAGAAGTATTACCGTTGATCCTTCATTTTGTAAAAGTGACCGTTACCAAGATGAAGCTCGCGTTGGGCATGTAAAAGTATGATATTCTTCAATTCTCATTTCTAGTTAATACCAATAAACGATAGTTATTAGTGCATAGCAGCTACTGTAAATATTGTTTTTTTTTAATTATAACAAAGTATTTTTCATTTAAAATTTGAATCCTATCCAGGTTATACCGTTTTTAATCGTAAGAATTACGACATTTTTCCTTTTTTTTAAATATAATCACGTATTAGTAATAAATCCTCAAAATGAATAGCAAATTAGTGAAATGTGGTGACATTTGAACATGTCGCCTTATCATTATTTCGATTGGATAAGATGGCCAATGTTTATTAAGGTGATATAACCGTAAGTATTTAAACGTTTCATGTGTATTTCTACATAAAAATAATAAATTTATGTGATTCCAATTTAATTTATGAAAATTAAAGCCGTAAGCACGTACGTGTATATGTTTATGAGCGTGTGTAAAGTTAGAAAAGTATATATCATGTCTTGTTTTTTTTTAGATTATTTCGTAAGAGACAAATATGATACTGTGGAAAAAGTGATACAAATGTGGTATTCGTACAGGTATAAAACCTCCAAACAGAACAAAAATATACCAAGTCAAAGAATTAGACAGAGGTTCGCAACATTATAACATATTAGCGGTACCCCATGGTTTCACTCGATTAAAATTCTAAATAAGAAAATTCTTTTTCCCTCTCATATATTGGTTATAAATTATTATCATATCAAATTTCATTAAAATTCATCAAGTAGATTTTGGTGATTGGCGTACGAAATAGCATACAGACAAAAATTCTAAAAAAGATTTTCCGGTTTCTATTACGATTCTATATCCTAAATCATTCACTGTTTTTAGAGTATTTTACGTCTTTGGAATTTACTCTGTTACCGTTTTATTATATGTATAGTAGAGGTGCGCAAAATGTATTTATGAAAAGAAAAGAATGATATATTTCATTTGATTGAAAAGATATATATCACTCATTTATATCTCTAACTCAGTATCTCAGTACTCGAAATTCTCGTACTACGAAATTATTTATTACACATACGTTGAACCGTTGAACAATGGTCATATAATATGGTGATAAATAGTAATGACTAAACATTACGCACTATTTTCTGAAAATAAATAGTATCCGTTTAGCTTAATACTTTGCAGGCTTAGGATTTAGGACTATCAACCTAGATTCAAATTATACATGAAATAACTTTAATGATTATAATTAAATTGGAATAGATTGGCGTATTTATACAATTATAAATTAGAATTTTGAAATGAAACAAAAAAGTGTTTGTTTACGCAAACATTTGGAGCGAACTAAAGTATACTTTATCACAGCGTTCACATTCGATCCCGATCCAATGGCATATTTGACTAAACAGTTCGATCGTTTTCTTTCTCTTTCATGTAACGTCAAAATATATACTTTTATATCTACCTCACGTTGCGACGAGTGAGTGAAATAGTTGATTTGGTGAAACGAAATAGACGCCGATTGCTCCCGAGCTAGTGATATACTGATGCATTTTGATTTCAAGTGAGTGAGTGATAGATTTGATCGTAACATGTGAGGCATATCTTTTATATCTCTCACTCACGAGTTACACATCTCTAATGTATAGATTTGTCACCAGCTACAAGAGAAGCAAGGAATGCAGCAAGTAATACCTGACACGGTCGATAGTGTAGTTATTTTATAAAGTAACAACTGCGAGTAGCAAATATCTTGAACCACGTTTAATTTACTGACATCTGTTAAGGAGTTACATTGTTCACCTACAGAACTCATCATCAGACCCTGACCCTGTCGACGGTATAGTTATTTTGCGAAATAACGACTACTAGTAGCAAATATCGTTAATCACTGTTCATGTATTAACATCCATTAAGAAGTTCCATTGTTCATCCCTAAGACTCATCATCAGACCCTGGTAAGTGGTGTAGTTATTTTGAAAGATACAACTATCCGTAGCAAATATCTTTAAACATAGTTGATTTACTGCCATTTGTTAAGGAGTTCTGTCGCTAATTTCCGGACTTCATCATCAGATTATCATCATATTTACATGGGACCACCCCTAAAATATTCTCTTTTAAACAAAAAAAGATCATCTAAGTCTGTACACTCAGTAAAGAATTATCGCTGAACATACATAAAAAAAAGTCAGTTAAAAATGTAGTACAAATTGTGGTCTAGGAATTTCATATCTTTCGAAATTTATATACGGCAAGGCTCACATTATGAAGATTCCAATGATGCATTGAACTTGTTTAGAAATTATTGAAAGACAAATTTATTTTTGTAAGTACTCGTCAACACCAACATTTCTATCTGTAAAAAACGGCTACATATAATTCGTGGATTTTGATACTTATTTTAATTTCACGAATAATTAATTTTTTATGGAACGTAGGAAAAATTCTGAAAATATCAAAAGCTGTGAAGCTAATGTCGCATTATCTTATTTCTTTATCACTGTCAGTGTCCGTCGAAAGTCGTGCGTGTTTTTTCGGCCTTACATTTCAGTAAAATTCATGTACGGTTGAAGTAATACTTCAGGTAGGTTTGAAGACATAAAATATTTTTTTATAATAAATAAATCTGTGAGTTCCTTTATAAGGTTAATTTTTCGATATTATGTCTAAAAGTTGACCGAAAGCTAAGAATTTCTTTTGCAAATGTAACAGATATATCTTTTTCATACAAATCGACAAACTCTGTAGGCTTGTCTAACAAGTTCGAGTCATCTAAATTTTTCAAGGATGTAGGATGTAAAACATTAAAATTGGAAACTATTTAATTCATACCAACAAAACGAAACGTTAACTGATTTATGATGAGGTCTAATACACGATAAAATACGTTCACTGTAAACAAACTTTCAGTATCCCGTAAACGCTCATCTTCACAAATTTCATCGAAACATCGTTTCACCTTTCTTTGGTGAGTTTTAGAAAACTCGGGAGTTATGCTACATTTTTTTGCTACCCTATAAACTTGCGTTTTTAAGTCCTCAAATTCATGACGATAGTTTTTAATCTTTTCGAAACAGACTTTTAAACGCTTCGATGCTTGTGATAGATCTGTTATTGTAGACTGAAGTGCTTTGGAGACTACGTCGACTGTTTGTGAAATTTTGCAGTGGAAAACCAGTAATATAATAAAATCATAGTTTTCAATCTTCTTCTTTAGTGTTGTAGCTTCATTTCGTTCCTCTGCTTTGGAACTTAATAAAATAGTTTTTATTAGCGCTTGTTGAATTTCTTCCAACCGGGCTTTCAAAAGAAAAATAGCATCATATCGTCCTGACCACCCTGTTGGATTCAATATTTTTAATGTCACAAGGATTGAAGATACAACTTGTGCACCAGAAATAAAACTTGATGAAACATTCCACCTTTAAATGCTGCGGCTAAAAAAATATGTAAACTCGTTGCACGGTTTCAAAACGTTAGCATCTCTAACGCATGCTTTATTGTGTAAAATCTATAAATGAAAAAAAAAATTCCCCTCAACAAATATCGTGGACGATGAAGGATACGATGGTGCTAATACCATGAAAGGTATTTACAGTGGAGTTCAAAAACTTATAAAAAAAATTGAACCAAATGCAGTGTATATGCACTGTGTTGCTCATAATTTAAATCTAGTAGTTGATGATGCTGTAAAACATCTGTTAGAGAAGTAAACGTTTTTTGAAACCGTGCAACAAGTTCATATATTTTTGGTCATAGCATTAAAAGCTGGAATATTTTATCTACTTTTATTTCTGGTACACAAGATGAATCTTCAGCCCCTGTAACATTAAAAAAATTGAATTTAACATGGTGTTTAAGACGATATAATGCTATTTTTGTTCTGAAAGACCGGTTGGTAGAAATTCAAAAAGTGCTAATAAACACTATTCCATTAAGTTCCAAAGCAGATGAGCGAAATGAAGCTATAACACTAAAGAAGAAAATTATGATTTATTATATTACTGGTTTTCCACTATAACATTTTACAATCAGTCGATGTAGTCTCCAAAGCACTTCAGTCTAAAATAACATACCTATCACAATTATTGAAGTATTTAAAAGTCTGTTTCAAAGAGATTAAAAAGTATCGTCACGAATTTGAGGACTTAAAAACGCAAGTCTATAATGTAGCAAAAAAATGTAGCATAATTTCCGAGTTTTCTAAAACTCGCCAAAGAAAGGTGAAACGCTATTTCGATGTAATTTGTGTAGATGAACGTTTACGAGACTCTGAAAATTTGTGTCTAGTAAACATACGAGTATCTTATTGTGAATTAGACATAATCGTAAATCAGTTGAAATTTCGCTTCGTTGGTATGAATTAAATAGTTTTCAATTTTAGTGTTTTACACCCTACATCCTTGAAAAATTTAAATGACTCGAAATTGTTAAACAAACCTACAGAGTTTGTCGATTTGTATAAAAAAAGATATCTCAGCTTTCGGTCAACTTTTAGACATGATATTGAAAAGTTGACCTCTATAAAGGAACTCGCACATTTATTAATTATAAAAAACTATTTTATGTCTCCAAGCTTAGCTGAAGTATGTACCGCTTTAATGTTATTTTTGACAATTCCGTCACTACCGCTAGTGTCGAACGATCGTTCCCAAAATTAAAAATAATAAAACCATATTTAAAGAATTCTATGGGGAAAGAAAAGTTGCACAATATAGTAATACGGTTTATTACACATTATTTGGCCCGAAAATTAGACTTTGATCAAGTAATGACAAATTTGCTGAAATGAAAGGCTGAAAAAACAATTTTAATGTTTGTTAAGTATTTCCTTTCATGGCTGTATTAATAAAAATGAATTCTAAAATATATTATTGTAGCACAAATTTCTTATGTTATCATCGTTTTCATTATCATCATTTGTATTTACCATATTTCCAAATACACGTGACTCAGACGGGCTTAGAGCTACTAAGCAATCTAAATTTCAACGCGACTATGGCGCAGCATGTTTCTAATGTAGAAGGTTTGGCGAGACAGCTTAGAGAATGTGGTGAAAAATTGAGTGATACAGCAGGTATTACCAAAATATTAAGCTCATTGCCCTCCATATATATTTCACTGCGACATGCATGGTTATCAGTTGATCTAGATAATCAGATTATCCAAAATTTAACTTCACGTTTAATCGACGAAGAAGCGAGCCTAATGAATGATACAAACAATGAAACCGCATTAGTAATCACTAAAAAAATCCAAAACAAATTAAACACAGTAGGAAGCCAAATAGTAATTACACAAGGGACGAAAGTAACTCAAGATATCGATTTATATGCTATAATTATAACAAAAGAACTGCAGAGCGCCCAAGAAATCTGTTCGTAAGGCCGAGAGCCGGAAACTATGTTAGCGTTCGGTGCAGAAAGAACTTTGTCATGTCTGAATAAAAATAACACTTGGATATTGGACCGTGGAGCTTCATTACACATGACATACAAGCGTGAATTCTTATATTATAGCTATAAAGAGTATAATGGCTACGATAAGAACAGAACTGTTAAACTAGACAAAAAGTAAAACATAGAAGTTCTTGGTGAGGGATCGATATTAATTAGATAGGTGAAAGATCGTTGGGAAGTGGGAGTATATTGGAAGATGAAATAATTCATAAAAATGTATTCTTCGAAGGAGCAGAAACCAAAAGAGGTTACGTGGTAATAACAAATAATGAGATTTCTCGAATAATGAAATATAATATAGAGGCCTGTGTGTACATCTGAAAGAAAATCATCTTTATGAGTTAGAATGTGGCGTGAGCGTTTGGAGCACTTAAATGTCAAGGAACTCCAAAACATGAGTAAAACTGGAGTAATTCTTACTAAATTTACTGATAATGACAATTTTATACGCGGAGCTTGTCAGTATGGCAAGCAGGTTAGATTACCATTCAAGAAATCAACGAGAGGTAGGTGATATAGTTTATAGTGATGTTTGTTGTCCCAAGGAATAATAATCCGTATCAGGAAAGCGTTATTTTGTTTTATCTAAGGATGTAGCTACGAGTTATTGTCATGTTTAGTTCCTGAAACACAAATATGAGGTACTGTGGTGTTTCATGAAGTACTACCATAGTGAATAATCAATTTAGTGAGTGAAATATGTGAGTAATGAATTTAAGAATTTTCTCGACAGTAAACGTATAAGACGAACTTAATTTGAAAGTAAGGGTACAAGACAAGAAGGAATATAATTATGGAAGAACGTAGCAATGTGACTCTAAGACCTCGGAGAGATAGAAATATCGAAATGAATCTAACTGAGTATCTACGAAGAGTCAGTCACTAGTATTAACCAACAGAATTGGAAGAAAACTGTTGAAAATGAGCTTATTTCCCATAAGAATAGCAATACATGGACGACTACAAAAGAACAGGAAAGAAGCCTATTACATGCAAATGAGGTTTCAGCGTCAAAAGGAATAAGGAACGAGAGATAGAAAGGTACAAAGCTCGCCTGTGTGCCCGGGGTTTTCCAAAACAAAAGATATTGGCTATAAAGAAACATTTTCACCAACTACCGGGTATAACTGTATTAGGTTTTTATTGAGTATAACAGCGAGAAACGATTTAGAGATAGAACAGTTTATTGTAAAAACTACTTTAATGTCCCTAATTGATACTTATGACGGGCTTATTGCTACAAGAGCAATCTCTTACAGCCAACCAGAACATCGGTGCAGCCCCGCTTGACGAGCGGCCCGGAATCGACCCCGGGTTCCCACAGTGCGCCTCGCAGTTAAAGGCCGTATGCCTTGTGATTAACCCAACACACCACGGTGACGATACTGACTTTCTGTATTGGGAGATATTGGAGGAGATCTACATGGAGCCACCAGAGAATGATGGAGTCGATTCATCTAAAGTATGTAAGTTGAATAAATCTCTGTGTGGTCTCAAAAAGGCTTCTCGCTGTTAGAATGGGAAGTTTACATAATTTCTTACTATGTATATCCTAAAAATGACGACATTCAGACAATTGTGTTTTTGTGGGATACTTTAATGATATCAAAATATTGTTAATTATAATTTACGTCGATGACGGATTATTGTTATCCAAGAATAAGATATTCTATCCATATTATTGAAAGAATTAGAGAAGAACTTCTTAAATAAAGACTACAAATTTCGTGATTGCATATATATAAATCAAAGAAGATGCATTGAAAGCATAATAAATAAGTGTAACATCTCTGAAGCTAAAGGAGTACACTAGTAGATGTGAATGTACAATTGTCTAAAATTGAAAATGAAACTGTTAGTAATTATCCATATAGGAAAGCAGTGGGAGCACTGTTATTTTTTTCCTCGGTGTCTAGATCAAATATAACTTATGCAGTAAATTTAGTAAGTAGATATGTGAGTAATCCTGGAGTTATTCATGTAAATGATGTATTACGAATAATTTATAGAATATGAGATATGTCGCCTGTATATGATTGCAATACAAATATTTCTGATTGTAAAGCTATGTCGATTATATGTGACATTCAGATATAATTTTTCAGGCAATTGACATTCTAGAAAATACAATACTGGATACATATTCTTAATGAATGGTGGGCCTGTCACTTGAGCTGGTCGAATAGAAAATACAGTAGCATTGTCAATGACAAAATCTGAGTACATGGCTGCAAGTGATGCAGCGAAAGAGATATTGTGGCTGAAACTAATCTTACTGGAACCACACAATTCTGCAACACAATCAGTCAGACAGATACAATCAATCAGAGATTAAATTGATACATAATTCACTATTTCATAAGAGAAGTCAGCATATTGACATACGTCATAATTTTATTAGAGAAAATATTGAAGAGAAAGTGATCCATATTGAATATGTGGAAAGCTTATGTCAATTCTCTGATTTTCTTACCAAAGCTTTACCGCTTAATAATTTTAATTATATAACACAGAGGTCAGCAACCTGCGACTGCGAGCTGTATACGGCTCTGTCGCTGTAAAGTTGCGGCTCTGCACTTCCATTCGCATAAATTCATTATTTTGTTATCAAAACCCTTAATAATAGTGTAATCGATCCATAAATGAGTGCCCTGTCTATCTCACAGACCAAGTCAGTCAGTCGTTGACTTGGGCGATACGAGTATTTTGAGATGCTGAGTACGACGAGTACGAGTATTATAAAATATCGGTGACAAAATACTCGATGAGTATGGGCGGCCTAATTCCGTTGTAAGAGGACTATATTACATATCGCTACAGACTTACGGTCACAGGAGACGTGCAATAAATCTTAATTACTACTTATTATGAAGAGTTCAATGCTCATATCCCTTATTTCTTACAGCTAAAATTGGCGGGAATTACTATCATTTCTTAATGAGACAATTTTAATAAATCACAGTGTTTCATTTTTCCTTCACACTACCATAAATGTTTATGGTACCTGGCTTAGGGCTGTTAAGTAAATGATTAATTTGGTATAACCATTTAAATAGCGTATTTAAGCAATGAATAATTTTATTTACTATAATTACCTTTAATTTGAAAAATGAATCACGTTATTAAAAAATATTTTTTTAAATTTTTACCATCTTTATTTTAACTTAATTGTTTTTTAAATAATTTAGTATTTTGTATGTTCGGAACAAACACCTAGTTCCGTAATAATTATTGTTACAGTTGGATGTTTCCTATTCAAAAGTTTGCTTAAATTAATTGTAGCTTTTTGAATGACTATTTAGTTTTGTAAATATTGCAAGAAGCAAAATAATCACCCAAGTCTGTAAAATAATTCCATACAACACTGGACTTTCTTGTTCACATAATGGTACAATTAGAATTTAACCTAATTAACAGTTAGTTCTTATATACATTATTTATTTACAATATTTACACTTCAAATTAATAACGCTCAACTGTTCCAAAAGAAAAACGGAGAATCATTAGACGAAAAGGGCACCGTACTTAAAACTCTTATTTTAAATTACTCGTACTTGTATTGAGTAAATATTTGTCCGCAAACTGCGAAGTGTAAAGCAATAATACTTAACACAATGAGTAAAACGAGTATACGAGTATGTTTAACATACTCGGATTACATACTTTAAAAGTATTATGAGTATTTAAATATTCAGTTTGTCCCTTTCTTCATATACGTTTTAAATATGAAAGAGCGAGAAAACCTGAATACGATATGGGTTAGTGAAATAGCTATAGCTAGCTAGATAACGAGGAGTAGGGTTATGCTGCAGCCCGACCATAAAGTAACCGTTGTACGACCGTCCGGTCGGCCATGCCACACAAGTATTTATGATATAGTATTTTGTATTTTGAATACCAAGTACGTATTTTGATCTAAGATATCGAGTATTTTTACCGGTGACAATAAATACGCTTCACTTCTAGTCAGTCGTCCTTGGATAGTGCGGTCGATGATACGTTTCATGTGTATTAATTTAATCGCTTGCGGTTTTTGCGCGTCTTCGCCAGTGCTTTGGTTGTGTATTCACAACAGTTCATTTATTCGCTCGTTATTTCAAGAATTTAGGAGTGAATTGTATTCTCAAAGGTATATAATATATAAAAATGCATATAATATATCAAAATCAGTAACAGAATTGGATTACTTATTTGGTTTTATTTTTTTCTAAGTACCTACTGTTTTTTAAAGTTAATAGAAATTGCTGGACACAAGACTGTTAATTCGTTATTAAGTACCTACTATTTGCCAGGCGCCAGGACACCGAGCGGATCGCGCTGGGCCGAGAAAAACACGTTCTGACAAGTACTTTCGGGCCGGTCGGCGATCATCGCGCGCAAATGAAAGTAGTGTGGCGCGTACGGGAGTATTCACGTAGAAAGCAAGCAATCAGCGTGGCACCGACAGCGCCGATCTACCAGCTCTTATCGGCGTTATTGCGCGCAGTTAACCGTTACACAAAGCGAGCGGGTACGGGCAGGGGCGGTCCTTAAGTAGTGGGCATATGGTCGAATTCATTGGATCAGGTCGGAACTTGTCAGTGCTTATCGGCGCTAGTCCGCGCAGGTAGCCGGCGCAGGCAGTCGCCGAACTGTACAGTTAGTCGCGGATTTGCTATCCTGCGGGTGACAGTTTATGTGTGCGTGCGTGCGTTCGTGTATGCGTACGTGCGCGCGTGTAACGCTTAAACGTTTTACAACGCCAACTTTTTTAGTAACGGATTACCGATTTACATGTAAACTATTTGATTAACAGTGCACGGCTATGGATTTAGGTATGCGTCGACATTATAAATGCTTGCACAATTCTTCGCCCGCCATTTTAGATACATAAATAAAATTTTTTAAAAGTCATTATTTCAGCTCTGCCGCCAGCATGGCATCTGGAATGACCTGAAGAAGAAAATTGAGAATTAAATCAAGAGCGGATGGATTTATTTACGTTCATAAGCAACACAGATGGCCTTCCGACTTGTCTCATTTTTTCAAGAAAAATTTGTACACAATAAGAAGAAAAATTTGGAGAGACACTTCACTACAAAACATACCTATTTGCTGGTAAATATTCAACCGGTGACGCACGAAAAAAGCTGTTGAAGATGTTCAAAAAAAAAACAACGGCAGTGAAGTTCCATGCTAAGTAACCGGGTGCGATCTTCAGATAATGTAAATCTGACAAACTTCGCAGTATCACTAGAAATTGCAAAAAGAGGGAAACCATTCACAGATGGTGAGTACGCCAAAGATTGTTTCATACGTGCATCTAAAGAACTATAACGTGATTTCAAAACCAAAGCAGAAATCATGAAAAAATACACGATTTACCATTATATACACTAAAAACAGTACAAGATAGAACTGCTAAAATGTCTTCAAATGTAACACATATGCAAGTGCCTTTTTGCCAGCTTTTGCCTTATCACTTGCTATAGATGAGTCTTGTGACAAAAAAACGCGGCACAAGTTAACCTTTTTGTCACGGTTTGAAAGAAGAACTGTTAGGATTGCTATCACTCTCAGGGCCAACTCGTGGGGAAGATATGGTAAATGCTGTGCAAAAATGCCTGGAAGACAATAAAATCTATTTATAATATCGATAAAATCGATAATAAAATATAATAATCGTTTCCATAGCAACTGATGGAGCCAGAAGTATGACAGGAATACATAGAGGGCTAACATTGGTCCTTCAAAAAAAAAATAAACCACGAAGTTCTAATATTTCACTGCATAATTCATCAAGAGGCGCTTTGTGCCCAAATATTTCCAGCCGAAATGGTTGAGGTCATGAGGTAATTAAGATTATTAACAGTATCTTGAAAAAAATCACTCTACCATCACCAGTTTAAAGATTTCGTTGAAGGAATAAAGAGCGAGTATTCTGACCTACTTCTGCACAATAAAATGCGATGGCTGTCCAGAGGTAACCTATTGAAACGTTTTGTTTTGTTCTCGAGTGAAATAATAATTATGTATTCCTGAATGAAAGGGCATTGACCATTCCGAATTGAATTGGAAGAAGACTAATGGCTGTAAAAAATTAACTTCACGGTAGATATCACAATGAAACTAAATGAGCTAAATTACAACTGCAAAGAAAGGGAAACCCAGCCAATGCCTCGCTAGACGAAGTAGTTTGTTTAAAAAAATTACTTCTTTTTGTTGAAGATATGGAGAGCGATAAATTACTTAATTTTAAAAATCTGAAACAATATCGCGATGAAAGCGATGCAACTATCGACACGAATTACTTCAGCATAGTTATAACAAAAAAGGAGGGATGGATTCGCTGAGAAATTTGAGCAATTCAAAACAAACAAAAGTACTTTCGCTTTCACAGTAAATTCTCTCATTACAAATACAAATGAGATTAATATTGAACCGTTTGTAATTGACGCTGGATCGCTTCAAATGCAATTGCTGGATTTGAAAAGCAAATATTTGTGGAGTAGCAAGTTTACAGAACTCAAGAGCGAGTTGAAAGGGTTGGAGTTCCAGAATGTATGCACGTCGCGCAGCACAAGTGGACAGCTTTAAAAGAAATGCCGCGAGTTGAGGCACTCATATTCGGCGCACGGAACAGTCTTCCAGAATGCTTTAGTGAGGTGAAGAAGTTGGCATTTGGAGTGCTGACGATCTTCAGGTCGACATATTCGTGCGAGCAAGCGTTCTCTTGCATGAATCTAAAAAAAACAAATAAAAATCTAGAGTCGTGCTTGAAACTTAAAATAACAAGTTATGACCCAGATTTGACCAAACTTTCAAACGGAACGCAAAGCCAATGCTCCCATTGATGTAACTATCTATTATTCAATAACTGTAGTTATATTATTGGATTAATTATTATTATTCTAGCTAAAATACGTTTTGTGCTAAAAACATCTGTATGTTTTTTATATGAATACATATTATTTCTTAAAGTTGTTTATCTTAAATAAAAAAATTAAATATGTATAAGCAAATACCATATAATTGAAACAAAAATTTTTAGTGGCTCTTTAAAGTATGGGAAATTTTGTAAATTGTAACTTTTGGCTCTTTTTCGTCTCAAAAGGTTGTCGACCCCTGACATAAGACATAGTATTATGACATTTTTTGTTTATCAATAAAACATTTAATTATTCGTGAATATCTTTTAAATTTGGGTGTATAAGCAACATAAATTTATAGGTGTTTATAAAAAACAGTGTTTGTGATGCAAAAAGTTGTTGACGTTTTTGACTGAATAAAATTAAGTTTATAAGAAATTCTCATTCAATTTATTATTTTATTGTCGAAAATCTAATTAGAGCAAGGTTCCCACCTAATTGTTGTTTCAATTGTTTTATTTTCCTTCTCAGTCTGTGCTAGCTAAAAATTCAGGGTCACTAATTACGTCTGGATTCTCAGCTGAACATGTAGTAGTAACTACCTTATAATAAGCTGGAGTGAAAATTGTGCCCGTGATCTAGATCTAGATCGTGATTTTCTTGGGTGGTTCCAAAGCAGTGGCTCGCAAGCGCAGTACTTTTTTAAAAGGGTGTAAATCCCCTATCCGATGGCTGCATCTTGTAGTGTGGTGGCAAAGTCAAGATGATAATATTGTCATTCCGATTAAAATCTATAACTTTAATAGTTGTTTGAGAGGAGTGTTTTTCGGTTTCCATAATACACGTTGTTCTTTGTTGGCTAAGTTCAATCTTTACAATGTGTCAACCATTCTATAAATAATCCAGCATTAATGAAGCTTGATTCTAAGTTCATATCAATAGAAATATCAAGCTATCAAGAATAGTGTAAAATCAAGCAACTCTGCTTTTATCTTTTTTCTCAAAAATTAAAGTCGGAGTATTAAAATGACCAGCAGGGTTTATGACGTTGGCGTGAGTGCTTCTTTCAGTAATGCATATTATATTACCAGTTCGTTTTCTTACTTTTTGTAATAACTTTAAACGGTTTTTTAGGCACAGTTCCATTTATATTATACTTGGCTTTGGGGTGGGGGAATTATATTAGTCCAATAAATAATTATATCAGCGTTGAAATCTTGAGATATCCCCCAAATTATGACCTATTAAAACCCAGGGACCCGATCAATACTCATACAAGTTGGCCATCTCAATAAAATAATCGGGTATGGTATTAAAAAACTACAAAACCATTCCTTGTCAGTTGTACGGATCTGACGATTGAATCGATGAGGATTTAAACTCAGTGTACGTATAGGCTAACACTCAGGCCTTTTGCAGTTCTGTCCTAAAACATATCATCCCAACTGATCTTGTTACAACTCTCTAACCGAAAGATGCTTACGCGCCGCTTCTATAACATTTACAGGCCTAAACGATTTTTTTATTTCCATTTCCTTGTGGACGTCGTGCCTCAAATATAAAAATAAGGTAAATAAATATCATAAAAAAGCCTAAAACCAAAATCAGACGTATAAGTTGCGCGCGCACATGTCATAAATGCGCAATCTTACACAACCAGTATTTTTAAGAAATGATCATAACGTTGTCATCTATTCCAAATGAATTAAATTTTTATGGACGAGATTGCTTTTCGAAAGGTTTTACTTTTCGCCTTAAAATCGTAAATGTAAGATCAGGAGCAAATAGAATTCAACTATGTTTCTGAGTCATGTTGTGATATTCAAGTAATCTTTGCTTTGTACGTTTATAACATTTCGAAAACGTTAGGTGCAGGTTGTTACTCTCCAAAAGCGACAAACTCCACTTAAGTGTTTATTCACCTTCTTTCGTTACATACTCCTTGTCTTCTACTCGACTAGAATAAACATTTGAAAATGGTCTATTATTCACATGGTTTTGCTGGCGCTGAATTTTATTACAAACGTTGTCGATTCGATAACTTTGTTTTTTGATCAGCATAATTTTATTTAAATTTAAAAATATACAATGAAGAATATTCGCGTTCGTGAGAAATACCTGAAACAAACATAAATAAAATTGATGTAATATATCTAGCAAAATTTACGAGAAGCCACACAAGGAGGACAAACGAAAAAGACATTTCTTAAAATTATTATCAGAGATAACCTTGTTTATAGCAAAGAAAAGATACTTGTGCAAAGCGATGAAATATTTTAAAAACTTAATGAATTCTGGCGAAAAAAAAAATTTTAATTTTAAAAACAAAGTGGTTTTATATCAATTTTTAGAATGACATTTATGACTGCCACGAATAATTTTCGAGAGAGTTTTTGACTGTCATGAATAATTTTCGAGAAAAGTCAGTGGTCAAATATTGTTCAAAGTTTGAATACAAAATGTCCAAAAGGGGAACCCATTTTATCTATAAACACTAACTCTTACCCGTGACGTCGCTCACGTGGTTATAATTTAAAACTTATTTGGAGAAATTATAACATGCAGTGCCGTCTCGAATGATTAAAGAAAATCGAATGCTAAACCATTATTTTCTTGGCATCTTAATATAAATGATAATGAAAATGAAATATTACACTCTAAGTTAGAGATTAAAGTGAGTGATTCTCTTGCTACGTTATACTGCGTATGTAGGGTTGAAAAATCACGTCTATCCGTGACTCCATTATTTCCGTTGTGTGCTTTTTTATTTCAAATAAAAATGTTTCCGAGAAATGAGATTTCCCGGGACAAAAAGCAGCCTGTGTCATTTCTCGGCCTGCCAACTATTTACGTGCAAAAAATTACGACGACTCATTGTTCTATTGTGACGTGAAAGAAATACAAACAAATACACTTTGGCATATATAATATTAGTGGGGATTAGTTAGGATGAGATTTATCTGATTGGAAGATCACGTACGTCATTTCCTGGCCCGCCAACTATCTCTGTGCAAAAATCCCTCCGATACGTTGCCCCATAGTGACGTGAAAGAAAAACTAAGAAACACTTTCCGATTTCTAATATTTATTGAGATTATAATATTAATTAGGAGAGATTTTCCGGGTTGGAAAGTATGTTATTTTCTGGCTCGCCAACTACCTCTATGCAAAAAATCACGGTGACCTTTATATATGTTGCGACGTGAAAGAAGGACAAATAAACACACTTTCACATTTATAATATTACTTAGGATTATAATATTGGTTGGAACGAAGTTTCCCGACACAAAAAGTAGCCTATGACATTCGACGACAAGCCTCTGGTTAAAAAATGAAAAAAGGACAAACAAACAAACTTTCGCATTTATAATATTATAGGTAGGAGTCTAAATTAAGGATTAAACTGATTGATCATGTTGCCTCTTTATATTGCGTATATAACGATTAAAAAATCACACAGAATTTCCCAATGATAAAAAATATACTAAATCATTTTCCGACTTCCTAGCTATATTTATGCCAGAAATCACGTCAATTACTTGCTCCATAGCGACGTGAAAGGCGTACAACCAAACTTACTTTGGCATTATATTAGTTAAAACAATGGTCAGTCTCTATAATGAAGATATTTACGAGAACAAATATTATAGAAGACACATTTTTATTTAAATTCTAACTAACCAAACCAAACTAACCAAAGCTCATGTCAAAAGTCAAAAGAATAGTAGTCACAAGTTATTGCTACCTCGATAAAGGCGCATGTGGATAATAAAATCATTGTACACAGCCACTCTAGTTAGCTGGCTTAGTCAGTGGATGAAATCCTAACTAATACAAAATAAATATAACTGGTTACTTAGTCAATTTTGAATACATATTATTATTTTAATTAAAATATATCTATCAACTAATGAGAATGGACTATACATTTGTTGCACACTACAAGAGCCGTTACTACGCATGTATTAGTGATTTTACGCTAGTAGATATCCGTTCTCGAGTGGCAACAATTTGTAAATATGTCCTTAAAGGACAAATCAAGAAGTTTTAAAAAACTGGAATATATAAAAATTTCTTATACCGGAGTGGAATATACAATTCCTGGCAAGATCCCACGACCGCCTCGTGATTTAAAATTGTAAATTTAGTTCCGTTTTTGAAAAACTATAATACCCATAGCATAATTAAAGATGAAGTTGACAAATTGGGAGAAGCAGGGTTCGTATGGAATTTCTCTCTCTAGTCTGTAGACTCCGCCAACCATTTTGTATACCTCTACGCTTTTACTGTACAGAGTAAATATTCGACCCCTCGTTTGACGTAAACCGTATGGAGATTATTTGCAATGTTTTAGTCGACTAATTTGAAAAAAAAACCGAAGAAGTGTTACAGACACAGAAGTCCCACAAGAGTGTAGTAAAGTCTTAAAAGTCGACTGTTAAAGAAAAAAAATTGATCAATGACCAACCTAAACACTTTCTGTCGAAGATGACGGCTATCAGATTTAATGGTGAAATCCGTCCGTCCCACATGAGCATAGCATGTTCTTTTCTATCAGTATCCAAATACGAATTCCCTACGTTTCAACGTTTCTAATGCTGTTGGTTTGGAGATGTGGCTGAAAAATTCCGATATTCTTAGCTTCGATATGGTTCGACACGTCGAAAAAAATTACCCGCTTCCAAGGTAAGGCAAAATGTGTTTCTTGCAAAGGGAATAATTATTCAAATGATAGGATTTGCCCCGAGTTTCAAAGATAAAGCATTTAAAAAAGATTTTCAGAATGCTTTAAACGTTGCCGTTATTAATTTGAGTACATAAATGGATAAACTCTCACAGTATGAATTTGTTCCCGTCTAAGAGTGCTGCGGCGATCTTCACTAGAAGGAAAATAACTAATTTTTCATCAATCCTTATACTTTCTAATACCTAATTCCTTAATATGTTCCTAGGCTCAAGATTATCCTGGAAAAATCACGTTGAATTTGTCATTTTCCGATGCCAGGCTAGTTTAAACACTATCCGCACTATTACTGTGAATCTATAATGTTTAATACTGTGAATTAAAGTGAACATATAATGCTCTGGGACCATGGGTTATTCCTTCTTAATCTCGTATCCAAAACCAATTCTATTAAATTGACCCGTGTTGTCTACAGCACTGAAAATCATAGCGGATGAATTGAAATCTTGATCCATAAATACCTTACAAGTAAAATGTGTTGAAACCTGATCATTATCTATTGAAGGTAACTAGATTTTCCATGTAATCTATATTCCTTAAATTTACCTTCCTCTTTAGACTCACCGAGTGTGATATTTTTGGCATTCAAAGATTCACTCGGCGTTCACGATTACTTTCCAAAAGTTCTAATCCGTCTCAAGCCTTGTTTGTCAAAATTCCCGACTCTCTCTCTCTCGATAGTTTTCGATTTGACTCCGTAATTCACAGACCAGGTATTAATTTGTTTTTGGAGTTAGTACAAAGTCCGCAAAGGTCAAATACATTTTGTATATTTCTTTTGGATAGATTGAACGCGAACACACCGAAAGAAACCTATGTCGGTGCATCTTTTAATGCCTAACTATCTCTCTTTTAGCGTATTTGCGCCTTTCCAAAAATATTCAGTGTTCTTCGGGGAATGCCAGGCTATTATGGCAGCCTCGAGGTATGAGGTTCAGTATTCGTAAACTCTTTATCTTCTCTGACCCCTTGAGTTCTTTACAGTCTCTCCTCGCTAGTCTTTTTTCCACAAACTGTAACTTTCTTACTCTTCGGATCAAATAGCTTACGTTTGACTTGGAGAGATCTGGATCGGATGTCATTTTTGCATGGATTCCTTGCCACTGAAGCATAATGTGTAATGATATAGTCGATATAAAAATTCGTATCACCGCTATTAACGGATATACCTTGAAGAAATCCTTACTTTGGCCCGCTCTTGGATGCTTCTAATTGGCAGACTGCATGGAGAAGATCGTCATAAATTACTTTCAGGTCCAACCTACTAGACCCTCGAAACTTTTGTTTTGAAAAACATATTTTTGCACACCTTTTAAATAAAGTGTTTCCTTCGTTTATTTAGGGATTATTAAAACATTAAATTCCAGTTACCAACAACAATAGTCGTAGCTAATAAACTAGAACTAATCATACAATGTTAAAAAAAAAATAAAAATCTAAGACCTTGTGAATACATACATGTGTGTATCTTCATTTTATTTATATGTGCTTGTTTTGTGCTCCCCTATATATTGTAATTGGATTTGCATATAATATAATTATACCGGCTACAAAAAAGAGGAGGTCCTCAATTCAGTTATGTTGTTTTAAAGTATGTAATCTCATATGTCCGGTATTTATCAACCGATTTGTTGATAAATATGCGTGACCCTATGTGTGACGTTATACTATGTGTGACCCAGAATTAAGGTCCGTTGCAATAACTCTCCATTTTACTCGTCAAAAGCGTATGCTTACGTTAAAAAAAATATTTAGCCTTATCACATCCTCCCACACCCTAATGGTAGCTCTATGGATGCGAATCTCGGGTCCTCAATTGAAAGTTTTAATGCTTTGTGGAATAAAAGTGAGTTAGAAAAACAGAATGGGGAAAAACTAACTTGTGCATAAATAATAGACGAAATGAGTTTAAAGAAAATTGTAAAACTTTGTAAAAGTGTCGTCACTTTCCGTTTCACTTACACTTGCTAAAAGTGGCGTCACTATCCGTCTCACTCACACTTGGTAAAGTGGTGTCACTATCCATCTGACTCATATTTTTACGCTGAAATTAAGAATTTAGAGAAAGCCTAGCGTACATTAGTAGTATTATCACTAAGTACAGGAATTAATTAGAAATTAGGATTTTTTTCAAACCTTTCATTCAGACTCTTTCAAACAAATCAATAAGTTTTATATAATTTTGTAATGCCCAACTTTTAAAGGAATTTGCCAAAATAGCGTAGTGCAATTATTTTTTCAATACAAGCTGGTATATTTAGGTAAAGGAACATTTTGAGTCAATGTTGAGCAAAAAATTTTTTAAACTATGGCAGTCTAGTTTTTATTTTGGACTGTGATTAATATAATTGTTATTCAGAATTAAGTAACAAAAAATAGAATCAAGAAAAATGAAAATTCATAGTCACAATCCTTCAAAGAAGGGTGGCAATTTTCTCGATTTTTTTTATAATTCCTATAATTTTAAAAGTAATTGATCTAGATTTCTTTTATTTTTCCGAGAACTGGCACAAGCGGCCTATCCCCCGTTTCCGGCTTGACGGTAATTTCTGGGACAGGTATATATAAATTTAGTTAAATATTAACAAGTTGAATTGATTTAAGAAGGTAGAAGATAAATTAAACATAAATAAAATATCAAAAAAATTAAGTAGTTTTTATAACAAACCTTTTAAGGACATACACAGAAAATAACCTGCACAAAAGTTATTGTACTAAAATACGTGAGTATCGTTGAAATAAATTCTACCAGTTGATTAAAAAAGTATTTTTTTTTCATTTATTTTCTTAACAATCCTTTAAATTTACAACGCATGTCTTCGCAATGTGTGCTAATGAATGTTTAAAAAACATTCCTTAAAAAGCATCTGAATAAACATTATGGTTATTTGACCTTGATATCCTTTTTTTTTAATTAAAACTCCAATAATTTATTCCAGCAAATATTATTTAATATAATTTTTTCCTTTTTTACTAAATCCATCTGTAATTTTTTTACAATTCCATTTCTGAAATTACTACATAAAACGGTATTTTGATAATATTTGTACCAATAAATTATTTGACTTTTGTTAAATGAAAGAAGGGTTTCCTTTATTGTTTTTTTTACAATCCCTTCTCTGGTATTAAAACAGGTAAATCAATTAAATGTGTTTTTGAGACCATGGGGTGTAAGTACCAATCACCTCACTTTCTCATATATGTTTGGGTAAAATCTATGAAACTTTCAACATGAACTTGTTTACTTAACAGTTGCCGATCGCGTAATGCAATAAATTCTGGCGAGTGATTTTTTATTCTTAAAAATACGCGTGCTGTCACTTTTATTCCTTTTGTACTAAAATATTGTAGATACTAAAACTTTTATCACCTAAAATTGAGCCTCTTGGCTTATGTTAATTAATAAAGAGCTACATTCTATTGCCTGTATCACTTGTTGATACACCATAAGCAGGAATAATGTGAAAGTAATCACCCTGATATGGTTCCCACTAACACATTCAAAATATTGTTATTTTTATATATCCTGAAGCCTCTTGAGACAAAAATTTCCTCTGTTTTATGCGCAACAAATTCCGTTCCATCCAATATACCACAGTTGGAAGGACTAGAATATAACATTAGAATATAGGAATAGTTTTTTTCTGGCCAAAAAGCTAGTTTTCTTTCTGGAAAACCTTTAATTTATTCCGCACTTGACAAATAAATGTAAGAAAATGTACTTAACTAAAATACTGCCTATTTCTGGTATAGTTTCATTGATAGAAAAAAAATATTCTTCACAGGACACATTTAAATATTTACGAGTTTAATAATTAATTTTTGAATTCATTGGTTTTTGTGAGAAGAAAAGCAATAAAAAGTTTCATTTGTCCTAAATCCAATCTAGAAACGTACTTACCTATTTATCATCATTTTGAAACAGCATTATAAATATAAAAGTGTGTTCTATGTTAATTTGATTTAATTTCTGAGTCGGTTCAGGGTTGTTTCACTGCGACACTTAAACTGCTGCTTCTCTACCATGATAGATTCAATTTGAATCAGAAGTATAATTATTGATGTGAATAATAAAAGAAGTCAGTGTCTCCTTACTTTCACATCGTGATTCATATGGCCTTTCAATTAACATAAAACCTAAGATTTTGGAAAAAAAGAAAACTTTTTACAATGGTATCCTTCTTCAATATCTTTCTTTCCAATGTCAAACAGATACTAGATGAAATCAAACAGATACAAGTTAAAATCTCTATTAAAATTAATATATAACCATTAGTATAACAATAGGGTGGCAAGGCAGGTAAAATGCCAGGGGCCCTGGAACCGAGAGGGTCCAGAGTGCCTCGAACCTTTGTTTAATATTTTCAGAAACTATTTTAAGATATCCAACTTAATTTTGGGTTTTCATATACTTTATCTATGTGAAGTATCTATTATTCCCAAAAGTTAAACTACATTATTAATAGATTCGTACATTCTTAATAGATTCGTAAGAATCATCCCTGGTTAGGGACTAGGATCTGGCAATGCTCGGTTACAGAGTGAGGGGTTCGCCGCGCTTATTCTGTGTCGTATTGTAGAGCAAAAATATGTAACACCTATTACGCGCATGCAAATTAAATATAATGTGTAATTTAAAATTAGTTTATTATAGTTTTGAATATATTAGGCGTTAATTTTTTAGAAATTCGTTATTCATGATGTTGTAATACAACGAAACCTAGGTCGTGGTAAAGAACTTAAAGAAAGTAGAAATAATACTGCATCACGTAGTTTCATTTAATTGTCATTATAGTTTGTTAAAAGTATTATTTTCTCCCTTCTATTTTACTTATTGGTGCTGTAGGGTTTATGTTGAAAGTTTAATAGGTTTTATCAAAACATATGAAATAGGAAAGTGAGGTGATTGCTACTTACACCTCATAGCGTCAAAAACACATTTAATTGCGTTATCTGTTATAATTTCAGAGAAGGGATTGTAAAAAAATAACTAAAGGAAAACCTTCTTTCATTTAACAAAAGTCAAATAATTTATTTCTACAAATATTATCAAAATACCATTTTATGTAGTAATTTCAGAAATGGAATTTAAAAAAAATTACAGATGGATTTAGCAAAAAAGGAAAAAATTATATTTTGATATTTTACTTATGTTTAATTTATTTTCTACCTTCTTAAATCAATTCAACTTGTTAATATTTAACTAAACAATTTCCATATACATATCCCAGAAACAACAAGCCGGAAACGGGGGATAGGTCGTTTGTGCAATTCTCGGAAATTCGAAAAAATCGAGAAAATTGCCACTCTTCTTTCAAGTATTGTGACTATGAATTTTCATTTTTCTTGATTCTAATTTTTGCTACTTCATTCTGAATAACAATTATATTAATCGCAGTCTAAAATAATAACAAGACTGCCTTAGTTTAAAAAAAGTAGTTTTTTGCCCAATCATGAACTTAAAATGTGCCATCACCTAAATATGCCTACTTGCATTAAAAAAAATGTACTACGGCATTTTGGCGAATTCCTTTAAAAGTTGGGCATTTAGACCAGATTACAAAATGGTATAAAACTTGCTGATTTGTTTGAAAGAGTCTGAATGAAAGGTTTGAAAAGAATCCTAATTTCTAATTAATGCCTGTACTTAGTGATAATACTACTAATGTACGCTAGGCTTTCTTTAAATTCTTAATTTCAGAGTAAAAATATGAGTGAGATGGTTAGTGACACCACTTTACCAAGCGTGAGTGAGCCGGATAGTGACGCCACTTTTAGCAAGTGTAAGTGAGACGAATAGTGACGACACTTTTCCAAAGTTTTACAATTTTCTTTAAACTCATAATAGAAGAATCTATTATTTATGCATAAGTTAGTTTTTCCCCATTCTGTTTTTCTAACACTTTTATGCCACAAAGCATTAAAACTTTCAATTGAGGACCCGAGATTCGCATCCATAGAACTACCATTAGGGTGTGGGAGGATGTGATAAGGCTAAATATTTTTTTTAATGTAAACATACGCTTTTGACGAATAAAATGGAGAGTTATTGCAATGGACCTTAATTCTGGGTCACACATAGTAAGGCTAATATTTTTACAAGTATTTTCTGACATCCCTTCAAATAATAGTGGTTAAAAACTGTCATACCTATCAATTCAACATTATTTATAAAGTAATTATTTAATTTTATTTTCTTTAAATCAATAATCATAGTTCTTAAAGAAGAAACACTAATCTCCAACCGTTTTATATGTTGAGATAAAACATTTACACGAACTCGTAAAGTTCTTAAATATTTTTAAAGCATACAATGCTCTTTTGGACGATCTAGGTTAGTTTTCATAGTGATGGTCAAACTTGATAATGTCATAGATTTCGGAGACAATTCTAGCTCTCTTTGAGGTTTCACTCTATTCGATGCCGCAATTTGTGCTTGGACCTGTAAATAAAAACTTTTTAGCAGTGAATTGATTCATAAATCTATTATAACATTGTTATACATAGTTAAGTTATAATATTTATATAAAAGTTAAAGTCAGTGGCATTTGATATTGTCTGCAACTACCCGACACATCCAATTTAGACCAAAATTGTTTTATTATTTTGTGTAATATATATTTACGTTTGAATATTTATGTTTATTCTTCTGATCAATAG
Source organism: Druceiella hillmani (assembly GCA_039881145.1). Classification (NCBI taxonomy): domain Eukaryota; kingdom Metazoa; phylum Arthropoda; class Insecta; order Lepidoptera; family Hepialidae; genus Druceiella; species Druceiella hillmani. Next base: position 12,356,092 of record JAYKKI010000047.1, on the reverse strand, counting down.
TAAAGCTGCACAGTATTCTTTTTACTGCAATTAGTGTACCTTCAAATTGTGATTACTTCAATTTCCATGGTCAAATTCTAACTAAATATTGATGGGACCACGTAGGCGGCATACCTTTTCAAGTAAAAGTATAACCCAAATCGGTTGATAAATACCGGACATATGAGATTACATACTACAAAACAATATAACCGAATTGATAACCTCCTCTTTTTTGTAGCCGGTATAATTATATTATATGCAAATCCAATTACAATATATAGGGGAGCACAAAACAAGCACATATAAGTAAAAATGAAGATACACACATGTATGTATTCACAAGGTCTTAAATTTTTATTTCTTTTTTAAACATTGTGTGGTTAGTTCTAATTTAATAGCTACGACTATAAGGGGTTTGTTATTGATAATTTGAATTTAATGTTTTAATAATCCATAAATAAACGAAGGAAACGCTTTATTTAAAATATGTGCAAAAACATGTTTTTCAAAACAAAAGTTTCGAGGGTTGGACCTGGAAGTGATTTATGACGATCTTCTCCATGCGGTCTGCCAATCAGAGAGCATCCAAGAGCGAGCCAAAGTAAGTATATCTTCAAGGTATCTCCGTTCATAACGGTAATTCGGATGTTTATATCGACTATATCATTACACATTATCCTGTAGTGACCAGGGGTCTATGTAAGTGTGATATCCGATCCAGATCTCTCTAAATCAAGAGTAAGCTATTCGATCTGCTGAGTCAAAAAGCTACAGTTTGTGGAAAAAAGACTAGCGAGGAGAGACTGTACAGAACTTAAGGTGTCAGAGAAGATAAAGAGTTTGCGAATGCTGAGCGTACCTCGAGGCTGCCATAATAGCCTGGCATTCCTCGAAGAACACTGAATATTTTTGCAAAGGCGCAAATGCGTCAAACAAGAGGTAGTTAAGCATTAAAAAGATACATCGACATAGCTTTCTTTCAGGATCTTTAATTCGTCTGTATATATTCTCGTCCAATCTATACAAAAGGATATTCAAAATGGATTTAAATTTGTGAACTTCTTACTAACTCCAAAAACAAATTAACATCTATTCTGTGAATTATGGAGTCAAATAGAAAACTATAGATAAAGAGAGAGTCGGGAATTTTGATAAACAAGGCTTGAGATGGATTAGAACTTTTGGAAAGTAATCGTGAGCACCGGGTGAACCTTCGAATGGCAAAAATATCACACTCGGTGAGTCTAGAGAGGAAGGTAAATTTAGGGAATATGGATTGCATGGAAAACCTAGTTACTTCAATAGACAATAATCAGGTTTCAACATATTTTACTTGTAAGGTACTTATGGGACAAGATTTCAATTCATCCGCTATGATTTTCAGTTCTTGAGACTGAACACGGTTCAATTTAATGACCCCATGATCCAAATGATTGCGCACCAGAGCATTATAGATTCATTTTAATGTGGTACCACCACACTCTAGTAATAGTGCGGATAATGATTAAACTAGCCTGGCATTGACGGGGACAAATTCATACTGCGAGGGTTTATCCATTTATGTACTCAAATTAATAACGGTAAAGTTTAAAGGATTTTGAAAATCTTTTTTAGATGCTTCAAATTTAATCATTTTTTGTCTTTGAAACTCGGGGCAAATCGTATCATTTGAATAATTATTCCCTTTGCAAGAATCACATTTTGCCTTACCTTGGAAGCGGGTAGTTTTTTCGATGTGGCGAATGCCATATTGAAAGCAAAGAATATCGGAATTTTTTAGCCACATCGCCAAACCGACAGTATTAGAAACATTGGACCGCAGGAAATTTGTATTTGGATACTGGTAGGAAGGAATATGCTATGGGACGAGCGGATTTGACTATTACAGCTGATAACCGTGGTCTCCGACCCAAATGCTTTCAGCATTTGGGTTGGCCATTGACCAATTTTTTTTTATTTAAATGATCGACTTTCAAGACTTTACTACACTCTTGTGGGACTTCTGTGTCTGTAACAATTCTTCGATTTTTTTTCAAATTTGTCGACTAGAACATTACAAACAATGTCCATACGATTTACGTTAAACGAGGGTTGACTCTGTACAGTAAAAGCGTAGGGGTATACAAAACGGTTGTCGGAGTCTGCTGACGTATTACGTAAACTTTACTAAACTCCGTAAAAACCCCGTTTCTACCAATTTCCTAACTTCATCTTGGATTATGCTAACGGTATTAATTTTTTTTTAAAACGGAACCAAATTTGATCGCACGAAGCAATAATTCCGATCTGGATTGAGATTCTTTTCTTTGAACTTGAGCAATGAATGGTCCAATGTTGTGGGTAACATATAAGCCACCTTCATAGGAAGACCGTTTGAGGATCGGGGATGATAGAGCAAGAAAGGATTTGTTTGTGAAAGACCAGGAGGCAGGTGCAGAATCTTACGAGGAATTGTATCCTCCGCTTCGGTATAGGAGATTTTTTATATTCCGGTTTTTAAAGCTCCTTGATTTGTGCTTTAAGGATATATTTACAAATTTACTGCTAGTGAACGGATTCCTACTAGTCGTAAAATCACTAATACATGCGTAGTGACGGTGCTTGTAGTATGCAACAAATATATAGTCCATTCTCATTAGTTGATAACTATATTTTAATTAAAATAATAATATGTATTAAAAATTTACTAGGTAACCAGTTATATTTATTTTGTGTTAGTTAGGATTACATCCATTGACCAGGCCAGCTGACTAGAGGGGCTGTGTACAAGGATTTTATTTTCCACATGCGGCTTTATCGAGATAGCAATAACTTGTGGCTAAAATTCTTTTGAATTTTGACATGAGCTTTGGTTAATTTAATTAGTTTCTGTCTGTAAATAAAAACATGGCTTAAAAATATAACCACTAAATATTATATTTTTAAGTGAATAAGAATTTAAGTAAAAAAAGTATTTTCTGTAATATTTGTTTTCGTAAATATCTTCATTGTGACACAGCCAATTTTAGAGACATGCCAATTTTTTAACGAATGTAATTAAAAAGTATGTTTGTTTGTACGTCTTTCACATCGCAATGGAATAAGGGATTGATGTGATTTCTTGCAAAAAGATAGCTAGGGGTCGGAACATGATATTGGATACTTTTTATCACGGGAAACTTCTTGTTTCAAATTGAAAAAGTACACAGAATTAATAAGGAAGCAACGACGCAACAGAGCAACTAGTCAACGTGGTTTTGTTGGATAGTTATATAAGCAGAATAAAGGGAAAATATGATCACTCAGTTTAATTCTTAATTTAGAATCCTACCTATAATATTATAAATGCGAAAGTTTGTTTGTTTGTCCTTTTTTTATGTCGTAGCGCCACAATGTATCAGACTGATTTTTTGCCCAGAGATTGTTGGCTTGCCGGGAAATGACAACTACTTTTTGTGTTGGAAAATTTCGTTCCAACTAATGTTATAATCCTAACTTATATTATAAATGCCAATGTATGTTTATTTATTTTTCTTTCACGTCGCAATAGATAAAAGGATCGACGTGACTTTTTGCCCAGATATACTTAGTGAGCCAGAAAATAATGTAAGCTACTTTCCAACCCTTTGTTTTTCTTTCACTTCACTACGGAGCAACGGGATTTTTAGCACAGAGATGGTTGGCGGACCGGGAAACGACGTACGCGATCTTCCAACCCGATAAATCTCATCCTAACTAATCCCAACTAATGTTATATATGCCAATGTGTATTTGTTTGTCTTTCTTTCACGTCACCATAGAACAATGAGTCGTCGTAATTTACATAAACTAACGCAAATAGTTGGTAGGCCGAGAAATGACACAGGCTACTTTTTGTCCCGGAAAATCTCACCCTAACTAATATTATAATCCTGACTAATATTATAAATGAGAAAGTGTGTTTTTTGTTCTTCTTTCAGGTTCACTTCCTTTAATCTCTAACTTAGAGTGTAATATTTTATTTTCATTATCATTTATATTAAGATGCCAAGAAAATAATGGTTTAGCATTCGATTTTCTTTAATCATTCGAGACGGCACTGCATGTTATAATTTCTCCAAATAAGTTTTAAATTATAACCACGTGAGCGACGTCACGGGTAAGAGTTAGTGTTTATAGATAAAATGGGTTCCCCTTTTGGACATTTTGTATTCAAACTGTGAACAATATTTGACCACTGACGTTTCTCGAAAATTATACATGACAGTCAAAAACTCTCATAAATATAATTTTAAAAGTTGGTATAAAACCACTTTGTTTTTAAAATTTAAATTTTTTTTCCGCAGAATTCATTGAGTTTTTAAAATATATCGTCGCTTCGTACAAGTATGTTTTCTTTGCTATAAACAAGGTTAAGGTCTCTAATAATAAGTTCTAAGACATGTCTTTTTGGTTTGTCCCCTTTTTTGATAAATTCCGGTGCTAAACATGTGTGGCTTCTCATAAATTTTGCTAGATATATTACGTCACTTTTATTTATATTTGTTTCAGGTATTTCTTACGAATGCGTATATTCTTCCTTGTATATTTTTAAATTTTAAAAAAATTATACTGATCAAAAAACAAAGTTATCGAAAATTATAGAGAGTGCTACTATAAGAAATAAGAAGTTATGATTTTAACACTGTATTTAGTAAAATCGACAATGTTTGTAATAAAATTCAGCGCCAGCAAAACCATGTGAATAATAGATTTTCAAATGTTTATTCTAGTCGAGTAGAAGACAAGGAGTATGTAATGAAAGAAGGTGAATAAATACTTAAGTGGGGTTTGTCGTTTTCGGAGAGCAGCAAACGTTGGCGTTATGATAATCGTGATAAACGTTAACGCTTGTTAACGTTGACGATAGATAACTGTTGACCAAAACTGTTAATAGGTATTAACCGTTAATGTGCAAGACGCGTATCATAGTTAATATTAACACAACGCCAACAATGGCGCCCCAATGGCGCATTGCTAACAAATTTCTAAGTGGTATGGACTCTGCATCCTTCAAATGTTTATATTAACACAATAAATTAAACTTGATAATTATATGGACCTTGAGTCATTTAATACGTAAATAATAAATATAGAAAATAACGTTATGCGGATTGTTACTGAACTCGTTCGATTAATTCTAATTTTTTTTCCTAATATTAAATCAAATAAATAAAATTAAAACATTTTAAGCAAAATTAGTTTTGCATTGTAAATATAGTGTTTAGAACTTCACATGACTGTAGCATAATTAGTAAATTTATTACCTTGAAATCGAATGTAATACATTCCATTCTTTCTCCAAGAAACTTCGTTATCTGACTTAAATAATTCCAAGTATTACCTTGTTTACACGTTTCTGATATTTTGAATAAATTTACAAGGTTCCTTGTCTCAGACACATACAAAAGACAAAAACATAACCAGTAAATGAATGTTGATAATTAACATTAAAAGTTAGTGTCTTTCTACCTCTCTAAAAAATTTAAAAAGGCAATTTGAAATAAAAATTCTCGTATCTATAAAAATATAACTAGTAGTAAAATGTCAAATATTTGCACTGAAAAGTCAAACATAATTAATTTCTTATTATTATTAAAATGATATGTAAAATGTTAACCATAAAAATATCCACTACATAAATATTGATTATCAACACTAAAAAGTTACAGTGCATTTCCAACCTTTGTAAAAAATTTTGAAATTTAATTTGGAATAAAATCGTATTAAATCTGTAAAAAAACTTGTTATATAGTGTAAAATATTTGTCTGTATTTGTAAAACGTCAAAATTAATAAACTACCGGAGAAATCTCTAAACGTTCGATTATTAACCTTCATTACGCAATAACCTTCGACAAAAGACTGGGCGTTAGCTTTTAATGCATAAACAGTCGATTCGATACGTTCAATTGATGAGTGTCAACATTTAGCAGCTAGCAGTGAGAATTTAACGTTGATCAACGTCAATGCGTTAACGAAATAATGCTCCAATGTGCGTTAAACAGGCGTCGACTTCGACCGATTATTGGCTGCTAATGTTTATCAACTGTTAACATATATTTTCGTCAATAGCGTTGATCGTTGACACACGTTAACGTTGAGCGTTAACTGTTAATCGTTTTTCGACTCGACTCTGCTCACTCGCACCTAACATTTTCGGAATGTTATAAACGTACAAAGCAAATATTAGTTGAATATCACAACATGACTCAGTAACGTAGTTGAATTCTATTTCCTCCTGATTTTAAAAGAACATTTTATGATTTTAAGGCGAAAAGTGAAATATTAGAAGTAATTTTTATTTCAAATTAAATTTCGCGAATCTTTCGGTTAGAGGTTGTAACAAGACCAGTTGGAATAATATGTTTTAAGACAGAACTGCAAAAGGCCTCAGAGTGTTAGCCTTTATGTAGGCTGAGAGAGTTTAAATCCTCATCGATTCAACCGTCAGATCCGTACAACTGACAAGGAATGGTTTTGTAGTTTTTTTAATACCCGGTTATTTTATTGAGATGATCAACTTGTATGAGTATTGATCGGGTCCCTGGGTTAAATTAATAGGCCACAATTTGAGATTCGGGTTCGATTCCGCTCGTCGAGCGGGGCTGGACTGGTGTTTTGCTTGGCTGTAAGAGATTGCTATTGTAGCATTCCACCATATACATTGATTCGTTTAATTAAACCGTTTCTCGCTGCTATACTCAAAAAAATCTAATGGAATTATACCTGGTAGTTGATGAGAATGTTTTTTTACAGTCAATATCTTTTATTTGGAAAAAGCTCCGGGCACACAGGCGAGCTTTGTACCTTTCTATCCCTGCTTTCTTATTCCTTTTGACACTGAAACCCCATTTGCATGTAATAGGCTTCTTTCCTGTTCTGTTTGTTGTCGTCCACGTATTGCTATTCTTATGGGAAATAAGCTCATTTTCAATAACTTTCTTCCAACTATGTTAGTTACTCCCTCTTCATAGGTACTTAGCATATCCACCTCAGTTGGATTCATTTCCATGTTTCTGTCTCTCCGAGGTCTTAGAGTCACATTGCTACGTTCTTCCATAATTATATTCCTTCTCGTCTTATACTTTTACTTTGAAGGAAATTCTTAAATTCATTACTCACGTATTCATCACCCTTATCAGTGTGTAGAATGCACACAACATGCTGGAATTGGTTATTCACTATGACATTATATGTCATGAAATGCTCCAGTACCTCATCTTTGTGTTTCAGAAAATATAAATAATAATATAATAAACATTCGGACATACTTAATACAATATATTATATTCGCAATAATTCGAAGCAACATTCTTAAATAAACAAAATACGATTTCCTGATACTGATAATTATTTCTTGGACCACAAACATCACTATAGACTAGATCACCTACCTGAGTTTTAGAGGGAATTGTCAGAGAGGGAAACGCCAACAACATTGACAGTTCGATTTTGAATCCAATGCGAGTTTATTTTGTTGGTGATAATGCTGTTCCTGCCAGGTAACAAAATATAATAATTAGCCAGATATTAAAAGAACTTGACTTGGTTGCTATTTAATAGAATAATAGTATTTTCCCGTACTAGTAACCTGTAAAACATAAGTCGACATATTTTTAAAGCATACTCTGAATACATTGTAACATGTAAAAGAATGGCCCTTTCATTAGGCAGGTTTTATTTTAAAATTTTTCTTTTCAGATATTTTTTATCAAAATGATTCGAAACCACAAAAAAGATCGAAATTGGTTTACATATTGAAAAAGATGTGAACTGGCTAGAAGATGAAAGATATAAAGATGCGGAGTGGTAGAGAAAATAATGAGTTTACATGTTGGGTCATTTTCAAGTAGCTGCAAATTCGTGAAAAATTATTAGATTAAAATTAATGAAGATTAAAAATAGTAGCAAATATTTAAAATGTAATTATTAATGTACATTTTAAATATTTGCTACTATTTTTATGGAGTTACACATTAAAAAATAAAATTAAAAAAGACACAGATTAAGATTACAGATACAGACTAAGATAGGGCGAACTACCGTATATATTCTGTGGGGCGAACCTTGTAGATAGTGATGTGACTAGATATTAAGAATTAACGTTTTATAGCCAGGGAGAAATGTGCTTGATCTAGACTTCAATATCTAATATAACTTCAAATGAAGCCCCTGACCTGGAAAGGGCTATCATGCCACCGGGTGATGAAGATGAGACTTATTCGCAAATACTAATTGGATATTTTTACTACGTAAATATATTGCCTAGTATGTCTTCCCTAAGCGTAATATCTTTTTTTTATAAAAGTATTGAACAGACCTCAAATAACCAACTAATAAAAAGCGCACGGAAAAGTATAAAAAAATAAAAACATGAGAAGTTAACTGGAACTTTTGCGTTACCGAAAATAAATAAATTTGCAAAGTACTTCTGCTGCCAGAGATTTTTGGGACCGGTGCCAAGTCGACGTTTCTTTTCTCTTTCACGTTCATGCGCACCACACAGATAACTGATTTTCGTTGTTTTATACTTTTTGTGTGCTTCTTATTTGAAGTTTATTCAATTTTTTTTAAAAGGTTTTATTTTTCCATTTTTACTGCCTATGGTAACCTAGGTTATCTAGAATATCACAAATTAATATTTCATTTCTTGAAATCGGAACTGATATTTGCGTTATTTAATGGACCTAAATATCTACGCACATACATGCAGGTACATACTCTCACGTACAAATATCCTTACACATAAATGACATTCCCTTTTTACCTTTTCCACATATTATATTCTTATATTTTCCACTATCTAGTGATACAAGCCTGTATACACCTATACAGTGGCGGCGCTAGGCGTCGGCGACGTTGGCCACCGCCGACGGCCTCGCGTCTGGAGGGGCCTCGCAGAAAAACTAGTTACCTATTTATTTTCGTTTCGGCAATCATCCTGGCTTAGGTTGCCGACCCCGAACAATTCGGGAAAAAAGCTAAGCAGATGATAATTATTATTATTTATCATTATCATTATTATTTAACACGTGCCCGATGGAAGTGAGTACCTAGTAGGTACTTTACGGGTATTCAGAATCGTCTGTCTGGCAACACTATGAAATGAAAGTTTCGCCCTAATGAGCGTTCTCACTCACACTGCCCGACACGATATCTGTATTGGGTGAAAATGTTTGTAAGTAATGTGTATGGCATTTATCATTTATTTATTTATTGAATTCATGGGTGTAAGTAAACCCATGAATGCAATAAATAAGTCAGTTAAACGTGCAAAAGATCTTAATTTAGCACACATACAAACATAATGTGTGTGTGCTCTTCATTATGAGCGTCCGATACCGATATCGTGTTATCGGGTAGTGTGAAAACGCTCAATTTCGCGCACGGCGCACGAGACTCTGGACGGGGAATCCCCGTGTTGTTTAGTTTATTTATCTATATTACATTTTTCTGTGAGAGTAATTTTCTTCATACGGCAACTCGCAGACTCGCAAGCGCAAAGTTTCTTTTTATTGTATTGTAAAGTCAACACCCCGACGTTCTAGTGCACAGTTCTAGTGGATAAAAGTTTTACGTTATTTGTTATTAATTTCATACCTAATGTTAAGGTAAGTCAACATCAACTTTTTAACGACTTTAACGAAATTATTTCGTCAAAATCAATAGTTACCTATATCTTTTATAAGTCGTAAATACTCGTAATATTAACCAAGAAATAGGTTTGATTTTATATTTACCTAGGTAAGTAAAGTACCTATATACCTACTTATTAAAATATAGGTCATCTATTTCTTCATAGAAACCGAAATAGAAAAGTGAATAGGTACCTACCTACTTATTTTTAAACCTTCGCTAGTGTTTTTTCTCGAGATAATAGAAATATTTCGCCTCTCGATCAATGCCTTCGAGTATGTTTTGTATGCGTCAAAATTCGTAATAATTATTTTCACAGAGTTCTTTTTTCATAGGTACCTACATCTCGTGCGGTGTTCCTACAATAAGTACAAAATAATATGAATGATTAGGTACCTACAACAAATTATTTCACTTCTCCATGGAAAGACCTTGCTTATAACAAGTTGCTCCTGCATTACGTATTTAACAAAATAAGTAGGTAGGTATGTACCTACTTACCTTTGCTTTCTTAATAGTGACTATAAAATAAAAATATTCGATCTGTGGCATGTACGTACATACATATACAGGTTGACATACATATACATGGTGGTCATGGATAAAGTGCAAATCCGAAAACCATAGATTGAGACCATTACCCTGAACACATACCGACATAGCTCGGAGGGTCAGCACGTTGAAGTGGCGGTGGGCAGGCCACATTGCTCGTAGAGCAGTTAACCGATGGGGAATAAATAAAGGTTCTCGAGTGGCGGCCGCGTACCGGTAAGCGAAGCGTCGGTAGGCCGCCACTTGGTGGTCTGATGACCTGCCCGCCTAACATACGCGGTTTTGTCACGCGTGAGATGACTTTCTATCTCGCTTACTCCAACGCAAATCGAACGAGTTAGCTAGAGTTATGTCACTCTCTCGCGCGTAACAAAACCGCTCATGTTACGGGTACTGGTGAGGGTCGTCGGGAGTCCCTGGATGCAGCTGGCCCGCGACCGATCAAGGTGGCGCTCTTAGGGGAGGCCTATATCCGGCAGGGGATGCCTACCGGCTGAGATGATGATGATGATACAAAGTTGGCAGCTGACTCGTAAATTTTGTATAGTCATTTTTTTTTCATTTCCGACAAAAAGTTTGACAAAAAATGTTCCGGGTATGTATCGTAATCCATCGTTTTCGTATTTGCACTTTATCCAGGACCTCCCTGTGTAATAATCATCAACCAACTCTTATAATCTGTATCCTGTAACATTGCGTTCTTACCAAACTTAACTAAAAAATATTTTAGGTCATTATGTCTGGAGGACCCTCTAAAGACAGAGATGTAGGGACAAAATGGAAATCCGGTGCGTCAAAAAGAAAAGGAAGAAGAGAATATCCAACCAAGCTCTGAGTTCCAGTATGGTGAAATTTCTTAAAAAGCCTTCTTCAAGTGTCACTGCTTCAGAGTCATGTGATCTTTCTTTATTTTCTGAAACAGAACCAGCTTCAGAGTTGAATGAATCTTTTAGTCAAATTTCTGATAGAGCTTTACCTTCAACATCGAGTGAATCTGCTGTGACCCAAATTTCTGAATTCAATAGTTAGAAAGTGAGTATATGTGTGAGTCAGAAAATCAAGAGGAAGAAGTTAATTTAAACGAGCCATTAATAGACCTAGATCCGGGGAAGTGGGTATTGCCACTAAACGATGCGCAGCGCCATGACTTAATTCAAAACGGTCTCGATCAAGACCTAGAAAAATCGGATGAAAATTACCCAAAAGACCAAAGTAAAAGACATTTTTCTAAATTTCATTTTACTAGAAAATTGAGTAACGGCGAAACGCAACATCGCAGATGGTTAACTTACTCCATGCCACAGTTGGAATTTACTTTTGATAGATGCAGCTAACTCTTCAACGACAGCCAAAACATTTTTCGGCTTTATCAATAAAATCTATGTGCTGTTTTCAAAGTCAAGTAAGCGTTGGGAGATAGTAAAAAGTAAATTAAAATTGACATTACAACCTCTGTCTGAAACGAGATGGGAGAGTAGAATCGGAGCAGTAAAAGCAATATTTTTACAATTTGATGATGTCATCGAATGCGTGAATGAACTGAAAAATAAAACTGATTATACCGAAACTCTAAGCGACAGTGAAGCAGTCCTGAACGAAATGTTGACTTTTGAGTTTATTGTTGCAATACACGTGTGGTATGAGGTTTTGCTACGTATAAACAAAATAAATAAACTATGGTAATCGGTTCAAGTCAACTTGAAAGTCGCTATTGATACTTTACATTCATTTTGTAGCTGGATTCAAGAATTCCGTAATACAGGATTTGAATAAAGCGTAACAGAAGCTAGATTGTGGAGAAAAGTACTTATGAAATTCAGTCTCAATTTAAGGAAAAAAGAATAGCCAGGAAAAAACTAATGTTTAGTTACGAACATACTGATGAACCAGTTGAATCTCCTGAAATGCAGTTCAGAGTTAATTATTTTAACACAATGGTAGATGCTATAATAGTCGACACCGAATGTCGATTTACAGCGCTCAATGAATATTTTGAGCAATTTGGTTTTATTTATGATATCAATTATATGAAATCTATGCCAAAAGAGGATCTTCTCAAACATTGTAATGATTTAGGTACAATATTTCGGGAAGGCGAAAACAGCCTTTCGAACTATATGAGGAACTTCAGCTTTTAAAAACTAATTCACTAGACTCTATCAACGACGCGAAACAACTCATCCAATACATTTTAGAAAATAATGTAGAAGAAATATATCCATATATTTATATTACAATTAGAATCATGTTCACAGTTCCGGTCAGCACAGCTTCCGCTGAGAGAAGCTTCTTAAAGTTGAAATTGATAAAAACCTATTTGAGAAGCACGATGAGCCAAGACAGACTATCCGCGTTATCAGTTCGGTCAATCGAAGCTAGCCAATAACGGCTAGACTTAACTACAACACAATTCTGAAAAAAATCAGTGAGGCTAAAACCCGAACAGTTCGACTATTTTAATTTCTATGTGTGTAATTATTTTTTGTTATCATTTTATTAACAATAAAACTCGTTATATTCATAAATTATTTTATAATTTAGATCACTTAATTTAACGGTTTTTTTCACTGCGAATTAAAGAGGCCTCGCGAACTTGATGTCTCCGACGTACACATTTGGTCTAGCGCCGCCACTGCGCCTATATGTAGGTACTTAGTTATCTACCTAACTACCTTCTAATATCTTAGTAACTGCACAGGGTTGGAAATAAAAAGTTTCTTTTAAATTTTTAAAAATAATCAGTTCAAAATGTCTTTTAGTTTCGATTTCATATATCGATTTCAAATCGAACAGATCTAATATAAATCATTTCTAGATTATTTTAAAATTCGCCTGAGAAAATATTTGGCAAAATCGATCAGAATTTTATTTTTTTCTTTAATCTATTAACGATACTGAACCCCCAAATTAGGGGAATAAATACCCATAATAAATAATTACTTCCTCGCCGCGTTCCGGCTCGACGCGTTTCGGCGGGCGACGGTGCGGGATTTACCCGCGCGGGACTTTACCTGCGGGGTTTTGTTTATGGAGAGTAAATATATAGATGGATTTTATTTTTGATAATCCATTTTATTTTCGAATTTGTGGTGATAATAGCACATTACATAGCATCTCATAAAAATAAAAATGTCAACTCCAGGGCTCAAAAAGCACTAATTTGGGAACGATTCATATTGGTCTCTTAAAAAAACTACACTGAAGAGTAAGACCAATTGGGTGCATTGAAAAAAATAAAAGAGCCTAGTTGAACTTATGAAAAGAATGAAGGTACACTTCCAGAAATGTGGCAACATTTCAAACACTGATTCAAATCTTGACGAGTCCGAGGAGTTCTAGAACTGTGTAGTGGAGGTGTTGGGAGCTGCTGCGTCTTTCCGGTCTTCAGATGATTCTTCTGTCAAATCTGTTATTACTCATCAATCTTAAAGTGTCTGTACCAGCAACAGCGTGTACGCTTTAATAAAAAAAATACTATTATTACCAGTCAGAAAGATAAGAAATTGATTTACAATTATCTCATTACATGTACTGACATGTCTTTAAATCACGTAGAACGCAAGAAAATTTTAGGCGCAGGATATAAACATCCAAAACGCAAACAAATTTTTGGTATTCTACTCGATGATGTCTACAAATCAACTCAAGAAAATGTAAAAGATGTGCTGGAAATATAAATCGTAATCCTGCTATATAAATCGTAAATATATATTAGTTTTTATTTATTTCTAGTTTATTCGCAATTAAAAGTTGTTTTAAAATCTATTTTTTTTTCTTAACGTTTTGAACATTGGTAAAATTGAAAAATATTTCCTAGCGAAATTAGTAACTAATAATAAAAATAACAAATACAATAGTAGCTACTTACGTAAGAGCGCCAAAGTTGAAAAACTTATTTTTATCACATTTTCACACACTTCCAGGCATCAAAATTATAAAAAAAATACTTTTTATTAGTCCTAAAATGAAAATTAATTTAAACATAAAGGTGTTGTGAAACTAAAAAATTTAAAAAATTCAATATGAAAATGGAAAATAATTAAAAATAATTTTTAAACATAAAGATTTTGTTCAGGAGCGAAATTATATCTCAGAACTCGCCATAACTTTATTTTTTGAATAACTTAAAATAAGAGTAAAGTAATTGGCAAAAAATAGCTTAACGACAAAAATTTTTCTTGATGACATGCGGCCTAACCAAATTAATATTTTAACCCAACATTGTCTCAAACGCATACAAGATATTACCAAGGTTTCCCTTCGAGAAAATATGTATTTTGAAAGCTAAGGTTTAGAAGCATTAGTAGACTGAATCTGAGAGTACTCTGCTCCCGTGATCTGGGATGATCTTTTTCATGCTTTCTGCCAGCCAGAGATCATTTAGGAAAGAGCTAGGGAAGGAGATCTTCTATAAAATTGATATACTTATGGAAAAAATATAATTTATGGAAAAAATATAATTTATGGAAAAAATATTAGTGAGTAGAGACTGTAAAGAACTTATGGAATCGAAGAAGATAATGGCTTGCGAATCTTTTTAAGCCGAGCAAGGCTCCTTCAAGACTTCTTCAAGGCTTCCTTCAAGACTCAAGGCCTCCACAATAGCTCAGCAATCCCCGAAGAATATTAAACATTCCTTTGGGAGGCTGGAATATACAGAAGGAGAGGTAGCTGGATAGTAAAAAGATACACCTATATAGCCGTCTTTCAGGATTTTTGATTTTTCTGTATATATTCGCGTCCAATTCAAAATTTTTCGAGATGGAATTGAACATTTGCCACGGTCTTCACAGCTATAGACAGAATGCGAGTTAATTTGGTAATTAAAACCAAAGATGTTATTACGCTTGCATTGCTAGGATTAGATTCTCTAGGATTAACGATCTTTCGTTCAAGAAAATTTCTTCTTCGTTTACAAAAATGTAGTAAAGTCCGTTAATTTTGGTTAGTTACTTTTTATGATTTGTTGATATTGTAATAATACAACTATTAAATAAAGGTTTTCTTCTTATATACGCTTAACATTTTTTATACTGTGCTCATTTTTAGATCAAGTGTTTTTTATTTTAATAATGTGTAAATTACAGATAAAATGGTGTAAATGTTTTTATTTTTTTATTTACGTTTATTTTTGCAAAATAAATAATATTTAGTATTATTCAAATAATTTTAAATAAGGATTTTTTATTTTGTTTTATTTTCTTATAGACAACAAATATGTAGGCATATATAATATACGATTAGTAATTCACAACGGCATTATAATAAAAATTAAAAACATTAAACATGACAAAAAAATTAAATAGCAGGATCGACAAGTTTTAATTTTTTTCTTCGTACAGGAATAGGAGAGTATTTAAAATGAGAATGGAAAATTTCCTCCTTGTGTTAATTGAATTGAAAGATGGGAAAAGATTGTTTTCACGTCTTTAATGATCGTTTAATTTATAATCAATACGAAATAGTACAAAAACTTCATTTTTACTTAAAAAAAACTAGGCCCCTGGATAATCCGTTGAAACTTGAGCTTACTCAAAATTATTATTTCAACGTAATTTTTCGTTTCTTTTGTTTAAAAATAATTTTTAATATGGAAGATGCTTTTAGTTATGATAATATGTGAGACATATGCCTTTGAGCGTTTAAAAATATGTTATTACTTGAGCTTTTGTATAAAATTACAACACTGTGTTTTACGTTTTTGTGGATTGTTTCTTTATTTTTTTACCTTACACATTTTTCTACAAGTCTGTTATATTTCTCACAAAACTATCTTTAATCTATGATATTTTATTAAATGGAAAGAGAAAGCAATATGTTGGTTGCGTTTGGCTGTTTACAGATTGTCTATGAGTAATGTGGGAAACAACCAACAATAGATCTTCAAAATGTCATTTTGTTAGGTTAATATTATTTTGATTTGGGTTTTTTTTATTATTTTTATGACAAATATTGTCGCTTATAATGTTACCGTCTACGGGTTACTTTAAAGATATAATATGTCCATTTTATGAGAATGCATTTTGTGAGAGGCCGTACTGTCATTTTCGGCATAGCAAGAAAGAAGGACAAAACAATGATGGCATCGAGAATGACGCTATATTACAACAGTTAGTATCGGAAGCAGTAAAAAAAGTTCTAAAGCAGACAGAAAGAACTAGTGTAAGTTCCACAACGAATGTTGCTGCAGAAACAATTCCTCCAGAAATTAGAGAAGATGAAACAAGTTTAAACTCGATAGTCACTAAAAAGGCTACTTATAATCCGACTCCCATCGCCGAGTTGAATAAGATTAAGAAACCTGATGATGAAAATGGTGAAGAGGCGATTGAATCACGACCAAGGAGACACATTCCTGTACCTTATACACCGCAAAGACCCCCAACGTCTGCAATAAAGAGAGTGCCCTCGAGTACAGGAACCAATAAAGATGTTGAAAGTTTTAACATTATTAATACTGATGTTGCAACTACTGATATCAAATATTTACCCGGATCTCATGAAATAACAAGGCCAGATCCATACTTCCCACAAGGATCCGGAACATCAAATGGTGTTTATTTACCAGGTTCTGTGCCACAGAAAAGTTTGCAAGCGTATAACCCGACGCAAAGTAACAGTACTCCGAGTGCTGTTAGTTACACACCTACAGATATTTCAAATATTGATAATGCACGGACTAATAATGTTAAGTATGAACCTGCAGGTGTCAGTGGTGGTTGGGAATATAATCCTACAGTTAAAGCAAAAGAAGAAACCAATACAAAGGATGAACGTAAAAAATCTGCTCTATTATATGAGCCTGTTCCTCCCAAAAAACCCAAGTTTCCATGTTTTTCCAGTGATGAGGATGAGCCTAAGACTAAAAAAGCTAAAGCTTCTGACAATTTGGAAAACACAAAACATGACATGAATGGGTTAGACGATCTTGAACCTGAATTTGAAATTTTGGGACAAATATTAGACGAGGAAGACGACTCTCAACCGAGTTTGGATAATGATGATACAAAGGTTAAAGATATTGAGAAACATAAACCAGAAAACTCGGCTGAAACCTCTCCACCAGATAAAAAACATGATAAGGAAAAGAGCCATTCAAAGTCAGATTCAGACAAACATAGAAGTAGTAGTAAACATAGCTCAAGTACAAAGTCGTCAAGGCACAAAAGTGATTCAAAATGCAAAGATCAAGATATTAAATCGAGTCATAAGTCACGGGACCGTGATAAAGAAAGACATAAGAAAGATATTAAAGATAGGGACAAAAGAAAAGAAAAGTCGTCAAAATCAGAACACAAAAGTCTCCATTCAAGCTCTTCTAAGTCTAGTAGTCATAGTTCTGATCATAAATCAAAATCATCCTCACATTCAAAACATAACAAAACACGAGATACGTCCGAGTCAAGCTCTAGATCAAAAGAAAAACATGGTGATTCTAAGCGTAAGGAGTCTGGATCAAAATCTACTGAAAAAAAACGCAAGAGTTCAGATTCAAAAGAGAGAACTGTTAAAAAGAAAGTTCACCAAAAAGAGGAAAATTCAGCCAGTGAGACATCTGTTATGGAAGATTATGATGACAAAGCGGAAGAACTATTATCGGAGTTGTCAGAATCAGATGAAGATGCAATTACCAAAGAGTGTATGAAAATTTTTGAAGAATATACGCCTACACCGTTACCTAAAGTAGATGTCCATGATCAGCCTAAAGTGGAGACAGATGAACCGTGCATTGTCTTAAGTAAGAAGAGAATATCTCATACAAGTGATAAAGTAATTATAAACAATTTACCAAAGCCTATTGCCAAACCTAACTTCAAATTGAATGCAGCTCAAGCAATGGCGAATCGTCTTCTGAAAGTGAGAGAGTATCATAATGCTAAGGCATTGGGTAAGCCTGATGTACACAATGCACTCGGTGGGTCCAAATTAAGAATTGCCCATGTCCCAAATGTTTCCACGTTGCTTAGTGCCAAGAAAGTAATTTCAAAACCTAGTATTGATAAAAGTCAACCTTCATCTAGTACAACTACAATACAAACTGTCCAAAAAGGTGCCAGTCGCGTCGCTCACATACCCAATGACAAATTGGCTGACAGACCTGGTGTCCTTGAACCCCTATCTTCAAAAATTCCAGTAAATCTTAGATCTACTTATTTAAACATGATGATAGATGAAACATTGAAAATTTATTTGAGCCCATCGGATGCTTACAATAGAGCACAACAAGAAGAATTAGCAACCAGCAAGAAGTGCACAGCAATCCCAATATACAAAAATTCAGCAGTGTTAGCTGTGAGACGATTAAGGAAAGAGTTTGAAGAGTCAGGTGGTGTCAAAAAGAATTCTGTCGATAATTCTCCTAAAGTTTCTCACAGTCAAGTGCTCATTGGTAAATTAAATCAAACTTCTTGGAGTATAGAAAATAAGTATAAAAAAGTTTCTGAACTAAGTGATGAAATAAAAGGGTTAAAGTTTTTTCAAAATGTTACAAAGTGGATCTTAACTGAGGAACAACTGCAACAAAATGGATTTCCTAGACCCCATCCTAGTGGTGAGAGAGGGCGGGCAAAGATATATGTGGAGAACACGAAACAAAAACCCCCCAAGGGTAACATAAGAGCATGCTGTAGATGTAAGAAAGATTTCACAGTTGATAAAAAAGGGTTTCCTTTAGTGAAAGAGGAATGTATCTATCATCCAAACAATAAGTATAGATTCAGAGGGGAAGTAAAATATCAGTGTTGTCAGCAAGATGGTAGTTCTGATGGATGTACTATTGCTCAGACACATGTATTTGAGTATGTCGATTATCAAAATTTGAGAGGGTATGTGAAAACTCTTCCAAAAGATAAAATGGGAGAAGATTATGATTATGGGGTTTATGCATTAGATTGTGAAATGTGTTATACGACACACGGGTTGGATTTAACACGCATAACAGTTATCAATTCCATGTGTAAAATTGTATATGAGACTTTGATAAAGCCATTGCATCCAATTATAGATTACAATACGAGGTACTCTGGAATTACCGAGGAACTGATGGAAGGTGTTAACACTACATTGTTGGAAGTGCAAGCCACACTTTTGCATATGTTTGATAGTAAAACTATATTAGTCGGTCACAGTTTAGAATCCGATTTCAAGGCTTTAAAATTAATTCATGACACAGTGATTGATACAAGTGTATTATTTCCGCACAAAATGGGCCCTCCTTATAAAAGAGCTTTACGCAATTTGTCCTCGGAGTATTTAAAGAAAATAATACAAAATTCAGTCGATGGACACGACAGCACAGAGGATGCTACTGTTTGTATGGAGCTTATTCAATGGAAATTAAAAGAAGAATTGAAGATTCGATGATAAGTATAACAATATTTTATTAATATCGTGTTGGTGAACAAGATTTTTATGATATGCATCATATTAGCTAGAAATCTGTTAAGGAAAATTGATAATATTATCTACAATTAATTTATTCAGAATTAGCAATAATTATTGCCATAAGTTTCCACTATGCCTTTTATATATTCTCCCTTCAAGGTCAGTTTATTTATAAATTTTTGAAGTCGATTCTTTCTAGGCTCTTGTGACGTTTCATAAAAACAATAAAAAAGTGTTATTGTGTCTCATTGTAACTCATATTTCAGTCTCATTGTAAATAAATTTCTATGAAATGTTTTTTTATATACCAAGACTGAATGAGGTTATTGCTTATTATATGTGATAATATTTCTCTTATTACAAATCATCAAGGATTGTACAATAGCATTAAGCAAACTCTAGGTAGTTTAATATAATTTGGCAACAATTTATGAATAGTTATATTATAGTTTATAATTATTTTCATATAATACTCCAATAAAATTGTGATTTTTTGCATAGTTTCTTTAATTACATTTTTTGACAATATTGTTTAAGGATCATGTTTTGAGTAATTCGCCAACTTTGTAGTCAGAGAGAGTATGTTAAATCCGTTTTCTATGTGAAAACTTTAAATATGTTATAAAATATGTCGTCACCCGTTTATAATATGACATTAATAATTTTGTAGAGCAATCAATTTTGCTATAATTTCCTTTAACCATTTTCATAAAACTTACCGTTTATAAGTTAATGCTTCAAATATTCCAAAAATTAATTTTTTTCATGTTGTTTTGCAAACAATTGTTCAATCTTGTAGAGTTGCACTACATTTTCTATAATTCCTGTTGTGACCATCATTTTATAGAATGAATAGATAGACAATTAATTTTACAAAAGGACGAACGCAACAAAAATTATACAAAATGTGAAAAAACTTTTGTTAAAATTGCAAAAAAAACTGCCAAATTTGTCACAAAATACTTTTCTAAAATATCTAATTAATCGTGTTATTTCAAAATATATTATTTTCCATGTTAATAATATATTTTATTTTCCATTATTTTTGTTTTAAAAATTTTTGTGACATCAATGGTTTTTAAAACCTAGCTGCTAAATTTGATAGTTTAAAACAGAATTAAAAATCATGACAATAGTTTTTTTCTAAATGTCCCAATAATTATTGATCGTAATGGATTTTTGTCTTTTGTCTATAGTTCAGTAGATATAGATTACAATAATAGATTTTTAAAAATATAATTTTTGAATTAATAATTATATCTCAATAAGACATTAATTATATTAAAAAAAAATTGAATGCTCCGTAAGGTTTATGAAAACATAGTTAATATTAAATTACAGGGGTGCATTGATAATAACATATTTTGATATATGATGAATTCTTAGTGAGATATTTGGAAAAACTAATGAGATATTTGGGAAAATAATAACACTGATTGTATCTCATAAACTGTCAATGATACAGCAGAAAGTTTTCAATAAAAGTTATGGACAGTTTAGTATTTAACAAAATGACAATTTAAAATATTTGCATTCCATAAATACATAATATATACTTATTTGGTAAACATTTTTTTTTAAATCTTCCATGTGCTGTTTCTTGTAGACATTTTACGAAATGATGTACGGTAAATGACAAAAATGATAGAGACGTTAGTGCTCTGTAAGATTGCCATTAGACAATTTAACAGTTGATTCGTAATTTCTGAAATAATTTGGAAAAATTAATTTTTCCAAATTTTTAACTTATATATGGTATAAAAGTAATTTTTGCCATATTGTCAATAGTTATACATATTTAACTTTAAAGCATTCACATTTATAGTGGATTTATTATAACCTCTCATACTATGACAACTTAGTCTCGGATCACAATAAATTATTCAAGATGTGACCATTAATAATGTTTGTCAAAAAACAAATTGAATCATAGAAACCATGTGTTACAAACTTGTATTTTTGGACAATTTTTTTGGATTATAATTTTTAATTCAATTATACCATATTTTGGGTTTGCATCACTTTATTTTATGAAAAGCTATAGTGTCAGAATTATATACAAATGAGGTAAGGTTGAAAAGTTTTCGGCTTGGAGTATAAAAACAAGAGTAAATTTCAAATAACTATTTTTATTTTTCAAAGAAGTCTCCTTTAATTTCAATACACTTTCATGTTTCATATACATTTTTATACCCTTAAAAAAGTTTTAATAGAATTTTTGTCCTTAAAATATGCCAAAACCGCTGACTTAACCTCATCATCAGTGTTAAATTTCTTCCCTCCCAAGCCGATTTAATTTTGAGAATAAATAATGGTCGCTTGGATTCAGGTCTGGACTATACCATGGATGATCTAGTTCTGTGAAAACGCATTCTTTAATGGCAGCCTTAATCAAAAAATTCCTTCAGACTCCCAAAAGATTAAGACCATAATCTTTTTCTGAGATTGTGTCACCTTTGCTTTTTTTGGCCGCGGTTATCCCGGACGACGCCATTCCATTGATTCCTTTTTACGGGTGATGAAACCATGATAAAGGACCATGGTTTCATCACCCGTAACATTTGAATCCAAAACTTCTTTCTGTTGACCTACACGCAGGGATAAAAATTGAGTACAGCACCTTACACATTCTTGTTTCTAAACAGCGGAAAGAAGTTTCGGGACCCACCTTGCACTGATCTTATCTCTACCCAAATGTTTATGTAGGATTCTGATTACTGTTGTTTTGGAAAGACAAGTCATTTCTGCTAATTCTTTTGTTTTTAGACAGTTTCACTATAGTAACCAGCATCTTGACAACAAAAAGCTTTGATGCAACTTTTTTTGTGGGTAGATATAGAGTAGACCGCTGATAGAATGTTATTAACAATGTGGATCACTGATTAATCTTAAATTAACTTAATGATTAATCGTAGGTCGAAAACGTTTGGACCTTACCTCGTACTTTTCATATCTTGGTAAGCGTTTGTTAATATTTTTATTAATTTATTTGAAACCTTTAATTGCGGTCATAATGAGCTACAATTTTAAAAACATTGTAATTAATAAATAATAAACAAAATTCATAAAGAGCGAGATATTTCAATTAGTCACTTTACAGTGAAAACTTGTAATCAACATTTTCTGTATGACTGACTAGTTGAAAATTTTTTTCTTACGAACATCAGTAATAAAAACATACATTTTTACAAAAATTACTAGAACAACAGGTAAAGCAATATTTACAGGTAATACTTAATTTGAGATTTTTAATTTTGTATTTTTTGTAAGGAAATAAATTTTGAAATGTACGCTGGGTGAATTATAATCTAGATATGAATATGATTTCTATCAACCTGCATTCATAACAAAAGGTTTTACATTAATAGCTTATAAATGAGCCTGTAACATTTGTAAGGATAATAAATTTAGAACATTGCATTATTTACTTACATTTACAAATTGTGTTAGTCACTGGTAAAAGCAGCAAACTGCAAAAGTAGTAATGAATTAAACGCACGAGGTGCAATTGTGATTAAATTAATTATGGTTTGCCATGTCATATAAATTAATTATGGTTTGCCATGTCATATAAGCAGATGAAAATCGCCATAGTTTGATTATTCCATTAATCAAGTACAAATCTCTATTAAGACATTCAACTATGAAAATAGTGAAGATGGAAAGCCATCCTCTATGTTGACAGCCTTGTTAGTCATGATTCTTGCTCTCATATTCATGTTTCCATTATAATTCATTGCACTACCTTTTAGATACATTCTGTTTGAATTCAACATATCTCATCTTCAAGGTCTCTGTTTTGCACCCATTCCTTCTGTTTATCTTTGTCAATTATTCATCATCCATTGGTTTGGTATGGTCAAAAAATCATGATATCCCTTTGTTTATCTTCATTGTCATAATTATTTCATTATTGTTTTCACATCAGATGCTCTTGATTTTAATTGTATTTTCTATAACAATCCCGTATTACTGAAACGAGTTAAAGCTGATAAATCAGATGGTGCTTAGATTTATGGGTCAATTAACAAACTTTTTCATTCTTAGAGAATGGAATTATAATTAAAAACATTGACTGGGTGCCACTTTTTCTGTTTAAACCTTAACACCAGAGTTAAGGAAATTAATAAGCATCGCTTTATATACTGCAATATTAATGTAAAGATTAATAACAGAAATCCTTTAACAACTGTGAACATTGAAGTTGTGATGATAACAGCAAGATTTCTTTATAGTCAGTTCTTGTATCAGTTGTAATGTTTGGAAATATTGGGATTATTAGTTTTAGAACGTGTTTTTTTACATGATTGCACAAGTAAAAGTAAATATAGATTGGTAAAAAATAAAGATATTATTAGTAGATATTAAAACAAATAAAATAGATCCAATGTTACAAAATAAATGTGAATCTATTTATTATCTCCGTATAACCTTTAAGAAATAAATGAATTTTAATTTGAAAGTTGTATAGCTATAGAATGTACTACTTCTTGTATACAAAAATTTCTCCAAATCTGAATATCAGTTTCATCAATAGTATTATAAAGTACAGAATTCTTTAATAAATATGCGCCAATTAACTACATATTGTGTTGCAATTGGTATCTGAGGTGAATGAAATATGTACATGTCTTAAAAACTTATATGTCCACAAGTTTTTTATATAAAAACAGAAACATGCTTTCTATGAGATCCTTGTACATTTTTTTTGAGTTTTCTGCTGATTTTATTGATATAAGTAAAAAAATCTGAATTGTGATGGAAAGCATGCATATAACCTGTGATATACCATGATCCACTTATTCTAGTTCATGTTTCTATGATGCAGCACATTCAATTTTTCGTTACGTATGTCATTATGTTAACTTAACCTGTTTGTCTTTAAAACAATTTTATATATATTTCTTAAAATTATTTCAAAGCGTAAATATTTATTCTTTTTTAAACACTCATTGGTAGTATGCTTAATTTACTTTGTTGTGATGCTTAAGCTTTTTTGGTTTGTTTAACTTTTCCTTTCAAAAATATAATTTCAATAAACTATGATTTTCAGAATGGTCTTAAGGTGGCATATCTCTTCGTTTTCATATTGGCTCTTTGCTGTATTTGTCAAATATCATTCAAATTTTCTATAATAGTTTTCGCATATTTGAAACATTCATATTATTTTCAAATATTTAGGCAAAGTTACCGTTATGCAACGCCAAGTGAAGTATCATCTTTATTATGCAACTAAACAATAACAACTAATAGGTAATAAAGCAGATGTATGAAAATGTAAAGTGTATTATCTTATAAATAATTTCCATCATATTTTGAACACGTACCTTTCGTTTTAATATAACTGTAAATAAACATTTTTATTAGATCCAATGTACATATTCATCTTTTGATGTGACAATTTAAAACAGTGTCTCTTCTGACTTGTATTCAAGAATAGATTTGTGCATTAGGTTTAATATATTTTTAAATTAGTAAATGATAAATGTATATTAAAGACACAATGTTTTGAAGCAGAAAATTTGACGCAGTGGTGCAGTTATGATAGTAGTTTAAATTTCTGAAAATTAACACTTTGACTGTCCATATAACAAGCATGGTTCATGGAGGTGTCCATTTATACGTCCGGGACTTACTTGTGTTACTTCGCCTTTTAATTAATAGGATTATGAATCTATGCACTTTTCAACTAGATGAACGAAATGACATGGGCCATCTGGTTTAGGAAATAAGAAAATAAAATGCAAATGAGCCTCCAAAACTTACAAATTAAAGAAAAACAGACATTATTACATACAACTTTATGCACACAGTCTGATAAATAACGATATTGATTACCATGAACGAGATTAAAGAATTTTATACATTTTTTACATATAAATTAAGGAGATAGCCTAGCTGCCATTAACATTTAGTAATTTTTTTATTATTTGCCCCTGACCTTTCAAGATTTTAATACTGCTATTAGTGTATGAGAATAGAATCGATTATAGCTATTGGCAAGAGATCTACTGAAAATTTGTTTACACCACATGCTAGTTTTACCTAGGGGGAGCTATGACTTCAGATCCGGCCTCTTGCGGCGGTTTGCCTTTTTGCTGTGATTATAATTGAAGACAATTTTGGGCTTCAAAATTTTTCTATAACTTGACATATCCATTTCATGACTATGGCATATTGACATTTATTTTCTGAGTAGCTACTTCGCCTACTTTTTATTAATTGTTCCTTAAAAACCTGTTATCCTTTTTTTTTAAATAAATAGCCAATGGTAGACTCGAGCCAAAATAATCACAACTGAACCTGGTATGTTCAAACCCTCTATAGGCTGATTCTCTCGAAAGTAAATTTCATAACTCCACTTTATCACAGTTGAAAATATATAAATGTCAAACCGAATGGAAAAATGGTATTACTAATAATAATATTAATAGAAAAATAGTTTGCACAATTGCCATATAAGTAAAAAATTTCCCATAGATATCCTAATATTTAATTTCTAATATTCGTGACCCCATACAAAGGCAATTTTAATAAACCCCTATCCGACATACCATATCAGATAGTAGAGTGGACAGTCAATATGTTAAGTTAGATGCAGTTTTATACAAATGTAATAATCGCCTATCTATAATAATAATTCATTACAAGTATATAAAGGGATGACTTCTGCCTTCTTTATGCAGGTGAACATTGGTTGTTTAAGCTTAAATGAATTTTCTAATTGAAGGTTTATGTTGTATTGATGGCACTATTATTAAGTCAAGAGTTAATATTATTTCTTATTCAGTTTGTAAATAAAAATTTCATTCGAGAATAAAATATTTTTCTACTGTTAAATGTTTTTTTGTCCAGTCCCTGTTTTGGAAAATAAACCAACCGTATTTTAGCAGCATAACGCTATTTTCTTTTTTGCTTTTTAAATATTTTAGAAGCAATGCGCTATTGAATTTAGTATTTTCAGCAGTCCTAACTATGGCCAAATAAGTTTGCTTAGGTGAAATATCACAAAGGAAAACTCAGAATTTATTCTTTAATAGATACAGTTCCTATTATTGTTGAATGTAATATGAAATTGAAGAGTAACATTGAAAATTGTTTTTTTTTCACCCATTTGTCCAAAAATGTTTAATTATGTATAAATGTTATTTATTAACATTAAACCCACGAAAGTTTGACCCACTGATTTTATCTTAATGGGTGACACAGGAAGTATTTAGTGTTACCTCCTCTTGCTTTAAAAATTGTCTGCATATGTCTGGGCATATTTATTAAATCGTCAATGAAACTTTGTGGCATTAACGGACTTATTCAATCAATGCATTTTTGAGGTCCCTTAAATTAATTCGTGCTGGATTTCTTTGCTTAATTTGGTTTTCCGGCTTATCCCAAACATATTCTCTCGGATTAAGGTCTGGTGAGCGTACTGGCCACCCCAAAATTTCAATTCCGACCTCAGTAATATACTCTGAAATGACCACTGCAGTGTTGAGATCGAACATTATCATGCATTAAACGATGATCATCTTCAATGTATGGAACAAAATGCACCACAATCTGCTCTAAAACTTCTATTACAATCTTTCCATAGTCAGGGATTCGTTTTCTACGATGAGTAGCTCCGTACTCCTATGGATATACCATCCCATACCAGTAAATCATCAGCAAATAAGTACCTTAGCCCAAGCGGCATATACCCAGTTTCGGTGCGAACGAGCAAAATTGGACCGAGCTACTCGATAACCTACGGTGAGTAAAGGTTCGCTGGCGAGCAAGTACACCCCTATTCTAGCCGCCTGAAGTCTTCTAATGGTTTTGGTGCTGTTACTTGTCGAAGTTCTTACCTCAGAAGAAGTTGAGGTGTTAAGACACTACTTACAATAAATCTATCATCCCCCTCTGCGGTTACTCTTTTACAAGTTAGCCCTTAACATCTTGTATACTCTCTAGTCTGCCAGTATTGTTTAATATTGCGAAAAATAACAGATTTGGAAACTCGTAAAGTTTGAGCCACTTCATTGTAAGTGTAACCGTTTTCAATTAGTTGCCGCTTTCGACATTTGAGCAACGCTGCGATTTCGTATTATCACTTAAATTTATTAAATGATGTTCTCTTAATGCAATGGTAACAAAATTATTGGAAAAACAAGAAAAATAAAGTGTTACAAAATTTCTTACTCTATTCAATATTGAATATTGTACGCAATAAAGAAATTAACAGATAACAAAAAAAAAACAAGTCGTAAATAAAATTAAACTGAATTCCTCCTTTTTTTAAATTATGTATATTGGTCTACTACTTTTTGCATTCCTCTAAATACTGTATATATTTAAACTACTGTAGCAAAACTTAAATATATTAATTGTAAACTTGGCATGGATCATGAATTGTGATCTTACTTTGCTTCAAAATAGCCTTTGCTAACAAGCGGTAACGGTAATTTTATGGTTAATATCACCAATGACATATTGCCTCAATCTGACTCAGTTTTAGCCAACTAATTTTAATCTCGAAAGATTACTTAAAATATTATGCTGGTCTGACATAAGATGGTCGCATATTTAATTCCACTCAGAATTAAATATGCAACCATCATATGTCAGAAGAGTTGCTCCATACATGCTCCTAAGGACATAGATGACATTTATTCAATTGTTCTACATAGAAATTCATAGAAACATATTTTTGTAATGTAATTTTGAGTAGTTATTTAATATTTTGCACTTTACAAAGATAATTACAATTTAGCTCTACATTTTTTCAAATTGTTTTTGTTCTACGGATTTTCGACTTCGGCGATAGGGTCTAATGAAATCAGATTACCGAGATATATTTCTATAAATAATATTAAACATTTTGCTGCGTTCGGAATTTGAGCTCTTGAAAAAAGATTAAATATATGCATTTCACCATCTATAACATGTAGTACTAATCTTTTGTTATAGAGTTAGAACACTTAGTTTCCATTCTAAGAGAATTCTGTATAAATTGGGCCTATACCAAGTTTTGTAGAAACTGATCCAGCAGCAAATCTGTGGATAATTTAACACAATATATTTATTGAAACACAATATGTTTGTAAGATTTCGTGCACTATTGCCCGTAGGTGATTGGTACACAATTTACCATACCAGTAAAATGATTAGAACCTAATTCAGAAGACCAAGAATTGAGCTTTATCTAATTCCTAATGTAGAAATAAATTACATTGAAGTTTATTTAGATTGTTTACTCCATACTCAATTCTGAAATAATATCTGGGACATGAGATCTTTTCCGCATGAAATTGCCGGTCAATAATAATAAATAAAATGGGTTTCTGTATATTTAAATACATTTTAACACCTCATTAAAAATAGCCCAGCAAAAATAGGTGACTATTTTTGCTCAATGTTAGCTTGACAAATATCAAAGACACATGAAATTATTTTCAAGTCAGCCACGGTGACTGCGAGCGATGCTTTGATAGAACAGTGTTGAAACGTAGGAAAAATATTTAACACCATTTAATTCTTCCAGACAATACAGATTAACAAATTACAATGTCGATAAGAAGTTTGATATCCTTTTCAGCCTATGGTTGATTGAATGTTACAGCGTATTAAAACTAATAATTCTAATAACCAGTAAATTAAGAGTGATTTAATGATTCAAATAGACAGTGTTTTTTAGCTTTCGTGATTCCAGGGCCAACCTAAAAGCTACAAGGGTTTTTGAGGCACACACAGGAGGTTCACCGAGAACTAGACAGAAATACCAGGTGAGCAAGACATATGCTCTACAATGGACACCGGCACATTTGCATTGTCAGAAGTGAAACAGCTTATTATATGACGATAAATAGAGAAGGGACAAAATCCTATTGCTCTTGTCGAAATTGTCTGTAGTTTGAGGTTACACCAGAACACGTCTTCAACTGCTTAGCCATCATAAGTGATCTCAGATGTCGGATTAGTAACTCTTATTATTTGTTTTTAGTACACTTACGATTAATGACTAGTAGCTCTTTCTGGCAAGGTCGGTTGTATTAGTGACTAGTAGCACTTTCTGGCAAGGTTGGCTGTACTCTAAATAGACATCAACCAACCACTGAAATTGATTTTAACTCGTTTTGCTTCAGTGCATTAATCATGAATAATTATTATTCTACAAAATTCATTGGGATTTGCAAGAGCACATATTCGATAAGAGGGTAATTTTTATATAGTTTAATATAAATTTCCTTATAATAATTTAAAAATGAAAAACCCCCATTAAATGGGGGTTTATACATTAACAAATATGCTATACGGATTATTTGGTGTCTAGTAGTCTCTGTATTTTAAATGACATCAAAAAGGGTGAGGGTACATTACTGAAAATTTTTTTATTACTTTTAGAAAGACAAAGAAAGTTTTACTATTTCTGAAACTAACACTAACATGACAATTGTAGGTATCTATCACTAACATGACAGGAATGTATTTGAACAAGGTTTTTAACGAATTGATAATGCAAGAAATGTGACAAGGTAAAGGAAAATTTCTCATGCAAACCATTTAAATACAATATAAATGTTAACTATACCCACCTTTTCCAAAGTTGCTTACGTGAATAATAAGTTTAGTTTCTGAAAATATTACTAATTGAACTTTCATATAAACCATGTAACAACAAAAAGGGGAAAAGGAAACTTGGAATACGTTTACTTAAAAGAAAAAAGATCATTAAAATATCTTTCATAATATAATATTAATGAGATAGTTTTATTTTATATTTATTATCCTTTAACACTACAAATAAAAGTTAAAAAAAATACACAGAAACCAACATAGAATATTATTTTATCAAAATGCCAACGATACTTTGAAAAGTTACAAACGTTTCACCAGTTATTCATTAGTTTCTCGTATCGGTATCACCAACTATCGTGGCACGTAGCTTATGCGTTTGATAAAACATATTTCAGTTAACAATTTAACACTGCTTTTAATTTATTTGAAAAATTATAATATCGAAAAATAATATATCTATAGTACATAAAAAATTCATTTCTGAATTATTACTGCTTCATCTTGTATGTATAATGTTTGTGTATTAAAAAAAAACTTAAGGTCACACTGGTATTACCTCAATATTTCACATTACAGGTTACGATTATTTTGGTATAAATTATTACAATATGTATTAGTTGGTATTTAAATAAGTATTGTTAACAAAGTATTCAAAGGAATTTGTTATAAATGTACTTATATTTTAGGCTGTTAGGTTACAGTTTTAGATATACTAGAGAAGGCAAAGTACAAAACTAGATTATGTAAAAATGAATGTTTTTATATGGATTGTTTGCATAAAATCCAAAAATAGTATTTTATATAAGCACACGAATGCATGGAAATGTTGACTTTTCAAAATTGAAACTGTTACGTTTAAAGTGCTACCAAAAGTAGACAATTCTGGCTGCAATTTTTGATAAAAAAGAACCTACGTTTTCAATATGACTGAAAAGGAAATTTTATCTAATATTTTTCATTTGGTAGTTAACTACTAAAACATAGAACAAAACACTTGTAAATACACATTTTTTGACTGATTTTCAATTTCAACATACACACAAAAAATTTTATTTTAAGTGGGAAATACTTTGAAAAAAAATTAATTGTACGGTCAAAAAATTACTACATTTAGTTAATTTACATTAATCGTTAGCGTCTTGGTATATTGAAATATTAAGAAAAAGATTAAAAATCTATTTTCGGTCTTTTGTGACTTCGGATACAATAATTTAGTAAAATGCCAGTAAGAAATCAGTTGAAATTGGAAAATTCACCTGTACTATCTCACGTTTTGAGTTAGTTGCTATAATTTTGACACGATAATGTAAAAGTCGCATACAAGACTTACCTTGGAAAGAATTAGAAAAAGTGACGGGTAATACATCATATTTTATAAATACTTTCTGTTCCAGAGAATTAATTTAATTAGTTCCTAAACAAAATATTTCTCGAGTGTGATTAACACGAATCTTTCCTTTAGTTGCTAGAAATATAAAAAAAATTAAAAAAGCTTGGTGTTCAGTTGAAAGTCATTTATATATCGATTTAAATTTTCTTAAATCTAACCATCATTTAATTTTTATATTGCCAAGAGTGGTACCAATCCCGGAAAAAATTATTACAAATGTATTTTTATCAAGCAACAAAAAATTTTATAACCTTAATAGTGGCATTAGTTTGAAAATATTTAGACAGTTTTACTACCCGATAGTTATTATTATTGTTACTATATGAAAGAGATCTTTTATACCGTAGAATACTTCAAGCAATAAGATTTTTTAATTTTAAATTAATGATTTAAAGTCACTCGAGTAAAATATTTAGTAGAGGACATGTAGGCAGTGATTATTAAAATATAGCGCACAAATTATTCATTGAATCGATTGTACGCTGTAAACCTGGAATGCTAGAATATTTTCTAGGCTTAAATATTGCTCCACGTAGAGTCTAAATTTGAAGGTGACGATTTATAAATTTAATTCCTAAAATTAATTATATACTTCCTTAACCGCATAATCGACGAACAAACAATCGGCAATATTGGCATACATTTGAATTAATAATCAGCTGCAGCAAACAATTGAGGAAATGTCCAGTGTGATGGCGTGGCAGCGTGCGTCCACGGCGTAACGATTCAGAGTTCTTCTGCACGGGTGCGTTTGGAATGAGCCGCGGAGATGCTAGTCGATGAACGACTGTTCCACACACGCTTTCACTCGCTTCTCGTACTCTCTTCTATTTTCCTTATACAGTTGCGCTGCCATAGAGTTGGCTGGCGAATTTGGATTAGGGTCACTAAGCAAAGACTGAAAACAAATAAGAGTTCCTTAGTTAGTGACACTGATGCACAAATTCATTACGATATTATACCGAGAAACGTTTGTATAAAATTAACAATACTATCCATTTTTTTAAATATTACACCATAACTTAATTCCTACTTGACACTTTCATTTTATTGTTAGATAGTGAAAAGATGTAGATTATATATTTACAATTTTAGAATTGTCGTTCATCACAAAACAGCTTCTTTTACTTTAAAGTTGCAAATTTTTATACATAACAGGTTGTTCGTTGATTAGCGTAGTAAGAATTGTTTTCATATTTCTTTGGAAATTATGCTGTGAAAATATCTGACCTTTGATTTGGGTTTTTATTTTTGAGAAATAATAACTTGATATTGACAGCTGAAAGGTGTTCACCATATCATCCTGACAATACCACACAAAGCACTATGTGCACAAAAAGAGACCAACAAAAAGGGCACTATTTAAATTAGAAAAATGAAAAAATAAGCTGCTTACAACTTTTATTCAAATCATCAATCTTGTATTTTTTGTCCAGTAACAGTTTATTTTCAATTTTTTAATACAAGATATTTTATAATAATATAAGGTATTGGCTTCAAATTAATAAAGCATTCATTATTTTTGGTAATAATTTCTAAAAAGTATTTAAGTGCTTCGTTTTACTTCTATCGTTTATTAATTGCTTTATTTCTTATTAACCATTTTTGACACATTAAAAATTAAAAAATGTACTATTAAGTACATTTTTTTTAATTCATAGATAGTTTTTTCGGGATATCTTTTTGAAGTTATACTTCTTTAGGCGCGTTATGAAAAAATGATGGGAGTGAAATTTAAGATTCGTCACACAAAAGTTACAGTATGAAGTTGCAGCGGTTGCAGTCTCGAAACAAGTCGTCATCGAAAATCGTCGCCTCTGTTCACTGTTTTCATATTCATAGTATTTATCCACATGTTTCTAATGTCTACATTCACACACGTGTTTTAGTTTCATATAAGTGCGATTTATATATGTGCTGATAAATTATATTCAGTAGTGATTTAAATTCAATATTTTGATTAATATATTTACTATTCGTAAATATTAGTGAAAAAATTGTGTTTATAGACTTTTTCACATGCTCCAATATAATTGAGGTTATCTATCCGTATGTCCGCACCCTTTTTTTTTAAATTATATTCTACTTCGTTAATGCCAGATCTGTTTTCGCCAGTCTCCTTTTATTGATTAGAATCGTCTTATATTGTATACAGAAACTTATAATAGCCGACCTGCCATATCAATTTAAAGATACCTGTATACAGTATATATCAATTTAAAGACACACAAATGGAACATAAAACAAGATAGAAGCATATGTTCGGGGAATTCTATGAAAACACATTTCATGAATTTGAAAGAAATTAATTTTAAATGCACAAATTACATTACGGCATATGTCCCCCCCACCCCCGTTCAAAATCATCATAGAGGTGTTAAATGCATTCTCATTTCCGAACACTTAATATTTAATCTTTTGATTGGAAAATAATACATATGGACAAAGTAGTTGACGTTCTATAATTTAGGATTAGTGTTTTGATAAATAAAATAAACAAACTTTAATCCAATTCACTACAGCTTGCATTAATTGGTTTTAATGAAGAAAGCAATGCAATTAAATATTTTCGTGAAGATAACATGACTTAAAACCTTGATTATAATTTGTTAATTGCTCAATTTAGAACTTGAGCCCCGGATAGAAATACTCTTTATTTTCTAAAGATAGTCATCATTTAAACCTATGTCTACATTTACATAACTATGAAAATGTTTTCCATTCAAATCGATGAAAAGATTTATTGCCATACATGGCTAGCAAAAATTTAGTAATGCTTTTGTAAAATATCTTTTACTGAGCAAATTGTTCCTCTTTGTAGGAAAACCAATTCTTCCATCTAGCGGCTTTAATCCATTCTCCTTTAAAAAGGGGACTTAAGCGTATCTAACAACTTGTATTTCAATGGCACAACCTGTTCAATTCAGCCTTAAATTTAATGTAAGGACCAAAATATTCAAACATTCAGAATTTAGAAGTCTAGCCTTTTCTCGAATTGCCATGAGTAGAAAAATAAGATGTGTTTATCTAGATGTACAAACGTGTACAATTATAAATTTTTTTTAGATGTTGTATATCTTATTCAAACAATACATACTTTAGATTTTTAATGTTAATAAATTATTTTTTAATCTATCTTATGAAATGAATGAAAAATATTTCAGTTATTTATATTCATATCATTATAATACTGTAAAATTGTTATGTAAATTCAACGGGTTTAAATTGTGAAACTTTTATCACATTACGGTGACAGTCTCCACACATATTCACATTATCGATACTTATGCAATAATGACATCAAGTCTCCTGCACTACTAACGCGTGCTGGTGCAATGATGTTGGCAATAATGTTTTAATTTAAAATCCAACAAAATGTATTGAAATGAACTTATCGAATATAGATAATTCTGCAATTGGTTCTTTTACTCGCTTTTATTTTTGCATATAATTATGGCATAAAAGTGCATTTTCAGGCCCTAATGAACAATGAACAAAGGAACTTTACCACATATCGCACTCAATTTGTGTTTAAAGTCATCATCGTACAGAGAAAAATATATGATACGTGGATCATATCTGTGGCACGTCTATGTAATTTTTCTAGTTATATTTTATGCTCTGTGCACATAGAAGCAGGCAGGGTGAGATTAAATAATAAATGCGTATTTCTTCTTTTTCCCTATAAATTATTTAAGCATGAACAAATATACAAAGGTAGATATTGTATCTTTTAAGGTAAATTCAGTACATAAGAGAGGAATAAATAAGGGATGACTAATATAAACAAACCAATAGTTCATTTGGTGAAAGGGTTAAAATTTGGCTATCCACTTTTTTACCCCCTTGAATTGTATCTACCTAAAAGTAAACATTCCTTTTAGCCATGATGCAAAATTTTAAAAATAAAGTTTTTATTATCAAAGTTATTTTTAAATACTACCCCATTATATTTCTGCTGAAAACATTATCAAGTGAAGACTGAAATGATATTATGTTGTTCATCCATAATATCATTTGAGTCTTCACTTGAGTAAGTTCAACAGTGAGTATGGAACTGTGGAATATTTTCCTAGCTTTTCTTTTAAGTATATAAAATAAATAAAATTGGTCAAATGCAATTCGGAGCAATAGGCTATTTGACATATATTGTAAAACAGTTTTAAATTATTCTGTATTGTATTTTAAGCACACTACGTTTATGTTTTCAGGATATATGTTGTATTTTTTGTAAAAATCGCTTTTAAAGTTTAAATTACCAAACTCTCGTCGCCAAAAACACAGTTTCTTGATATGTGAAGTCACACATTTGTAAACATAACAGTCCTGCACGCTGAAAGGACATATTTAAAAAAAATATGCTGGTGATTATTTATTTAAAAAAAATCAATTTAAACAATTTTATACCTGATGATTTTGTTTGAGAGGGAATATGTTTTAACCTTTTTTTTCCTATTAATTCATTTTTTCTTTTTTCATTAAGCACTTATTACACAATTTGATATATTCTAATAAATTATTAAGTACTTGTAATAGGAATGTGAGTAATTTTAATTATCCAACTTGAATATTTACTTAACCTGTCAATTCCAACATTTGGGTATTTTACTAAATTTTTTTTATTTCATTAATCATAATTTCAAAATACAAGCTGATGAAGAGTGAAATTTTTTTTTAATAATCTTAAAAATTTACCGAGTTACATAAGTTGAAATTTAACCTTTAGAGGACGGTAATACTGTGTTGTGAGGTCATTTTTAATATTGCACATTATATTCTATGAGAGGAAAAGAGACAGGGATATATCCAACCCTCTCTGTATCTTCAAATTTAGAAGCCTACGACTGGCTTATTTTTCAATCAATTTTTAAATTTTTTTCAAGGCTGCTTTTTAATTAACTTATATTTCACAATATTGTACGAAAAATATCAATATTTAGAATGAGTCAACTACCCTATTACATCTTGGTTATATGGTACCAACAACATTCAGGAAACAATAAAGTCTATTTGTCTATGGTTTAAGTTTCAAATAATATTATAGTGTTTGCGGTTGGTGTTATGTTAGTTAAATATTAAACTATTTTTATCTTTTTTTACTATTTTATGTATATATATATATGTATGTATAAATCAAGCAACTGCAAAATTATATATATATATATATATATATATATACATAATTTTTGGTTGTATAATTTTTTTTAGTTATATTTGAAATTCATATAATATTTTCCCATTATTATAATATTTTTATTAATTTACTTAATGATAACAATTTTAATGTCGATAATATTTATTACTGATTATTTAAATTTAATTGTTTTTCATATTTTATATATATATTTCACTGAACTAAATACACTGCATAGGAATAAAATAATTTTTTTTAATACCTTCGTTATGACCGAAAATATTTTAGTTAAATATATTATTTGTAATGTATTTCCTTTTATATAATATACAGCACGTAATCAATTCATATCATAAAAAACATACTAAATGCAAAGCGTGATAGTTATAAATTTTAAAAAAAGGACCATAAATTAAAGATTTAAAGGACAGTACAAACGGTCTGTCACAAATTTGTGACATCATCTGGCTTTTAACCAATAACAGGGCTATCACTAAAAAAGACCTACACAGAAAAGAAGAAACAAGAAATTTTGGTTTGTTATCTATCAATGTAAGTGCGGTCGTTTAATCATTTCATTTTTAAAAAAATTCACGAGATTATTAAATACCGTCTTCAACTGCAAGTAAGGTAAAATATGGAAAACGATGAATTGAAAAAGGAGAAAAACTATTTAAATCAGGCGGGGGTCATCAATGAGAAGAAATTTAATTTTCAAAGGCATCCAAATTATTGATTAAGTAGCTAGGTCTGTCAACGATACGTACAAGCTTTGTTAAAATCAAGTGCTTATTGTAGAAAATAAACCACATATGTTATAAAAACTGCAAAACAATTAGTAATGAAAATGCTTTACTTTCAAAGCGAGCAGGAATATTTACAATGAAATACAGATTTTGATATAAATGACTTGTACACATGGAAGAGAAAATAGTGATTTAAAAAAAGTAGGTCAAGCGCGAATAGAACTCATGCTCTAAGAATTTCGTGTTATATTACCGTAAAATTTAGCAAATTTACAAATATACAAAAAAAATTTACAAATATACAAAAAAAAACAAAAAATTTATTAGGTTGTATAATAAAACTATATAAGATTATAAGTGAACGCTTTATGGATTTTTCTCTTTACTTGTGCTACAAGACTTTCCTTCATACCAACTTTCAAGATTTTAGGTCAACAAGAATTCTCAATAATTTTGACAATCGAGTCAGTGTCAATGTGATATTTGAAAGGCCGTCTCTTTTTATTGCATTGTATTGTTGTGTTAGAGGCTGGACCTTTTTACAGAAATATAGTGATATTTTAGATATACATATTTCAACTTGACACCTATGGCCGTTCCCAAGATAAGGGGTCTCGACAGACAGACAACAAAGTGGTCCAATAAGGTTTATGGTTTTCCATTCTGAAGTAAGGAAACCTTAAAACCGACCATGTTATGAATGATAGGAGAATAGATTTTTGTAAAAGTGATGATGAACCAAAACATATTTTAGACCATTTTCTAATTGCATTTAGCCACAATTGCACTTCATCTGCTATGCTGGCATTAAGGAATCTTCAGAAAGATATTGTTGTTATATACAAACACATATTTATGTATATATATATATATATATATATATATATATATATAAATATATATATATATATATATATATATATATATATATATAAATATGTGTTTGTTTATATTTATATACACACACACCCCCATACATTCTTATAAACAAAGCTTGTAATTAGTGATTTGATTAACTTCAACCCATCTTTGTTGATTATTTTCATTTAATTCAAATTTAATAGCACTAATTAACTAATCAAATTTTAGGTTTCCAGGTTAAATTAATTGAAAATTAGAAGGCTATATTATAAACAGGTATTGTGTTATCTCCACAAGGTCTCTATTTTTCCACAATTTGGTAATGGCGCTCTAAAATTGAGGAAGAGTTTAAGAATCAATAGAGTTGAGAGAAGTGACGAACTATTGCGTCCACAGAGTAACAGTGACTGGAATAAAGTGGAAATGCGTGCGACGGTAACAACACTTACTTGTATTGAAGTTAAAATAGCTGACACATCATAGGTAGGGCTCCACCTATTCTGTAATATATCCAAGCATATGCCTCCATCTGCGTACACATTGGGATGGAACATTTTTGAAACAAACCGCACTGTGGGCGGTTTGTTGGGGTACTCTTCTGTGAACTCTATCGTTAATTTGAACGTTCCGTCCTCAAATGGTGTGTCATGTGGCCCAAATATAACAGCATTCCATATCATTATGTTATTGTCTGTGGGTGCGCCAGATACTCCTGTGGGTGGATCCTCTTGTAACCTGAAGTAATTAAAAGATTCATAATTTTTCATCATTTTCAAATATTTTACATAAATTTCAAATTTGGAGGATTAGAGAAAATCTAATAATGGATTTTATTTCTTTTGTATTGCTATACAAACTTTTTATTCACCTGTAAATTCAAATATATATATACAACAAATCGTACGGTAAAGAAATTATAAAAGAAACGTATATTAGAAACTGTCAATTTGACATTAAATAACTCTCTTAACTTTATTGTTTTGCCAGTTCCCCCCTTCACCTCACCCCCCCCCCCCCCCCGAGTCATTTTCACAGTACAGTAACATCTCAAACTTACACTATGAGTGGACCCAAGCGACAACAATGTAAGTAGAATTCGCCTAAGTTGCATATAAATACACACTAATGACATTTAACTGGGACAAGAGACTAACAAAAACCACAATTTAGAAGAAGGATGTCTAATAAAATATTTGATAATATAACAAATTATATTGTTAGGTTGGGAACTTACAAACCTGCCACTTTTTTCAACCAATTTCTGAAATGTTATTTGTTGTAGGATATATAAAGAGTGCGGCATTCAAACGTCTGTTCAGTAGATTTAGAAAAATTTGAAAGCCTTACTGAAACAGATCCCAGATTAAGTTTGCGTTGTTTGGTAGAGCTATTTTCATGCTCTTATACTCCAATGGAAAAATAATTTCATGCTTTGAGAAAAAAATGGAAATATTCCGTTTGTTCCTTTTATTTTAGCGTAAACACCAGTGGCTAGGAGTTGGAAAAGTGTACCTAGACCAAAGTATAACATGGGACAAAAGATACTTTTGAGTGTATGGTGGTGTATAAATGGAGTTATTTATTGGGAACTCTCAAAAGCTAACAGTACAATTATAGCTAAGATTTATTGTGAACAACTGAGAAAAGTCACCACTAAACTGTTTCCAAATCAAAGCAAAATTTATTTTTTACATGATAGTGCTCTACCCCACATAGCAAAAGTAACGCATTAAAAACTACTTTCACATGGATGGAATATGCTACTTCATCCACCATACTCTCCAGACCTCCATCTAATTACCATCTGTTTTGCTCTCTAATAATTTACGTGATAGAAAATTTAAAGACGAAACTTATATCAAAATTGAACTTCACCAGTTCTTTAGTTGTAAGTTTCCAACCTAATATTACGAATAGCAAAAATGTAAAAGGCTTCATAAATCCTAACAAAGTAAGATGATTTTTTCTTCTCACGTAAGATTTCCTCGCATTATACAAACTCAAAAAATCAAACTACACAGACTTTAATTCTACGAAATTAATTCTGAAATATCAAAGAACACCTAAAAATTCATTTGGCAGTGACCTTATTCCACCGGTTATAAGCATACTATTTTAAAATTATATTGGTATAATCAAAGCCTTTAAGGTCTATACATAATTTTGTTTAAAGGTGAATATTTCTTTGAAAAATACCCGATTCCATATTTTCAATGCATTTACAAATGGAAATCCTGGTAGTTATTAAATAATATATACAATTGTATAACACCAAACATCTTGCAAATGTCTACTCTAAGTCGTCTAATGTCCTGTGCTATTTCACTGAGCATTGTTGCGTTGAATCGTGTGAAACACTTTTCTGACTGTCACTTTTTAGAATCAAAGGGAACAAAGGAACCCTTATAGGATCACTTTGTTGTCCATCTGTATATTAAGAACCTTTTTCTCGGGAATGCTTGGAGGTATCAACTCGAAATTAATAGTAAATACTTAGGTCTATGGTTCCTTGGAGTTCTAAAAAAATCAAGCTTCTAAATCAAAGCAATAAAAAAAAACCTAAAAATACAGTCATTTATCTCACATTTTTGACACTCGCAAATAAATCAAAACTTATAGGGTACTTCCCGTTGATCTAGAATCATGAAATTTGGCAAGCAAGGTCTCACAGTATAAGTAAAGGAAACAAATTCAAAAATTGTATTTTTATCACACAAACATTTTTTTTTGTGCTTGAGAAAGATACAGTAGATGATATATTTTTGTTCTGGCCATTTATACTGCATATTTAGACATTCCGAAATAAATCAAAATTTATAGGGAACTCTCCGTTGGCCTAGAATCACGCAACC
The DNA here is from genome assembly GCA_039881145.1 of Druceiella hillmani. NCBI lineage: Eukaryota > Metazoa > Arthropoda > Insecta > Lepidoptera > Hepialidae > Druceiella > Druceiella hillmani. Next base: position 12,315,002 of record JAYKKI010000047.1, on the reverse strand, counting down.
TGGCCAGAAGCAATGACTCACAGCACTAGTAAAGGAAAAAATCCGACAACTGTTAATTGTGAATTTAACAATTTTTTTTAAATATGCGCCTGTGAAAGATATGGTAGGCAATATATTTTCGTTCTAAAAAATTAAAATTTTTGCAAATAGTTTAATAGGAATGTTATGCAATGATGTAATGATTTAACAAACATACTTCTATGAAGATAATAAAATCAGGCTAAAACTTTCTGAAATCACTTATAAATAAGCAAATGCATATAAAAAATTTAGTATAGATAATTTGAAATAACCTTCAGACGGTAATATTATTTCAACACATGTCAATGTACCAAGGGTTAAATGTAAGAAAAAATTATTTTATTTGAAAATCAGCAGTTTAGAAAAGTAAACATATATATATATATATATATATATATATATATATATATATATATATACATATATATATATATATATATATACACATATATATATATATATATATTAATATACTGAAAAATGTTAGTGCAGCTATAGATTTTTCCTTGCAATCAGTTTTAAATGGAACAATAAAACCCAGTACTTTTGCGATAGAGCCTAAATAATTTCTTATTACTATAAATTATCCTGTTTCAGTCCTCATTAAATATCAAATTTATTAGATGCATTAGTTATACTGTAATTATTCTTCGTGAAATTTTATTTGTTCCTTCCGAGGGAAATATTTTACTATATTACATATTTCTAGATCTTCAAAATTTTAACTTAGAGTGCATCCAGGAGGGTTGCCTAAAGTCTGATAGACGGTGATAGTATTGTAGTTACCGATATGAAAATAAAAATATATTATTCCATTAAAAACATTTCTTAAAAATAAAATAATTATTGTCATCTGATGAAACAGTCATCGCAATTAATTACATAGTAATATGTTAGGTAATTAACAAGCAGCATAGTTGAATATTAAACTTGAATAAACCAATATCTTTTGAAGATATTGATTAAGTTTCTGTGCTCTAAAATGGCAGTGTTTGATTTAAATTCAATTAAAAACTTAATGGTTGATTGCACTTTAATAAATGAGGAAAGTTTTTTAATTACATTAAAACGTGAAACAAATTAAAAATAAAACAAACCAAAAGATAATAGAATTACAATAAATATTGAACTGAAGCCCCTTTTCATAGAAAAATCCACCTTTGTACTTTTTTACAAATCTTGGCATTCTTGTCACGAGTTTTTGTGCAGTGAAGTGAATTCCATATAATGCAATTTTCTTCCATGTAAGATCAATTACTATATTTGACCACAGTTACAACTTAGAAATGTGGTTTAACTGACATAAATAGTCTGATATGATCATCCGCATTATAAGGGAACCATTTATATAGTTTCTGATTAAATATTGTTCAAGCTACTATGCAACATACTCCGCACAGATTTCTGAAGCTTTAAGCTATTTATTATTTATTTATTGACGTACTTTCATGTTTATAATTGATACATATGGCAGACGTATTGCTGCGAGAGTAATTTCTTTCCGTCAAGCAGAATATCAATCCAGCCCCACCCAATGAGTGGCCGGGAATCAAACACAGGTTCCTGCAGTGTGCCACACCGTCAAAGGGCATATTCCTTGTGATCAATTCAACACACCATGGCCTGTTTATTATATTTACTGATAATAAATTAAAACTGAAAGAATCAACCAATCTACACAAAAATAGTGTATTTCAAAGAATACTTTATTGAAAATGAAGTTTGAAAATTAATAACAAAACATTTTGTAACATTACAAAATAATTTTATTACTTTTATTAAAAGTTATATAAAAGTCAAATTTATGATTTTCAACAGATGTAAATTTTGCACAAATCGAGCAGAAGCTACACAGTAAAGGGCTAACAAAAATATTTCATACAAAAATGCATTTAAGTTCGCAAAAATTGTAATGCAAAGTGTAGATATTCACGGAAAAACATGGTTACCAAAAATGTATTTAATAAGTTAATAAAACGATTTCAAAGGATTATTGACAATATTTATAAGTGATAAAAGACGTAGATTTTGTTGGTTGCGAATCTATAACCATTATACTTGCGACTGATGTAAAGAAATATGATGGAGTTTCATGAGGTCAAAAATAAACCAAACATACAGGTTTTGAAGCCATTGTAATTTAGTTAGAGGTTATAGTCTAGGGTAGGCAATGGTAAAGTTTAACAAAATATATACTGAAATGGAAGAAATTTATTGGGATAGTGAAAAAATGGAAAATTACATGCATATTCGGCATATTACTATAAAGGTAACAATGTTAACCTTTGTAAAATATTCAGTATTATACTTAAAAGAATTTTGAAATGAATCGAAAAGTATATTAATAGGTTTCAGCAAATTTGATAACAGTAAGTTTACCTTTAGAATTTATATTAATTTAAATGATTTTTAAATTGTAGATTACATATGTATACATACGTACATATATATTTATATACATGTGTGTGTGTGTGTGTATATAAATATATATATATATATATACATATATATATATATATATATATATACAATGTTTTAAATTAACCTGGTTTATTGATTCAACGGTTTTGCTATACGACTACAATGCAGTATGCATACTTAATAAAACAATATTTTTAGAAAAATCTAATATTCTAATTTTAACCCATCAACCACACTCTACTACATAAAGAGTAATACCAAAAGAGTATAAAAAGTTATTTCAAGCCATTAGACAATTGCATTGTTTCTATCTTAAGTGAGTTAAAAAGTTTTTACCTTTTTATAGTTTTTAATTCATTTTATACACAGCCATAACATTTTTTTTAATAAAGCCAAAGCAATTAGATAAAAAAGTGTATTTTTCATCTTTCTATAGCAGTTACCAGATTATAGTGTGCAATTAGAGTGCCAATTTTTAATAAAATGCTAAGTCATTAATGCATTGAAAACAATAATTTGTATTTTAGTATTGAATAAGTACATAAATTAATCAATTTTACATAGATATTCACTCATGTGGATGTAAAGAAGTTATTATAATAGTGGAGTACTCGTATGAAGGGATGATATGCACAAAGTGGAGGTATGTATATCATTGTGAATTCATATTTTTCAATAAATTATAATACCAAGCTGAAAGAAAAGTTAGTGGACAAAATTTTTAGGAATATTAAATAATAAACTACCTTAATGGTTTTTTAACTTAAATTACAGAATATATGGTATAGATAACCAGTATAAATATATTCATTAATTGACAATATATTTTAATATTGCATAAAGTGATTTTGAATAAATTACATTTAATATTTTATAATAAATGGCAATCTAATAACAACATTTATAAAATTAAAATATAGGAGTAAATAAATTAAACGATAACTAATAAACACAACAGATCTTTATAAAAAGTTTGTAGGTGCCCTTTATTACTTTTACCTTCCTAAACAAGAACATACTCGGTTATTAAACAATACTGACACAATTACAACATTTTGTACAAAATCAGTTTAAATGTCTGTCAGTAACAGTGAGTGTATCATACATGTAAATACCTAATATATACAAATAATAAATATCAAGGTTTAAGCTTTTACTTCATTAAAAGTAATTTTTATTTTTTCTTTGTCATACTAATTTTAATTTTTAACCAACATACTACCATATCACTATGTGAAGTAGATTCTTATTGGATAAACAATTTCCTTTGTTACTTCTGAAAGTTATCAGACAATTATTTCACACATATTTATGAAGCGAAGAAACGTTTGTGTAATAGCCAATGTAAAACAAACTATAAACAATTGCTTTTATAAAGTTAATTCCGATATTAACAAGGTTTTAATAATTTTTTATAAAATCCGTCAAAACCGTGATAAAGAAGGCCTTGTATAAATTATTTAGCTTCTATATAGAATTAGAGCTAAACGACGTACGATGCTATTGTTACGAGACATTGACACATTATAACCTACATAAGAATGACCAACAGATAATGAAACAAATCGTAAAAAACTATTGAGATAAATCTAACTGTGCCATATAAATAACACATGCCCGAAAAGTACGTCAAAACAATAATCGAATAAGGGTTTTAATATTGGATAAATATGAGGGAAATCGATCAACTCGTTGTTCGAGCTGTTATTAACATTTTCACCTGAATTCGAGCTGACGAGTTGCGGGCGGAACATAGTTTTTATTTATTTATAGACAAATTTGCAAAGTTAATTTTTCAGTATGCACGTAAACTGACTAATATATAAATAATTCAACAAACCTTTTGAAATCTCTCATAAGGCGTCTTCTGGCTGGAGTTGACATTTTTGTGAAGTTTCTCTCAACACAATGGCAAAAATGTTTGCGTTTTCAAACGTTGTTATATATCTTTACTTGATTTCAATAGATAACGTATATAGTAATATTTTGCACAGTTGTAGGATAAATAAATATACAATAAAATTATTGCAATCTCTTATTTTCAAGATTTTTTTTCTCTCGTCACGGCCAGTTAGACGGAGACTTGTACGAAATTAGCAACAAATGAATCACAAAATCACAAATAATCTAAAAATAAGCGAAGTTGAAGGTGAACGTTGGCAGCAATGGAGGTTATGAGTGAAAAGTGTACTATTTGGTAATTTTTTTGAAAGTTGTAACTCTCAGAAGATACAGTAAAACAGCACTAATGTTAAATGTAAGAGAAAATGATTTGTTATTATAATTAAAAATGGAAATGTACGCATCCCACATTTTTTGCTAAATTTTTTGATTGAATTTTAATACATATATCAAATGCCTTAAGGTTTTTGGTATGAATTCAGACAAACATTTTTTTTTATAAATTATTCCTAAAAATAAATTATTAGAACTTATAATATAATTATAATTATAATATAATAAATTATAAAATTGTTTGTCAAATTGTACTGTTTCTGTTTTAAAATATTGATATGTAATGTTTAATTTAAAACTTAAATTATAGATATTGGTTTAAATAAGTTTATTAATACTAATACTGTTTAATATAGCAAAGTATGATTGATGCAAACATAAAGTAATTCATGATAACATGGCCAAAACGATAATATGGTCAACAGAAATATTCCTGTGTTCCTTTACTAATCCAAAGTCATTTTAGATTGTGGCTTTTTGACTTATATGTGTATAAATCAGAAAAGTTCAGCAATTTAGAAAGAGAATCAAACAAGTGGCTATTATATTAACAATTTATTCTTAGTTCATCTTGTCTGCACATATTTCATAAGATGGTCAACGTTTTACTATTTAATTCATATTTCATAAATAATTAGTTTATAGTTACGGAAAAGATTGCATCATGTACATATATTATTAAGGAGGACTTCTTAACGGTTAGACATAAAAATGAACGTCAGTCAAATGTGACTCTCAAGACCTAAAATATATTAACGTCAAATCAAATCGTTTCTTGTTTGCTGTCAAAATCACAGATCAGATACTAAAGTCAAAATATAACCTATATTGTCGTTCACTTAGTAGTGAAATTATTATCCTAATTTTGCTTCAAGTTCATCTATTCCAAAAACAATGTAAAATAAGGTTTTATAAGGTTAAGAGTGCATAAAATATTATTAAAATGAACACAATAAATAAAATAACAGTCAATAAATCCGTGGTAAGTAGGATTATTAGTTTGTTTTGAAAAAAATACAACCAAACCTTTGCCCAACGAATCAAAATGTGATTTTATTAACGGTGAAATATTTTTGAGATAAAGAAAAAACGAAATCCGATATATGAGACTCATTCAATTCACTGGGAATAATTAACTTAAAAATAATTAGTGACTGAATGGAATAATAAATAGTGATATGGATTTTCATTAGCGTTGACTTAAAGATTACAACCAAGAGAATAACAATTATATGTATATACATATATATATATATATATATATATATATATACACACACACATATATTTTACTATGAAATTAAATTTCTTTTCTTATTTCTGTTATATAAAATCGAATTCTAAAGTAAATAACATAAATATATTTGTCATGTAGCATAAATAATAGTGTAAATCATAAGTTCTTTGTAATGTTGTTATTAGAATGTTTAAGTATTTAATGCGTTGTAATAGTTTTCATATAGGAAATGGTCTAAGATAAATAATGGTAATGGTCTTGAAATTACAATATAATATATAGGCGTATTGTCCTATAAATTTCTGTCTTAACCGGCTTCATATTTGTTACTCAAACAATTCAGTAACATTTCTGTGAGACTACGAAACACCATATTCATAATCAGAGTGTATAGTACTATAATAGGGTTGCCATCTCGAAAATTTGAAAACCAGAACAAGAAGGTGGAAGAAACCAGGAATTTTTTTTTTAAAAAGAATGGTATAAAAGTGTAGATATGCTGTAGGATCATTGAGAGTGATTTATATATAATTTGGAATCTCAATAAAGTCAATTACATGCCAATAAAATTCTGTGAGTTATGGAATCCTAAATTCGATTATAATGGTATAAGTATATAACATCTTTGTTTGAATAAGTCAAACTTCAGTAAGACCCAACGAACAAAAATAAAACTTTTCAAGACTCAAAATTAAATTGCTATTCATGAAATAAAATTTTGGTTCCTAACTATAAAATTTCTAAAAAATTACAATCGATTTATTAAATTTTTTGGTAACCGAAAATTAAATTATTTGTTGCATTTTCTGCCACACCAACTTTTTCGAAATTTGCGGTTAAAATATAAAGTAAGCAAAAAATTTTAAATATTTTCCATCTGTGTTATGGAATGTTTTCATTATTGGGTCGACTACTTCCATCAGCTATTAGTGATGGAATTAAACGATTTCTCTCTTTCGACCACTGAATGTTTATGAGAGAAAAAGGGTTTCTATATTACCATTGTGTCCAAGAACATAAAAAACACAGCCAGTTTCCTTAAATCTGCATATTATTTCTCGAGAACTCATTGCATCAGTATTGAATTTGTAAGGAGTTTAGATTATTATTTGTGTGTCATTTATATTTCCACCAAACTTTTCAAAATGAACCCATTTGCCAAACTATGTCCCACCATTTCAAGGCTGTTTGTATTCAAAAAAATCAAAACTTGTTCGATATTGCTTCATTCATTTAAATCAGAGCTATAAAATCAATCCAATCGAATAATTTTAGGTCTTTTAATAGTTCACCTCACGAAACATTGAAATTTTTGATTTTCAAAATTCTTTTCTTTTTTTTACATCTTTTTCTAAATTTTATAAAATCATTCTTACTTTCAGTGAAAAATCATTTCATATTACCTTTTCAAGTAATGAAATAATCCTATCCATAATTTTTCAGAAAGAGGGCCAAACACACTAATAAAAAATGTAGTCTTTTGCGATTTGTGAATCTTTAAACATCACTTTATTGAATTCTTCATTTTTAACAATGTCTTTTTGTGTTTGGCAGTTTTCAGATGCTCTTCGATATTTATTGCACGTCAATAAATTCATAAATAAAACAATAAACTTCTTTCACTTTACAAAAATATCTATTGTCAAATATAAAAAAAAAACTTACCTAAAATTTATCTCTTTTAATGAGACTAAAGTCAAATTATGTTGTTTGCTGTGAAGGGTAATCAAATTCTCACACATAAACTAGGTGATATTGCATACTTACAAGTTTGCCACTAGACACTATTTACAATAAAAGCCAGTCAAAAATATAGAAAGATATGACAAATAGTGTGCACATTGCTGCTTTATTTGAAAGAAGTGTCCCTTGAATTGCATCAGAGCGATGTAAAAATGGCATATTTTTAAAAGCAAATATGACAGATTATGATACTCTTGAGACTAAGACTTTATAGCATTAGAACTTCTTAATTTACATGACTAATTCTTCAAGTTATTTTAAAAATCACACATCGTTTGACATTTTTCATCTTCATGACATACTGTTGATAAATAAATAATTACCTTATAATCAATTATTGACAATTAGAAAAATATGAAAATTAAAAAGCAAGGATAAAAGTCTTGGTGTGCCAATGTTTAAGATAATGTTTTGAAAATATGTCTGTTTTGTAATAGAAAAGAAAGAATTGCTGATAGAGAAGGTGTATTATATACATAGACATACATGAGTGTTAGTAAGATAAATATAAGTAAGAGGTGGTTGGACATAATAAAACATACGTAAGCGATTGAGAGAATATTTTTCAGAAGTATATGGTTAATTTAGACAAATAAAAGCATGAATGAGATAAGGAGAAATTGAGAGAGCAATAGAAAAGTGAGAAATGATTAGGCTGTTTGGGTCGATGGTGTAACTGATGAAGTGCTTAAGAATGGTGAATTTGCAAACAATGATTCGTTTATGGTGACAGTTATGATATCAGAAGATTAGACTTGGGTTATTATAGTTTACTTAAAAAAATTATAAGGGAAAAGTACCCAATAAGACTGCAAGGGCTACAGAGGTACTGCCTATTGAGCGAGATAGCAATTCAACAATTCAATAGCAATTAAATTCAACCCTATGAACCTTTAATTAAGTTATAAAAGATTTTTTTTTATAACAGATCTTTTTTTATTATAGATTTTCTAATGATATAATTTTGAGAATGTAAAATAATTCAATAGCAATTCAATTCAACTCTACACTTGACAGTGTAGGGTTGAATTTTAATGGAACAAATTAATGAAGACTTCCTAGTTTTTATTAATTTGCACCATTGAGTGTGACATACGATGAAGGAGTTTCACACTCTTTAGCCTCAGGTGCACCATTAATAAACATTTAGCTAAGGAAAAAATCTATTATGCCTTAATGCTTTAATGAACCTTAAAAGATTCATTAAGGTGTAATAGATTTTTGTATTTATAATAAATCTTTTTTTTTATTATAGGTTTTCTTATGATAAAATTCTCAGAAAGTAAAAAGTGAATGAACAATTAATTCACTGAATAAAAAATATATTATAATAGAGCCTGCATTAGTCAGTAGAGATTTTATCAATAGTTTCAATCATAAAGTATCAATTAGGTTGCATTATGGAACCAATTCTGTTCATTCTAAATGTAGATAATTGCATAAAGAATTTGGCTAATTATGAATGTGGAATAAAAATGGGAATTATTAGAGCAATATCTATATTCATTTTTTTTCAATATTCATCACTTGTATCTGTTAATTGCAAAGTGATGTTAGAAAAGATGTGTAAAAGGATGTGTGAAATAAAAATAGACACTATGGTCAGAAAATGTAGTTGAGAAGATGAAGAGAGAATGAGGCAAGGACCTGATGTTAAGAAAATATAATGTAGAAGATAAATAAAGAACTATTGAACCTATATGAAAATTTGGCATGTGGATAGGAAAAGACTGACAAAAAAGCATACACAAAAGGTATGAGAAGAGAAAATATGGTTGATATAGAATTGACTTGGGTGTATTAAAGGAAAGTCTAGAAGATGGTAATTTAGGGAAAATTACGGGCAATTTTACATAGTGATGATATAGGCGTAGGCTAGATTTTTTAGGGATAATGTGAAGGACCAATTAATGTATTATATGCATTATTAAAGTGTTAAAATGCACATACAAAAATGCAAAATAAAAGGCTAAACTTTTTCACATAAATATATCAAAATAAGCAATGTTAAACATTTTAAAGAAATGCTAAATTCATCTTTTAATGTAAAAAAAAACAGTGTTATAAACTACTGTAATGTGCAACAACGATGTAGAAAGCAATGTACTGGATGTGGACTAACTGATATAGCCAGAATTTTTCAGTTTCCTCTTTATAAGATAAAATAATCTATAAATGATTTCTGCCTTTTTCTTTCATCTAAGAAAACTTGTAAATAGTGGTGAATTATCAATATAATTGATTTTTGTTTCTGCGAATGATAATACTATATAATACTATATAGAAACTATGGCTTTCAACAATTTATAAATGGCTTTCAACAATTTAACAACATTTGTATCCATACTTATTTCTTTATGTAAATATACAAATGTATAAATTCTGATGTCTAGTAAGGATATTAATTGTCGTTTATAACAAAAAACACCGCCAATTGTGTTCAATTGAAACGTGTTATTTTATACATTAAGTTGAAATTAAGTTTTAGTGGAAAATACATTGCATTTATCGGCATAGATTGAAAAAGTTTTTTGATAAAAGTGATTCAAGTTGATATACGAAATTCACAACAATTGTGGATGGGGTATTTTCTCGTCCCACTGCATCCCCCATTCAGTACTAGTTAATGTTGTGTAGTTTTTTTTTAATGTTACTTTTAATCTCATGTTAACCTTACTGCATTATATTTGCGTGTATCCTACATTTTAGATAAAGGCATAACAAACTAATCTCCAAGAAATACAAATTTAATTTTATATTTGTGTGAAAACTTTTTTAAATCCAGAAATGATATATAATGGAAATAAATAACCCCTACATAAGAAGTGTCATACGGTAACACACTTGCTTAAAAATATGTATGTAACAATGTAAGTATCCATACAGGCTGTGTCATTTTTAAGTATGTCTATTTTTTGGCATTTTTTAGTAGTTTTTTATGCGATTTTCTTTTATTTTTATTAGTTAGATTGACTTGCTAATAATTAACCCTTCCCTAATCATATTGAATATATTTAATTTATAATTTTTGGTATCTTAAGGATTTTTTTTATTTACAATTTTTATTAACACTAGTTACATAACTAACGCTTAATTTGTTTCTAAATTAATATACTAGGTTCTGTCTAGACTAAGATTTTTCCCTTGAAACACTTAGTGTTCAAATGTCTAGCAAGCTCAAAAGGTTTTATTTTTTTGATACGTATAATAATATTTTGTACATTTGAGAGTTTGGACGCTTCTAGATTAATGTGTTTTTAAGGTTTTTTTTAGTGAGAATTAGCAAATCGACTAATAATATCATCTATCATCTCAATCTCAACGTATCGATGGAGATCACAGTTACGGATGTACCAAGGCGCGTTAACTACACACTTAAAGTACTTGGTTTTGGAATCTTTTTATCACTTGGATATTAGACTTACTGGTGCAGCCCCACAGCTATATTCCATAACTCTAAACTGGGCGTAGAACTTGTTTATACAAAATAAGCTTGTTCTATGTCGAAAGCTCAGAATTGTGACCGAGCAACCAATACAATTTTCTGAACTTGATGTTAAGTGCGTTGCGTTTTTTCTTAATATGTTCTTTCCACCGAAGCTTGGTGTCAAGAGTTATACTAAGATATTTAGCGGTGTTGGCATATGGTAATTGAGTGCCATTAATAAAGACTGGTTGTTGTGCTATCTTTTTATTTGCAAAATTGATGTGTCGACTTGGATTCGTTCAATTTAATGCGCCACTTTTTTGACCAGATGGTTACTTTATTGAGGGCAGATTGCAATTTTTTAGTTGAACTTTCCACAGTTTCTCCCACTGCCATTAATGCCGTATCAATTGTGAAAGTGGCAGTTGTACTATATAATGTTGTTGGAACATCACTAATGTATAGTAAATATAAAACTGGGCTTGGAACACTACCCCGAGGGACCCAGCCTTAATCAGCTTCAAGTCTGAATATGAGTGTTCGTATTTAATCCGAAAGTGTCGATTAGTCAGATAAGATTTTAAGAGTTGATAGAAGTGATTAGGAAATAGTAATCTTAATTTGTGTAGTAGGCCTTCATGCCAAACTCTATCAAATGTCTGTGTTACATCCAAGAAGACAACAGAACATACATTTTAATTTTCTAACGCTTTTTCAATAACATCAGTAATACAATGTACTTGATCAATTGTCGAGTGATTATTTCTGAAACCAAATTGATGAGATGGTATCAGGTTTCTTTGATCAAGAATAGGTTTGAGACGCTTTAGTTCGTCAGTTTCTCTTATCAGCTTCTCTTTAATTAGTTTGTCAAATAACTTTGACATTATCGGTTGGAGTGAGATGGGTTGGTATGATTCAACTTCACTCAGATTTTTGCCCGGTTTTGGTATCATAATAACTTCAGCTGTTTTCCACGCATCTGGGACATAGTTTAGACAAATACAGGCATTGATCAGAGTAGTTAATTTAACCAAAGCTTTTCTTTGAAATCTTTTAAGTATCTCACTTGTAACTAGATCAAATCCAGGTGCTTTCTTCGCATTGAGGTTATTTTTAATTTCATCAGCAACTTCCTTAGGTATAACTAATGGAATTCTGATAGGATAAACATTGGGATAAAGAGGTAGCAGAACATCATCTCCCACATTTGGATAAAATCTTGCTTCAAGATTTTGAGCAAACACATCTGCTTTTTCTAAATTATTACAAGCCCGTTTTTCATCACTTTTTTTGGTAGGGGGTACTTGAGCTATCGGTCGTTTAAGATATTTTGTAGCTCTTCATAGTGAATACTCAGTGCTGCTATCTACAGTATGTTCTGTGAGAAATTTGTTGATTGATAATTGTTTGATATTTTTAACTTCTGTAGTTCGTTGTCTAGTAGCTCTGTTAAGTAAAGTTTTATCATATGGGCTTCTTGATAGATGTCACTTTCTTCTAAGTTTTCTTTTTTCTGATACGCGGATGGACTCTAATTTTTTTCAGATAATTAATAACCGGCGTACTGTTCCAGGCAGATTCCTGAATAGCTGCGGTAAAGGCATTTAATTCTTTTTCCAAATTGATCAATAGTCTTTATCAGTACCATTAAGTTGACGTCATTTTCTAATAAGTAATTAAAATAATTGCAATCTCTTTGTAACTGACAGTTAATGTTTATTCTTTCACAATGATTTTGTCACTAACTGTTAGATAAATTGAAGAATGATCAGAGTTCATGTCAAGTCCATTTTCAATTTTAATATAATTTGATTTTAGAAAAGTTTATTAGGTGTGGAGTTTTATTAGGATTTGTAGGCCAATACGTTGGTTTGTATTAACTCTCGTCCTATAGTGGTGATTAGTCTTGAGCCCCAGTGGGTGTGTTTAGCGTTGAAGTCACCTCAAATGATGAAGCGACAATTTAATTTTTTGAAAAGTGTGATACATTCATTTGCATAAATATTGTATCTAGGTGGGCAATAGATTGCACTAACTCTGAGTTTTTGTTTAGTTGTCTCAACCGTTAAAATTGTAGCTAGGATATTGCAAGTCACATATTTTGCTTCTCCAATGTGTTTGATACAGTTTTCGATAATAAAAGCATTAACTCCACGAGCCATGTTAGCAGGATGATTTGAATGATAGGTGGAGTAGTTTTTGAATCTAGTAAATGACAAGTAAAATGTGTTTCTAATATAAGACATATGTCAATGTTTTCTGTGCAAAAGATTACTTGCAGTTTATTTTGGTGCTGTAGCAATCCATTGGCATTCCATTCCATAATTTGTAGGGAAGTCATCGTTAGTTTCCAGAGAGTTTAATTTTATTCTCAATTTTATTGAGTTGCAGGTTTTGATCTTTTAGCATCTGCATAATTTCTAATAACATATTGTCATTACTTGGTGTTTGTTTAGTTATAGGGATATTATCAGAAACGGCTTCTTATCAATTTATTAGTTTTTACCTATTGTTTAGTTTTGTTCTTGCTAGCTCTCAGTTTTAATCATTTCACATCCTTAATAGTTTGCAGTATGATTTTTCTCATAGTGTCAGCATTTTGGCTGCATATCACTTGATTTATCACAGTTAGTAGTGAGAGTCCAGCGCATTTTACAATTGTTTTTAGTATGACCAAATGATTGGCAGGTCTCATTGCGGTATTAATTTATTGCTTTTAATTGGTTCGACAGTAACAACCGCTTTACAAACTTTTTTAATGCTGTATATTTTATCAATGTCCATATTCTTCTCAAACGCAACAGTAATCTAATGGTTCCGTTCCATTTCAATTTAGCTATGGCATTCAGTGCTTCCAATCTCTGAGCGTCAAATTATTTATGATATCTATTGGGCTGAAAGAATGATGTATATTTTTGATCATTCTTCTGATATCCCTATTTTATTTGTTTTCATGGGTAAAGCTATGAAATTTCATTATTTTTCAATTCATTAGTCAAGGCTCTGTACACATAATCACTCGAAATATTTATTTTATTAACGTTATTGTTCATTAATTTAGTTTGAAAAGGATCACTACCAAATGTTTGGTTTATTAATGCACTTAATTCATTAATATTTTCAACACCGTTTACCATAAGAGGCATTTACCATAAGAGGCATTTACCATTTACCATAAGAGGCATGCATTTGTTTTGTTTCTTAAAGTTGGTATTTTAAGGATGTATTTACAAAATGTTGCTGTTGAGACTGGATATTTATTAGTTGTAAACTCATTATTACATGTATAGTGACAATGCTTTTTTGTGCAACAACTCTTAAAGTCTGTATTTTGTAATTAAAATGAAACTATATTTTTTATATTCTTTTGGTAATTAATTTTATCTTTGTATTATTAAAATTACATTGATACAACAATGACAAATATTAGTGTTATTCTACTTTTAATTCAGATTTTATACACTGACCAGATCAGCCAACCAGAATTGCTATGTACAATGATTTTATCTTCCACATGCGGCTATATCAAGGCCTTTAAGCTTTACCATAGTCAGCAACGGCACTTATGATCTTCAACCACTGACAACATATATATACATTTTCTTTTGGTTAGGGCTCATAGTATATAAAAAACAAAAAGACAAACAAATGAAACCTGCTTTCTCGCAACCCCTCAACAAAACAGATCTTAATCATATGTCGTTGAAACTGAAAAGTGAAAAAAGATATTACGTAAATGCTTTAACAAAAATGTGAGATTACTGATTGTTACAAATCATGGAAGATACTGATTACTAAAGATACCATGTTTTTTCCTGACTACTTTTCACACCGTTACATGTGCAATGCCATGTCCAACTTCCATATGAGTAGAAATTCATTAATTTTCCATCAAAGACTTACTTGATACAATTAAATTTATCGATGCAAACATTATTTTCAAGAAGCTTCGTTTTATATTTTTGTTTGATACAATAAAAAATTTTCATTTAGTACTCACTTCAGTTAACTAAGAAATCATTTTTTAATTTTCAAAATACAAATTCTAAGAAGAAATGGCTATAGAAAATATGTTGGAAGTGTCGGGGCCTTGATATGATATTTTTCTGCGAAATAAAACATACATCGCATATGTGCATAGCATCGTATATTGCTTTTTTTAGATTTTTTATAGAGGTAGGTATGACATAAAACTGTATTTACTGTGTAAAACTACTACAAGTAGACTCTACTACTACACGTAGCTACAATTTATTGCTTTATGTCCATTTTGTATGACATTTCCATATTGCCTATGAATAAAAGTAGGGTTTTATTCCAAATTTACTCTTATTTACAAGTTGTAAATAAGAATAAATTTTGAATAAAACCCCATTCTCTTTTCTTTTGTAATATGTATGAGATACGTCACAATCAACAATAGAATTGTGTCCACTAACGATTGAAAATTGTTCTAATAAATAATTAATGTCTACTATTCTTTTGCCTTTTGCAAAAGAATAGTAGACATTAATTATTTCTTCATGCACTCTCATTTGTTGCTTCCTGTAATTTAAAAACACGGCATATACATGTGTGACAACTGAAATGTGAAGAAGAATTTAATAAATGGATAAGAAAGCATCATTTAACATTATAACATTTTCTACTGTCGCTCTGCCTCTGTCCCTAATCAGTTCACCCTGGAAGTAAACAATATAGGGTTAATTTAATTTTAACAATTGAATTAACTAATGACAAGAATATTTAATATATTTTGCGTTAATTTTGTAGAAATTCATTATTCACAATTAAATGAAACTACGTGATTTAGTATTATTATAACATTCCAGAATATATTTAAAGATATTAGCAAAGATATCTTTGCTAATAGCCCACCTGAAGATGTTATAATACAACGAAACCTGGGTCGTGGTAAAGAACTTAAAGAAAGTAGAAATAATACTACATCACGTAGTTTCATTTAATTGTGAATAATGACAAGAAATATGATATTTAAGGGGTCAATTTGGGGCCAAACTAGCAATGCCTAGAATACAAATATATCCTAGATTAACAAATATGTCCTAATAATTTATTGCAAACTATCTCATTAAGCTGACATTGTAGGAATAATAAATATGACATTTGTTGCTTTTATTTATGGATACCACTTTACAGCCACCTCTCGACTATTTTTAAAATAATACAGCTACACATAATTAATGTTAGAAAACATCATTGTCCTTTAGTAATCAGCCACTGTCAAATATTTATATCTTTGGATATCTCTTATTCTTTGTTCATACGTGTGGTTAAAAGAGTTGTGAACTTAAGGATTTGCAAATAAAACAAAGTGGATAACGATTTATTTACTACTAAAGTGGGTCCTTCTTTCAGATGTTTTGAATGTCAACTTTAAAGAAATAAGTGTTATTCTGGAATGTTATCTTGGTTTGAAATTTAAGAAGAAAAACAGACTCATGGCGTTTTATTCATTTGTGGATATTTAAAATTCAAATCAAAACAAAAAGGATGAACGAAATTATTTAAATACTTTTTAAGAGCTTACTTATTGGAACGAACAAGCGAGATACATTGAATAGGTGAATAACTGGAATGAAATCGAAATTAGCTATGATGAGACTGAGAGATGATTAATTTGAGTATCAATATAATGCTAGAATGACTACGGCAGAGATACTTCACAATTATCATGCATTAAAATACATAAAAGAGTAGTGAAGAATAAGTAATTTACAATCTTGTCAATGTGATTTTTTTTGCCCACAGACGCTTTCTGGATGGGATATCTGAAATAAATAGAAAGAATTAGTTAGTAGCCTTTTATTCGATGATTCACAGAGCGTTAACCATACCACTAGAAAAACCTATTTTACGTAAAGAAATAAAAACTATAAAACAAATCGTAGTAAATAATAATTATAACCCTTCAATTGTCACAAAACTGGAACAGAATAAATTACCAACAATACTAATCCAAGAAATATACCTGGTCGTACCAAATAATAATAAAATTTACTATAAATCCATTCCATACATAGGTAATGTATCACTTAAACAAGGAAAACTCTTAACTAATAATACAAATATAAATAATACCACATGTGCCTATAGTACTTTAAATAATTTGGGTAAAACCCTTATTAATAATAAAGAAAAAATAGATAAACATAAAAAGAGTGGTATCTATAAACTTAAATGTAACGACTGTAATAGTGTATATATAGGTCAAACACGAAGAGATTTTACTACCAGATATAAAGAACACATTGCCAGCTGGCGAAATAACAAACCAGACACATCTCACTTTGCAAAACACCTCATTGATAATAACCATCACCCTCATACCGACAATACTTCCTATATATTACAGATAAATACAAAAGGCAATTAACTTAATATCTTAGAAACATTAGAAATAAACAGACATAAAAAAGATACCAACGTTAATATATTAAATGAACAACTAAATATAATATCATCACTCGTACTTAATATCATCTAGACATAATATAGTTAGACAATATTGATACTGCAGTACACTTCAAATTGTTTCAGCCCAGCTACACATCAAAATATAAAAAAAAATAAATAAAACGGGAGATATGTATAATTAGTGGTATAACGTGTATGTCTAATGTTCTAACTTTCAAATACCCTTGCTATTGTATAAATATATTACTGCGAATAATATCCCTTCAATTTTATTACATACACCTGAACATTGGTATTGTATGACCTCATAGAATGACATCAATTTAATTTATTACCCTCACTAAAATACTGTATATTGTATAACTTTCTTAAGTATAATAAAACCTACACCGCTCCCCTACAATAAACTCACTAATGTAAGCAGTGGGAAAACCCAAACAAACCCGGCTTCCGCTATTGTTTTGTAATATATAAATGCTGTTTTTTTGTTATATATAAGTTCCTAAAAGTTAATCTTTGGTAATAGCCCACCTGAAGATGTTGTACTACAACGAAACCTAGGTCGTGGTAAAGAACTTAAAGAAAGTAGAAATAATACTACATCACATAGTTTCATTTAATTATGAGGAAAAATTAGTTTTAATTAACAGTTTCTCAATATATAAATTATATATATTTATATATATATATATATATATATATATATATATATATATGTATATATATATATGTATATATATATATATATATATATATATATATATATATATATATATATATATATATATGTATATATATATATGTATATATATATATGTATATATATATATGTATATATATATGTATATATATATAAAGGAATAAATTTGGTCAGTAATCAAATTTTAAAGAGCGATTGAAAATGTGCAACTAAATCATAAAATGAAAAAAAGGAAAAAAACAACTTTTTTAACTATTTCATACAATCCCGTTTTTATAAAAC
The DNA here is from genome assembly GCA_039881145.1 of Druceiella hillmani. NCBI lineage: Eukaryota > Metazoa > Arthropoda > Insecta > Lepidoptera > Hepialidae > Druceiella > Druceiella hillmani. The sequence continues at coordinate 12,296,495 of JAYKKI010000047.1, read as the reverse complement.
GCAGGTTTGTATGGATAACTTAAAAAAATTATGTATTATTTCTTTTTTTTCATTTTATGATTTAGTTGCCAATTTTCAATCCTTCCTTAAAATTCAGTCATTGACCAAAATGTATTCCTGTATATTGTTTCTTATCTAAGTTTCATTAAACTGTTAAAAATAAAATCTAAATAATAGACAATGTGAAATAGAATACTTTAATTATTTGATGTTTCATACCTCGACTTAAAATCATTAATCGAATTAAATTTACAATAGAGTGTAGGGAGATTGTGAATATTTTGGTATAATACAGTTCTGAGGGCTAGGATAACTTTGATTTTTAACACATTAAAGCATGGAATGACAAACCATGTTTCACCTTAATGATGAAGAAAAGAGCATACCACTTTTTTCACATTTAAAAGTAATGTATGATTGTTTAGAATAAATCTTCTAAACTTCCCCCTTTTTAACGATTTTGGTGAGGAATGAGTTGCAAAAAGCTAATTGCGATTAAAATAACGTATAAAAGCAATAAATAATGTAATAAATATGGAATGTAGATGATGGTCTGCTTTTTCATTTGAACTATATATATCGAGAGTTTAAAATTTGACAAAATACTGGTAAATAAGAAATCTAAAAAATAAGAAAAAATCTAAAAAAATAAGAAATCTAAATATGCCCTTAATTGGATTAGGACCCCATAGTATCCTCGTGGAAATGTCATTAATTTCAAAATTTACAAAGCAAGAATTGTTTGTAAAAATATATAAAAAAGATGTATGTATCATAGCTGACCGTAAACAGTGCAGAAAAGTGTTACATTACCTAACACAGAAATTAGAACATAGATCACTGACAAAACTTAGAGGACCGCTAATAGGCTTAAGGTTTTTATAGAATCCTAAATTTAATGCACGTAAATTAAAAACATTTAAAATCTAAGCTCAGTGTTATGAAAGTATCTCTCCGGCGTTAAGTATAGGTTGTTTCATTCTGTTTTGATATAACATTGACTTGCATTTCTAATTTTACTTGGAAAAATATGTCAAAAACATTAATCAACATTTAATCTGAATTGGGTAAATTCATCACAAATAAATAAATATGCCAAACTTTTTACTTCATAATATTATTAGCTGCCTGTCTCAGCTTTGTTTGGGCGGACAAGAGGCCATGACTGTATTTTATTCTAATCCCTTTTCACATAGTAACTAACTATTTACAGTAAATGTTTACTCTCAATGGTTTAGTTAAGTACAGAACTGTATGTTGTAATTTTGTAACATAAAAATTGCAAAAGCACACAAAATTAAATTCAAAAATGCTTGTTATTGACCATTATCCACCTGCTTTTTAAGGATGGTGTGTATCTTACGACCATTTGGCACGTAAGTTGTTTTTATGCCAAACCCTGAAAAAGTAACAAAATTTTCCTTTTGTTAGTGTAATTGGTTTTTTCTTCTATCTTAAGTGCTCAAATTTGTTCATATGTGATTACCTGATGAGCAGGGGCACAATCATTTATATCAACTAGTTGCATAATGATTATTTCATCTAACTTGGGTTGCAGTGGCTTGCTTCTTATTTTCTCCAGTACTAATGTTCGATCCTGAAGAGTACTCTCTATGGGGATAAAAGTAACTTCTATCTTAGCTGGGACTTTAAACTGAATTACTTCAACAGTCTATAATTTCTATTCATCAGTTCATAAGTCTATAAATTGTGTTTTTACTGCATGAGCGCTAATGATTTGAATATCAAAAAGTTATACGATATTTGATAAGAACAAAAGCTAACCTACATTTTAATACCAAGAATCATTCCAATGTAAGTCGCATTATATTCACTTCAATAGTTTTTAAACAATGCTTGGTTAAACAAATAGAAAAAATGCCAAGAACATTAAATTTTTTCCCAGCTTCTTATTGCCTGAACGTAACTTCAATTTTTCTCCATATACAGTCTTAGACCTGTTTTATTTTTTAGGAATTTTGTCTAACAATTTTTTCAAGTAGATGAACATTTTCAAGGTTTTTCTGTTTCTTTAGAATTGGCTTTTTAATTTCTGATATTTAAATGTGCAAGTGAGTTTTTTTGTTTCCCTTTTATACTATAAGTTCTCAACTGACCTTCATGATAATTTGCATACAGATGGCCTGTGTCATGGAAGTGAACATAGAGTACTTTCTAATCCAGAATGATATTCATTTTTTTTATAATTAAAAAAATTACCCATTTGTGTCATGAACATAAGTGTAAAAATAATACAGTTTTAATCTTACAAATAATGTCTTGATTTTTATAATACTTGCGGGGAACAGCATCACCATTTTTTTCCATTTTCATGCGAATGCAGTCACAGGTCAAAGCTAGTCTGAAATAATTCAAACAGATAGTACAATATGGCAATTTTCATGTGAATTGATTTAAAAACTTGATAGAGTTAGTATCAATATAATTAAAAGATTTGTTTAAATTATAGCTTAAATTGGTGCAGATATCTACGAAATTTCATTTGCAATCTATTGTCACACCTAAATATTATTATTTTTTATTTTCTTGGTAATTCTATTCTTCTGCCTTCATTGAAAGTTATTATCTTGTGTGCACAACTGATCAAATTTTTGGGAACTCCTCAACTTCTCAACCTTTTTTTGTCTGATTTTCAAAGAATACACAGTATCTTGAGTTTACTTATAACAAGTTGGCCATAAATATTAATCTTATGACAACAGTTTTATTCGTAACAATGTGATATTTTGTTCACTTGTTTAAGTGAAATTATTGTGTGCCTTTTTGACCATGAACAATCAATGAAAATAAGTAATACTAGCTTAGATTGAACTGTTTTGGTCGCTTTATTTCATTGGTTATTTGTTTTCTTGTCAGCGATTTTATTTTAAACATCATATGTATTCGTTTGGTAGAATGGCTCTTTAAACTTGATTACACTTCACTCGCAATTCAGTTATGCTTTACTTTTATTTTGTTGAAATATTAGTATATTATTTAAAATTGTAATAGTATATCCCAGGTTAAGTATAAGTCTCATTTATAATCAAGTATAAATTAAAGTCAAATTCCTTTTAGTAAAAAAGGAATATTTTATTTGATCAAGATAGAATTTGTCGCAATGTATGATTATCGATAAGTTTTTATTTTTATTTTCTATTTTTTGGTCAGAAAACATAAGATAATCTGTTAGTATGGGTCATTGTTCAAATAGTCATCCACAGCAGATAAAATGAATAATTTATGCTGCTTTGTGTGATTATAAGTGATTGTTTTTCAAAGTTTCGCACGTCAGACTAAAAAAGGAACCCTTATAATATCACTCACATGTCTGTCTGTCTGCCTGTCTATTTATCACAACCGATTTTCTCAAAAGCTATACGCCGTAGAAACTTGATTAGTTTTGGCACAATAATACAGTTTAACCATCCACATAATTTGCACTAGCTAAAATATTTGTATAAGAATTGAAGAAGTGGCAAATAAAGTACTCAAAAAAGGAAATGTTTAACTTTATTTAGCATGTGGGGTATAATTTAAAAGGGCTTGCTATGTGGAATACAAAATTTTTTATCATAATTTCAAATTATAGATTCAAAAAGATACCCTAAAAAATATGCTAAATAAAGTAATAAAAAATATGTATTCCTCCTCCTTATTTGCGAAACTACTGAACTAAAAAATCATGAAAAAAATAGTGTTGATGAAATCTGACTTAGAAGATTACAGGAAATCTATAGAGATTAGCTCTTATAATTTTATAAATATGCACCATGTTTTTAAGTCTGTGAATGATATAGTAGGAAATATATTTCTGTTGTGAAAAATTGCTATTTGTAATAGTTTAATGGAAATACTTTGTACCTCTAAATGTTTATAAGAGCCTAAATGTGTGCAGAGTCCTTGTAGTGCGAGTTCTTCTTGTGTTTGACACTCTATACTAACTTCACTATATGTATTTTTACAATGATCAAGTAATGAAAATATTTTTTCAATGAGCACTGACTCTTATCCATATGATACATTTATTTATTATTTGTTGTTTTGTAGTCCAATTATCATTAAGGCAGTGTAAGTGTAGCTAAAGCTGGTAAATATTTCTGATAGCCGTTCGCAGGGAGTAACCTATTGAAGATTATCATCACTGGAAGTGAGATTCAGCAGGTGGACTTGAGATTGTGAAAGTAATTTTGTATGTCCTTACTCTTCTCTTTATCAAGATGATTTTTCATTATGGTATGATTAAGATGAATTTTACGTACAAATTCCAAGTTTATTTGCTGCTGTTTGCAAAGGCTTTATTATTTTTGGGTACCATATCTGTATAATATTATTATCAATATTCGTGTAACTTTTTGGCTAAGGCTGGTAGCTTTCCCACTGTATGCTTTAAATTGCAGACTTGATTGAGAATGAATCAGAGACTTGATTGAGAATGAACTGATCTTTGAGTCATTTAGAGCGTTCGTTAAGTGCATTCTTGAAAACATGGAGATCCTAAATTATTCTTTAAGAAGAGACAGACTTCCACCAACCAACAGGGTGGAAGTGCTGGGATTGTGGAAACGGGACACTATTAGGAGACCTTCGATGATGATCTTTTGTATGAGTGGGGATGTTACGGGTCCCAGGAGGGGCACTGAGACAACCCAGGTAGAAAAGGCAGGAATAGTTTATACTAATACGAAATTATGATTTGCCACTTTTTCTATTGTATATGTTACATTTTTTAGCTTTCATAACTATTTTGTTCAGATGGTGTGATGTGAATTGAGTAATGGTCAAATGTGAAAATTTGAAATAGCTACTGGTTATTTTGTGAAATGGCCTTAATCATGGAAGAACCAATGGGTCTGGTAATTTTTTTACCTGATGCATAGAAAGCAGGTTATTTTGCGGATAACTCATTTAGACATAGTGGTTTCACTGTTCTCACTAATGTCGGCTTTAGGACCTTGAAGTCTTTGAGCCCTAAGATACACGTTTCATCAAAATAAAGTCAATGTTCCGAAAACTTAATGTATTTTTATTGTACATTTAAGCAATTGTAATGTTACTTTTTTGTTGGGTAGTAACAATTTTAAGTCTGTGAATTAGTGGGAAATGTGAACTTGTAATCCTTGTCTACGGTAAATAAAATATACAATATTTTATTTCTTCTGATATTTTATAGTTTACTACCTTGGTCTAAAATTACAGAGATATATTAAAAAAAAATAAAAAATAACTCTTTTTGAAGAAAATTACAATTTGGACTAAAACATTTCAGTTTATTTTTACAAAAAATCTTTCAGAATTAATTTCTTTTCTTTGAATTTTCTAAGTTTAATTAAGATGATGGATGACTGTTAAATAAAAAAATTGTAAAAGGAGGTAATTAGTAGTTTTCTTTTTATCTTTCATGTCAGTTTGCAGTCCTTTTTTGCAAAGTTCCATTTACATTGTGTGTAAATTAAATAGGTAATAATTGATAATTTACAACATTAAAAATATCATTCGATATTTTAAGCCAGTGTAGTAAGCCATCTATTTCTTAGAAGAGCTTGAATTTGTTCAAGCTAAATGTACAAACTTGTTCATGCTGGTTTGTTTGTATGGATGTAGTATAGTTGACAAATTTTATTGACACTGGCATATATTGATTGCATTATTTTTTAAATAGGATAGTATCCTTCATGGAGGTGTCTGTAGTAATGAAAGCAGCATTTTGGGTCTATACTCTGGACTGAAAGATTACATGCCAGCTTTCATTTCATGTCAACCAAAATATCTGGTTAAAAGAACTTTCTTTAAAATATCTTCATAAATATTAAAACCTGTTTTTGTCATTTGCTTATCATTAACTTTAACTGCTTCTGGCAAGGGTAATTGATCCTGAATAAATTCTGGCACTGTACCTTGAGGGCGTTAGAAGGAAAGATACATTTTAAGCTGGTTATTTATCTGAATAATTAGGCCAAATTAAGGAGAATGATATAAAAGGTTTTATTATGCAGAAAATAATATTAAACGAGAACATTTTATGAGGATTCTACTCTATGTGTTTTGAAATCATCATCAATTTAATTCACATATTTCACTTTAAATCTTAACCCTTACAATACAATGAAATTTAAAAGATGACTTTTTCAGAAAATTGAAAATAATATTCATAATTATTTGTCATCTTTTTTCTACACACAATACCTGCACACATTATTTAGTGCACGAACAGGTGTAAGACATCGCCAGTGCGGGTAAACACTGTACTCGGGCAAGTATTGGGTGCGTTAAAAGAAGTGATGTGTAATATTTTTTTTTGCACTCAATTATAAAAATGGCATGTTTTACATTTATATCAATGACAATTTATTCCTTTATAGCCAATGAAAAGCGTTTTTCTTTGTCCGACATCTATTCCAGGACACTGGGTATATAAGTAAAGTCTTTTGTGAAAGAACTACTAATAGTTCAAGACAAAAAATTCAAATTTGTTCAGTATATAAACCTTAAACGTGTTTAGATTATGTATATCGCCGATTTTTTAAGAAGTTCCATCCTTCTATAACTACTTAAGGTATTTTTCAGTCACCCTACAGAATGGAATGTCATCGGATAGTTTTTTAAAATTAAATTCCATTATGTTCCATTGAGCATTTTTAATTTTGATTTTTATAGTTAAATATATCAGAAAAATTCAATGGGACATAATATAAAGAAAAATCCTTTTTTCAATAGTTTAATTTCAGTTGGTACGTCTGAAAAATAAAGAAAACAATTCCTTCTGGTTGCTTATTAAGTTATTTAGTCTGTGTGTATGATTAAATTGGATGACTGTTTGTCTTCAAACTAATAACTCCGTTGAATTTTTAGAGAAAAGGGTTACGTATACACTGAAGTCTTTGTACCCATAATTACTTCCATCCTCACCATTATGCTATTCGTAACGGGGAGAAAGCTAGCCAAACAATTAAGTGTGTTACAACTATATATTATTCATGTGCGAGCAATATCCATGTGGACTGAGTTGTGGGACCAACTAATTAATATTTTACATTACTCAATTTTTCATTTTAAATATTTGTAACTATTTAGGGAAAATTTTATTTTAAAATAACGAGGGAGGCTCATCACATTTCTCACATTTCTAGCACTGTTGTTTGTCATATTTTAAAATACTTTCTTTGTAAAATGCTTTACAAGTAATTACATACTTTATACTTTAATATTACCGTAGCAACCATTATGTTGGGTGGCTGTATCATTACTGTTAATATGCTAAATATTTGTTGTTACAGCCATTATTCGCTGCAGCTGTAATGATTTAATATTTCACTTCGACTGAGCTTCTATAAGAAAATAAATATTCTTAAAACAATATTGGTAGACTCCCAAGGTAGACTCCATTGATCATTATTGAATTGTACATAGGATTGGTAGAAAGGTTCTTTTTTTATAGGTGTCATTAAATTTGTGTAGTAAGCGGGCTCCTGCTGATTTCTGAATATAAAATATGAGAAGATTATCAGTAATAAATTTTTTTTATATCTTATCAGACACTACACCATCAAAGCAATATGACATATTGTGGCTATTTATAAATCAACTCCTTATAAGCATTTGGAATTTTCATAGAATGAAGTATCAATTACGTGGGTGATTTAGCAATGTCTCAATTTTTTATGTAGGTTCTGTTTATGGTAATTAATGATGTAAATATAATTATAAATGCTAAATTTTTCAAAATAATGTTTTTATTCAAAAATAAATTATTTCAATGTAATAATGAATAAAAAAAAAAATGATATAGATTTCAGATATTATAGATTTGAAAGGGATCCAAAAAAAAATTCTTGTTATGCATGTAACTAAACATTTTCATGTATCTTATCGAAAAGGATGTCATACGACAGGTCTTTAAAAGTAATTATGCCATTTCTTCAACCATTTTATCGTGAACCTGAAAAAAGTAGCCAATTTGAGCCAAACCTTGGCTACTTTTTTCAGGTTCACGATAAAATGGTTTAAGAAATGGCATAATTACTTTTAAAGACCTGTCGAATGACATCCTTTTCGATAAGATACATGAAAATGTTTTTTTCAATTCTGTTTTTATATCGCAAGTCCGCCAAAATATTTATTGTCTCTAAAAATTTGGCCTATGACATTCTTAGATTAAATACAAGCCGATTGATACCTCATTTGCTAAAATCGGCTCAGCAGTCTTTGGGGTATTCCCAAACATAGATGTTTTGTTTGAATTTACAGTTTATATATATATATATATATATATATATCACATACATACATATATATGCACATACATACATAGACTGTAAATTACCTTTGGCTGCGCCATAGTCGGGTAATGAAACTTCATTTTCTTTGTATGCTTAAAATAAACTAGTTATAAGTATTTTTCAAATTACTATAAGCTCAAATTATTATTATAAAATTTAATAAAACTTTTTCAAACTTTGTTTAAAATGCTTTTTATAATGACATATATATATATCCTTTAGAATTTTTGTCATCATTTCTGTATTCAACTCTCCACAGCAAAAATTTCTTGTCGAATTTGAATTTGTCTTTGGCTTTGGGTTATCATTTTATATAATCTGCGTAAATTTTATATATATAGCGATTATAGTTTGGAAACTTGAGAGCGGTAACAGATAGAAAAATGGACAATCAAACTAGAACAATAGGAATCCATTCGGATGCCTTGGGCATGGTTGAAAACTGGTAATTTTTGATGCAAAAATTTATGGAAATTATTAAAAATAAAATTCATTTATAAAATGTGGTTATTTTTAGCCTTATCCATACATATATAAAACACTTCTGTGCAGGCCGTGTGTTCCTTACTGTGTTGTATTCTTTATGCGATATGTTGAATGATCTTATAATTTCCTTAAACAAAATATTGAAATAATAATCCATGCTTTTGCCTTTTGGTGACATTTATTGTCACACGAGGAAAAGCATTCAATGAGAAATTTTAACATTTCTCTCAAAGACCAAATTCTTGAAATTATCTGAATGTTGATGTATAAATATCCACAGCTTCTGAGTTTGAAGGCCGAGTTACTGAAAAAACAAGAAGAAGCCAAAGCTGTGAAACACCTACCACAACATTCTATTGAACATTTTAAGCCAAGTCCATCAAGAAGCAGCAAACAGAAAGATGATCGAGCAACAGAGGGTCCAAGCTTAGTGGAGGAAGAAAGCAATGAACAGTTGAAGAAATCAAAGTAGGTTTAAAAAAACTTATTAATATAAAATGCTAAAAGTATTGTACTGCAATAACATTTACCATTAACTTATATTTAATTTTTGCACTTATTCACGCTTAACATTTTTGAAACCACTTCACCGTGTCCACGAGAAGAAATTCAGTATTCATAGTATAACAAATGCTCTTTTGAGAGAAATGGTGGCAAGTGCATTCACCTGTTTTTTTTTGTTCAATTTCATTTATTTTACAGTTAGCTGTTGAGATTGAAATGTACTTGTGTAGAATATCGAAATTATGTTCTCGACTGATAGAGATAATTATATTTTTAAGAAGATCTGTAATGTCAGCAACATATAAACTTATGAGAGGTTATCCCGCAGAACAAAATGGAATTATTGTTCAATTTGTGGATAGAGGATAAAATTAAAGGATTCTGTCATAAGTGGTCCTACCATATGCGAAAAAGCAAAAAAATTCTATCAACCAGTAACTTTCAAGTATTTGGTGCCTGGAAATACTAATGTAAAGCACAATTTTTAATATTTTTCTAATTTAATGAATCTTCTTTTGTCAAAAACTGACTCTTAAACCCTTGGAATGCAACCCATTCATTGGCGTATTCGGTATTCACTGCATTTTTCAATAACGTAACCCCTACAAAGCAGGAAGAGAGGACTGTGTTTACTTTTTTTGCTGTGAAATAACTAATAACTCATTATAAATTATGTTAGCTTAATCCTAATAAAAATACATATATTTTGCTGTGTAAAATAACTTCTAGGCATAATAAAAAGCAATATAGTACAGTGATATTCCATTTTATATGGTGGATACTTTCTAGCAACAGTCACACTAAGTGAAAATCACATATAATGAGGTTCACTCATACAAAATAAAATAATGGTTAAAAAGTAATAAAATTATGTATGTACACACTTTCTAACAATTACATATGTATTAATTATTTGTTATATGTATAATGACTATACAAATATTAATTAAAAAATCAACAGAAATGAATTTTCTCCTAATTGGGATCCTGTCACTTCCTAGTTACATACAAGTAAAAATAAATAAATAGAAATATGTAAAATCAAAATTACAATGAATCAGACTTCTTGAAAATTTTGTCCAAAGACTGTTGAATGGCTGTTTGTTTTTGTTCTTGCATTATTTGTTCATAGTACATACACTGTCTGTTACAATTTTACGGACTGTGTTTATTTTTAAGTATTGCATGCACAGTTGATTCTCACAAGCTGAAATCATGCGCAACGTTAATAGATTGAGCACCATTTTTAATACGCCTAATAATTTTATATATCACGTCCAGTGTCAGACTTTTTCATTCGCATGTCTTTGGTGCAATTTTTGCAAAATAATACGAGTTTGATTACACATTATCGTTCGCTGTGTGACTGATTCTTTGCAGCGCTGTTCGATTTTACACGTCCGCTTCACCGTATGCAATAACACTCTCAGCTTCACCAAAGTAAATAATTGTGTAATAATGAAACTGCATTAAACGGGGTCACGTAAAATGGGTTATTACTTGTATTTGCATTGCATAAAAATATAGGTTTGATTAATGATATGTAATTGTATTATTGTTTTTTGCAATTTACTTAATTGATTGTGATATGCGCAAAAATAATGAAGTAAATATAGTAACGCTTTTGCGATTATCTATATATATTAATATTGACGAAAATAATAAAACGTGAAAAATCAATAACATGAAAATATTAACTAAGCTAGCATCAGGTTAAATTTCATATTAAAATGTTTGCAGTATGAGTAAACGATTTTGTAAAAAGGTTTTCCTAAGTTGCTTTTTATTTTCATCATAATCATAAAAGGTTTGCATCAGCAACCTAAAAGTAGTCAATGAAAGTAAGGGAAAAATGATGTTTTCAAAGTAAATGTTAGCAGATAACCACAAATCACATCGGAGCTGTGTGTACATATGTATGTATGTACACACATACTTTCTCAAAAACCTATAAAACCTGAAGGAAGCATCCAATTCATTTCTTTCATTTGATGGTGCTTAGAGGAGCGAACAAAATGATAAGTTTCCATGTGTGGAATCTCTAAAGGCTCTTGATGCATTTGTCTTGGGTTGTGGACATTCCAGTAACGAAAGTTCTGCTTATTCACATATCCTCCAATGTGAAAGTGAGCTTCGTCACTAAAGTTTTTCTTAATTCAAAGTCAGAATCGTGTAAATCTTGAACAATTTGAATTTTATATGGATGGAACTTGAGCTTTTTTCGCATTATTACTTGTAAAGTTGATTTCGGAATTCCCAATATCGATGAACGTGTACGCTCGACATTTTCATCCGTGGCTACCAATGGTGTAGGTCCTGGCCTGGGCCTATTTAATGTTTATCCTGTAGCTTTGAACCTTGCTACCCATGACTGAATGAGGTTGATCGATGGTCCATCACGTAATCGACGAATACTGTAACGATTATTAAATCGACGGCGTGCTACAGACAGCGAAAATCCACTCGAAATGTACGCCTCGACGGCAAAAGCGCGGTGCTCTCCACTCCACTGTTCCATGGCTACTAAAACATCCGCACCGCTTGCGCTTCTAACGACGCCCCCCGCGCCCCTCTTATGTGTTGCGTTCAGAAACTATGTTTGTTCAAACTTTGAAATCTGCCACTGGACACCCTGTACAAGGAAGTGAGATTCAGGTTTCACGCATATAGTAGAGAAACATAACAACCACGTTAATATCATTACTGTTGTTACATTGTTTCACAGCTCAGATTGTAGGGGTTTTTCTTTTTTGATATAATTCGGATAAATCCGCTGCTTTTAATACCAAATTGTTCAACCATATCTGTGACATAATACGAGGTTGGTTGGTTTAGTATTAAGTTGTGGCTGTATAGTATTTTTATCAACGTGATTCACACGTCTCATTTTGAGGAAAGTTTTGTTTCGAGAAATTTCCGCCAGACCAGTCGTTAAATATGAATAGCTGTACCCAGAAAGAATATGAGATTGAGTTATTTTTTAGTAATTTCTTTATAAGTAATAAGCCTTGTCATATTCTAATTACTTAAGAAGAAAATTTATATTTTCTTTATATAGATAACTAATAATTAAAAAGTAGATAAATCTAAATAGAAAGACTCATACATTTTCAATAATATTTTTTTTATTTTTAGAGAGGTTTTGGAAGAGAAGGCGAAGTTATATGAAAATTTAGTTAATACTCCAGGGTCCAGTTCATGTGGTAAATATCTTGTAGAATTTGACAAGAAATCACAAGAAGTATCAACTGCACAATGTGCCGCGGATCATGAAGAAAACGAGGAATTACCTTATTCTGCTGAAAGTGGAAAACAAGAGCTCAATTTTACCATTCTTGAAGATGAATGGTATGTTACATTTATGATTTACTGGCTTAGATGAATTTTATCAGGTTGTCTGTTATCTATCAAAATGAGGTTATGTAGAAATGCAGATTATCTGACAAGTTAGATTATCTAATAAACGTGGTCTTTTCAGTGTTCAGTACTTGAAGGATCCAGACAGAAACCTATTGCTCTCGATGTTGTCCTTCCACTACTGACATTTATATGCAAGTCATGATGAAAAAATGACACTTAAGTCACAATCTCTTAAACAGTTTGATATCAGGTTTTTAATGTAAATATTGGTTAAGTTGAATATTTTAGATAACTATCCGGAAATATCACTTCTTAACCTCCTAGTACAGCGGAACAAGCTCTTTATTCTCTAAAGGGTACTGACGAATGAAAAATGATGTTATGGGACGTGGTCCATAGAGTCTGCGGCAGCTCTTGAACTTGCAATAGAGTTCCTCTATCTTTGCCAATATGATGCGCTTGAGATACTTCAACGGCACATCTTCTGAATAATCTTCAGCAATTTGAACAAGATTTGGCCCTTTATCATTGATATGGTGCACATGAATACCAAAAAAAAAATATTCGACCATCTCCATCCTGCTCCATTCTACTTGCATGTTCCCTATGTTGCTCAACATCTGCTGTTTCCGAGATATTTTTTCCTCAGATATTTTCATTTCCTTCTTGTTGAAGTAACTCATCTATAATACTATCGCTCAGTACAAAGTTCATCGTAATGAAGGTCTAAACAAGTAAACGTAGCAAATACCAAACAAGGACTGTCACTACCAGGTATTTTTCACCCATACTCACTTTGTATGTTTGCTGTGCCCAAGCGTAGGGAGCCTATTGACCGGCATGAGAGGTATGCCTCTTTATCTACCTGTATGAAGATACTTAAAGTGGTGAGTCGCTAGAGCTAGAGCTAACTTTAATATGTTCAACGCGGTTTCAATCCAATTCACTACAAATTGCTGAGACTAGAAGTTGTTGAGGGGAGTAAGATTCCGCTCCATTCTTAACTGATACTGGTAAATTCTCAGTGCTAAGAATGTAAACTGCAAAAATGATTTCATTTCATTACTAATTTGACTTCGCAGTACTACTACTCTGAAGTCAAGGAATGAAGGCAGCATGACTAAACCATATTTTTCAATTCAACAATTGTTATATCAACTTTACTATTTACTACATACAGGGCCTGTATGTAAAAAAAATTTTATGCGCTTCCAATTTTTTACTTTTTTTTTTTGGCTCGGTTTGAACATTACGTCTCAGAACATACATCCACGGTATTCTATGGCAATTCAAAATTTACATATGTTGGTGGATAATTGAACTTAAAATTAACGTACTAGAAACCGCTTAAAAATGCTTAGAAATAAAGTAGAACCCTAGTTTTTTGCAAATTATTTAACAACAATTTTTATTTATACCTATGTAAGTTTCGGATCTGAAATTGAAAAAAAATCTAAATGTTTTTATATTAAAAAGCAAGTACATACTTGGTTTTTGAGAAACCATAGTGAAAAATTTATAAATGAACTATTTAGCATTAGGTTTCTATTTAGGTAGAACTATTTATCATTAGGTTTTAGCAGCTTTGAAAATTTTGATTTTTGGCGAACTTGTAGTCTAATACCCCCAAAAGGTCTTAGAAAGGAAGAATAGACTTATAAATAAAATTGTCTATATGGTGTTGTGAAATCTTGATTATTTTGACCTTTCATACCTCTGGAACTTCTCTAGGTTTAATTTAAAATGTTTTTCTAACGAATATATATTCTGTACATGATTTCATACAGATTCCAATCTAATTTAAAACCTGTGGCTCTCTAAATAGGTAGACGAAATTACATTCTTTTTTAATGCTAATTCTATCTCTTACAGTGAAGATTAAATTATACTAACAAGCTGTTAATTAAGATTTTGTATTTTTTAATATAGGTTGGATTTTACGGACTGCCTAGGTAGAGCTCGCAAAATCCACAAATCAGACCTAGATTTCTATAAGAGAAAAGATGAGGCAATGAAAAAGGATCTAGGTTTATTGAGTACTCCGACTTCTAAAGTTAACTCAAGTAGAGGTGAACCAACTGAGGAGGACCCTATAAAAGAAGATAGAAATGCTGATGTAAGTAATAAGGAATTTAATATGGAAATTCCATAGTTTTATGCCTCTGTTTAATTGTATGTACTTTTAAGCAGTTTACCATTTGATGGAATACAACTATGACAGAAGTTTTATCCATAATTCACTTGGTTTAAGTATTAACCAGTTTCAATTTATTAGAAACCTTCAATATTACTGTATTATAAATTTAAAGCCTTTTATAACGAGCATTATTTTTTATAACAAATTTTCTTATATCTAATTTTTTTCTTAAAATTATATTTTAGTGTTATATCAACATCAAATTATCCTCTTTTGGCTTTTCACTATTTCTATGTATATGCTAAACATTAGTTTCTAAATTATATATGTATGGTATTAAGTGGAGTAATGATAAAAGTAGTATTCTTGATGTTACTGTGCCTATATGGTGTGGGCCTTTGTCAGTCACAAGTCCCAGGTGGACTCCATCAAAACTTTTGTAGGTGTGGTTCTATACTATGAATCCATTTGCCTGGATCTTACCGCAGAGTAACTGCCAGAAAGCCTTTGTATGCAGCGTCTTCTGTACACAGAGTCCTTACCGTGGATGCATCTTGGTTATCTCAGTTGTATTTCGGTGACCAATACTATTGTAAGCAATCTCTTAGTTCTCACAAATAACTTTGTAGGTTTCCTTTCCTATATATATTCATCCGGTTTTAGTTGTTTTTTATTAGTGTCTAGATTTTGAACTCATACACGACGACTGGTTTTATCACTGTCCTTTCGAACAACAACTTAAATTCTTTCTTCATTTTACTGGCAGTTGTTGTGAGTTGACGAAATTTAGTTTTAATAATTGGGGAGGTACAATGAATTTGTTGGTTACATGTAGTTCGGTATATGTTGCAATGCTGGCTTAATGTTATGTGGTTAAAAATGTACACAGGTGGGTTTTGAATTTTGTATCAAGCAGAAGAAAAATTATGACAAGCTGCAATAACTTTTTTAAAGAATATAACAGTCTTGATCTGCTTTTAAACTTTAAAACCTTGTTTATGAATTCAGTAAATATTGTTTTATATATCTAGTTATTTAAAGCGGCCCATAAAGAAATAATGTGTAATGATTTTAAGAATATTAAAAAAATAAGTCTAGGATAAATTTGTTTAACATTAAATAATTTTTAATGTTTGTTGGGAGGGGTAAATTGCTTAATAAAATGGTTTATTATAGTCTGTATATTAAACCTACTACATGCGTATTAAATCAGTTTTTTGCAAAAGTTGCAAAATGTCACTGCCGATTTACGAGATGCAATGCAACAGGTTCTACCTTAATTACTTAATGCTTCAGGAGCAGTTGATGAGAAATTTCACGTTGCGAAGTTAAATATTTTAAAATTAAGAGTAAATATTAGCTGTAGTGAAATAAGAAACTTTCATCACGTCTGACAATTTTTATACTTTCCATTAAATTTTTGTGAGTATTCAGATTGGAATTATATTTAATATGTAGAAAAATATTTAAGAAAATTTATAGTTTGTGGGGAACACATTTGAAGTGGTAAATAAAATAAACATGAAATGATAAACAAAGGTTTTGTAATAAATGGCACATCATTTTCAAATATTTCTCCCACTCTCTAATTGTTCAACTCTTAATTAGAAAAATCTGAAAATATTCCAGGTGCTAGTGTGTAGAATGTTTTTATTGGAACTTTCAATAAAAAAACTGAATTAATTTTATTATTGCAGTAATTTGCATCAACAATTTCACGAGATATACTCAGCTCCAGGACCCTACATTTTAAATTCCATATAGCAGTTTTTATTATTTAAGGGTACAATTTATCTAGAACAACGTAGAGATTTTTATTGATTATTGAAAATACACTAGCCACACTTATCTGAGTGATTCAGAGCAATCTTGATACTTTAAATACAGGAAAGATAACATTTTGAATGTGTCTCATTGAAATGTACTATGTCTATCTTTTACAGACTATCGACAAGGAAATGCCAAGTACAGATCTTTATAGAGAGGCATTGCATAGGCAATGGGAAGAAAAGGAAAGACAACTCCGAGAAGAAGATAGAGATATTCATTATCAAGATGTATTATACAATGGTAAGTGTATATTATTCTATTTCTGTTTCCACAATAATAATGAAGAACGTTTGTGTGTGTTTTTATACAAAAAATACAAAAAATTTCTTATTTAGTATTTTCTTAATCGTTCGTGTGTTCTAACCGTGAGTTAGCAATTTTCGTTCTCATATCAAATATCTCTTCTTTATTTTATGAAATCATGTATTGGCAATATGTGATTTCATAAATATTCCACTAAGATATAGTTTTGAGATGGGGTTCATTTTTGGCATCAGTTTGCGCAATTACTTTTCGCCCTATCACTGGCAGCTACAGGTATAATTCACTTGCACAATTCACTTCTCATCTCCAATGAAGGTTGTTCAATCAGTTGAACATATGTCCAAAAGATAAAAGTTGTGTACATACGTTTGCACGACAATTGAGATGATCCTGAATCAACTCATGGGGTGATAACACTCTTCTGTACAGTGAGTAGCCAAGTGTTGAAAGTCTCTTCTTCAATTAATGATTTTAATGTATCAAACTTAACCGGTTGGGCAGATCTGTGTTTGCCCTTAATATGTAATTGCCATTTTGGAGTTGTTGAAATTATAGTCTCGCAATACTTTAGAGGTAGTATCAGGAGTTACTTTTAGATATAAGCTGCGTGTGGCCTTTGCCTCAGAGTGGTCAGATTAAAATTGCTCAAGCAAGCAGTGATGCACATAGGTCTTAACATTGTCCATATTTTCTTGATGTAGATTTAATAGTCAAACTAAAAATGATGTTAAATGACACATCACACTGTTACTCTACAGGTATATTTGACCATAGGATGTTTTCAAAGATTCTTAAATATTGTAGATATTTTATAATAATGCTCATTATTTATTATTGGTGGTAGTTTCAAAACAAAGATGAAGTATTTGTTAGTGGAATTCCTAAGTGTAAAAAATTCACAAGTGGAAATACAAAGGGCAAACAATATTTTATTGTTTCAACGGTTATGCCAGTTATATTGAGGCTGATTTTAATGTAATTTTCTGATTGTGGACATGTGGATTGTTTAGGTACATTCCATTAACTAATTCAGGGAGTTTCCATATTTGTATAAGTTTTTCAGAATTTAACACTATGCAATCCTGTGAAACTACTTTGGTGTTATATGAAAATTATCAGGATGTATTTGCCTGATAATGTCCCCATGTGTTCTGGATACTTAATTTAAATGTGACACCACCTTAGTTTCACTTGAACATTATTAGCAAATTTCGGTGACATCATGTGAAAATGAAAAAAAATTGCATTTATTTAAAATTAAAAATATTAAGATTTTTATGTCTTATCAAGATAATTTATGATTTATTGAAAAATATTGGCAATAAGCATAGTATCTTCTATAGACATCCTTTTTGCAAATAGAAAAAACCAATTAATGTCCATTTAATTTTATATATATTTAACTGAAATAAAATTGAAACTTTCTTAGGCAAGAAATACATTAAAAATAAAAAGTTCAGAATAATACAGAGTTGTATAAATTTTTTCAAAGGGTTTTTTGTATTTCTTTTTGTGTATAAAAAAATTATTTTGACAATGGTTCTCCAATTTTTTCATAAGAGTGTTACCTCTAAATCTTTTTGAGATTATCTTTTTGACGAAGCTTTTTGAGATAGGGTTCATTTTGTAATAATTTAAAGCATTTTAACCTAGGAAAGCTCTAAGAAATTAGAGTTGTCTTAAGTTAAAATCCTTGTATGTAGTAAGCATACTATTCTGTTTTAATTACTATACATATGGTAATTACAAAGTTGTTTTACATTAGTTTGCATCTTCATAAATATACATTCAGTGACAAAAATATCCAAGGATCAGTAGTTTTTCGAAACGAGTGTAATTTAAAACTTTTTTTATCTGTTATCTCATCCCCGCTTCACTCACGGTCACTACAGTCAGTTCTGTTTGTTTGTACTACTCATGTTGTGTACTTATGGTGCTCCTTGAAAAGTTTTCTAGCAGCCTTGTCTTTAGCTGCTGTAATCAAGTGTACTGTGCCTCTATCTACAAGATTGTCAATGGCCTTGGGTTTTTTTGTTTTTTTCACTCACTTCGCCTTTGACTTCCCCACGCATAGCACAGCTGCTGTAGCTCATTTCTAACTCAAACAAAGCGCTAATATGAAATAAAAACAGTGCTTTGAAGTAACTCTTTATTTTGTGTAATGACTTATTTTTGTATGTTCATTTTACTTCAATTCTCATTTTCTCTCAAGTTACGCCTTAGGTGTTCTTGTAAAATTGAGTATATTGGAGAAGGTGAAATAAATATAAAGTCCAAATTTAACTAACTTAGTTTATTTTTTGTAATTATTATATACATAAAATCTATACATATACATACGATCCTATAAAACACTCCAATAAAATTAAATATTAATAATAGACCTATGGATCTTTTCATATCTTTCTTATGTTCCAAATCACTTTTGTTTGTTTACCTATTTAGTTCATCAACATAAGCATTCCACTCAATTCCTTAAAATTGTATGTAAAATTGGGCAGTTTATTATTTATTTT
Source organism: Druceiella hillmani (assembly GCA_039881145.1). Classification (NCBI taxonomy): domain Eukaryota; kingdom Metazoa; phylum Arthropoda; class Insecta; order Lepidoptera; family Hepialidae; genus Druceiella; species Druceiella hillmani. The sequence goes on along the minus strand of JAYKKI010000047.1, from coordinate 12,277,119 downwards.
ACTAAGATATTACTAAAATCTTATATTTTATAAATTTGAAGTGCAATATTTAATATGACTGTTGCATTAAATGTTAAAAGATATAAGGCATAGGTATTGATAAATTTTTCGTTGCTAATTTCAATTCATTCGTAAATCATTAAAATATCCAGCGGAGAGCAGTCTACAACACTGCGAATATGAGCTTCAGGCGTGATACAAGTAAATCATAAATGGTGCTTTTTTTGCTGCACAATAAAAATAAATATGCTGCCAATTGAATAAAATTGAGCTTATAATTTGAGATAAAAATTTATTACATTGTATTTAAGCTATCACATTTCAAAATTGTTCATGTTATTATTAAAAGTGATTTATAACCATAGTTCATTTTATTATAATTATAATTAGGTGGCTCAAATCTATAGGTGGAAGCCTGTGGTGTTATATTAAATAGACATGTTATATTCTTCTAAAACAAAGTTGCTTCAGCCAACACTGCTACATACAACATGAAATTTTCAACGTATATTCAAATATGGAATATCACTGATTAACGAAAGAGATAAAAGCATCAAAAGAAGGAAATATACTGATGAGATAGTTGTAATTGTGATAGTTCTGTCAATATATTACAGGAGATCATTCGCGTTGGAACTTTTTAAACATAACTAACAGAATGCAGTTTGGTTTTGTCACTCTTGCGTGTGTTGTATTTGCTATCTCACTTTAAAACAATTTAAAATAAGTAAAAAGTAAATAGCATAAAAAATTCAAATGAAATATTATGCCCATCTGAACTACAATGAAATGTTATTCTTATAAACGACTAATAGCAGATGTTATGAGTCATAAATTTATAACTAATGACAACTATACAAAGACAAAATAATTATCTTGTATTTTGAGGAGTTTCAGATTTTTAGAGCCTAATGACATGTCTATTTATATAACAACATTGGTGGAAGTGGTCAGATTGTTAAAATTAAAGTAATTGATAATATCATTTACACATACTCATAATTTCTAAATAATTTATAGTAAAATTCAATATTTAAATGACTATAAATTGGAATGTGACACTATTAGAACTTACTATACATAAACGATCGTAAATTCTCTGTCTATGGGTCCCTAGTTTACAGTGCAGAATTATTATTGAATCGCTGGTACATAAGACACTTTATAAGATATTTTACCGTAAGATATTTGGATTTTTGTGTGTTTAACTTTTTTTTAATATGCATTGAATATGCTGAACTGTACAAAAAAAATTAATTCACAAAACAAACAATTGGAATCTGAACAAACTAAATGTCTACTTTCATAAATAAAAAATTTTACATATTAAATAAATAATGAATTGTTTAAATGATAAATCTTAATTATTTAATGAAATATTGTTCATTTAGAGTAGTGTTTTAACTTTTCTTTGTAATAATTATAAAAAAAATTCAAAACTTTTAAAAAGTAATTGTCTTAAATTGTGCGGTTAAATTATCAAAATGCTCTATTTTGGTATTAACTATTACATAGTCATTATTTCCTATACTTTTCATTATAAATATTTAAACTTCTAAATTTCCTTTGAGGTTTTGTGAGTAGATAAATATATGTTTTATAAAATACTTGGTTGATAAAACAAAAATATACATGGTTTTTTATCCATTATATAGGATGGGCTGTTTAATGTCTAACATTCAGCGATTCAATTCTTCATAAATGGTACTATTTCTATATTAAAATTTTAATTTTGTTATAATTTGTAGAATTTCTACAAAGCAAGGTAACTATTTTCAAGTTGGTTTAATTTTAGTTGCGATTATGTCATTACTGTTTGGCAAATGTTAAAAATAATTGTGGAGATAACAATGAGAGAATTTGTTGTTAAAATTTCAGCACTGTTATTTTGCGGGCGCGTTGTTGTTGTTTTGTTGTCTATATCCTTAGGGGCTTTATGTGTGCTATCTTTGTTTTCATGGTCAGGTTGTGAGCTGAAGGTTTTCATAGTGTCCATTCCCCGACCACTACCTTCCGAAGTATCTTCCTCATCATCTACTGGCGCACCGGAAGATTGTTGTTCACCTCCTAACGCTGCAGGGACTGGTAATGGGTGGTGTATTTCTTCTTCATTATGAGTTTCCGTTGTATTTGTTGTCTTGTTATGTTGATATATATTCACCGTGTTGTCTTCAGTTTTGGATATATTCTGGTTTATTTTGCTGACCACGTTAGCTGTTGTTCCTTGTGTACCGGTTTCTTGTTGGAGGCTTTTCTTCTCTGTACTCTTAGAAGTGTTTGGTGTTGTTGAGGTAGATATTGTACTGGTAATATTTGATGTATCAATTTCTGTGAGTCTACTGAAGGCGTCCTGAGTGCGCTCGTCAGTGCCACCATTACAGAGCTCTGTTTCGCAGGTGCAGGTCATGCGCCAGCTGTTGCTGGTGTTACAAAACTGTTCATAGCAGTCTTCTTTATGTGACTTAACACATATTTTGGAAAGGGTGTATTCTGGAATGAAGATAGTTTGAATTTTTAACAAGTGTTTGGTCAAATTTTTAGTCAAGGGTTTTTGTAGAGGTAGTTTTTAGGATGTATATTTTAATTTGTATTTTTGTCACATACACATACACCCACACACACACACACACACACACACACACACATATATATATATATATATATATATACATATATTTGTATATTAAATGTATAACAGAGGATTGTAAAAAAAATAAAATATCATTTTGATATTGTATTATATTAAGATCCAAAAATTCCAATGAAATTTCTTTTGCTACAGCTATTATGCGATTATAATATACAGCAAGCTCTCTTGCCCTCGTGATATTTTGGTATGATGGAAAGTTACGTGGCAAGCAGATTACAATTAGCTTTGATTCTTATGCACTCACTTTTAAAGCCTGTTGAGATACTGTTATATGTTTGCCTACACGAAAATATATTATATGCCATTTTTGTGAATGTGATAAGTTTTTATCATGTTCAAAGTGGAAAAGTTCGACTGAGTCAAGAAGTGAACACTAACATTACAATTACTTATTCTTACAATTACTTTTTTTCAAACTTGTACTTTTGCACATTGTTCGTATAATTTTCAACCCATAATGAGTAATAATTTAGAAGCAACTAAAAGAAAAAGTTCCGCTTTGGAGGAGAGACAGGCCGACCCAGGCTTGTTGTGAATGTGTAAATTTAATTTTTTTTAAACTACACATACAAATTTTTTTTAGATTAACTAATTGGAATAAAGTTTAAAATTACAAATGGGTGGTTGGAAAAATGTGAGTCATAGCTTAGGGACTCTATGTGGATGCAATGTATTGCATTCTCGACTTTGTATAACTGAACAACATACAGTGATAATGGAACGGTTTAAGTTTTCAAGTTTGAGTATCCATTCAATAATATAATGATATTATTCCGCTGTAAGATGGAATGGTACTAATGTCAAAGTACCGCATTGCACACATGTCCTGATATAGTACAATGCTACCATTTATCAGGAGCTTATGTTTTTAGGAAACAACACGGAGCTAGTCATGTCCTACTCGTATGTATAGTGTCTTAGGCTTGTAGACATATTTGATTCACTTGCTTTCAAGATCCGCTATCATCTAGTCAACTTTTTTTTTTTGTTGGAGTTGTTTTTTTGTGGTTTTCTCATTTCCAATTGGTGATCTCAAAACAAAGGAAAATGTTTTCGTTGGTTATTGAGTGAGGGGATTTTCAAATAAATGCCATGGATTTAGATGATTTTGATACCATTTTTGCATCCAGTTGGTGATTTGTATAAGAAACCACTAAAATATGAATTTAGATAAAAAACTTAGAGTTAGCAGGTTGTAAAATGATACCACTCAATTTATAATCCAATGTTAGATATTTAGTACTATTTTTGTAGAACTTTTGTAGAGACTGCAGCCCATTATTGCTCGATAAAAGTGATAAGAAAGTTCTATCCACATAATAACCATATTTTCATTCAGGTAAGATGGGAAGTAGTGTAATGTTATAGTATGATATATACGAATGTAATATGGGTGGAAATTGGGGAAAGGTGTAAGTGCCAGATCCTCGTTCAGCACAACTCGTCTTTGATTCAATATATGATGACGGTGCTCACCTCGCTCGGCGGTGGCGGCGTCGACTTTGAGTGTGGCGACCGTGGCGCAGTAGTCGCGTCCGGCGTCGCAAAGCACGACTGCCGGCTCGTCGCAGGCCGGCGGGCGCGCGCTCCTGTGCGGCTGCTCCGCCAGGGGACCGCACTCGTAACAGTGTCGTTCTGGCAGCACGCTCGCCTCAGCGGTCCAGTGACCCGATGCTTAAAAAAAATTTATAAATAAATCGCGTTTCTTTCGTTACTAATTTGAGCGAACTAATCTTTTATAACACTAGCTTTAGATACGCGGATTCTTCCGCGTATAGAATTTCGTATTATAGATGAATGTTACAAGTAAAATTTGGAGATATTGTCCAAGACATTTTTGTCTATGACGGAATGTTAGACACCCCTATCGATCCTTATTTCGCCCTACTCTCCGTGATCCTTCTTTCGATCTCCGTAGTAAGTAAGACTTCAAGAATTAAACTGTAACGAAAAAATAAGACTTCAAGAACTAAAGTGGCTGTAAATAATGAAAAAAATGACAATGTTACTTCTGTAATGATTATAAAGAGATTTCTATATGATTACCAAATTTATTATAATTATTCATATGTATCCTCGTAAAACTGTGAGATTTTTATGTTTTACTAAGAATTTTTACGATTTCTCGTCAATTTGGAAAAGTGTTTAATACTTTAACTTAATATCATAGTGTTTAATACTTTAATTAATAAAAAAAAAATGTTTTTCTAAAAATCAAACATTTGCATTATTTATTAAAAAAAAAACAAATGAAATTTGTCTCGAAAACGCTCGAGACGGTCATGGTGTTTTGAATAACGTCACTGCTCGTAAAACAAAGATAAACAATCGTGTCTGTGGATAGCAATTACTTTTTTTGTTCAATTAAAATGAATTCGTATTAATACAAGTAGTACCCCAGTATAAAACCACAACTATTAAAACGAAAAACAAATTATTTATATGTGTTCCAAATAATGTACAAGTACAAAAAAGTGGTTAAAACTTGCAAGGAGCTCGTAGTTTATCTACAGAATTAATATATTTTTTGTGAAGACGATTTCAATATGAGTATTTATTTGCAGTTTAAGTACCTATTCGATAAACTGTGTTTTCACTATAAAATCATTGTGATTGTGGCCCTGTCTTAAACACTTTGATTTGTGTTTTCTGTAGAAAAACATTAAAATGTCGAAGCTTTGAGCGATTAGTTCATAAGAGCTGTTGATTACAAACGAACAAATGAATATGACTCACAAAATATCTTTCTAAATATAAACCAATGCTGATGATTTTTGTGGAGTCACTAGTTTTATAACTTTATTGATAAAATAATAATGTATGAGTTGCGGTTAACTTGTTTTGGTTTTATGTTTCTATCTCGCAAATCTAACCTCAAAACCAGTATCACTTACCTTACAATATGTGTATAATAACAAACGGTTACTGACTACGAAATTGAATTAATACTATTTCAACTTATAATGCATATTTTACACTTGGGTATATTTACATTGGAGTTTTAACGTACCGAAATGCTGATGAACAGAAGTCATTCTTTGACGCCAAAAATCTACCGAGCGTCAATTTTGGGCAAAGGAAACAGTAGTAACTGTTCCTTTGCTAAAACCTGATTCCATTGCGAATTGTACTTGTATTTTAAGGTGTAATTGAGGACAGTTGTATCAACTTGACAACATTTTTTAAAACGAAAACTAAAGCTTAGTAAAAACGAAAACTTAGTAAAAACGAAAACTTAATCAAATAACCTGTTGTGTTGAGAATGTCAACAAAAAAATGATGTTTTGCGGGTTGTGACGTACCGTTTTCTGATTGGTGTTATTGTCACGTGACTGAATTCGTAATTTTGCCGAATTTATTTCCTAAAAATAAAAATAATCTTTACTTTTAATAATAAATAATTTTATTTTTTGGTATCTCCATATCATGATCAATCATTACTAATTACAATCCATACGATTTATTCTTGGAGGAAACTAGCCTGCAGTCCATTTAATTTATATAGTAGAAATTGATTAGTGAAGCAAGTTGAACCGCATATGTTCACCAGGGTTATAGCGGTAAAAAATCCACACAATCAAATTTTATATCAACGTAAGACTTCGTGTTATGCGTATAACAATTTCCATTTTTTTCGGACAATCAGATAAAAGGTATCCGAACGCATGTGGTTGAATGAATGTAATGTATAAACGAAATTATCGCAATTTTTCGTTAAAATGGCGCCGCTCGCGAGGAGCATTTCTGACTTGGCGCATCTTCTGCCTCGAGTTAATTTCACTGTAATTACACGCTTTAGCGTAAACATTTTGAGGCAGGATCAGAAATGATTACACTCGCTTACAAATGTATAAGATAAGGTAGAACATATTTTATAAGCACAAATGAAATTTAAAATGGTTTATTATTAATTAGGCAGAACGAATTCACTCAAATAGATAAAAAACGTACGATCGGAAAGCGGCCTGCGCTTGAAGGGTGGGTCGGGCTTAGAGAATAAGTAGCTAGATTCAAAATGGACGTGTTATTCAATTGAATAAATACAATTTGGAATTAAAAGTGACTAATTCCCATATAGAGAGGCTCATTCGCAGGATACCGGGAGCAGACGGGGCGGCTAGGGCGGCGTGCCCCGGGCTACGAACGGTGCGGGTCCTTTGTGGAGGTAAAATGGTCGTTGTTTTAGGAGAACAATGGGGTAGGGGGAGCGTGCGGCGTGAGTGCATGCTCTCAGTCTCTACGTGGCTTGGTTAGGGTCTCGTTCGTGGTTAGTTTAGTTTGTGTTTACCGAAGGAGATTGGTTAAGTTTATAGGTTCGTGTTCGGTGAGGGATTGTTAATATCAAGTATCGTTCTGAGGCTGACTACCACGTGGTTTATGTTGAAACAATAGTGAAACAAGGAATCCTTATAACTTCGTCGTCCATCCGTCCGTCCGTCTGTTCGTCTGTTACAGCCTCGCAGCTTCTCTAATTTCAGAGCAATGCGCATAACATTTTGCAAGTAAATAAATGCTTAAACTGTTTGGAATTAAATGGAGGTTTCATTTACCATTTTATTTTGTAAGTCCGTTTGCGAAATATTGAACTTCAAAGTGTGTTGGAATGTTTTACCACCTCTAATTTATCGACCGCGAATTTGAAAAATCTAAATATAATCTGGGTACTAGCGTTTGATTAGAACTTTCATTTGAAATTATTCGTTTAATTTGCGTCAAAAATTTTAAGAGATATAGACAAGTACGAAATTCTACTTTATGCGTGTTCTGACACGCTTTTGGGTGTTTTTTTTGTAAATAAATTTATTGTTATTCGTAAATTTAAAATTGTTCCTTCTAGAATATTTATTTGCGTTAGTTTAGCCATATCTCGGATTTAATCCTATTTAGCTATTTTTATTAATAACAGAACTGGTAATAGTTTGTGCTACTGAATGCCTTTTACTTAGTAAATTTTTCTTAGTAATTAAATTTCCTAATGAGTTCGCCTAATAGGTTAAATATTTAGACGCAAAGGAGGATGGGCATCTCGGCCTATATGACAAATAATAACAAGCGATATGTCATCGGATTAGTTTTTTTGGTGTCTTAGAACTTTTATTATGGCGGGAAGTCACAAAGTTAAAATTCTAGATTTTCCGCGATGGAACAAGTTGTAGAATATAAAAAAAACATTTCCGGTGACATATAGCTCATTGTTATTTGTGCCTAGGCTGGGGTCCATACGTCGCTGCTCATCCTCCTTTGAAGATCTAAATATTAATTCATTGTAATCTAAAATAAGTGTCAATTACAAATTATTTTTGAATAATTGTTTATTAAAACAATCTAAATATTTATTTTTAACGCTTTACATATTCTGAATACACGATTCTTTTTCACGACTTGGTTTTTTGATCGTTGCTTACAGGGTATTTTCAACGTGTATAAGAAAGGTCTGATTAATTCATATTATAGTTTTCAGGTTAATAAAAACGATTAACTATATTTAACTACAATGGTTTATCTAATGATTGAAAAATAATACCGGCCAAGTGCGAGTCGGACTTGCGCATGAAGGGTTCTGTAGTACCAAACAATATTAAACTTATAAGTACTTATAGTTTGTGTTTCTCCAAATACTGTGAAAAACAAAGTTATTGCTGCGGTCAGTACTGGAGATATAAGATCTCAAGAACTACACAACGTATCTTATTCAAACCAATTTTCGTTAAGTGCTTATTTTAAGTCCTACTACCTTAATTTTTTTCAGAGTTTTACACAAATTAAGACTTTAGTAACGCATATATCACCAACTTCACTTAACTTCAATAAGAAACTGAACAAATAGAAAATGACTTCAATAAGAAAGTTACTTTGGGACCTGGATATCCTTACGCCTATGTGCACTGAATTATTTTTTATCCCTCAGTTATATATATATAGAGTGCCACCCCTAATATTTTTTCCATAATTCATTGTATATTTCATTGTATAGCGGTTTATACAAGACACTTACCAACTAAATTTCGTCTATATAGTGTCAACAGTCTTTGAGTAAAATGGCCGTGGCACATGGACAGACTGATAGACTAACTAAATTATAAGGACTCTGTTTTTGTCATTTGACTACGGAATCGCAAAAGTAATTTTAAAATTCGCGGCTAAACACCGAAACACAATTGTCCCCCTATTAGAACGCGTGACGTCAAAACGCACTACACGATCATAATATATTAATAGATGGCCAACTTCAAGTAATTTTGTGAGCAAGAAGTTCGATTCTTTTCAATGTATTAATATCTGTATTTCGTTATAGGGTTCCATGTATTGATGTCTATGTATATACAAAGTTTATAAAAGAAAATTGAGTCGTTAATAAGATGTGTTACTATATCAAGTTTCAAGTTTTTACTTCGTATACTTTCTAAGAAAGTCGGCTGTGACAGCTGGATAGACAGGTAGAAACGTAAGTGATCTTATAAGGGTTCACTTTGAGGTAAGCAACGTTAAAAATATTAACGCGAAATTTCCAATTAAGTTAATTAAGTTCGAATATGGCAGTCCCAGTAAGTTTCCACGGTTATACGTACGATAGAAGTTAGCTTTGAATAAAGATAACTTTTTATTAACACGAAAGATAATGAAAGAGCTATTGTTCCTATCTCAGTTTAGCAGCAGATTTATTTTGCTATACTAATATAAGTTACTTGTATCATATTTCTTAGACAATGGAGCAGGTATATAAAATTCAGCACTCGTTTTCTCCGCGCTACTTCCAAGACACGGAGTACGGAAAATTCATGGAATCAAGGATTTACTCTAGTAGGCCTGATGTTGAAAATCTAAAATAATTGGAGGAAACTACTTTTTGTTGATTTGGTGCGATACCGTAGCCGTTTCAACCTAGACATCATCGTTCCCAAGTTTAATTAATTCGTTGGATTTGTTACCTGAGGCGAATCTCAAACTCGTCGTCTAAACTCTTTCACTACTGGCGCTGTTTCATTATAATGTTGCTTTTTTATCGAAGTAGTTTTATTTTGAATTCTGATAATTCTTGACGTTATACAGCGATTAGTAACGAGCGGTTTTTGTTATTAAACATAAATATAAAAACATTTGTAAAAATCTACTCATAGTTAGTTGTGTGTCAATTAATTAAATTTTATTTAAGGTACAATAAATATTAATTTGGAAGTTGTTTAGTTGTACTGCTTATGGAAATAATATTATCTCTTCAAAAGTATATTCAAGAAACCCCATGCCCAACTTACAGGTTGCTGAAATGTGTTATAGTTTATAGTACATTTAATAACATAACCAATAATTGATGTAACAAAAATACACATTGATTCAAATTACACATAAAACGAACTTATAATCAATCCCGAACTGCTAAGCAACTCTATATCGTATACCTAAAGCGTTCAACGGAACAGAAAAAATATCTAGATTGGACACTTCTCGCAACACCACGTTCATCAATGTAATTGGGTGAAATACTGATAACAGGTACAAGATGTTTGCGTGGCTATAGGCAGATGAAACAACTATCTACTACTATTATCTAATGATTAAAAAAATGTATGTTTAAAACTATTATCCAATAATTAAAAAAATGTATGTTTAAAACTATTATCCAATAATTAAAAAAATGTATGTTTAAAACTATTATCTAATAATTAAAAAAATGTATGTTTAAAACTATTATCTAATAATTAAAACTACTACTACTACTTACTATTATCTAATAATTAAAAAAATGTATGTTTAAAGAAATTCCCGTTAGCGTTGATAGGAACACGTCCACCCACGTCCATTACAAAAAATTTAAGGAAACAAATGAGGATGGTACCCGTAAATTATTTTATATATACGTTTACTAAGCATTTTTTAATATTTTCTCTAAGATGAATATAAGCCAACAATATAAGTTACTTCATGCGAAAATCAGATGTTGGCATTGGTTTTAAGGAGACTACGGACTAGAGAGTTGAATTATACCGAGTATATACAATACGATGATGTTATGTGACCTTAAAATCTTTTGAGCAACGTACATCTGTTTTTCGTTCTAAGTTGCTACTACATATCTTGAAGATGCCATAATGGGACAATATCAGGAACGTATTTTGAAAATGCAAAAATCTGCTTCTAAAATGTGAACTCACGCGTTCAAAGAGAAACGTTTTCTTTTTCATAAAACAGAAAGTCGACAAAAATAAGTATATAATTGACATTGTTGTTCTACTTAAAACTTGTGCAAAAGAACAAAAGCTTAAAAGGGCCGAGATTATTTCCACTTCCACTAGAAGTAAAAACTTTCCGCAAAAAACGTGACCAACAATGCAAGAACCGTAACCGTACATACAGTGTAAGAGCATCGAACAGCCTGTTAAGTAACCCCTCCAGCAGGTGTCAGCGGAACAATGCAGTATTGTGACGTCAGTCCGGGAGACTACGGAAACAGGTCAACCGCCGCCCGCCGCCATTCATCACGTGTGCCACTAGGATGTTGCCAATTTGATAGCAGCTCGTCGTACCTATGCGCTAGATATGTCCGCCCGGGCTCACCGCCATGTGTTGCATTTATATAAAAGATATTACTTCCTCTTTAGAAAGCCAGAGCCCCCCAAATTTTATTGAGACACTTGTTTAACCTACTTATCGTTTCGTATTAATGGACGCAAATGTTGCAGTGCCATTTTGGTTAAGGTCGGTATGTGCTCCGTACGGCTCCGGCAGAGACTTTGATTTATATTATCATATAATCTCTTGTTAAATCTTCTGTTAAAATGTTATTATAGTCTTTATGTTATGTAGTTGATGTTGCTAGTGTTACGTTATGATAAAAAGATTACTTCCTCTTTAGAAGGATGTCAGTAGCATAAGAATTATTATTTTACCTATTGTTTTCCTTCAATAAATAAAAAATTGTAGCGTTTTCGTTTACGTAAATCTGGAATATGAAATTGATAAATGTTCTGTGAGAGGAAATTTCATAAAGCTTTTTTGCCATGAATAATAGTTGTTCTATCATGTCCATATTTTAAGTCTAAGTAAACATTTGATGGTTAAAAGATGTTCAATGAGATAAAAAAAATTATTAAAAATACCTCTTTCGAACATGTTCTAATTACCCGATGTAACTTTGTCGAGAATGTTGGGAGTTTATGTAATCATTGAAGAAATTTGTTGCATATTATTGTAATCGTTAATAGTTTCATTCTTCTCGTAATATTTCCACGAAAAACGCTACTACGAATTAATTTTTCATATTAGTTTGCGGATTTGTTTATGGTTATCGTTCGCTAGTGCACGTTTGAAATAATCTCGGTCGTTTTCAATTTGATTCTATTACTACAATATTTTTTCCACCGTAGTTATTAATACAGTTTTTAAGAAGCGTTTTATGAATATAACACCCGCTCATAAGTTCACTTGTGATCAGGACATATGCAATGGTCGGCTCGCGAGATGCACAAATAAAGCGGTTGACTTCGCGGAGTGCATAATAAAGGGAGGTTGACGACTGTGATTGCACCGTTCCAATTGTATCTGGCGCGAGTGACCTTGCCACCACTCGTTACTGCACCACATGCAAGGATGCGCCTCAATTGGACATCCTTCTCCAGGAGCGGATGTCGTCGCCGCTTCGATACTAAAGTAACTCCATTGCGTTCAAGGCAGAGTGGTTTTGCACATGTGGTTAAAGTAATATTAAAGAGCTGCGTAATGTATTTTGCAGATCCAGAATGAAGTCCTTCTGCCAATTATTATTTGTTATTTTCTGATGGTAACGTTGAATGACTTATCAAAAAGAACTAAAATGTAAAAAATAAGATAATATTAAAAATAACGATGAGGAAAAAATTATGCATTACATGTTTAGTAAAAAGTGATTTAACTTAAAACGCCAGTTTTAGTTATAATAACTAAACGATTGGAAAATACCATAATTTAAATCATATAATTTTGAATTTGTTTGAGCTAAATGCGGCTGATAATAAATAAAATAATAATTTATAAAGAAATAATTTTAAGACTAACTTTTTCACTAGTTTATGAATTTGCATTTTGGGTTTGTGAGCAAAAACCGAAACCCTTATAGAATATTTGTATTAAAATTTTGTAAGTACTTAAAATATGAGTGGGTGTGAGGAACTGACTGCCCAAGATACATTCAATTCTTATTCCATTCAATTTCTTAGTATTATATTTTATTTTCCGCAATATGGAAAGTAGTGCTACATTTTCATATATAATATTTCATTCGAATGACGGATCCATTTTGGCGTTTCAACGCTAAAATTACTATTATTTTTACTATTAGTACTAATTACTAACTACTAGTATTATATTATACAATATTATTTTTTCACGAATATTGTTCTTGAGTTCGTACGTGCATTCATCCTTTAGGTGTGATATGGTGCTTCATAATGGTACTGGCGAGATAACGTTACGGTGTAGATAAATACAAATATACCATAAAAACAACCAATATAACTGATAACCTCGGCATTTTCAAAATTTTCAATGTTGATTTCGTAAAAATTTTCATTTACAAACAACTTGATACCTACTTACTTGCTCCTTTACATTTAGATATCTCGAACGACTTTTAAGATCATTGTCACAGTTGGTAATTGTTAAGGCCAGTGCTTCGTGTGCACGTAATTAAATCATGCGGCCTCAGATTTGCTCTGTGATTACGCTAGTTCATACACGAAAGGCGAAGGGAAACTGTACACGTGCTCTATTATTAAGATATCACGAACGACTTTTAAGATCATTGTCACAGTTAGTAATTGTTAAGGCCAGTGCTTCGTGTGCGCGTAATTAAATCATGCGGCCTCAGATTTGCTCTGCGATAACGCTAGTTCATACACGACAGGCGAAGGGAAACTGTACACGTGCTATATTAATTTCGTTGTTACTTCGTTTAGTGCGCCCTCAAGAAGTGCTGATTGCGTAAATGTAATTGAGTAAATTGTTTATTACGTGATTGAAATTAAATTGCAATTGAGATAACAAAAGGCTGTAAAGTAATGACAATGGAACAATATTAAAACAAACAGGGAACTAAACTATTTTATGGCAGTGTTTTAAATGGCGAAGTTAAATTAATTTCATATAGTGCATGCACAGATCACGATGTCCTGAATTGCCTGCAGTCTTGATTTGCTTAACTGTATATTGAGTAGCACTAATATCATATATATCTAATCCATATTGGATAGCTCTAATAAACTTTGTACCTAATCTATCGGATGGCTCTAATATCACTAATTAATGTCCCGGTTGGTTCGCGGTCTTAATTTTCTTAACTCCATATTGGATAGCTCTAATTCAGATGAGATCGCTCTAATAAATTTTGTATCTAGACTATCGGATAGCTCTAATAGCGCTAATTGATTTACCGGATAGTTCGCGGTCTTAATTTGCTGAACTCCATACTGGATAACTCTAATATCAGATAGCTCTAATCCAGATGCAATAGCTCTAATAAACTTTGTACCTAATCTATCGGATGGCCCTAATAGCACTAATTAATATACCCGATGGTTTGCGGTCTTAATTTGCTTAACTCCATATTGGGTAGCTCTAATATCAGATAGCTCTAATCCAGATGCGAAAGCTCTAATAAACTTTGTACCTAATCTATTGGATAGCTCTAATAGCGCTAATTAATATATCGGATAGTACGCGGTCTTAATTTGCTTAACTCCATATTGGTTTTTATTTATATTACTTCGACTCGTTTTCTTATTTGATTTACAACTTTGGAATCCAAATCGTGGAGTGGTGATCATTGCGTCTTTTTCACTTTCTGGTAATCTAAATTATTTGTTTTTGTTATTTACTTAATTATTCAACACATTGAGTTGTAGGTTGAGTAAAGATGTAACATAGACAAAAATAAATAACACTTTTAAGTGTAGAAATTGATAAGGTTTCTAAACCTATGGAAGAAAGAAATCACATTTAAACTAATATTTATAAATGGAAAAAATCAATGTATATATGTGTTATAGGGTCCGATAAATTCCAACCGATTCCCTTAGTTTTTTCACAATTTCTATTCCCAAATTTTTTCCATCTTGATGATATTGTAAAGGGATCTCTAGATAAATGATCTCTTTATTTATTAAGCAGCATTCACAAAATTACATTTTGATTGGGGTAGCGCTTCAATATGATTTTGTTACATCAAACGAATCGAAATAAATTGGTATGTACCGATCTAAATCTATTTCTTCCTTTTTTCGACATTAAATGGATTCCTGATCCAAAATCTATTAGCTTAAAGCAAATGAATTAATTACTTATATATACTAGAGACGTTTTCACACTAATTTTGACGATGTGAAAACTCGCTTTCAAAGTAATAGAAAAAGGTTGAGCAAAATCGTTTTGTGACTAAATTTATTAAGTCTAAAAGCGAGTCGAATCGAGATATTGATTATGGAACAGTGCAGACTGGAGTGTTCTTCTGTCCAAGTTTGCTTGACTGCTTGACAAACAAATGAGAATATGAATAGCGCTCACGATATGAAGCTCATTTTTGCAGATTTGGTTAGTAATTTATTTAAAAACTAGCGATTTTGCCTCCTCTTAGTGTGGGAAATATTGTGCTTCAAATATATTTCTAGATCATCAAACTTTCTTCCATTGAAGTGTGTACCCTTCCATTGAGTTTCATTGAGGATTGTACCCTTGTTAGTCTGAGATATAGTGATAATATCGAAAAATTAATACATTGTTCAATTAAAAACATCTTTTAAATATATAATAGGTATCCTCATCTAGTGCGGTATTATAGAATTAAACACGATGGTTACTTGTAAAAGAAACACACGTTGCTGTCGATTAGATGAAAGCCTCTGACAACGGCGACTATTTTATTGTCTCACGTGATGTACACACATATTCTTACAATATCTATAAGCATAATTTAAGTGAAAATTATTTGCCTTCAAATATATTAAGCCAATTATCAAAGTAAAGATTGCACTGCTTATCTTTGTATGGATATATATATATATATATATATATATATATATATATATATATATATATATATATATATATATATATATATATATATATATATAATAACACTGAACAGCACTCTGTGTGAGCCAAAAAACAGAATGCCGACCGACAGCTATTATCTCCGTTACCCTTAGCGCAGCGTCCGTATCTGCAAACATTTTCAATTTAGTGACCCAATTTGCCTGCGCGCGGCCACATTTTTCAAGCCACGAGAACACAGGACTCCATAAGCCGCGTGCGATGGCGCCGATAATAAACGATAATAGACGATAATGGATAACGCGATAAGGGATAGCGGCGCGCCCGGATCTAAATAGTTATCTCGCGGCAACAGATTCGGGCCGCTCCATCATGGCGGAGCCCGGCGACTGGCTCCCACTCGGTATAGGGTTGTGAGCGTTGAAGGCGTTTTTCGGGATTCATCGATATTGACTAAAATAAGCTTCTAATCTCGGTACGATGTTATAAGTATTGAATTTCTTTTTCTTTGCCTATCGGATAGTTCAGAGTATCCATTAACTCCGAACTCGATGGAAAATCAAACAAATTTTCATAACAATTTGTTTTTCGATGAATTAGCTATATTAAAAGATATAGATTTAGTATTAAGAAACGTGAAAAAAATTTTATATTAAAGTAATTATACTCCCAATTTGATTTTATTTTCTTTTAATTAGATATAAGTAGTCAGCGCCAAATATATTTTTGTTATGCATCTTTTCAGCTATTTTTGCGGTTTGAATTGTATTTTTATTTAGAATTTGGACAGCCGCGTACATAAAACTTGATATATGTTTCATGTCTTTTTTAATTCTAGCTATTAATTATGATAAAAGAAATACGTCATTTACAGGAATAAACTTGACACGTAAGAGTAGAACTCACACTACAAAGGTTTCCTACAAATTTAGGTACTTACACACATTTAAGGGTACATAGTGTCTATATATTAATAAGTGAAGAGAAAACTTTCTACCCCTTTTTAAGCAAATTGCGCGCACGGAGGAGTGTGAGATTTGGCATAGTTTAAGTTTATATGGAGAAGGAAATATATATATATATATATATATATATATATATATATATATATATATATATGTATATATATATATATATATATGTATATATATATATATATATATATATATATATAATATGTGTAATTTATAATAAATTTATATATAATGAATTACAAATACATTAAAATATTCATTGTTTACGTTCATAATGTCAATGCCAAACATATAATAGTCTGTGGTCAAACAGTCACACAGAGTAGAGATCAGTTTAACTGAATGAGTTTCGAGCTGTGAATTCTGTGTGATTGCAAATGTTCCTTTTTCAATAGCGTGTGGAGTGTGTGTCAAGGCAAAGTAGCGTTTATTTTATATTTTGTATAATAGATGTCTGTGTTTCATATATTAGTGAAATACAGCTTGCCTAATATACACCTATTGCAAAACACAAATTTTGTAGTAGCATTCCGAATTGACTTACTCTAGCCTACTTATTAGTGTTTTCAACAAAGTGAGTAGGTAAACAGGCAGACAGACCTTTCATAGGCAACATCGTAACGTGGAGTATATTTCAATGATATGATTACGATTTTTGGTTTGTATTTTTTAGAAATTTTGTATTTTAAATATGCAATTTTGGTTTGTATTTTTAAATATGCAATTTAAAATATTTTTCTAATCTTCATAACGAGTTCTTTTGAATGGTACCCGACGTGGCAAATAACCTTAGAAAAACCATTTTGATTGCCTGATTTTACGCCTCTCTTAATTGTAATATGAATATTTTAAAAAAGTTAGCTAATGCAACATATGTTGGTTAATAAGATCTAATATAATGCCAAATTCTAAATTTCTACGTTGCATAGTTTCTGAGAAACTTGACTGTGACAGACAAACTGACCGATATGTGATCGATCATATAAGGATTCCGTTTTTCAGTTTGAGGTACGGAAACCTAAAAGTGCATTAATATATATTCCAAAAAAGGTGTTCCAGTTTCTTTAGATAGATATATGTCTCGGTGAGAAATATTTATATAGTTTTGTGAAGTATATTTGAGCAACCTTTGTTTTGAAACATAAAATCGTCGTATCTCTCGGCGGGTCGTCCCTAGTCAAAGTGGACGGAGGGACGCGTAATAAAAGCACATATTGGGAGGCGATAACACTCGGTGAGCGTATTGGCGTATCATCGATGGCGGTAAATCTCCTCGGGCCCCAGGCTCCAGGCCCCGGCGGCCGACCCGGCCCGCTTCGGCCCCACACTGCCGACCTATAACTTATAGTTTGAGTTGACAGTGGCTGAAGTGGAAAGCGTATGGCTTCTTATATGTAAATGTATTTACATTTGAATTTTGCCGTAAATAGCTCACCTTTTTTGATAATTGAGTTATTGCCGCGGACTATACAATATACTCCATTTATTATTCTCATTTTATTGAGCTCAAGAGCTTATACATAAAGACAAATTATTTTCAAGACAATAATCAATTATTGTCATTAAAATGATTATATAAATGGATAAAATATCGATTTTCAACATAAAATTACGTCTTTCATAACGATGTAGATAAATAATTTGATATGCGTATTCTTACACGGGCTTACGTTTTATTTAAATAAATAAAACAATACGGCTTTTAAATAAAAATCACTGGAGAAAGAATTATGGAATATTTGTCAAATTTGTAGAATGACAACATAATTGGGATCAATTACACCGCGGTGTAATCGATCCCAATTACACACCCACGCAACTGGGGTTGCCAATGGAGGAATTTCGTTACACGCGGAGGGATCGGATTTATAAATAAAATAATAGCGGTTACAATGTTATACGAATTTCCCAAAAAGAACGCGGTAGTGTAGTATAACACTTTTTCTCGTCGCTGATTTTGTTTTCGACGACTAATACATGCAAATTTATTTTATACTAACATCCCCATCCGATCACAATCATTATCGACCGCTCTTTCGCAACGAAATGTTAAAAATAAGGAAAACCCACAGCTCGCCCTCGCATTCGATACGCTCCCGGCCCAGGTATCCCGGCAGCAGAGTTTAAAAAGCCGTATCCATTAAAGACGACATAAAAAAAACATCGGCGACATTACGCGCGAAACTTGCGCGAGAAGGCGCCGCCCCGCTCCCTCCCCGTGTCGCATAATATGTTGTTTGAACCCGTGAACTGATTTCCGCGAGAGCGAGCGAAGTAGGTCGCCGGCGACGCCGCTTCGCGCCCTGCTAAATCATGCATAACGTAATTTGCGGCCGTTTGCAGTTGAGGAAGGCAGCCTCGGTGGGCGGTTGGCGGGCTGTTGTAATTGTTGTAGGTCGGCAGACCTGATCGCGCGAGCGGGATTCCTATAAAATGGTGCGCGATTCGGATGACGTTTCGAGATTTTCATAAACAATATATGTATTTAAGTTACGTTTACTTTGGCATAATATGCATGAAATTCTTAAGCTTATGGTCTATTAGTACACGTAGTAGGATTAATATAAGGTATTACATTGAAACATAAATGTGAATATAACATTATCGGGCCATAGATGATTATGATCGTTAGTTATAAAATACGCTTGGCGAAATTGGCGAAGGAAAATCTTATTTAAAATTATGATAGGTATGTATCAATGTTTTAATATAATTTTAAGGTGATGTCATTTTATCGTTGTTAATAATAACAAAAACGCAAATACTATAAAGAGCGATAAAAAATTGTTCACCCCTTCAGAAAGCTGCCTAAAATATCCTGTACTATAGAAGGTTCGCTTTTCTTAAAGAGAGCATTCCAATTTTGGTATGCTCGTTTTAGGAAAATTGTCTTTATAGCTTTCTAAAGCATTAACAATGTTTGCTAACATTTAGCGGTTGCACTATGATCACACGGTATTATAGTGAGAGCGCTAAATGTTAGAAAATATGATTAAATATTATGCTTAAAATTTAAGATTCGTTATTATTTTATGACCAACAGTAAAATTCCTCCTCCACCTTAATTATCTAATAGTAGAAACATAACGTACGTAAAATTTACATACGTGCTTCAGTAATTCAGAAATATGTTATTTAATATTTAAGAGCGAACATTTGCGGGTGCTTTTTTATATTCAAGAGCGAACGTTTGCGGGTGCTTTTTTATATTCAAGAGCGAACGTTGACCCTTCGCAAGTGCTTTTTTGATTTGTTGATTGTGATTGACGGTATTTTAAGATTCATATTTTGTATTTCGAAATGTATTTGTTTGGAAAGTCTGTTTGCGGTTGCTTTGAGTTTATGAATGTCATTGTATATAAGGTATAATGCTAAGTAATAATATAAATGCGAAGGTTTGGATAGATGGATGGATGTATGCATGTTTGCTGATCTATAATTTTATAATTTCTGAATGGATATATACAACTAGATTATAACCTGTATTAACATATGGGCTACTTTTAATACGTGATGCAGTTCCTGAGGGATAACATCTATATTTTATGATGTTCTGTAGGTTCCTGTTTGATAACGTGGTAATTTATAAAGAGTTGTTGCGTTAGCACTAGGTCAGAGAGAAACCCAGATGTCATAATTGAAAATAGATGCCGATAAAACAGCAGGTTAAGGCTAGTTTTAAGCTGACCACACAATGGCTACTATCTCATGAGCGATAGTTGTTTAAGCTATCGTTCTGTCGCTTAAGCTATCGTTCCGTCGCTTAAGCTATCTTTTTGTCCCTTAAGATATCATTCTGTCGCTATAGCACTGGAAATTCGAAAGTAATTTTGAAAACTCGTTGAATTTTCTAGTAACTCTTCATATAATAACATAAAGTGGTTTCTCAAATATCGTTGACTATTAATTGAGCGCACTCATCAACGGCGTTGTCGTCTTCATACCTTTGCCCTTAGAGTAATTTTTCCAAAAACTGCTAATTTATTTAATTTCTACACTACACAAATTGAGTAAGCACTTCTTTTATCAACGTCTGCTTCTCTACAACACTGATTTCTTCCGATAAGTGGAGCAATTTTCCCCAAAACTGCTAGTTTATTTAATTTCTACCCGACACAAATTGTGTACTTCTTTTATCAACTTCTGTTTCTCTACAACACTGATTTCTTCCGACAAATTTGTTTATGAAGCGACACGATCGATTGCACACGCGTAAGCTACTATGTAGAAGCCGGGCCGTTGTTGAGATGTGACCATTAGTTGCATTTACCACTAATTACGAGTAATCGCTTAAATTATCTGGTGCTCAAGCGATAGTAGCCAAAGTGCGGTCAGCTTTGCTATAAACTAGCTGTCCATCCCGGTAATGGCTGGGTAAAAACGATAATTGATTAACGTTTTCCTTAACCGGATATCTATTCTGTGCTTCAATCGAGTACATAATAACAGTTCGGCTTAATATTGTAACATAAAAACGGTTGTCACAAATAATCTATAATTATTAATCTGGTACAGATTTTTACATTATTCGTATATGTCTTCATATGTAGACAATGTAAAAATCTGTACGAGATTAGTAATTATACCACCAATTACGAGTAATCATCTAAACTATCTGGTGCTCAAGCGATAGTAGCCAAAGTGCGGTCAGCTTTGCTAAAAACTAGCTATCCATCCCGGCTATGGCTGGGTAAAAACGATAATTGGTTAACGGTTTTCTTAACCGGATATCTATTCTGTGCTTAA
This sequence comes from Druceiella hillmani, assembly GCA_039881145.1. Taxonomy (NCBI): domain Eukaryota; kingdom Metazoa; phylum Arthropoda; class Insecta; order Lepidoptera; family Hepialidae; genus Druceiella; species Druceiella hillmani. Next base: position 12,255,732 of record JAYKKI010000047.1, on the reverse strand, counting down.
ATCGAGTACATAATAACAGTTTGGGTTAATATTGTAACATAAAAACGGTTGTCACAAATAATCTATAATTATTAATCTTGTATACATTTTTATATTATCTACCTATGTCTTCATACATTTTTAACGTAGTTCTTATGATTTGTATTTATGTTGTAATACAAAACGTTAACATATTTTAACTCCCTTCGTAATAACTCTTTACCAACGCGTTCTAATGAGTATTATACATATATCCCCTAAGTACTTAGTTTTTATAATGTTATAATTTAGGTCGTCTATTTCAAAGCTTATATATAGACTACTTCCCATACCTTATCGGATGAAACTTGATGGTTTATTCAAATTTTAATATTCGGCTTGGCCCTTTTTTGTTATGACGCATATCGCAGTTGTTAAGTTGGATCCTAAGCTTTCGAACAGTGAACATTTTGTCAAAAACTGTATCGTAATTTTTGTGCGATACCCGTGACAAAAATTAAACAAAATACATTTTGTATAGTTAGTCAGTTTGTCAGCTTCAATCAATTGTGTCTAGATTTATTTTGTCATTAATTTATTAGACATTTTTGACAAGTTTAAAAGGGTGAGCCCAATTTCAATTATTTCAATGGTTTGGTTTTAATCTGGTTTTTTATAAACTTTGATGAATAAACGATCTAATAAAGCTCTCACTGAATAACAAATCAATTAGATTATCAGTTCTCTGAGTTATTTTATGTAAACTCAGAATTATGTTTCTAAGTTTATATAAAACAGACGGGAATAGAGTCTTTGGCAATATTTTATTTAGTAATGATCCTAAAACCAAAATTATCCAGATAAACAGCACAAAAAATTTAGCAAATATCTCAAATTCTATTAATATATTCATGATGGAAATTTACCGTAGTTATGGGCATTTAGTATTATGGAGGCACAGGTTTAACAATTCTGGGAATTTGAGTTATAATTTATTTTATTATACTACGACTCGTCGTGGGCCTGAAGCTAATTCCCGTTGTAAATAAAAACGAGCTTTTTTGGATATTTAGACTGTTACATTTGAATATTTTCATTAGTGATTTAAACTCTTCTCCATCGTTTGATAGTGATTTAAACTCTTCTCCGTCTCCTTTTGTTGACATAGCGTAATAATACATACATACTTTACTTTATTTAAATTGAACCCTAAGGTAGTAAACAGTAGAAACCCGTCAAATTGCAAGACGTTGAAACAAACAAGTTGATATCTCCAAATAATCGATTCCGAACACTTCAAGGATAACTACGACGTGGAGACATACCTCAATACTATTTTATAATATTTTAATAGTTTTATAGTAAATTAATAAGAGTGTAAATATAAAAACATTACCCAACACATCGAGCGAAGCCCATTTATGCGCTGATGTCGCTTTCCGTGCAGGAGCTGAGATGATTCCACGAACATAGTTTTTTTACTTACATTATGCAAGGAATCTATACATTAATACGTGAAGAGAAAGCTTTGTACTTTTTTTTAAGCATATTGCGAGCACGGAGGAGTATAAGATTTGGCATAGTTAAAGTTTATATGGAGAAGGAGTGCAGAAGGCTAAAATTTATATATGATATCTACCACTGAGTGACTTAATAAATATAATGAAAATAATAAGATGTCTTAATAAATATAAATATAATAAAGGGAATATTTAATACTGTAATATATAATATTGTTTACAGTGGATAAACGTGCGCTAAACTCAAACGAATACCGACAAAAACAGGTTGTATTTTGTCGGTGTTTGCAGTAATTTTATATTAATAGGCGTATTATTAACTCTCGGCAGTAGTCATTCAAACACACGATAATTGCATTGACTTTAATATTACTATCTCTTTTATGTAGGCTCTTTCTTTGATATCCGGTTTCTTTACTATCCGCGTGGGAGCATCATTTTTAGAGCAACGTGTGGATCGTGCATTTTTTGTTTTCTAAAGTATTGAACTGATATTTTTCGACATTTGATTTGGATTCGGATGCCGAAACATTTAAGATATTGTTTTTTTAATCTTCTGAACGAAGAATGAATACTTCAACCGTGTCGCGGTATTCCTTTTCGTATATAAAAGAAATAGAAAACAATTCCACGAGATTTAAGATTTAACTTCGTCTGCACGTTTGAAACGTATTATGTTTTGATTCCATTAGAGATTTATGATCTAATATTTTATAATTTTGGTTTAATTTTGATAATACTTTTAATAACTGTTACACTATATTAAGGACAATTTATTTTATTAAATAGTATTAAGGACAATTTATTGTAGCTTTTGAGCTATTATACCGTGTATATTTACGCGTAAAATTTCTACGTCTAGAAAAAAGGTTACGTTCTAAGGGTTAAAGAGGTCGCGAGGGTCGTCAGCTATCCTTTATGACGTGGTAGGACCCGATGCTAGCCCAGATAAGGAGACGGGTAGGCTAGCAAACACGTGTCGGCCATTAGTGTGCATAATGTAGGATGCTAGCGCCCCAGGCGCCGCCTGGATCGGGCGCCGCCTCTGTTTTGGATACTAGCGTGCTTAGGGTAATATTAGGCTTTTAACTATGTATTATGTAGTGCGGCTTTAAGTACTCCGAATAAAAGGGTTGCGGTGAGGAACTGCCCGTAAAGAATTAATTCCGCATGACGCGATTTCACTACTCGATAGCGGAACCTATACTTTTAATGTGATGGAGATGTGAAGAAAGATATGCGCATGGAATCTCTCGTAACTTTTTTCAGTTTATTATATATTTGTGGCTTTTATGTTGTATGTAAGATTGAAAGCGGTTATTTGTATGAAGTCTCGTTAGATAAGTCAGGACAGTAATTGTCTATCTACAATGTTTCAAATCTTATATGTCTAAATTAATGTAAAGAAACAAAAAAACATATTTCGTTTTCTGGTTCCTTGTTTCGCTTTTTATTTATTCATTTATTTACGTACTTTAATCTATACAATTGGTACATATGGCGAACTTATTGCTATGACAGGCGATCTCTTACAGTCAACCAGAACATCAGTCAAGCCCTGCTAAATGAGCGGCCAGGAATTGAATCTGGATCCCCGCAGTGTTCTGCACCATTAAAGACCGTATGCCTTGTGATGAACCCCACCCAACACGACGACGACTTTTGAGTTTTTTGAGTTCCTTATTCAATTAGCTTCAGTTATACACTGTTGGTAGTTTTAATGAATGTCTAGAATTCTGACTATACATTTGTATCTTGGTTTATCGACTGTCAAGATTCGTAACTATATGTCTATATGTAGTTTTAATGTATATCGAGAATGTGACCATACATCTGTGTGTAGTTTCAATGAATGTCAAGAATTGTAACTATTTATGAGTATGTAGTTTTAATGAATGTCAAGAATCGTAACTATATGTCTGTATGTAGTTTTAATGAATCTTTAGAATCCTGATTATACATCTGTATGTTGATTTAACCATTTTCAAGAATTGTAACTATACGTCTATATGTAGTTTTAATGTATATCGAGAATGTGACCATACATCTGTGTGTAGTTTTAATGAATGTCAAGAATTATGACTATACATCTGTATGTAGTTTTAATGAACCACAATTACGAAACTACGGTAGGATATGTGAATTTTGGTATAGTGTTAATACATTCTACATAACGAAATAACATCACAATTGTTGTCCCCGTGCAATAGTAACAAAGTCAGATTATATCTCCACGTACTTTTAAAAATGTTTAACGTCTATTTAATGTTCCTTACAATAACAGACAAGATAAAACCCGCGTGTTTTTATATGGGCTCCATGATTTTGAAACGCAGTTGGAAAATCTACCTGACAGACTGTGCTTTTGCTAACCTCCAACTTATGGACCGTTTTTCCTTTTCGCTAAATCTTCCCATTTCGTGTTTTGTCCATTCGAAAAGCATTGAACAGAATTAGCGTAATTCTCGTCTTTACTTGAGCTTTCCGCATTTTCCACGTACGACGAGCGGTGGCCGGGGGGAAAGTTGCAATGCCATTTTCAGCTTCATTGAGTTGAGAATTTCGCGAGGCGCATTGAATTTCCGTCGCCGGGAAATAGCCTACTGCTCTCAACCCTACACGTTTCTCATTAAATATTGTTTCGCTGCCAGTTCGCTACGCCTGCTTTTAATAAAGCATTAGGCAAGGGGGGCGGTAAAAATGTTACGCTTATAATAATATATGCACATTCGTAATGTATGCAGTAAGCCACATAAAATGTTTACCCGTCGTATTGTGTATACACACACTATAGGCCAATGGATTTATTACGGCAGACATATAAGCGGGCTATGCGAAGTCTGCGTGTTGCCAGGTAGAGCTTTGAAAACTGTTCATTTTATATTTTATCTAAATATATTAGGGAAAAATAGGATAAGTACTGTTATAAGAAAAAAAAATGGTTGAATATTCTTTCAATGCCAAGTCAATGTAATTTATAATATAGGTACGTAATGACGAAATAATATTCCAGATGCTTATATCAAAGAAATTACTATTGGTACTAACATATATACACATATGTATACTTTAAAGTTATTTTTACATTATTTGAGTCACGAACTCTGTTATTTTCACTTCATTATGTTTTTTTAATCATATTGTAATCTGCTAAAAGAAACAAAAACATTTTTTTAAAACAAATTGCGAAGAAAAATCTTTCTTTTCAACGTTTCTGTTTTTTTTTTAAATTGTGTTTTCATTTTGTTGAAGTACCCTAGTATTCTATACACAGGAAAGTGCGAAATGGAAACTTGGGTTAATACATAGTTTAAAAGGCTAAGCCCCAAACAGACATTTATTTAGTACTGTAATTGTACATTTCGACAACGGATGTCCCGTGTTGAGAATAACAAAGGAAAAGTACGTAATAATGAAGCATATGGAATACAATAGAAATAAATATCTGACGCCATAACAAATGTAAGATGGGAATAACTGAGGACTAAGAAATATAATACTATAAGTAGTTATGGAAAAGGGTTAATGTAAGATGGGAATAACTGAGGACTAAGAAATATAATACTATAAGTAGTTATGGAAAAGGGTTAATGTAAGATGGGAATAACTGAGGAATAAGAAAATACCTATAAGTAATTATGGAAAAGGGTTAGCAAACGATAGCAATCATGCTGCACAATGAATGATTTTAACGTAGTTTTATCTTTAAAACTATTCTGGAGATCCGCCCTGGTTTCACCCGGGTATATTTTATGGTAGACAAATATTGTGTCTAAAATAATTCTTTAAATACTTCGTTAAGTGTTTTTCCCCCCGGTGTGTGATTTTTTCTTTCATGAATGTAGTCCTTGCTTTATTTTAATAAACAAAAATATAATAATGTATCGAAAGACGATGTCCTTGTGCCTCCTTTATCAGCGTTCATCAACTCCATGCACGATTACATTGCATCACACCTTATTCAAATGTGCGTTTTTCATTTACTTTCCAAAATTTTTCATTTTTTTACACTATTAGTTCAAATTATAAAGTGTTAAGAGTCAATTTTATCAATCACAAAATCTTTAAAATATCTATGATACTTATTTCACCGAGGATTAATGAATAGACTTAAATATGAACATTCGACCATAGACTTAAATATAAACATTCGACCGTCTTTCCTTTAGACCTTTTTAAAACTTACATTTCCTTAATAAATGTTCTAGTGTAGGTATCTGAAATAGATTTCCCAGCATTCGTAACGGAAGCGCCCAGGCCAGAGACTTTTTCTCCAACTGTGTTGAATCTATTAACTGTATCTCACAAATTATACAACATATGTACATATTATATACGCTGAGATTATGTAGAAATGATAAGTTATTATTCTGCGAAAGATTTATGTCAATTGATTTAGTTGTTTTTGAATGAATCTCTAAAAAAACGAAGAGACAAAACTTTCTTCTCTATTATATTAGTAAGTTTGTTTACTAATGCGACTTAAAATTAAAACTACAAAATTAGAGAGAAATAGTATGAAATACGAATAAAGTGGTAATTTTATTCTTAGTATTTTAGAGACGTCTCTACAAGATGCTACGCACGATTACTTCGCAACGGTTTATTATTTATGACTATGCTTTCAACGAGTCTCCGAATATATAAAAATTATTTTCTCAAAATAGACTACTACCGTTCTGTCTATCTACCTCGACGAAAAGTTTCATTGTGCCCAATTTTGGCGTATTCATTGAAGCGATCTTACAATGTCTCGCGTTTTACTAGCCCGGTTTTGCATATATTTTTTTCGTCAGGTACTTATGGTTAATTTAGTTAAAGTATTTGAAGAAACGGAATTTCAGCAAAATCATCTATCAGTACGGAATCATTCATTACTATAAAATCATGTAAACACATATATTAGTAAGTGATGTGCAATAATTAACTTAAATATTTATTATAACACGACTTAACTTTGTTTCCTTCGCCACCAATTGAAAATTTAGAATATATTTTCAATTATTCTATGTAGAATAGTTAACGTGATGAACCATCCTGCTAATTTTCAAAATTGTCTTATTTATATATTATTAAATCATTAATATATTTTTTGACAAGCCAGTAATTCTTAAAACATTAATGTGAGCTAGGCGCTATGAATGTTATTGGTTTCAATTTCATGACGTATATATAATTATTAAATAATATTTTTCATTAAGAAGTGAGTTGTTGTCACGGAATTTGTTGGCAAATACAGACTTCAAATGCAACGATATTTCGCCTGTTTGGCATTTCAAAAATGTTCAATGGGATTGTGGTCAATATACATTATAATGATAAATTAATTAAAAAATACTTTTAGTAATTTCTGAGAATAGTTTATGCATCTTTGTAATATTTAAATTCATTTAAAGGGGCAATTTTTTAAAATCGATAATTTTAAAACGAGCGTCTGCTGTAGATATAACCAAATGTGATATAACCAAATTTGTTTAAATTTTAAGAAGATATAATCTTCGAAATATTTAAAATTCTTTCACGTAATATTTTGGATGTAAGTATGTTTAACGAATCCCGTAATTGCTGTCCGCACTGTAAGTTTTGTAATGATTTACTTTATTTTTCCATTTGTTTTAAATGATGAATTGTATTGTTGAAATGTCTTACCTGGTTCCTTAAAGTTTTACGAATGTTTTTCCACTAATATTTTTAAGTATCCATGAATATTATTGTTGTATTGGTATTTTTCCTGGTTTTCCTCGAATAGATTTCGTCAACAAAACGTAAAGAAGTATACATCTACCTGTAAGGCGAGCGAATATCTCATTAGACTCGAAGAGCTTTCGTATGTACGCTCGGGGTGCCGTGGGCGCATATCCATCAATTCATTACCGTTCGAGATGATGCGTCCGCCACATTTATCGATTACTCAACGGTTGTGGGTGCTCCGTGCGCCTGGCTAGCGTGAAATAAGTTTATACGACTGCTCAAGGCAGAGATGGCGGTTCTAATAGTATTGATGGATTATTTGAGCGGTTTACATTATTGATGTTGTTTCAAATAGTACATTCATAGTGATTGAGACATGCGACATTATAAAGTAAGAAAGCTAGGGATGTATTTTGGAAATATGATGCGCGGTTGGCATATTGAAGAGATCCAAATGACAAATAAAATTACAAAAGCGCTGCTACGAAACCAAGATACCTAATTACTATGAAAATCCTAATTACTATGAAAATATGAAAGACCTAATTACTATGAAAATATTTCCTTATATTAGATGCAGCACACTTGGAAAGGTAACCTCTCCCACCGATCAGACTGCCGTTTCGATTATCAGAGAATTGATTGCGAGGGGATATGCTTACCGCTAACCTTGATAAAATGACATTTCAAAAAACGTTACCAGCTCTGAGACTTCTACTACTGCGTGTAAAAACAGAGAATAGTTATGAAGTATTCATATCAATTAACAGAGCGAACAATAGAATTTTTCGCTCGCTTTTCCGTATCTCGTTTAATATAATTAGTTGATAAGTCATAGTTAGATTACGGAGATCACTTAATCAAGTTTTTCAATTCTGCCCGCTCTTTGCGTGGGAAAATATGCTATATTATATATTCCTAAATTTAATGTATCAGTTACTGGCTGAAAAATGAAAGGACGTTAGTATACCTTGATAAAAAGTCAATTAAGTTTTATTTTGTAATATATCATTTAAAAATAAATACGAAGTTATAATTCTTATAAAGTCATGCTAATAATAAAAATAATGTGACAGCCCCACGGGACGGCTACAAGGAAACCGTTGTAACCTGAGTAGTGCGTGAATTCACTTTCATTACCGATAACCTTTATTACAAAGAGCACATCTTAAGTGGCTGTTTTAAAAACAGGACTGGAGGTTCTCCCATTTCGTAACCACTTGTAGGAATATTTCGATTTTTTGTGTAAACTTTTTTATTCTTGTTATTATGGCAAAGTTGATTAAATTCTTATTAATTGATGTCACGATCGCGGTAATATGATCTTGGTTGTATTTTGTTTACCTTCGCATTTATTGTATATGTTTTGATTATTCTTTTATTAATGAATTAAAAACTATAAAAAATCGATTTAAAAAAAATTGTCAAGGTTGTGTGATTTTTTTAGTATTTCAATATAGAACTGAAATTTTTCAATCCGTGTTCCCGGAATAATAAAAATACTATATTTTTGTGTTTAGTTGTTTCCCTTCAGTAACTCGCAGTACTACAATGTATTATTCTTCATCTATTTATATTTGGGCAACGCGAATGATGATACGGCTGGTCTCGTAATAAATGAACCAAATGTAAGTTATTGAAATTGTTTTTCTTATTATTTTCTCTAAATAATCTTCTGAGCAGAAGTTCTCGTTCAATAATGAAACTTCTAATAATATGATTCGGGAAATTTGTATGTCGGCTGTTACAATATTCATTCCATCCACATCGGAAATGAGGCAACAGTTTTCTGTAAATTTGAGACAAATTCATAGACGTTTATCTAGCAGCTAATTTATTGTGTGATTACTAAAAGACACAAATTGAGTAGTAGTGCAAGTGAATAGAAATAAAATTCTTCTGAAGGGCCAAATTTGTTTATAGTAATGCTCTTCCTTTACAAAATTAATGTCTAATTCATTGACGTTATTATTAAAAACGAAATTTTTTCAGAACGTCGCATATTTATAGACTGTTACTTTACAGATTTATTCAATGACTTTTTCTAATAAACTAGTAATAAAAGGTCAACTTAAAAGTATTGATACTTTGAAGTAAAAGGGTGTGTTGTGCAAAATATTCCGCAGTGTGTGTCTGTCTATACGAGCAAATCTCAGAAACGAATGAAGGGATTTTACTCCAGTTAACTAATCGATAGAGTGATTCACGAGGAAGGTTTAGATATATAATTTACGGAGGTTTTATATAAATAGCCGATCTTTGTCGATTTGGCTTAAGAAAGTTGCAAAAAAGTCAGTCGTTTTTTTGGTATGCGTCGGGCAAACCGTTAGAGGTACATGAATTTATGGCAACATTATTTGTCCCGAAACTCACTATTCTACTTTCAGTGCATTTTTGAGCAAGTTTCATATTTGATGGTTCTTTATCCACTTAAATATTTGTGTCATCTTTCGTATCTAAAGAAGATAAATATTATTCTTTATAACGATATATTAGATTGATAACTAAAAAGTTACTAAAGTGATGTTGATTACGCGCAGAAGAAATATTCATTACTATATAGTTTAGAACAAAGTACCCCGTTGTATCTGTTCGCCTGTCTGTGCGGGCTAATCTCAATAACTGCTGAAAGGGTTTTGCTCCAGTTTTCATTATTAGATAAATTTATTCCCCATGAAGGTTTAGGTGTATAAATAATGATTTTTTTGGGTAAATTACCCCGGCCATGAAGAAGTATACGCAAAAAAATCACCCGCTTGGTAGGTATCTTGGCGTGCGCTACGTAAACTGTTTGAGATAGAGGTTTGTGGGGTGTCGTTGTTATGAAAACGATTTATGGCAACATTACCCGCCTCAAATGTTCTTTAGAAAAATTGGCGACGGTATACGTCCATCTATTAAAGTTTTATTTATTCCATATCTACCAATATTAACCCACACTATCGAAAAACAAGTCGTGACAAAATATTTCAACTAAACAAAGTCGTTTTAGGTAGCAAAAATGAAATCTTTTTCAAATTCTTCATTTCATGCATTCGATTGAGATGAAAATTTTTCATTTGGATGAATAGTTTAGATTATACAAGAGTATTTTCCGGTAACCGTAACAAACTCGCATTGCTGTCTTGTGTTCTTAAGGACGATTTGCCCCGGCGCGGCGCATCGACGCGTGACGGTCGGTCGCACTTGCGGCGGTAGTGTCGTCCGCTGTACTGGACGAATGCTTGAATGAAACAGCGGTAAATTTTTGTTGAATTAAGTACATAGTTTTCAGCGTGACTGTCAGCTCTGGTTCAGCTAGGAGAGAGATACATACGTGGGTGTATTAAAATATTTTAATCGCTGTGTATATCTAAAAATATACCCGTGGAAGCCGGGCTAGGTCGCTACTTATAAATATTCATTGTCTCTATATCGGGAGTTAATATGCTTGTAGTACAAAACAAATTGTTATTTGTCACTCTTCTGCCGTTTTGTACGTTTTATTGTTTTATTAGCATAATAATTACACTTTGTGTTCATGTTGAATATCTGCATTTTGTCATTCCTTTTGGTAAACGGTCCAAACAGAATCCTGTTGCTACGGTGACACTGTCTTTGTGTCAGAGGCTTTTAATTTTTAAAATAAATGTGATGGAGACTTGAAATTTATATATGTTGTATAGTATATTGGCCTGCAATCAAGAGTTGTATTCAAAATTAAAATTTATTAAACAAGTATTGTAAATAGTTAGAATATGTTTTCAATAAAAATTGTTTACCTCTTATATTTTAAAGTATATCATTTTATTCAAACTACCACACAATCTCATATCAACTCCCTGAGCGAAGCCGGGTACCCCAGCTAGTATTTACATATCGACCACTTTTTAAGTTACTCTCGTTTGAAAGTATGCACATACAGTTAATGCTTTCTGGACATTACTAACCCCTTATTATGGACGGGTCTCTACGATTAAAACTCTTGATTAAGTAAAGTAATTTCTACCCTTATATTAGAGTTGTCCCGACCTCCCTGAAAGTAGGACTGCACAATAATGAGGGGCCTTTCTAAAAAGCTAACCCTTCTATTGCGGAAGTTCGCTGAAGTATTTCATACAATGTAGGTCGTTCGGAAGACCGAGTTTGTTCGTGGATATATTACGTAAGTTAAGTTCCGTTCCGATACCATGTGGGAAATCAGTTAGAGTTGCTTTGTATATAAAAGGGAAGCTATGCTGATACGATGAAAACGTTGTAATGTGAGCATTTGTGATTGTTTACTTTTTGGTTAATGCTCAATATTGTAAAATTGTTATTTGTCGATATTTTAGCTTAATCACTTTCGCCACTTATTTAGAGGTGGATATTCCGAAGTAAGGAAAACGGAATTAATCGGTGCTTGAGATTTCCTATCTTTTTCTCACTCACTGGTGTATTTACTTAACCTGTTTATCTAAACATCTAATAAAACAGTGACCAGATTGTATACATCATCATGATTGATGCATACATCATCCAAACACAACTGAAAAGGTTACCTTATAGGTTTAGTCAAATTCTACAATAGAAATTATCAGTGTGTTACTGAATTCTATTAATACTAAATTCACAGCGACATCCATTTTTTTTATAATCCACCACGTGTAATTTTATAATTCTCCTATAGATGTGGTATTTATTGTATTTGTAATAAGTGTTTTAATTTCATAAAGCATATTTGTTTATGTATAATAAAGTATCAACATTACCTATCAGATCTAGAATATTAGGTAGGATAGTGTGGTCAGTAATTTCATGGATCAATAGAGGGAAACGCCGCCGATTGTTGGCATATTTAAGGAGTTTTATTTTCATTAAACCTTGTCCGTACGTTCAATTTTTTACGAGCATGTGATGACATAGATGACACAATCGGACAAGACGGTATTGCACCGTGTCCGCGTAGCACGTAATTTGTGCATCCGTTACAATTTTAGTTGCAATAATTTAAACAATTTTTTTGATTTAGAGCGTAATGCAAACGGACGGAAGTCTGTGTTCGACGCAATGTAAATCTGCTTAGATATTCATACACTTTTTGACGTGAATACGTCTTTAAATTTGCTATCATATGGGGGCAATCCAAAAAACCTAATGATAACAAAATCGGGGGATACAGTTTGGCGTTGCAGTTTCGAATCTATCCTCCACATCAAATTATACCACTGGATAGCTAAAGGATCAAAGAATTCATTACGATAAGCGAGAACTGTGACGCATCGCGCGCGGCGGAGGGGGAAGCGCCGCCATTTTGAGGTTATTTTGCTGCGTATCGAGATTTGCAATTAGTATAATTTTTGATTCGGAAAAGCTACGATGTTCGTTTAAGTTTTAATCGTCAGCTGTCGTCAAAATTTATCGGTTGTATATAAAACGTTAGTTTAAAGTAGTGACAGTGAATATAATAAGGTGTTAGAATAAAAAAATATTATCAAAAATATATAATGTTGGCCTATACGCGTCGAAAAGCCAAAACCAAATACAGAGATCGTACCGCATATGGCTGGAAAGGGCTTTTCAAGAACAATCGAATGGTAATAATAAAACATCATATGACCGAGTCAAGCAGTGCCGGGAACGTAAAAGACCGAATGCGGCCGAGCGGAACAACGACGGTGCCAATACATCTGCAGCTGGGGCGGTTGAAATTATGCAAGTGGATGATGAAATCGCTTCTACATCGACAACGGACTGTATAGGCATAGATTGTGTTCGATCGTCGATTATGAAGACACATTGGGCCGCAGCTAGTGCACGTTTCAATATAACCCGTTATATAGACATATTCACGTACAACACACGGCCGTGTCCATGACACACACACACCCCATTTTTTATACGGGTGTCAGATTTCAATGTTTGAAAAATTGTAAAAAAAACACTACACCTCTAATACAAAGTAGGTTTATTTTAACTTTATAACAACAAATGCGGATTTCATTTTTTAAAAACTACGTTTTCCAAATGGCGGCCATCGAGTCTGACACACTCTTCGAGTCTAGCACGCATGTTTTCAAAAATGCGTTTGCAGAGCGACTGGGGTATCCTACTGACTTCGGTTCGAATATTTTCTTTAAGTTGTATCACAGTGCTCAGATTTGTTTTGTAAACAACGGATTTTAAGTATCCCCATAAGAAAAAGTTACATGGGCTTAAATCGGGTGAACTAGGTGGCCACGGTACGGTACCGTTTCGGGATATGTTTTTTTTTGGAAATAACTGCCGCACTACATTCATGGACACATTAGCAGTGTGAGCTGTGGCCCCGTCTTGCTGGGACCATGTGTTTTGGTTGAAGGATGGACTATTCTGTAGTTCTACTCTGAAAAAGTCATTTAACATCTGGGCATATCTCTCCGAATTCAGTTACAGTTTGGCCACGTTGATTTTCAAAGAAATAAGGCCCTATGATTGCAGATGCAGACATGGCACACCAGACTGTTACTTTAGGCTTATGTAAAGGCTCTTGATGCATTTGTCTTGGGTTGTGGACGTCCCAGTAACGAAAGTTCTGCTTATTCACATGTGAAAGTGAGCTTCGTCACTAAAGAATATGTTGCCCATCCGGGTAGCAGTACGAAATCTCAACAACATCACATCCGCGTAAGTTTTTCTTAATTCAAAGTCAGAATCGTGTAAATCTTGAACAATTTGAATTTTATATGGATGGAACTTGAGCTTTTTTCGCATTATTACCTGTAAAATTGATTTTGGAATTCCCAATATCGATGAACGTGTACGCAGTGATAAACGGGGATTTTCAACGACAGAAACCATAACACGCTCGACATTTTCATCCGTGGCTACCAATGGTCCTGGCCTGGGCCTATTTAATGTTGATCCTGTAGCTCTGAGCCTTGCTACCCATGACTGAATGAGGTTGATCGATGGTCCATCACATAATCGACGAATACTGTAACGATTATTAAATCGACGGCAAAAGCGCGGTGCTCTCCACGCCACTGTTCCATGGCTACTAAAAAATCCGCACCGCTTGCGCTTTTAACGACGCTCCCCGCGCCCCTCTTATGTGTTGCGTTCAGAAACTATGTTTGTTCAAACTTTGAAATCTGTCACTGGACACCCTGTATTATTCAATATATTTGGCATTAATTTTGTAGACATTCATTATGATTTAATTTTTCACAACTAAATGAAACTACGTGTTGTTGTATTATTTCTACTTTACTTAAATTCGCTAGCACGACCTAGGTTTCGTTGTATTACAACATTTATAGTATTTTTCAATTCTTTTTATCTTTTTTTTTCAATATTTTTAACAAATTATCCATTCCAAATTATCCAACATACCTTAAAAACAGATTTAGTTATTTGCCTGTTCATGGTCTGAAAACCAGGTTAGTTTTCTTTTCCAAAACACGGCCACTTTTCATGAAAAGTTCTTCGCTGTCCAAGATCTAAAACTTTGGAATCAACTGAATACTTATATAAGAACTTGCAGTCTATAAATATTTTCAAATGCCTTTTGAAAAAGTCCTTCCTTTCGTAAACCCTTAGTCCAACCCTTTTTCAATTACATTATGTTCTTATCTTTTTTAACAAGTTACAAGTACAAAGTTTTTTTGATATATTTAAGTTTTGTAATAGAGTAGGATTATAAATATCTTGTACAGTCTTCCATATTAATAAATCCTCGTATTTAAGCTTTGTGGGTGATTGGATGAGGTTGCTATATAGCAGTAACTCAGCCAAATGCATATATATATATATATATATATATATATATATATATATATATATATATATATATATATATATATATGTAATATTAAGTGTAATGAACATGTAATGACAACATAGCAATGACATGTATAGTAATGAACATGAATCTGGTTCATAGCAGAAAATCCTCCGAACGTCCTGAAAAGTAGAATGAAGTTCAAACAATTCAAATGGATGGCAGCCCTTGATTTGATAAGTTTGGGGACGTGGGCGTGTATTACTTTTGTTGTTTTGTTCCGAGTTTTGATCGCTATAATTGAATTGGGGAGTGCAGTGCGCTGTTTAATTTGACACGTGAAGTTGGGGCATGTGCCGCGTGCAACGTTTCGTGCGCCTTATTGAAAGTTTAACTCATGTATAATTGATTTAATGAAGGTTTCCGATTGCGCGTGCTCGCAGTCCGATGTTGATTAATGTTTTATGCCTCTCGGGAACTCGCTTTAGAGGGTTGACATTTTTGATGTAGCAAGTATGTGCGTGCCCAGGGGTAAAATTTTACTTTCTCATACGGGCTTGTTGATGTTGTTCATTTTGTTATGTATAAATATGTCTTCGCAAGTTTTAGTTTATTTTAAAAGATACAATAGTAACTTGAGAGGGAAACTACTCATCTTTCTATCATTGGAAGAAGATAACATTTTTTTAAAAAGTTGTTTTCATTTGAAAAAAAACAGTTATAAATTATCTGTTTAATAAAAAGTAGATATAAATACTATGTGGCTGGTTGATATATAAATAAATACTAATAGCATATAAATACTAAGTAATGCATTATAAATCGAGTTAAGAAACGGGCAGGGGAAGCGGGAGGTTTAGGGTAAGGGGCAGGGGAGTTGGAGGAGGCATCGGAGGGGGAGAGGGAGGGGGAGTGGGAAGGAGAGGGAGAGCGAGAGCGGGCGCTGGAGCGGGAGCGGGAGTGGGAGCGGAGCGCGAGCGACCGCGAGAGAGAGGGGGAGGAGTGGAGAGAGATACATATCTTAATTTTTTTATAAGTAAAATGTATAATGTAAGAAATTACAGGGGTAGAGGTATCCAAATCACTACTTATCTCATTTAAAGTTCAACTTATAAATAGGTATTGATTTAGATGAAAATGTATTATAATAGCATATTTGTTTCTTGTTAAATGTAATGTGTGCACAAATGTAATATTTATCAGTGGGGTAACATTGTATTTTCAGGAATTAAACACTCGTCTACAGTCAGGGAAAACCGCTTTAATGTACGCAATTCGATTAGACGGCTGGAATTAAACATTGGCGAGGAAAATTGAGAAAATTGCCGCGAGCTAGCTCCCTTCGGCCCTCCAAATAGCTTTTCATTTCGTCCTTCCTCCGATGTGATTTGATTTCCGAAAATTGCACGTGAGATGGTAGCTTTATACTTGTACGTTTAGATCGGTGCAAGTGTACCTTTATATCGGTAACTGTTATTGCGTATTCATTTAATTTGTCTTTGCCAAACGTTTTGACCTTTTAAGATTTACGTGTCATTAAAAAGGCTATTTATAAGAATCTCAAAAATATTATATAATTTTAAATAGCGTATCTCCAGAGTTATCCTGAAAAATGTGCGAAAAAATATATATTCCATCCCTCTTATTTCCGAAAATATTTAAAATAAATTTGCGAAAAGAACAGAGTTCTTACAAGTTTCTTTAAAGTTTA
The DNA here is from genome assembly GCA_039881145.1 of Druceiella hillmani. Taxonomy (NCBI): domain Eukaryota; kingdom Metazoa; phylum Arthropoda; class Insecta; order Lepidoptera; family Hepialidae; genus Druceiella; species Druceiella hillmani. The sequence continues at coordinate 12,239,132 of JAYKKI010000047.1, read as the reverse complement.
TATAGGATTGACGATTGCAAATCTCATAGTTTTTGATGAATTCCTGATATTTTTACACCCGCAAAAGATGTAATAGACAATATCCATATAGTGAAAAACGATGTTATTTAATTATTTGTAAATTGTTTAAAATTTTATAAATATCTCTATTTGTGTATGAAACCTACGTAGTGCGAGTTTTAAAGGTACTATCATTTTTCTCTATAAGGAAATTTGTATGAAAAATCTTCGGCCTCAAATGAGTATGATTTGATTATTACGATGAAAAATCTTCGGCCTCAAATGAGTATGATTTCAAGTGAATAGAAGTGAATATGATTTTGATTATTACGATTATTGATTATGATCTTGATACAACCGTCTTGAAGTTGAATTGTAATTTTATCACTTGTCGGGTTCGGGGCGATCAAAATATGTTTCCTGACATTGCCACATATTTAGAAGATCAATCATATTTTACTTTTCGATAAATCGTCATAACTTAATAACTACGTATTGAATAACAACTAAATTTTGTGTGAGTTACAATAATGTCCTTTATAATAACTTTTACCATTGGTTTCTCTTAATTCGTAAATTCTCATAATTATTTAGGCGTTCTGTTCTTTACAAAAATAACAAAAAAAAATATTAAATTCCTGGTGCTATTGTTGTTTTCTTATTATGACATGAAGTCATTTCAGTTGTACGAAATTAGTGTGCCGAAACTGCATATTTAAAACAAGCTATGTTTAATTGCAGGAAAATATCTGATTATGGAAATGATAACTTTAAAAAAATATGTTTATTTATACTTTAATTGCAATTTAATGTTATTTCTAACACATTTTCATTTTAGGTATCCTTAATTCTTTATTTTATCCACATCCACATCACTATAATGCTCATGTTGATACTACATTAGATGTGTTTTCTAAAACCAATCCCAAATTCGGTTTTGTGGCTGTCTTTTTATTATTTTTTTTTATTGCAAGTGGTATAAGGAGAAAAGAATTTGTCGTATTGTTTGGAATAATATGGGAATAGTGAGTATAAAGTACTAGAAGAGCAATGAAAATATCGAATCGTAAAAATGTCCTCCTTGGTCTGTATGTCCATGATATAATGCCTAAATCCTTGAAATGATTCGGGTGAAATTTTGTATTTCGAAGTATCTTCCATATATTTTCTTTCTATTAGTAACATTAAAATTTAGACTCATTTATATAGAAAACAAATTCGAAAACCCAATTTGAAATCAATAAACGAAAACTGGTCGCGTACACACTGCAACCCCTTCACTAACCATTTCTTCGATATTATTGTTATACTAACATGTATCTATAGGGCTTTGTAAAAACTCACGATACTCGAATAAAATTAACTATTAATTGAATATCTAATGGTTTTTGTCATAATTTGCGTCGCTGCATCTAAATAAACTGATAATTAAACAAACGTCGCTGCATCTAAATAAACTGATAATTAAACAAACGTCGCTGCATCTAAATAAACTGATAATTAAACAAACGTCGCTGCATCTAAATAAACTGATAATTAAACAAACGTCGCTGAATCTGAATAAATTTAGAATTAAACAAATTGAAAGTTGAGTATAAACTTTCAGGGCAACGCTACCCAATCTGCATCTCAACTTTTTTGTTTATATTCTTTCGTATCTAAAGTGTCCCGTTTCTTTCTCATAAATAGACTAAACGAGTTTTATCTTGCAATTTATGGACATACGCGTCTGAAGTATCGCGCTCTATAGCACTGGGTGGCGTCGCGAGCATATAGCTGTATGCCTTGTTAAATCTAAGCTCTGTTAGACTTAACTCTTTGAGACTTCAAACAAATTTAGAAATGTTTGGAATTTGATATTAAAGTTTAGAAAGTGAAGCGACGTAATTATTCCAGCTGAATATTTATTTCTTTACATTTGTCCGATGATAATTTTCGCATCTTGGTTTAATTCAATGTGAAAACACAGAATATATACGCTATAGTTTCGCAGTTTTGCGATTAATCGTTAGTGGAAACTTTAAGAGATTAGATATTTTTGGTTTTGATAATTTCTTAATAGATTGTTGTATCAAATCACATTAGGGTATTATTTTAATGTATGTATATGTGTTTTCATATATTTTATATAGTCGTTTTTTCATCAGCGTGAAACGTTATATTGAACATGTTTTTCAAAATATATCACAGCTGATAAATCAATATGTACAGAATCCAATACCCTAGAAACAGAAGGGTATCCTATACCCTTCGTGTTACCAATATTGTAAGGAAAGTTTCATTTAGACGACTAGTAATGTTAAAGAAATCGTAACTTACCATTAAGCAAAACCATCGTCGCTAGGGTTGCAGCCAGTGACGCCATCTTGAATTCGAGCCCGCTTGTTGGCGCCATCTTTAGATAAATAGTTTGATTAATTTGGGTAAATATTTTAAATGACATTAATAGTTACAATTACAAAGTGATATGCGCACGTAGATATTTTATAACACTAAATATCGAAATAGCTGCACTTGATTTTTGCTATTTCAGTATTCTATTGCTATTTTAGTATATTAGTAGTTATGAAAAATTTGTCCGAATGGCAACTGAGAAAAGTGAGTTTTAAAGGTCACAAAAATATTTTACAATGAATCAGTTGACTTTGTGGAAAATTAGACGAGTTCTAAAGAACATAAAATTTTTCAACAAAAACATTTTTCCTAAAATATGTTGGGGCGGAGAGTTAATTTCGGATAGGATGTTTCGGAAAGTTGATCAGTTTTCATTTCGTAACTACTGCTGTGTTTTATTGTACAACTAATATATGCTTTTTCTGAAATTATGATCATGCGTCGTGTTGTCTATACTATTTGAATCCGTATATTTTAGCTAAACTTTATATGAAAAAATTGAGCTTATACTTTTTCATAAATTAGATAACTAATTACATCTATGTGCATATAATAATTTTTTAATCGATTGGTTCGGTATTTTCGGAATTTATGTCGCGAGCAGACAGACAAAGATATTTTTATTAATATTTTATTTAAGAGAATGACAATTTTTGCCATGAAACTTATTCGTGTTTGGCAAGAATTTGAAAAAATACATGTCGAAATTTTAGTCTAAATAGTGTTTATTTAACATTTACGGTGTAACTGGCGACCCGCCCTGGTTTTGCACGGGTGCAATACATTATTAGAATATACTATAGGATGTCTTGATGTACAATTTTTACAGTTATATTTGCGGTTTATAGTGTCGCGCCGAAAAGCACGTTTTTGTTTTTTTTTTATTTTACTTGTTTGAGAGCTCCGATAAATGCGTGAGATCGCTGCAAATCATACAATGCCATAGGGGGGGGGGGGGACACGCGGCTTGCGAAACGTTATTTATAGGCACGCGCCCCTGCCGCCCGCCGCCCGCCGCCCGCCGCCGTCCGTGCGCATCGGCATCGTGAATACTGATTTTGCATAATATTAAGTGTGTGATATCTTCTAAAATATTACTGATAATGATAATGATTTGCTGTAAAGAGCAAATTGTATTTACATTAAATACCCAACGTAAACAAATTATTTAATTTGAAAGTATAACCCACAAAAAAATTAAGGATCAATCGCATAAAAATTGTCACTGTGGATTATCCGTAGGATATAGATATATGCCATTCCGGACTTTTTTATAGATATTTTTAAAATACACATTTCCATAGTACAACATTTTAATATATCTCGTAAAGTTTAGTCAGCGTTAGTAATGAAAGCTGCCAAAATTCTACTTTTTTACGAAACATTGCCTTTTTTAAAATTTTCTATATATATAACATGCGTGTATTATAACTATAAACCATTCGGAAGAAATTATATGAATGATAGTGAAAATTGCATCAAAATCCGTTGCGTAGTTTAAAAGATCTAAGCGTACAGAGGGACAGATAGACGCGGGAAGCAACTTTGTTTTATACTATGTAAGAATTACGTAGGGATGTGTGGGAGATACTCATGTGCAATTAAAATAACGTTAAAATAAAAAAAACGGGGTCTCTGTTATGTAATTTTAAAATTAATATTTTTCGTACGTGGCTTTTTAGAACTGACCATATTTCTATTCTTTTGTGCATTAAGAGACTATGAAACAGATATAGAATAGAATTATTAAGTAACTGAAGTTTCTGCGAATATATCCATCTTTTTGCGTTTAGACTATATCTCATTAATGGATAATATGTTATGCTCGTGTAGAGAAAATAATATTTAGTTGATACCATGAATAAAATATCCGCTCAGAACTTGTATCGAACAAACTTGTATCGAAAATATTTACGCACATGCTAAACAAAATCTTGGCTTTATTTTCATATTTTTCTGCAAAACAACAAATAGCATTGATATTTTATTATTGTCCGAAGCTGTTATTATTTCCTACTCCGTCGCCTAAATAACCAGGATCATAAGCGATAATAGCGTTTTGAGTTCAACAACCGCACAAAGTAAAAGGGTCTTTACAGTCCTTTTACTATTAATGATCATACTTTATTTTATTCTTACATCAGCGTTTCATGTTTCATCTCGAAAATTATTTCTACATAAATCGCTTAAAATTTTATATAATAGTTAGTTTGCATTAACGTTTGGTCCATTTACAAAACGACTGAATAAAGTAATAATGCTTCTGTTTTATGAATAGTTTGCACCGATCGCTAGGTATATTCGCGTGGCGATGGGAGAGGCTGGATAATTCGTCTTATTCGCGGCGTCGACAGGTGCGGCAGCGTGCATCAGTTAAAAGGCCATTCGTCACTTTAGCGTAGACTCGATGGTCACAGAGGCGTGCGCGTCTGTCGATATGGCGGAGACCGGACAAGACACGTGACCTACGGGCGTTTTGCATTAGGCAAATCATTCTGCGTAACAATTTACTAATTTTACTTTTAAAACCTATTAGCTGCCGGGTGTATCCCCAGTCACATACAATGGGTGGGACAATATTTATCTAAAGAAATTGTTATATAAAAAATAAAAAAATAGTTATTGGCGTAATTGGCTAAATTGTTATTGGCGTAAATATAACATATTGATAGTTTAAACATAATATTGGGTAAACAATTAATATTAATATAACATATTGATAGTTTAAACATAATATTGGTAAGAAAGTAAGTTTAGTATTATGTACAGTTAGTTTAAATTAGTATTCCTTTATTTCGTAGTTTGATGTACACAATTTAGTCAGATAATAATATATCACAATAGATATGCATTTTAACTTTATTACTCTTTAGCCATCTTGGAGTAGTCGATCTTCAATTTACACTTCCCGTTTTATCTAACTTATTTAACTTCCTGTTTGTTCTTATGTACACAATGTGCTTGCTCACTCACACACTAGATGTCAGCAATCCATAAATGTACTTGTACTTGACGAGATGTTGTTATTACGCTAGACTATATAAATAATAGATTATATAAATAATTAAGTATAAATGTATTACACTTAACATATACGATCATACCAGAACGAAAGTATTTGCTTTCGATGTCACAAATTACGTTGTATTTTTTTTCCCACACATTTAAAAAAAAATTTCAGGGAAATTGCTGAGTTTAGATTATAATTTACAGTTTTTTTTAAATATAGTGCTTTTAATTTTATTTTTGTAAAACAATACGGAATGTTTATTGAGAGGTTTTTGATTTTTTATCATTTAGCCAGGCGACCTCTTTGTTCAATTACCGCTTGTTTATTTAACCTCAGAGGAACCAGCAAATAACTAATGTGTAAATGTATACATTGTTTGTTTAAGACAAAACAATTTGGTGTGTGCTTATGACCATATGATGAAAACTTCTAATTTTGATATATATATATATATAATTCCATTAATGTTATAAAATGGAAATTAGTTCGGCGAATCTGGAACAATGGGATGTTATTCGTTTTAAAATACAATAACATACGCGTATAATATTAACCTTCTGTTAAATAAAATGTTAATTAAAAAGTGCGTATGGGGCGCCTAAAAAAGTAGTTCACTTGGACGATGCCGAAGGGAGCCGACTTTAACCTATTCAGTATCACCGACCCGAGCGTGACGGCTCTCTTTCGTTCTCTGCTTATAAAAAGTGCGCAGGTGTGCCTAAAGAAGTAACCACTTCAAAAACAAAAATCGTTTTTAAAAATCACGATAGAACGAAGGACTATAGAAACGTTAACTTTAAGCCATGGTATTGCTGGGAGGTGGATATACTTTGAAAAACGTTCAAGGGGTGAAAAACCATTTCAAATTTGTCAGGGTTTTAAAGTATCATGTTTATGATTTATGGTTTTTTACAGATTCCAAATTGTTTTCTCCTTTTCTGTCAAATTAGCCTTTAACTGATAGATTTCTTCGAACTTTCACTACGCATTCACATACTATGCGACTCCACAATCTAGAGCTGTGTAAATGTGACGAAAATAATGTGACTGGCTTTGCTGTCGCAAAATTTTCCCTCGACAGCGGCAATGTCGGATTTCCGCGTCGGGCGCTTTTCGTTTTGCAATTCCCGTACGTGCTTCTGAAAATTTCAACTTTCTAACCGAGTTTGCTTGTAGGAAATTATGCAGTTATGTGCATTTTGAACTGCGGGGTGCTCGCTTTGTGCAGCGCCGCTTTTCATCGATAAGTTTGTGAGTTTACTCGGGCGAGTTTATACTTTCAGCGATAACGAGCAAACTTGTATGGCCAAATTTGCTACAATTTCTGCGCTGCAGACGGTACAACGTTGAAGGTATTTCTATAAATCCACTTCTATACTAAAGAAATAAAAGATACATCATGGAGTATCTTTTTATTTGTTACGTATCATCATCATCATCATCATATATATTAATACGCTAAGGTTAAGATGTTACACTCCCTTTTTAGAAAAAACCTCACAACTAATCCACATAAATTATATATCATTTTATAGATAATTGCTTGCTCTACCGGCATCCGCAACTAAACAATTTATTATTGCTATTGTTTTTGCAAATTAATTAATTATTAAAATTATATACACAAAACAGCAATGCTGCCATCCTAACGGCTCAACGTCAATATGATTGACGGTCGGTAAAATTTTTGTTTAATTTCAAATCCACTCACGTATAAATAAAGTGGCGCTTTAGCTCAATGCTTTTGATACTTGCGCCTCTATATGTCAAGTTTAGTAAAATATTTGTTTGATCTGTCATCTGAGCTTCATAATGGAATAAATAATGCAAAGACTTCGCACGGGTCACGCTAGTTTATAATATTACTTTGAAAAAAGTCATGGCTCTTGTGCGTATGCCAAGGTTATTGCATAGTTGATATAACAAAAAAAATCCGTATATACGAGTTATTTTTATTTTCTTTTTTCGATATTTCATGATAATTTCAAGTTTGTATGAAAATTATATTTACTTTTCACGTAAAATTTTTTACGTAAAATTACAGGTTTTTATTGTTGAATACTTTAGAAAATTTGTTAATTTTTTGTGTTGTAAATAATATAAAATACAATTTATGAAAATTCATCAAAAGGGAATTATCACAATATTTTGTTAAAAATAGCAATGGCTAGTGTAATTATTATTGTAAAAGGACATCACAAACACGATATTTTACAGGGAATATTACAATTTTATTTTCATGTTTATTCGACAGGCCTTATATGTAACTTAGTTATCGTTAGTTACAGAAATGACAAATTTTTTAATGGTTGAAGAGAAAATGTTACTTATTGCAGAATTATATTTAACTTAGTCATTGTTAGATATAGAAAGGAAAAATTGTTATTTATTGCGGTTATTAAACCGGCGTTTCATAACCGCAATAAGTAACAGTTAGCGGCGTTTAAATTTTCCTAAACCACCAACTCTAGTGACGTCATCCGTTCTACTATATTTACCATAATAACATCTATTATGTCAATGTTTTAAATATTTTTAAAAACAAATGTAATTTTTTCACACTTTCAACTTTAACATATAATATATAAAAAACGAAGCGTATAGATTTTTGTTCTCTGACTGTGTGCGAATACACGTCACCGAGATGTCCGGATCGAGTGTTTTTAACTGATAATACAAAATTAAGCAGGAAGTGGTTAAAAGCCGCGATGAGGTTCTTCATTATTTCCTGAAAACAATAATATAATGTTGCGAAAATCGCTTTGTGCTTAAAAAGGAGATCCATTTAGCATAATATATAACTATGATTTTGTAATAAAAATCATCCATTTTGCATAATATATAACTATGATTTTGTAATAAAAGTCATCCTTATTTAATGAAAACTTTACTATTGTGCTTTTTGTATACTTTTCTACTTTATTAATAAGACAATATTAATCTATAGGCCAATAAGACAATATAATTTATATTCCCCATGGTAATATCGGTAGAAAGAATATCGTTGCTCCGTTTTAAATATTCATTATTTGGCCGCCTGCTTGTATTTCTTATTTTTTTTATAATAACGAATAAAATTAAAATAATCAGTAAAGTACGAATCGGGTTCGTCGAATAAAGTGTAATCTTACATGTAAAAATTTAAAGATTTAGAGTGCAATGCAATATATTATAATTTGGCATTTTTTTTTGAGAAAAAGCCTAAGAAGTTTGGTTTTACCTCTTTTGGTTTTTTCTTTTTAATTTTTCTTTCTATTGGATCGTATTTGATATGGTCTTCTTTAAGCGTCATAAATTACTATCAATTATTACATATTTTTTATCTTTTATAATTGGGATGAATTAACTGACCAATATTAAACCAACAGGAAGGTTAATTTTTTAATTAAAATACTAATAAAATTCGAATTAAATTATCGTTCAGAAACGACTCTTCTGTAAGCTGAGTATAAGTAATCACTATAATATCTAACGGGATATGTTGGAACGTAGTCTATGAATTTTAATGTTTTTAAAGACAGACGAACACAGATTCAAAAAGGCGAGCAATGCGAATAGGGTTTTAAACTTTTGGGTACGGAAACCTTAAAAGGGACTTTTCATTTCCAGTTTTTGTGACAAATGTGCATTCAAAATCGAAAAAGAAAATAAAACGACTAAATAGAATGGTAAATTTTGACGAACAGACGTTATGTTTGCACGAGACAGAAGTATTTCCTTCGTATTGATTTCTATCTATATCCAGGTTCAAACTTTCGTTTTTTATCGATCTCCACGTCTACTTGTATGAAAGCTACTTTGTAGCCGCTAAGTGACGCGTCGTTTCGCTGTCTATTGTGCAGCAGGATAACTTGTTGCAAGTCCATTAACTGGCGGCCGTGTAATGCCCAATTGCGCTCAATATCCGGTGTGAGATTGCAAGTTATTGTTTGGTTCTATATTGAAACGAATGTATGCCAGTAATGTTGAAGGCAATGCTGACTCACTGAATTTGGAAGGGTGCTTCGTAAGATAGTTATATGGCCTTTTTATATACAACCGCTGCCAATATCATAAATAAGAAAATGGTTCTTTTTGTCAGTTTGTTTGTTGACAAATATCTCAATAACTAATTTGATAAATATATTGGCTACTTTTTACTCTAGAAATAATATACTTTCTGTAGGAAGAAACTTTTACTCAAAGATGAACACTTAAAAATCAGCAGTTGGCGCGACATGTATATTAAGTATATTTCTCACGTGGTATAAAGCCTGCATGTTTTTTTCTAAACACACACCATTATTTATAGAAGTGTTGTGTTATTTATTTATAGAAGTGTAGTGAACATTTATCTCTATCCAAGATTCCGTCTTAATCGAAGATTCTCTGGGAAAAAACCGTGTATAAACAATAGTATTATAATAATCGACATGTTCATGACAATGTTTTCTGGTTACTAAAAGCTGAACATGGGGATGTTCTGAAAGAATGCTTGTCAGATTCGTGGATAGTAAAATTACTTCTGGAAAACTAAGAAATAAACTGTGCCAGAATTAAACTGTGTTTGACAGTGAATGACTAATTTCACCTGTACCTAACTAAGCCTGCTTCCCATAGTCATTTGAATAATTTTCCCAGATCAAGTCTTTCATTTATTAATTAATAATTTGATGAAAGACTGCGTACTGTAGGCTTTAATATTATGCAATGGTATATGTGCAATCTTAATGTCTTTGTTTTTGTTACGCATTCTTTTTGTCCATAGGCGAATTTGCTCATACATCAACAACTGTTACTTTGCACTTTGCGTACGTTGATGAATATTAGTAGTACTGATCCGAATTTTCTTGTCATCTATTTACTGGCAAAATATCATCATTTCTGTATTTAAATGAAATGAAAGTATATTTATAGGAATCTAAAAATAACTAAAATGATTAGATAGAATGTCGAACTCCATGATGTTAAATGATGTAGACCCACGATAATGATAAGTTAGCACCTTTGGCTGTCGCGACCTTAGAACCAATTATTACTGACTTTGTTGCTTGGACGGTGTACAAGCGTGATGTACCGTTTAGTGCTGCGTTCATTCTCTATTAATTGATTATCACCTTCAGATTCTGGAATAGTATAATAGTTCCAAAACGATGACGTGTATAATTTCTCAATGTAGTGTCAATTGGGCGCTGAATTTTCTTTGCAAATACTGCCGATCCATTTGTCCATATGAACCTGCTCGTAGCATTTTACTGTATGAATTTCATCTGGAAGCAAGTCACGCTTGTACAGAACGTATTTTAAAAAATAGAATTTAGAATTGTTTCCAAAACTTCTACAGTTTATTTTATGATATTTTTAATTTTACTATATATTTCATTAGACTTAACTTCATCTACCTGTTTCGAAAATGAGCAGAATTATATATTTGTTTGAAAATCACAATGACTTCTTTGAAACAGTACTCTCTTAATACCGCCTCAATTTTTCCGAATATATTTTTTAACTTTCATTTTGCATCAAGGTATATGCGTTAGTATACTATTTATTTTGGTAAAATTTGTATTAAAATTCGTTCATTAGTTATTATTCATTCATTCGTTATTATTTACAAGTTGGGGGTAGAATATCAGCACATCAATTATGATTATACAGGTGCATTTTTTGTTAAGATATACTTTCTCGTTATGCTGAACGAATGTGAAAAAACTCAACCATTTTTGATATCGTCTTCAATTTCGAAATTTGTAAAAAGTAAAAATATGTTGCAAAGAATGGTACACTTGTGTAGTTATGTATAGGATTTCATTATTATAACTTCGTCTGTTTGAACCTGTCTATCACTTCTAAATATTTAATAGTTGGACTCTATAAAATTTTACTGAAGCAAATAGTATAATAACGCACCTACACAGTAGTTTTAGCTAACGGATCAAACCAATGGCGATGGTTGATCACTTTTTTTTGTTTTTTTACTTTCATATGCGATGGCTCATACTGAAAATAAAAAAAACATTTGTCAATACATTCCGACGGCACTGGGAGAGTATAGTTTTAAATGAGTCGTAGGGAATTTGTAATGAATATATAATTCTTTTTATATTGCGTAACATGTAGGTAAAATTAAGTTTTATGAAATGTATAGTAAAAATATAAACGTCTTAGAATCTATGTACTATTTGAAGCAACTCTGAACTCAAATTTTATACGTAAACATAGATGATATGCATTCGAATTCGATTCCATGTGCTCATGGTAACAATCCGCGATCACGCACTGATCACTCCGACCGATCCGTATACAAAAATAGCGATCTCAGCGCCGACTGTCAACTCCCCTAATTCGTACTGCAATCACTCGATACGGTTGAATAAAAACCTCGCTAATACAATTCAGTCGACGTTTTGCCATTTACGTAATCAACATCTGCAGTGGGGATGCTAAAATAAGCAAGTTTGAATGTAGTCGAGGCGTCAAATGCCGCTAAACTTCGAAATTAGCATTGGTTTTGCGCGCATTTACCGAGTCTGTCTGTGATAAGTTCTAAGAAGATATTAGATACTAGCTGCCCACCCGAGCTCCGTCCAGTCGAAAAAGCGACCGTGGATGCATTTTGTGTTTATTGTTTTTTATGTATTTACGGTTAATTTATTGGCGGTATTCTCACCGGTTTAATTATTTTGTATTTTACTAGGGTGCAGCCTAATCTTACATAGACATGTTAAAAACAAACAAGCTATGATAATTAGCCATGCGCATCGTATTTAAAAAAAACATCGTCTTTTGTGGAATTTTTGTAGATTTTTATGTTGTCGCAAATATCTTCGTACATTGTTTTAATTTTGCTGTGATGGCTTGAAAGTTTATCTCAAAAATTTACCCGGCATGCTCGACTCCCTTCACTTAAATCGTCGTTGCTCATTACCCATACGCTCTGAAAATGTATACATAATTTCCATCTGGACACGCGTAACCGCATAAGCCGTTTTTTGTACCAAATCCTAGAATGCAAATTAACAAACAAAACTTTCCTCTACAAAATCATTATGCTTCGTTTTGTTCTGTGTAAAATTAATTTCCGCTTTGTATCGGTTACTACAAACAAAACAGTGGAAACGTTGCCGTGGAAAATGTTAAATAACTTTCAATTTCATATTTTGAATTGTGTTAATAATAGCTGGTATATAATGTAATTAAATCGTCCAGATATTTTATCAATTTTATAGATATAATTTGAGTTTGTGGCACTTGAACATGTTGGAAACTTGAGTGCCCCTATCTTAAGTATATTAATGATAAATTTTTTATTCTTTTGAATAGACATATGGATATATTATTGAAAAGAGTTCTATGGATAGAGTACAAATTTGTGTTTAAATTTTAATTTTCATTGAAAAACAGTGATTTGCTGGATTATAAAAATTGCTATTTTTAGACCCATTTTATTAATAGGTCTATCTCAAAAACGTCATTACATAGGAAGCTGCTATATGATTTTCATTTTTCTCGTATTCTGTATTTAAACGATAAATATGGAAAGATTTATATATATATATATATATGTATATATATATATATGTATATATATATATATATATATATATATATATATGTATATATATATATATATATATATATATTCATAATGGTAACATTGTAGCATCGTAAACAAAGCTAAAGTGCTCGAAGAAACTCGGATATTTGATGAAAATTATTTGGAGTCTTGTAAAATTGCTCCAGATTTCCCTTTGCTCTTGCCATTTTCGCCGTTATTCTCAGTCGTTATGCGGTATTGTTTTGGCGTCTGATTAAAGCATTAATTTGACTGACTTATCCGAAATTATTTTAGCAAGCTCGGAAACAATAGACGCTAATGAAATTTGTGTAAGAAATTTGAAGGGTATTGGCGTTGGCTGCTCCGAAATGGAACGATCGAAATGACTTTTATCATTTTAAACCGACTTCAAACGAGCAGGAGGTTGTCGATTTGACCTGTTTGTTGTTTCATTGTTTGCTCGTCCGTAACTTTTAATGGATGGCATTGATTTAGGTGAAACTTTTTGTGTGTCGTACAGAAAATTTTCAATTTTGTGTTTATATTTCATTGAATTAAGTTCCAATTGTATTTTCGTCCCGTTTATTATTTCTTATCTGGATTCTTCGAGAGTTTCGTGTTTTTTGTACACAGTACGGAGATTTTGTGAAAGAGGCAAAAGTAAAGTTCTAGAAATAGTAATACGAATATGTAAAAACGGAAGTGAACTGGTTATTTAATTTGAAATGCTATAATTTTTTATAAAAACTTTACGCAAATCTTCGGCACATACATTTATAGCATTTCCCGGGGTAAGTGAAGGGCCCTGTAGTTGTCTATGTCTTTCAATTTGTTGAAACATATTAACCGAAATTTCAATAGAAAGTGCTGATGGACGCTAGTTCCTAGATATTTTTTGTCTACAGTTTAAGAATTAGAAAGGGCCTATTTTTGAAGCTTACTATTTCGTAAACGAGACTAAATGATAAATTAAAGGGGTCCTCGATTTTATTTCGAAAGATCTAGCCAATGACACCGCATTTTACATATATGAGGAGTTAATTTAATTTTTTAAAATATTTTGCCATACTCTGCTTAAGATCCCCTCAAACATATGCCTGTAAAATTTCATACACATCGGTATAAAAATGTTGCGACTGTGTGTATGTGAGTATGGCAGACATAATGAAGTAATGATGGACATAATGAAGTAATGAGGGTTTCTTTTTTCACTATAGGACCCTATGAATTTGAATGGAAATTACCGAGATGGATATTATGAGGGTAGAAAAGAAGGATCGATATATTACAATAACGAAGGTATGTTGATGATATCAGACAGCAGGATTAAATTAGTATCAGATAACACACAACCGAAACACCGAAGAGTTTTGGAAGAAGTATATGTTTGTAAATAGACTAGGGAGAATTTATTTTGTGCCCATTTTGATATAGTAGTATCAGAGAAAATAGGTGGAAATATGACATTTTTCACTCGGATTAGGGTTGATACTGTAGTGATTTTAGTTGCCGTGTATAAATTTCTGGCACACACTGTATAAATTACATTCAAGACCATTCCAATATTTCTGCTTGGAATATGATATTTGTCAATCTATCATTACATAATAAGCCACTGTCACCTTTTAGTAAATTATTGCTCTGATCTAATAATTGCATAAGAGGCTTTACTAGTTATCTGCTTTGCACCAATTTTATGTGTAGGTACTATTTTAACGAAAACTTTACTTCATTTTTAGATTATCTTGTATTTACATCTTTTTCTTACGTATATATATTATCTTCTAAAGTTTTTCCATTGGATAATATGGCTTGGGAATAATCGTTATTCCTAAACGCTTCGCAAAAATAAATCGCCGTCAGTTTTGGCTCCTAAGCCGGTCGGGGCGCGCACCCGCACGCGTCTTTCGGCTCCATTGTTATTCAAGTTTATAAATTGAATAGGCTCACAGTGGAATATTCGGCGTAAAAACTTGGACAAAACCAGATTATGTTAATATCACATTTAATAAGAATCAAAATTTGCTTGTATACTAAAAATAATCTCTCTCTTTAGCCGTTCTTCGTTCCTAAGGCTCGTGATTGCTCCTTGCTGTGCAGGCCAATATTACTATCGATCATAACTTATTTAGCCCTTCCAACATTTGATTTGACGATCGCCTAGGGCTTTACATCTGTAGTCTGTTGCACTCCACTTTTCCAGTTACTATAAGTAGTTCCAAGTTATATGTGGTCAACATATTGCAGCATCCGTCGTCGGCAAACTGCACATCTAAATGCAAAGTCTTTAGAACTTGAGATGTTGGTGCGGCGTAGTCTTAAAAGGTTGATAACTGTGGATTCTTCTGGGCCAGTATGCTCAGATTCGAACAAATTAATGTATCTTTGTCTTTTTGATGAGTTAAGTAATACATTTCTAACGTCATTTTTTATTAAACTATATTTGTGTTGTTAAATACGCTTTGGGAAATGGAACACTTGGATGAAAGCTGAATCAATTATATGGCTGAATTAAGTAATAATTATATCGTTAAATGTGATTTACTTATAAAGCAGAAATAATATCTGACGTATTTACAAAATATTTACCTTCAGTTAATTAGACCCCGTTTTCACTTAATACAATTTAGTATAATTTTTTCGGCGAAATTAGCTGCGTATGTGTGGATCTGTGTTTAATTTACGTAAGGTTCGTTTCATTCGCTCTTTCGTTCATTATAATTCATTACATTCGACACAAGTAGTTTTTATCGATATCGAGAAAGTGTCCAGACTGAAGGAATCGGTGCTAAAGTCGGAGTAAAATTGTTGAGTAATTATTTAGTTGTATCGGTTTATTTCTACTCAGGTTGCACATCAGTATAAATACAGTTTGGTCGTGTTCGTCGGTTGAAGATTGAATTTTTCGGTATCAAATTCTACCTCCATTTTGGGTTAAATTTTCCAGAGTGGAGCGGGCGGGTTCCCGTCGGCGCAAATGTCTTCGCGCCCATTTTTGTGGCGCCGCGGTGTCCGCTTCAAATCGACTATGATTGCTTTTCAGCCGCCCGCGACGAGTCGCAATTGGACGGGGCGGGTTAAGTCGTGGGTCGTTTTAAATTCTAACTATGTATGTGGGGGCTTGCAAATTTTGTAATTTGTTTTTTTTTTCTATCGTATTGCATCGGGGGGTGTTTAACAGTGGAACCTGTGTGGTTTCCATTTTATTTTGGGTCAAATGTCCACGCTCTGCTTTTATTAGTGAACTTTATTGAATACTATGGTAAGTGAGGTTCTACTGATGACTATATTTTATTTTAATCGCTTTTTATATCAAAATTATTTACGCGTAACTATATTCTTAAAACGTTAACTATATTCTTAGCTTTTTGCAATGTCTTTAAATATCATTTTAATGTATCTGTAAAATGGTTAAAAAGTTTAATTCAAAAATTGACTGTACACCTTTTGACACCTTACACATAAATCATTATTGCTCATTACTCACGCACCTTAAACGATGTTTTGTACTTTAACACATTTTTCTCTTCAATTCCTATGATTTTAAAGATGTAATGATGGTTCAGTTAATTTTGTTATTAGCTAAACGCATTGATTTCGCAACTGTAAGTTGGCTTATATCATTGCATTGAAACAATTTATATATAGTATATATGGAATACTTTTCCGTTTACAACAAAATCTAATAAAGATTGGGATTCCTTTTCACTAAATATATGTGATTGATAATTTATATCGGAGATGAGAGTAGAGTAAACGTTATTGAAAATAAATCTTTAAAGATTATTTGTGGGAAGACTTTTTAAATGTGGGATAAGAAATGAGGTTACAAAGAAAATGCAGGAAATAAAAATCATTTATTCCCTCAATTTGCTTAATTTGTCTTCTAAAAAGATCACAGAAAATAATGGAAAGGTACATAAAGCAATCAAGAAAGAATTGTATGCCGCTGAGCGATACACACACACGTCGTTGTTAAAGAAATAATTCAGAATCGTTTTTTAAGCATAGTTTATTGTTTCTCGAAACCCCTAAATTTGTCACGCATATTTTTTCCAACTACTATTAATTTACGCATTCAACATTTTTGAACACAACTTTAAAATTTTAGAGGAATTTTATAATCCTAATATTTTTTCTATAAAAAAATTCAGGATCCGATGCGGTCAATATTTAGTACTGTAGGTGATATTTTTACAATCGGTCACATCGATACCTCCTACGATATCGTTTAGCGTTTGGTTTTAGTTAAATAAATTAAGATCTAATATTAGGTAGATACACATAAGTGAACTGTTTATGAAACAGCCATTCGACAATACGATAATAATCTTAGATAATTTTAATTAAAATTAATGAACCTATGTATGAACGTAAATAAAAAAATAATGTGCTTATGAGTTATTGAACTTTGAACGAGGCAGTGAATTCATTAAGAAGCGGTTGCTGTCAAAAATTGTAAGATTCATTAAGGGCATCTTAAATCATACCCCTTCACAAGATTAACCAGTCAACTTTGCGGCATTGATGGCTTGAGTATTATGATTGTTTTAAAAGTATTTAATATTTTCTTTATTGAAGGCTTCGCTACTTCCCATGATTGGGTCTTATAGAAATACATTAATTACCGCCTTTTATTAAGCCGTGAGTGGCAGGTTCACTCTTAAAGACTTATTTAAGATGGAGGTTAACATGACGGGGGAGAAAAGTTTTTAAGAATTTAAATAATTAGCAGTAAACCTCAATCTATATTTTTGAGTGAAGATAAGTGTTTAACTTTTAACTTGAAGTTGGGGCTATGATTAGGTTAAAATTTTAGGAAAATTTTTAAATTGAGGCAGTCGGGTAGGTGGGAGTATATTAACGCTACTTTCAGTTAGGTTTTTTTAAACAAAATTTATGAGTTTATTTAATCAAACTTTCAGGAAAGCCAGTCTGTTAGTATAATATATATTGGCAAGGAAGACAACAAGTGTAAATTGAATTTTTCATAACTTTTCCTAGGATGACAGATGAGTTACTTGTTACTTGGTTTATGAGTTTTAAGGTTTTTAAACACTTTAGTTTTCAGTAAATAATCTCTGTAAGCAAGTGAATTGCAGTCTAACAATAGCGCGTATTCTTTTCTTAATTACGATCAGCAAGAATAATAATCTTTTTTACCGTCTTTCTTTTAAACATTTAATTATTCTTTATTTTTTGAAGAAGGATCTTTTTCTTTCTCTAATTATTTTACGGATATTTGAAGAGATCATTTCTTTCTTTATATATTTTTCATCGGTCATCATCTCTTGATTATTTGTGTTGAAATTACTTTGTGTTGATTACTTGTCCTGATTATCGGTTTGTTCGTCGCTTTCGTTATGGTTCACACAAAATATTTTGACATTGATTTTTTAAACAACTTTGTTGTTCGATGCATTTGTTAGGTTATTTTAGCTGACTTCTAAGTTATTAAATTCACTTTGATTCTAAATTACGCGAAAATAATAATATATCCTTGTCATATAATAAAAAAAAAATTACATGAAACTATCGTTCTAATCAATCTATGATATTCTTAGACGATTTTTAATTAAACAAAATAGAGCCATTTGTGCATATAAATTAGATAATTGTAATGTAGATAAAACATGTATGTATATATATATATATATATATATATATATATATATATATATATATATATGCAAAATATATTGTTTTCACTAAAGGTGAGCAACCTCTAAACAGTCTAACAGCATCGCTAAAACAATTTCACTTTGGAGTAAACACGTATCTATCTCATTCGGCAAATAGTATCGGCATAGCCACACTCCGTTCCCGGTCGCATCGCAATCAATTCGTCGCGCATTCAAATCGCTCCAAATATGAAGTGCGCCCGCCCGCCCTAATCGCGTGTTTATGTACGTTTTACCCTCCGCTCTCACCCCCCGCCCGCGTCATTTCCCCGCATTAGTTTCAATTGCTTTCCATCTGGTAGTGGCTCATTACCTCGCCTTACACGAGCGGGGCTTTTGTAGTGCTCGATTCGTTGTGAGGTTAGAGATTGTTTTTTATGAGATTGTGTATAGTGGAAGCGATGAAATGTTTGTGTTTAAAATTTTATCGACTGATACTAGTGTATCTTATTATTACTCTTAGATACTAGTGTATCTTATAATAAAAAAAAATATGAGAAATTTTTCTTTATTTTTTTTAAATTTTTTTTTACAAAATAGTACGTATTTTGAATTACTTACATGCAATCAAAGTTTATCAAACAATTAGATTTTCCCCGTGATTTGACATAACGGCACAGCTGTGTTTGACACTTCATAGCTCGCTTCGCTTTAATAAAATTGCGCCTCTGTTATTGTTTTTGAATGGTCACTTACTGCAGTTTAATATTTATTTAATCTAATTATCGTATACGTGATTGTCAAAGATAATTTACTTTTAATAGTATAACGGATTTGCAGATCGTGACACATGTAATAATAATTATTGAATTTATAAGTTTCATTAAAACCGAGAATACATTTCGACTGTGCTTAGAGTCTAAATTAGGAACCTTGACTGATTACATAACTGGGTACCAAGAATTACATGAAGTTCTGTAAGTTTAATGCACTGGAGACAGAGAATTTGTTTAACTCAGTCCGGGTAAAATTCCGACCTTGTATGTCGAGCATCGGGATTTATCCTAAGCATCGTTAGACGCGTGTTCGCCGCTCGCAACTGCCGACATATTGGCTCACTTTGTCGTGTTCTGTTTCGCGCATTGCTTCATTTGTTTGCGAGTGCGTTCTCATCAGGGGCAAGTATTGGAGAGCGGTTTTGCGACTTCTCATGGGGGGAGGGGGAGGGGGTGGGGTGAAATTCTTCTTGGCACGGGTATATGTATGTGTGGAGTACGTTCGTTGATTTGTTGTTGTTTTTATTAAGTGTGTCAGAGAGCTTTCCCGGACGCGTTTTGTGTGTAGGCTTTTTGATTTATGCCGAGCAAGGCATGCGATCACAATTATTTATCTCGGCGTATTCGTAAGTAGATATTGAATTAGCCAGCTTTCTTTTGGAGATTGTTAGTATTATTTCAAGTTTCTGCGGTTAGCTGAGATTTATGCTTATCAGTTCGTTGTGACAATTATTAGTTTGGCAACTTTTTGGCTCGACATAAGATATCCAACTAATATATACACATAAGATTTATTTATTTTTCTCTTCTGTTTATAGGTCATATTAACGAGTGTTTTGAGGTTGTTTGAATTTTGCGTTAGTGTTTGTGCACGTATGGCTCACGTTCATTGTCACCTTTTTTATATAATGCAAACTCTATCAAATCATTTTATAATGAGGAAAGTTGTTATTGAGATTTAAATTAAAACGGTTTAATCAATTGCCTAACACTGTCACCATAACATGGTTTATAGTGTCCAGATTGCGTATGTAATATATTTTCACATACATTCTGTCGACTAAATTTTAATACCAATTGTTACGGTTGACTAGAAGATATCGTTCACGTAGCAATAAGTCCGCCATATGTATTATGCATAAAAGACGATAAATAAATAAATATATTGCTTTAGTTTGGTCAAAGTAAGTAAAAAACAGTATTCATATGGATGTATACAATTTAGAATATTTTTTGGACTAATATTAACTAAATGAATTATAATAAAGTAAATGAATCTCTAATGTTCACATCGGGAGCATGCAGAGAATAGTTGAATAAAGTATTATCATTTATGCAACCGTGGAGAGATTGCTTATTTTATAGTTACATTTGGTCTTGTCGATATTATTTATTCTGTAATCATTTTTCGATCAAATTGTTTCTACGCTTTTGGCTCTCCGATTGCATGTTGTTTCTATTGTGTCATCGTATAATATTTTATTAGTTTCTCTTTAGATGGAGCTAATATTGGTAGAAGAGGAATAAAAAGGTGTCATAATGGGAGAAATATTGAAATTTTAAAGAAATATGTGGTATACACCATTTTTTGTGGAAAATGCGATGTAATCAGGTGATTTTTTTAGAATACACCGTTTACAAAAAGTTGCAGAAATTATTTTTAGTACTTAAATACAAATATTTAATAAGGAAATAAAAATAATCTCAGGTGTGAAAAATTTAGTGTCTGTTTCTCTGTCTGCGTGAGTGTTTTTGTGTTGTCGTGCGGGTGAACAATTGGCACGAGAGTTATTACAAAGGCATCAACTATATGTATTTAAATTAATAAATACTTTCAAATGTTTATAAAAATGCTTAATTATTATCAATCCTAATCTCGATATATTAAAAGGTTATTTTATAATTTTTCACTAGATGGGCGTATTTATTTAGTTTTTAATTGGTAAACGTTTTTAATTTAATAACACATTAATATTTTACGTATTAGTAATGACCACCTGGGCATGTAGACGAAAAATTTTGATGTATACATACGTAACACTTTTCCTGCGCGAAAGTCGGGAAATTTTTTAAATTTCAATATTACAAGTATGTAAATAAAAAAGGTACCTATCGTCAGACTGCAGTATCACAGCGGGTCATGGGACTTGTCCGAGGTAAATTTATACGCGTGATAGCGGCAGCAGAGAAGCTGTACATTCTCCATAACGTTTCACACTAAAGTGAAATTCTCACCAGATACGGAGATGAAGGTTGTTAAGTATCATTTTGTTATTTATTGCCTGTTTGTCTCTCAGAAGATGGTACAAAGCTGCAGATTGAAATATTCTGCTGTTATATTCCTTTGTTACAAATACATACATTTCTCCTGAAGTAAAGAATCCAAAGCTCGAAGGCTAACCATAGATCACCTTCGGCGAGACATCGGCGCCCTTAAAAGGATAGCCGCAGATAATCTCTCTATACATTACGCAGCCTCCGGGCGCTCAGGTTATCCGGTGCAAACTCGCCCGCCGTACATCACGCCCGCACGCGATCTGCTTTGTATTCTCCACTCTGATGAGATTTTCTAACCCTCTGTAATCTGTCGGGCGGCGGCGGGGCTTTGTCCATCTCCTTTTTTTATTAGTTCGAAGCGAAGTCAGCGCGGACGATAAGGCGTTTGATTTATTTTGTAAGAAAAACATTAAGTTAATATTAATTTTATGTATTCACACTTATTTATATCTTCTAACGATTTTTCATCTAGGCGGATTACACGGCAATGATAAAGCTACACCTTCCAATACAGGCATGTTTATTTTGCCTCGTTCACTTGTGTGTTTGTCATGACAAGCTATAAGGTATTTAAATTTTATTCGAGTGTAGTATTTCCTATTTTAGTGAGAGTATTTTTATAAAATCAGTAATCAAAATGGTTTGAAATTGGAAAAAAATTAATTCCTTTACTAACGACAAATATAAGATTCATGCATTGCGTTGTCTTTATATCATTAAGTAACTGAGAAATAAATATAGAATGAATTGTTTTTATAATTAAATGTAATTAAATCACAATTAAGGTAAAAGTGACATCTTTCATAGTTATGGTCTTTAAAAGCAGACATTGTTTCTGTTTTTTGTTTCTCCCTTCATTTTTCCAACTAGGCTTTGAAAGATTTTTAATTTATTTCAGTTTTTAGGGTTCCGTAGCCAAATGGCCAAAAACGGAACCTTTATAATTTCATCCTGTCCGTCTGTCTGTCCATATGTCACAGCTATTTTACTCCGAGACTATTGGCACTATATAGATGAAGTTTGGATTATAGATGTCTTCTATGAACTGCTGTACAATGTAATAGTGGAAGTAAGAAAAAAATAATATTAGTGGTTTAACTTTTTAACTTTTTACATTTTTGACAACTTAGTACTAGCAGGGTACTCATAAAGTTCTACTAACTTTAAGATTTAAAATTTCCAAAGTTTTACCTTTACGTCATGCTGTTACCTAAGTTGGTTTTCTGAATTGTTCTATTTTGTTTCACTCATATCAAACGATAACAGTTTTTATCGTGTATGATGAAGGTTGGCGAATTCTAGATTTTGATCACTCTTATTTTTATTGATTATTAACCAATTTGAAATAGAAAACGGTTCTGACCTGTACGCATGTCCGCTGTTATCTTGACGATTTTAATGGTAATCGTAGTCCCGTCAATATTTCTTGTCGTCAACGTAAAACATATGAAAAGTGAAATGTGTCAAAAATAGCATCCTTTTTTTCTATGTGTAATAAATTAAAAAAAAACCAAATTTATTTCTTTTAAGTCACTAATTTTTTAAAGTAACTTCTCGTTATCGCGAAAGACGTTTCTGTTTTTTTCTTGTAATTTTTTTATTTTGGATTTTATGGTCTATAATTCCCTTTTATCCAAATGATGTGAACGAGATTTTTATTAAAATGGTTTCTCTTTTATACCCTTTAATATATACCAATATAGTGTTACCATCATAGCGTTATAAAATGTTTAAAACAATTGGAATTTTACACTTTAAATGTGACTGCGAAATTCAGTCCTTTTACTAATTCTGGTGTTGATGACATGCGGTCTCGTCCCTTTTTCGGCGGATATGTGTTTCTTATTTGTTCGAAAGCTGCTTGATCCAGTGGTAGTCGAGGAGGATCCGGATGGACGATAAATTTACAAAAGTTTTGAAATTGGACGAAGAAAAGTCGAAAAAGGTATCAATGATGAGAAGTTTTGAAACAATGTAAATAACGGGAAAGCTTGCAATGACGTGTGAGTGAAGAATGATACTATTAAAGTATTGTAAAGAGTAGATAAGAATAAAAAGCACAACATTCGAAAGAATGTCTAATAAGTAAATAAGAGAATAAAACGCGAGCCTAAAGAATTTGATGAAAATGTGACTATAATTGTTCATTACGATTTTAATTGAATTTTGTAAGTAGGTATATGAAATTATATTACGAGAATTAGGCTTTCAATTTTATTCATAATTTCATAACTTAAGAAGAGGCTTAAAAGTTTTCAAAAATGTCCTTGTTATTTCTGAATTTTGGGATTCAATATTTTTTTTATTGGCAAATTAGATATGCGTTTTTGAAACGAATACATGACGATTTAGTTTGGTTCTAAATTGAATTAGTAAAAAAATCAGTTCAAGAGATTTTGGAAAAAATGTACACGAAATCTATGTCATTTCATGAAATTTTCATGTCTTTCCCTAGTGTAGAACTAATTTTTATTACGTAGTTCAAATGGTTACTGACGCTATAACCTTTATTAATTTTAAAAGTCAAAATCGTGCTACGCTGTCTTTTTTCTATGCCATAATTCAAGTTAGATGTCGCAGTCTATTTTGTTCAAAATTTTTAATTCATTGATGAACTCGAGTTACCAATCCCCCATTTTCCTATCCTGTTGGTCCGTAGCCATAAATTACGACGGATTAAAAATACTATTGTATTAGAGTATTCGTTTATTAACTTTATATGAACAATTTTATTGTTTAAATTTCTATTTCTATGTCAAGCATTAATATATATTATAGTATTAATATAATTATAATTTTTAAATAGTTATAATGGTTAGGTGCCGTTATTGTGTGACTTCGAGACGCACCGGTGTAAAATGTTTTTAGTATTATATATACAATATCTCTCATAAGAAAAGTGTTATATTCAAATGTTAACTCTGCAGACAACACTTCCCAATATAATGTTTGTAATGTTTAGTGAAAATTGTATGTATTTGCTCTAACAGTAATAATGAAGCCATTGCTCCATAACGCGGCATGGGGTTCCATGTTTCAGTGTGACATAGTCAATGTACACGGTGTCCGGGAATAGAGGTCGGACAAAGAAAGACGCTATTCATTGGCTTTAAGGGAATAAATTGTCGTTGAAATAAAATGTAAAACACACCTTTTATCAAATTGAGCGCAAACAAATATTACATATAATCTTTTTAACACACCCAATACTTTTGCCCGGAGTGCGGGTTTTACCCGCAGTAGCGATGTCTTCGCAGCTGAACGCGGGTTATTCCCCCGAGCGGCGCTGAACAATGTGCGCAAGTATCGTGTGTACGAAAAAGATGACAAATAATTGTGAATATTATTTTCAATTTTCTGAAAAAAGTTATCTTTTAAATTTTATTTTCACGACAATCAATTATTATTCAGTCAAGGAATGACGTCTTTCTTTGTTCGATAATTATTCCCGGACACCGTGTATATATTGAATAGTATATAAGAACGGAATATATATTGTATGTACCTAACATACGATGTATATTCCGTTATATATATACACTTATGTAAATACTGATTGTTTTTAACCTTGTATATAGGTGAATACTGTAAAGCGTATAGGTACCTATTTGTACGTCGTTACGAGGTGTTGCGAACGTGTGCAATTAGACCTACGGTAACTCGATTTGCTCCGCTTTATTGTTTTGTCTTATTAAAAGGCGCGCGCGAGTCGCTGTGTGTTGCGCGTCACGAGCGACACTTAAGTGTTTACAGTCCGTTTTTCAGCGAGAATTACCCCGCGAACCTTTCTTGCGACGAATATGGCAACAAAATAAACAATACAATGAATACGGGGATTGGATTATGAGGGGTTTCGAGCGGCTCTGGCTAGAGGGAATTCTCTAAATCGGAGTACGCTAAAGAATTTTTTTCTAAGTCTGATTAAAACGTTTGAAGTGAACAGCTGGGTTCTTGCTTATGCAGTTAGGAGATTTGTGAATGAGTTTTATAATGTACATTTTTACAGCTTTCTTCTAAAAATATAAGTGTTTTTTTTAAAATAAGTGTCTTGAAAAATGTTAAACTGAAGAATCAAGTTTAACATTTTTCTTCGATTATTTCCTAAAAATATTCTATGTACTTTTTGTTGATATGTATAAACATATTAATAAAATTAATCTTTGTGTTGTGCTGCGTGTCACTTTTTATGATGCTTCATTAAGTCTTTTCTCGCTTGAAACGCCCTTTGAGCTTTCTAAAGTCGCCTGTTGAATGAAAATTGAGGTGTGATAGGTCAAAAATTATTCTTTGTACCATACCGCGTTTTAACTTTTCCAGCAATTGCAATTTAAAATTTCATCGATTTGGTTTCACTTCATTTAAAGATAAATTTCTAGAAATTGGAATTTAAAGTTTTCGCTTAATCTTGATTAATACGCTCTTCAAATTTTCTAACATCATTTGTTTTCACAGCTCAAAGAAAATTAAGGTATGATATGTGTAAAATTACTCTGCCGTCTAACGTTTAATTTTTGTAATGACTTTATATAACCATGAATTTTCTTTCAAATGATTTGGAGATATATTTCTAGTAATTGAAATTTAGAATCATCGCTACGTTGTGATTAAAATGCTCTTAAAACTTTCTAATGCTCTTAAACTTTATAATGCTCGACATAAATTTCAATTATTTGATGTGTAAAAATGAGGGACGTGAAAATACTATATATAGTAAAATAATAACTTTGTATGCTTACTGTAATTTTTTTTCATTATGTCATCACTTTCGTAATAGCTGCATATTTAGTGTATATAATTTACATGTTTGGAGATCGTCACAAATGGCATTGAAAGCTGTTTAGTTGATGTTATAAGGACGATATTTAGGAGCATTTTTTGCCTCCGTTTGGTTGAATTCAATTAAAGGCGATAATTGAAATGAAATACGAGTATATGCTTTTATTTGATTCTTTTATGGTATTTAATATTTTATGTAATTATGTCTACATTTAAATTGATCGAATACGTGGTTTTATTTCCAAAAGTACATAAATTTAAAAAGCGTAATTTTTATGAGGCATATTTCAAGAAGTTAAAGTATTCTTAGAAATATTTAAACGCATTTGCGTTTGAGTTTATAATTAGCAGAAGTATTTATTTGCCCCAACTATTTATATCATGTTATTATTATTAAGGTAAATATTATATTGAATTTTTTTTCTTAAAAACTAATGATTTTAACGTGACTTCCGAGAAACGCAGTCATTGGAAATATTGTTATCTATTTGGGTTATCTTTATACAAATTACTCAGTAGTTTTGAATTAAAGTTTTACAATTCAAACTTACAAAATTTTTAGAGGTAAAGGTGCTATTAGATTGAAATTAATTTTAGTTCAAGGTATGTTTTTAGTTTAAAATAGTCTTGTTATTCTGTAAAAACCCCGATGGCAGGTACCATTTTGAAAGCTAAATGCGGTCGGCTACGTGTAGCGATGTAGCAAAGCGCCACCTAGCTGATTGCTAGTAATTAATTTCGTTGTAAGACGTTATAAAGTTAGCATACCTGTCTACGTTACAGGAGATGAAGTAATTATAAAGAAATTAATTAGTGAGATTATTTTTCAATTCTCTTAAAATGTAGAATAAAATGTAATGAACTACTTATATATATATATATATATATATATATAATATGTATATATCTCTCAAAGAATGAATAAATGATTAAAATGAAATGACATTGTGCGCGGAAGTTTTAAGCGATTGAATAAGTTTAAAATAAAAATAAAGTAACGTATGCCATGTGCACGGTGGAGATACAATTTCCTTGAAAATGTATGTTGTTTTAAGTTCTTTTCAATAATGCGATTTTATTGTAATATGAATATACGACGATTTTTTAAAATTTGGAACCGTCACCATTTTGACCTATTGCACCAATTCAGGCCATTTACACAAATTGAATAGGTATCAGCTTCAATTTTTTGTGTAATAATTAAGCTACGTAATATATTACACACGCTTCTAAGGCTTTTAAAATTATTTTCTGTGTCATAAAAAAAGGAGAAGCTCTAAAAACATTGAAAAAAGTATCACATACGAGTAGTTTGTTATTGAAAAATTTCGGATTTTTATTACTTGAAAATTCTGCACGAAAACTTAAAAAGCAACAAGGGCTTTTTGTTATATTTAAGAAATAAATTTTCAAAAAAGTATATTCTATAATTTTATATTTTTAAATCATCATAATTCTTTATATTTTTTATATATCGTGGAAACATTTAAATAATATTAAGGAGACTACAGCCATTGGGGTAGGTTAAATTAGATCACAGTTTATTTAGGAGATCTTCCTGGAATAGGAACTGGCTGGCCGACCTTTTTTTTAACTTAAATGATTTTAAAATAAGGACATGTGTGAGTGAGAAAGTTAGATCTCTGTTATTTTATTACAAATAATAGTCCTAATGCGGGGTAATTAAGTTATGCTGATTTGTATTTTTAAATGGTTTCTTTTAGAAACAATAATGCATCCATGGGTTATTGCAGACAAAGTTGAACAGTAACATTTCGAAGTCGCTTATGCATTTAGGCCAATGACCTAATTTAAAAGTCGCTTATTCATTTAGACCAATGAATATTGCGTATTTAATATTTATCAAACTTTTTTTATTAAGGTTATACAAGCATGGAATTCTCGGCGTGATTCGCACTTTGATCACTTGAACGAGTTTTTGATTAACAGGTATATCTACAGATCAAGATTTCGATGCTTAATAAATTCAACATTGGAACATTAAGTGAAACAAAGATGAAACTGAAATAGTTATTATTATTTCCGACTAGATTTCGGTTAGGGCGGTGGGATTTGTGTCTTGATTGACGAGAAACTTGCGATCTCTCTCAATTTAATCTACACGCTGTGCTATCTATTAGTGATGGGATGAGACATTTTTATTTACTCAAACACACATTTAACCTCGAGTTAAAATGTAACCTAATATTAATGCGAATCATGAACTATGTCTATACCGAGTTTCACACAAATCCATCTAGCATTTTAGGTGTGTCAGAGAAAAAAATTCAGAGTATTAATATATTAAGCGAATGTAGCCGCGTGCAAAAGTAGTCTATGTATTGTTTCGCTACACAAAATATACGATTGCCAAATTTGGAACTTATTGGTATACTTGTTTGCAGAGTTATTAGGTAATAGAGAAACAAAAAAACTTTCACATTTATAAAACTATTTAGGATTAGGACTAGTTTTGAAGACTTTATGGGTTAATTAATTAAAATCGATAAAATAGAGAATGTAGAGTCGGTAATAAAGACGTTTAGTGTATAATGCATATAGTGTAGTTACGAATAGTACTTTTCTTTATTAGTATTGTGGAAATACGGGGAAGATAAATGTGTCAAATCCCGTCTTGTGAAAACTCTCTAAACGAGTTGGTTAATAAATTGTAAAGTGAAGAAAAACACTTGTGGCAGTTTTATCGCCTACGTGCTACCGTTCCTAATTTAGATGTCATTTTGTATTTTGTTTTCGTTTGAAACAAAGACATCGTCGCTAGTTGTACGCTTTTAATTAATTGTTAGCGATGCTGTATAAATAATGGAAATATTGCCAAATTTCATTTCTTATCCAACCAAATTTACAAAAGCCTTCTCTGTGAGATTATTCGTCCTGACTTTTATAACTAGGATTTTCTTTTATTTTTATTTTATTCTTCAAACCAAGCATGAAAAACAACGTAAATGATACTGGTTTGTATTTTTTAAAATTTCATTATTGTAGTTATAATAATAGATATAAGTACTCGGATGGTGAAGAAGCTTGCGGGTTCAAATTAATTTAATAGAGTTTCATACCGAAGGGTCCCGATGCAATCCTATTTTTGTGATAAGGCTGTCTGTCCTTTCATTCATTTTTGGAGACCTCTCGTCACAAATGGAGTGATAGAGTCTTAAAATGTATACTTAATACTCAGTATTTAAATTGATGTGTAATTTTATTTTGGGAAGCTCCATATATACTAGGGGAGGCGAGCGGGAGGGAGTTAGTTGAAAATCAATTTTGTTTCTTATGGAGGCCATCAAGAGGAATTTTCAGACATATTTTTGATAAGCTTTATCTCAAAAACGGTTATATTTAAAAGTTGTAATTTTTCATACCCTGCATGCAATCATACCTTGTATTTGAATAATAAAAATACAGGGAAAGTAAGAATTTTTATATACGAAGTAGTTTTATAAAAAGTGGAATATTTGAACATTTTGTGTGGAATAAAGTACAACATGCTCAGTTTCTTCTAAGTCTTAGGAAGTGTGGAGTTGGCCTTATTTTTTTAATTTCATTATGCCGTTTTTATTACGGAAAGTTTACGAATTTAATTAAAGTCTTTCATCCAAAATTTGAAGATAATGTTATTGTAAAGGAATAATGATATCTTGCATCCAACAAATGTTACAATTTAAAAATACTTAATATTTCGTCCCTAAGTACATAATATAACGTAAACTCTCCATCTGATTTAGCAAAAGAAAGTATTAATTTTTTGTGACATATATAAGACAAGCGGACACCTATGACGACGACGTGTGTTTTGTATCTTGAATTATAGGTAAATAACGATAAAATAACACGTAAAAGAAACTAATTATGTTGTACTTTGTTCCACGCAACATTTTTAAACATTCTAGTCGTTCTCGCTAAGTATCTGTTTTACGAAAAAATGTTATTGAACAAATTTAATTGGGCTAATTAACTCTATCGATTGCCATAAAAATAAATACAATTTTTCTGACAAAATTCAATCTGTCTCAATCAGCGGTTTCGGTCTGCTGTGCGTCTGCGTGTCTGTTTGTTTCGCTAGAGTGAACTAGGTCATTACTATCGGCAATAATAATGTAATATTCTATAATATTAAATTACCGCTTGTAAAGTGCTGGAATGTCGTGCTAAGCCTTCGTAGTATAATGTGACCATAAACTGGAATATCACGTTACATGTTCTGGTCTACACATAGGTATGTTTGAATGCTATATCAGTTCTTCTACAGACAATAAAGCATTCGTTGGCATTACGTAGGCGTTATTTTATGATCAATATTCTCTGCTAAAGTATAAAATGGAAGCGAAAATGTCTCGGGCCTAGGTTCACGGGTTCCGTCAATATAAAGAAGAATAAAGTAAACCTGATAAGTACTAGTAACTATGTAGTTTTTTTGCGCACTTAGGTTGTAATTCCATAGTAATATATATCGTTCATAGGTATAAGATAAGATTCGGTTACCTGTATGACTTCAATTAACTAATGCAAGATGTAAGATAAAAACTCGATTGCTTAATAACTTTAATTAATTAATGCACGATGTAAGATAAAAACTGGATTGCCTATATAACTTTAATTAATTAATGCAAGATATAAGATAAAATAGAAATTTGATTGCCTATATAACTTCAATTAATTCCATGCAAAATGATCGAAATAAATTTGGATTCACGTACTTACGTAATAATTTTAGTCAGATCTCTTTTCAGATTTTTGATATACATGGTTAAAAGTTTCGGAAGGGAGGGCGTACTTTTGGAGACTATTATCTGGCGAAAAAAAGGCTAGTTGAAAAGATTGCTAGACGTTTTAGATTGTACTTCAAATTACCTTTACAATGATTTCTTCTATTTGTTGGAATCTGTCAGAAAAAAGTTCACCCCCAAGTGTGGAAATGTATGTAGAGGTACATGCAAAATAAAAAATTAAAATTTTTTCTCGCACTTTTTGTGTTCACGAAATTCAACTACGACTTCAAGTAAAATTTCATCACAATCGGTTTTAAACGTAAAGGGCTTACGCTACTGCGACGTACAAACAGACATAACGAAATTACGAGTTCTGCTTTTGTCTTTTTCAGAAAGCTTCCATGATTTTCATAAACCATGAAATAATTTGTTCTCAAGTAATATGGCAATAGCAGGGGGGTATTTTTGTACAGTAACACATTTTACTTGTAATTTTTACTCTGACTCATTGTGTCGTTTAATATTTATATGTTTTTTTAGAAGATAGTTTTGTATTTAATCAGCATATCATGCGGATAGATATACTTGTACAACTATCTATTTTATCCTTTTTTTTATAGAATTCAAAAGGCAATAAATTTTTCATTAATGGAAACGATATCTTCTATTTAAGCATAAAGAGGTCAAAAATCGTATGAAGTTTAATGCGTAATGAAGGGTATGTAGATACATAAGAGGGAAAAGTATGACGTATCGAGTTAACGTGTAATAAGTACAGTATTAATGGAGAAATTACACTAAAACATATTTTTAATAAACCGGCTGAGTACGTGTTAGAATACGCATAGAATTTCCTAGCTGTTTCTCTTTCTTGAAAATGATAATGCAAGTCGACAGATATAATTCTGATTGAAAGTTCTATTTAAATTAAATAAATTTATCTTTTCTCAGATTTTACGAGCTCGTAGTTGAGAAATTGGAAGGATTGGACTCATTACATGTCACTTATTATTATGTGAACGGGATTTTTCTTAAATATTTATTTATTCTGATAAAAAAACTCATTTGAAGCATATACTTGAAGAATTAGGTCGTAGGTCTAAAACTATAGAAATTGTGAAGCTGTGATAGATGGACATATATGACGACGCTATAGGGGTTTATTGTTTCACAACGGAACCTTAAAAAGAGCCTAGTTCTCCTTTACGTAAAAAGTTATTAACTAGCTGTGCCTAAGCTTCGTTCGCGTGCAATTAGGAAAAACAATTTCTAAATTTTTTCTCGTATATTGTTACCATACCCAACTTTATCAAAATCCGTTATGTAGATTTTGCGTGATACTCGTTCAAATTAACAGACAAAAATTCTAAGAAAGCTTTTTTTGGCTTCCATTATCATTCTTTACGTTAAATCAAGTACTTTTTTAAAAAAATATTTTGTACGTACAGGGTTCACTCTGTTACAATTTTATTATATGTATTGATTAATGGTATTGAATAGTATTACGATCTAAAATTCGGTTAAGATTTAAGGTTTAATAGAGTTAAAGCATCATTCATAATCGTCGAGTTAAACGTTACTTCAGCCTACACAATGAGTGTATGAATACTCGAGTGTACGAATACTATGTGTGTATATGAATACTATACAAAACTACAAGCGTCTAGTGTTCCGTAGTACGGAGCTCGATAAGACCAAAAGCAACGTTGGGCTGTTTCGAATAGAGTTGTGTCCGTTAGTGCGGTTCAGAACTTTGGCGGTGCACTACCTTACCTCATTTGAAGTATCTACTTGGACAGATTATTATGAGTATAATATTTTCATAAACCAAGTGATGTATTTAATATAGTTATATTACAGTTAACTCACAAATTGATCTTTTCATTTATAATTGTATTGTAGATTATTTTATAGTTAATGATGTTAGGAATATATTTTTAAATAATATGAATTATCCATGGGTTAATTTCATATTACATGATAAGATTGACGTGATATCTTTCACTATCGTGTCATTTATCGTATCTAGATGGACATAGGAGATATATAACATCTTTTAAGAATGTTTGGGTAATGAGTAATAACAATTTAAGCGAAGAGTCAAGAGTGCCACGTATATTGTTAAGTTAGATATTAAAATCACTATGGTTACATTTAAATAATCTATGAAAATATTTCAGACAATATGTAAATTAACAAATAAGTTCAAAGCTGCTATTTATTACACAATATTTTTAATATTAGGACTATTTTTCTGAGGTCGTATTTGAATAAATGATTCATTATTGGGTAAAATTATATAGAAATATAATTTAATTAAAATAAACTTGTTTGAAAGTTCAAAGCTGTATGTTGCTAATTATTACACAATATTTGTAATATTAGGACTATTTTTCTGAGGTCGTACTTGAATAACTGATTCATTATTGGGTAAAATTATATATAAATATAATTTAATAAAATAAACTTGTTTGAAAGAATTGCATACAACAATGAATCTACAAAAAAGTACATTACAAGATTGAGTCGTACAGTTCTGTATTCAACTAAAGCGCGGAATAAATAATTAAACTGTTGAGAATACCGTTAATAAGTTAAACGTAAAGAAGACCGCGTTACCCGAGTTGTGTATTTGAGTAATATCTACATTAGTCCAGAGGGCCACGCTACCCTAGTTGTGTATTTGAATAATGTGGATAAACGAGGCCACGTTACAAGAGTTTTGTATATGAGTGATGTTGATAAAGAAGGCTATGCCTTGTGGTGTATCATTGTGTGTATGAATAGCAAGGTAAAAGAAGATATCTTCACATCATTTTTACCTATGTAGGGTAAGCTGCAATGATACAATTTTTTAATATATTTCGTCTTATCCACTAACATCCTTGACATGCTCTTCGGTTATTACAATTGTTTACGTCACCTTTTTCGAAACTTTCTCATTGTGTAATCGTTTTCTCATTACGAAACTTTCTCATTATCGAAACTTTCGCAAAGGAAAAGTGTTAGCGACTACTGCCAATACTTTATCTTTTGTGGCCCGCAAAATTTTCTTACGCAACCGTGTTCTAATTAATCAACCGTTTTTTAATTCGTATTTCTTTATGTATACCTTTACTCAAAGTGTTGTCCGTGTAGTACAACGTATAGACATGTTTAGAACTAAATTTTTGTCGTTGAATAAAAAACAGCATGTCGTG
The DNA here is from genome assembly GCA_039881145.1 of Druceiella hillmani. Classification (NCBI taxonomy): domain Eukaryota; kingdom Metazoa; phylum Arthropoda; class Insecta; order Lepidoptera; family Hepialidae; genus Druceiella; species Druceiella hillmani. The sequence goes on along the minus strand of JAYKKI010000047.1, from coordinate 12,204,811 downwards.
TTTAACAAGAATAATGGTATTTCTCCGGTTAAACTGTAATCTATATATTGATTTGAGCTATAAACTATGTCTGTATTAAGTTTCATTAACATTTGTGGGCGCATTTATGTCTTATTCAGCTACAACAATAACACGAACAAACTGTCTTTCGAATTTATAATATTGGTTTGAATTTCTCGTTATATCGTACTCTCACACTGACCGCAATCATTTTGCATTCTGTTGCGCAGAATTTTGCCGCAAACATTTTTAGCGATTTTATTTCAACAGCATTCACTTTATTTTTAAGCTTTTTGCAAATTTCGATATTCATTACCGCACGTAATTTTGAGCAAGGTGATATTTTTTATCACTGTTCACAATAGTAATTTCTTTCTTTATTCTTTAATTTTGCATTAGTCATTGTGTCTCTCGATTAAGTTATTTAAATACTTGTGTATACATTTTAATAAAAAACATTTGTTTGCCTTTGGTGCATATAGGTTTCTTGTCAAGTATATGGTATATCTATAGCTTTGAAACAAAATAATTTTCCTTATATGACGAAGAGAGTAATAATCTGTTAAAATAATCACTGGTTAATGGTCACTATTGATTTTTAGTTTATAAGAAATAATACTCCAATTGTAACTTCGCTTCCTGACAGCGATCTGACAAAAAAGGCATATTGATACGGCATGCCTTTTTTTTACGTCTGTATTACATCAATGTCACAGACTTAACTGCGCGACGTTTCTTAATCGTTCTACGGAAATTCGACTATAGATACTTTAAAACATATATATTTTTTGGTTAGAAGTTTGTTTGAAAACAGTTACCGATTATTTACGCAAAAATTACATTCGGCGAAACGAAACTCCGTACTTCGTAGTGTAGAAAATATTATTTGAACCTTTGGACACGGTTGAAATTTAAATGAAAATTTTATTTGCTGTTTTATTTACGACCCTCGTTCAGGTGTTATTAAGAAAAATAAATTTTTTTTTGTTTTTTCTCTTTTATTTTTCTCCCGGGTATATACTATTAACATACTAAATTTTATAAAAATCCGTTCAATATATTTTGTGTGATACCCGCTCAAATGAACATACAAACAGATAGACAAAAATTAAAAAAAAATTCCTGACTTCTATTATTATTATATACGCTAAATCAATCACTTTTTTAAAACGTTTTCTATGTACTGAATTCATTCTGTTTCAATTGTATTATATGTATAGAAAACGAAAAATTAGTAACACAAAAATATTTAAAATAATAAAAAAAGATTGCAGTCAGATTGGTAATTTTGTCAAAAATTGTAATAATAGTATAAATAAGCGTATTTCGGTTGATGTGGTAGTTCTCTTTTGTATGAGACGTATTTTCATAAATTTTACTAGTACAGTGTGTGATCTTAAAATTGCTTTCTTTTGAGTTTTATTCATTTTCCATATATTTTCTCATTAATAATTTTTTGTTTCTAAAATATACCAATATTATGTTGTAAAATGGTTTTACTAAATCTTTGTATATAGAATTAAAACTTTATATGTGACTGACCTTGCTTTATTTCAAATTTACTTCTTGCCTTCTTGTTTCTTTAACCGTACGTCGTTCCTTCAAATAATTGACTATACATGTCTTTAGTGCTAAGTAGGTCAACACGAGAGCCTACAGTCTGATGATTGACTTGCTCAAAGAGGCTTCGATATTTATATATGAGATGATGTGGTTATTTTCCTTTTTATATTTTCTCCTGGATACGTTAGGTTTCTATTCTTTTCAGTCGGGAGGAAATACTTCAGTTATGAAACGTATTTTTCGGTTGTGAAATGGTAAGAATTCGAGCAACGTTTTGTTGAGAAAACTTTTATCTTCGCATCTTATAACTTTTGATGCTAACGTCCTCATTTATCTCAATCACGTAATCGAGATTATATCAGAGTGTGATTTGTCTGCGATGAGTGAGAACTGTTTTCTTGTGATATGTAATCGTTGTGTATTGTTGTTTAGTTACTGTTGTAATTTATTATAAACTTAGTGCTGTAACCGATATTGGCCGAACGGTTACGATACCGAACGGTAACAATTAGGTATTTAATCGTAATATTTGCCTAACTGTATGTAAATAAATAAATAAGTACTAATAAATACTATAAGCCGCATTTGCATGTAAACGTTATGTATATACAAAGGCATATTTCGCTACTGAATATTACAATCTCCGTTACACGAGTTTACGTACGTAACTCGTATAATTTATTAGTATGCATGTATATCATTAAGTTTGTTTGCTTCGCAGATTTAGCTTAAGAGATTAGTTGACGAGACGCCCGCCGACGCATCTTCCGGGGGCCCAATTTGAATTATTCATTCATTATGATTTATCTTGAGTTTTAACATACTTATGAAAATATGACTTCGTTAAAAATGAAAAGTAAACAAAAAACTCGCCTCCTTCCGTCGGAAAATCCATAAGTTTGCGGAAAATAACGCCGAAAAGTAATTCATTTACATTCGGGAGAATTCCGTTCGTCCGCACCGCGTCGCCTTTAAATATTTTAATGTTTCGCCGTTATTCGAGAGCAACGAGTCTGGATGAATTGTAAGAGTACTCGAGTTTGAGGCGCGTCATGGAGTCGTATTGCTATGTAGCTTTTATAGCTGGAACTGGATATTAATCTATTATACATAGTGGATTGAATAAGTTATTACTTGGATTAAAATTTATTTTTATTAATCTACAATATAATTTGTGTCTTTCGGACAATGTATATTATTAGTGTGTAAAAATGAATATTTTTAAATACTCGATTAGGTGTAGTTATATATAGCATACAATTTTTTTCATACATTTATATCATCATTAAAATCACAAAATTTTAAGAGAATTTTGGAAAAAATATATTTGTATTTTGGAGTGGTGGTGACAGACTACATGAAAGGTTTATATATATATATATATATATATATATATATATATATATATGTGTGTATATATATATATACTTATTTTTCACTTTAATTTTTTTCAGTTTAATTGATTTGTGTAAACAATTATGAAGTAATGTTTTTCTTTCCTTATTTAATTTATTAAAGTATAGTTACCAGAATACAACAAAAGTTAATCGATAAATTAATTCGTTTGACATAATATCATTTTTCCATAATATTATTATTTATAAGTTTGAAAGTTTAATTTGTTTACTTACATATTATAGTTTGATACCTTTAAGAATAATTAAGAATCTTTGTAATATGAGGAGAACCCAATCAAAATTAATACAGCATTTTCTAAAATTAATATGAATTCACAGGCAGATAAATAGAGAGACAGTCAGTAGTTACCATATATACATTTGGCGTAAATGACGAGATATTTCAAGTTCATTTTTACTTATCACACACTGACCATATTTTTTAAATAATGAGAGACGAAAGATTAGTCAAATGCAAAGTAAATTGCAAAGTTTTGATGGCATTGGAAAAAAAAGGAGATATATATATATATATATATATATATATATATATATATATATATATAATTCAGTTTAAAAAATTGCAGAACTTCTGTAGTTTTGTAGTTTTTATAGTAATTTTCTGACTAAATTATACCAAATTATCTACAATTTATATAATCATAAGCACAAGTACAGGAGTTTCCCAAGTTGCGTGGAATCGCGGGTGTTTCTATCGAGGAATCGCTTAATTGAAAATTAATTGTATAAGTGTATCGGCCAGGCTTTAGCCGACGGTTCGCGGATTTAATTTGGCGAGATAATCCTGCAATCAATCATGATTTGTATCGCGGGTAGTCTTGCACGACAACAGCGCTCGTTGGTTCCCAGTTTGCTGATTTGGAAGTTATTTTATCGTAGTCTAAGTTCACACTGATCAACCAGTGAAGAGAAAGCGTATTCTAAGATTAATACAATGTGTCTGGAATACTAGATAACGCGTAATTTCTTAATGAATCTAACCTAGCGTGTAAACGTGCGACACGTGGATGCTAATATAGCCGGGAGCAGAAGTTTTCTTCAAGTTGAATAATGATTAATTTAATTGAGTTTAAGTATTTAGTTGTCACTGTATTTTGGCTGTCAGTTACCTAGTACTTAATCTGTAGCTAGCTAAGCTTTCTGTTATGTGTATGCATGAAACCATGCTTGAAATGGGTAGATATTAATATAAGAAATCTCATAATACGCATAATACTTTACAAAGAGATTAAGAGTTTTCAGCAAAATACTCATTAATTCTTAAAAGAAAACAGTTATGATCTAAAAATTGAAATGTATATCCTCCATAAATCTTTAAATTTGCTGGAAGAAAATGGAGTAGATTAGAATAAAGTTGTTTATAGTGTAACTTAAAAAGGTGGTTGGTCTTTATGAAACAAACGTACATTTAATCAACAATAATCGCAATAGGATCGGAGAAAATGTTAAAATTCGATGCAACGTTCAAAGGCCGAATTAAAAGGATACACGTTTTTAGAATCGAGTCGTAATATATAAATTTCATAGAAATTAACCTTTCACAGTTTGTATGTATGTACGTTACATATTTCATTCGCATTGGACATAAATAGACGGCCAGTGTTTCGGTAGGGGAAAGTGTCATCATAAAATTTGCATTGAGCCGAAGACTCAAAAATGGTTGGTGGAAAATCTAAATATGTCTGGCGGTGGCAAAATTGTGTTTATAAAATTGGTAAAAGGATATCGCTCGATCGATTCAATTACAATTTAGAATAGTGTACCGCAAAACGGACAGTATTTTTAAAGATATTATACGGTTATATACACGATAACGGCATGTACTTAACACTTATTTTTAAAAATAAAGTGTCTTTTAGGCAACTTAAATGATTAGATGGAAGAAGTTGATTACATGATAGATAAAGGATCCGAGAAAGAGTGACAAAAAAAACAAAAATTACATCAATAATCATAAAGTAAAAAAATTAAAATTAATGAATTTAAAAAGGCACAATGATTAAAAAACGAATTGAGTTACTATGGATAGATACAATGGAAGGAAACAGAAGATATGACTAGAGATTATAAGAAAAATAATTCTTGAAAACACTCATCGGAGGCGATCTTTGCGGTGTTATAATAGGGTTGGTTTCAATGTTGTGTGGTTTGGGCAGAACTTTTTTTTGTATATAGCAGTCATATGTTTATGCCAAAAAATCTGCGTAGCTGTTAAGAATTTAATCCAAGTCTACGGGTAGATAGTTATTTGAAACTCTTGTAATTTACCACTCGAATAACAATTTATTGTGAGCTTATTTTCAGGCTTTGTCTTTATTTAAACAGTTCATTTTTAATAACTATGGTATCAACCTTTGTCACCAGGCTTACTTGCCTACGTATTGCCATTTAATGTACGCGTTACACGACGTGTTTATTAATATGGATTGAATTAATTAAAAAGCAAAATAATAATTTCCTCAGGAAAAAGGATTACGGAAGATTACCTATTCGATGATTAGGGTAAATGAGACGCGGTGAAACAAAAGATAAAGAAAGGAGCACGAAGAACGCGTGGTAATTTTGGAGAGCATTGGCAACGTGTACAACTTTTAAATCTTTATTTTGGCAATATCCTAGTACATTTTGATTCAGCCCGCGTCGGACGTATCGTGGATTCATTAATCATACTTGGCCGTTTGCTTGCGCATAGAGGGTCCTGCTTTCCACCGAGCGGGCACTTCCGCTCGGTGCACGGAAAATTTAAAAGTCACACTGATTTATTTACTGCCAGATTGACAGCCGGGCAAGTCACTCTCCGTCATGATGATCTCAGGCGCGTTTTATTTTTCTCGCCGGATTAATAAAATTCTCCTTTGTATTCACCCGAACAATGTTTGTTCTCGGCTTTGCCTCAGTTAATATCGGTGTTATACGTAGTAAAGAGTCGTCTGTGGCCGTCGAGTAATTGTCATTGGAATTTGATATACTTACATACGAGAATGTTATACACACGCACTGCCTAGATTTTAAGAGCTTTCAGTTATTGTGTAGTAATAATGGTTAAGAAACTACTGTACATATTAGATAAGTAATTTAACACATTGCTTTAAAATATGACAAGAAGTTTCCATTTAAAATCTTTTTCAATTAAGCGACTTTTTGTGGTTCATATTATATGTAATTTATATTTTCTGTATAGATCTTTTAAGTCTCAGTATTAATCGACTTTTGGTTACATGCTGAGGATTATTGTACAAGTATGTTATGGTATGTGTTTCTTTTAAATGTGTGAAATAGTTTCGATTAGTTTTTGTTTGAATAAACGACTTTTAATGTGTTATATTATATACTGTTTATGTTTTCTGTATTGAGTGTTTAATGTGTCATATTATATACTGTTTATGTTTTCTGTACGGAGTTTTTAAGTCTCAGTATTTAGGGACGTTTCGGTTTTTTCCTTAATCATCAGTTATTTATATTTTTAAAATAACATGTATTTTATATCATGTAAATGAATATTAAATTTTTCAGTCAGAAATAATAATTTTGTTATTTAAATATTGTTTATTATTTACTTATTAGTTATCGCACTTGTTTTATCGTTTTAAAACTTTTCGAAGTCGTATTATTTAATATTGTTGATAATTATTATTACTTTTAGGTAATTTTATTTTACTTTCTTTAGCTTTTATCGCACATACACTTGTTATGCACTAATTTTGTAACAAATCACTTGGATTTGATTATAATTATATCAGTTATTTGATCTTACAACTCTTGCACAGCGAAACTATAAAGTATTAGGTACCATTAAAACAATTATAATAAACAGGCTAAACTCAGTTTAGTTTTAGATGATTTAAAAATAAAGATTATTCTTAAACGTTTAGAAAATTCAACAGTCAATATGTTACACTTTCCTCTATTATTTATTGTCTAATATTATCTATTAATAGAGTCTTGAAAAAAAGAGCGCCTTGAGTGGATTCGGGTTTTGTATTTATAAAAGTGAGTTCATGGTAGATTTTATGACAGAACATACCATTAAAAGAGCTGTATTTCAACGAGATATAACCTCTTGAAATACAGCTCTTTTAATGGTAACAGAAACCTAAACGCAGAACACTGATCCTCGTCACGACTTACTCTCGACATAATCATGAACTCCGTGATCCGCACTAACTGCAAGTGTTTCCAACAGTTACCTCATACGTAACAATCCCTTCGTCTCTTCACGAATTCATGAAACTAATAATATATTCAAAACCGGAGTGGAATTTAATCGGACGGCTGGAATCTCGGTCGGGTCCGCAAGGAATTGAGCCTGGCCATCGATACAGCTTCCCGCCTCCGTGGACTCATATTCCATGGATCAAAATTTCAGATAATTCTTGCACCGAAGCGAAGATATTTTTGAGGATACTTCGAAATTACATTGCAATGTAACAAATATTTGTAATTAAACTTACTATTAATATCAGAGTTATTTCTGAATTAAACAAGCGAGATTATAAGTAATATATCGTAAATAATTATTCAAAGAACTTTTTAAATTAGAAACCGTTTAAGTTATCATTCATTAAGGATTAAATTTTATTGCGATTTTCAACAGCCCGGTGATGAAAGTAATATTTAAGACTTAATGAGCAAACTCAAGTGTCTTCGCTTCAAAATAATTTACCTTTTATAAAAACACGAAAGTAAAAGTGTGATTAGAATTTATTTAATACCGTTTCGTAAGTAAATATGACATAAAATAAATTAAAGTACGTACTTTTTAAGTAATTATACGTTACACTTGTCAAACGCACTGATCCAATGAAGCTTGATTAATTTATTTATTAATTCACAGCCGAGACGAAAATTAAATTTCTTTTAAAATCTCTATCGAAAAAATGTTGACGAGCTTCTGTGATTGCAATATAGTAATAGATACGATATCGAGATTGATTCGCGACACGAGAACGTATCTCAGGCACGTCCTACGAGGACGAGCGACGGACGACGACTGGCAGGTCGAGCGAGGCTGGGCACCCAGGCGGCGCTAGCTCCACATGTAGCCAGGCGGTTCGTACAGACATGATGAATATTTATACCGTCTGACAGTCTGTTTGGATGTCGAGTCGGTTTCTCGATATTGCGAGATGATCTCAAGTCTCGGAGGACTGGCGTATTGGCAGCGGATACTCTTAATTGCGTTAGAGTTTGACCGGATGTGTTTAGTTTGGTATTGATGTCTTGTGGGTAGACGAGGGTAGTTAAATATTTCGGGCTTCGGAAATGTGTACCTATGAGGTGTCTTCGGTTTTGCGGAAGATATAAATTAATGTGTCATTAAGATAAGTCTGTAATTGCAAGATGAAAGGTATAGAGTAGATATATTATAGGAAAGTAGATATATTATAGGTATTTTAAAATTTTAAGGTAAACCTATTTTTATTTTGATAAAATCTACTTTGAGTACAAAATATAACTGTAGGTTAAAAGAGGAATCGGCTTGTGTTGGGGCTACCTTTAGTGAATATTGAATATTCGATCCACATATTGAATATTCGAATCAACCTGAAATGCTTGTGTTTTGTCACTCGTGATGTTTGAAATTAAAATCATTATTTTTATCTAAAGAAATGCTTAGAGTAACACTGAGAGCCACAGACGGAGTGTGAAAAGTAGATGTTAGAATAAAAGTAACCGACGTCATTGAAATAGCTGGACTAATGAAGTGACGTTGGGTGGGGCGTATTGCCAGAAACCTACACGAAAAATTTAAAAAGCGTCTTTTAAGTTGACACTCAAGAACTGTGGCCCGAAGACTCGTAAGTCAAGGGGTTCTGCCATGACATCAAGAGGATAGTCGGGGTGTGGTTATAAATTTAATGTGCGACGATGGAAAATTATTGGTGAATCCTACGTCGAGGATTGTACGAATACAGGCAAAAAAAGAACAAGAAGATAGTTTTCTTTGTCACGAATTTAAGATATCAAAGGAGTGCTCAGAGCCGCACATGTAATACAGAAATACAATCTTTGGAGAATATTGTAATGCTGCTTGAAGAGTATTCGAAGACTATCTTAAGATAATAATAACATGGAATTTGCCCGAAAGTGGGATGGATTGTAAGGTGAGTGTAAGTTCTGGCCGGACAATTATAGTATTAATAATAAAATTAATAGGTGTGATTCCATATTTTTAATGTAGACAAATATTAATTTACTGTAAACAAAAAGTATTCTTTCGAATAAATTATTAAGCCCACAATGTATTATAGTAAATTACGTATGTGGTGAACTTGCAAACAGGAATTATTCAAAGCAAACATTAAAGACGTGTGTAATTGAGTGACGAGTCCTTTAAATAGTAATTGTAGTTTTCGGAGTACATGTTAATTTTGAGTATATAATCAATTGAAAATTTGCCTCGAATAAAATTATTAATAACAGTTATATTACTAGGTCAAATTATATAAATATTTAACGCAAGTCAGTTGATAGCCAACAATATATTTCATTATTATTTTTATCCATTATTAAATGTTATAGAGTTTTAAAAAAATATATGGAGTCCGTATTCGAATGCCGTATAAATTGAGTCCAGTAGGGTCTAACTAAAGAGAAGTGAAAAAGACGTAAAAACAAGAACAACAGCATAAAATACATAAGTAGATTCTTCCTCATCATCATCAGCTCGTCGATGTCTGGCTATGTCAAGGTTTTATTGAAAATGAAAATCTTAGTAAAACCAAATACTTTGTTCATATTATGATTCCTTAATTGATATCTATATATGCTATGTCTCCGTAATTTGAGTAATTTCTCTGAAAAGTACGTTTTTATTTGAGTGACAAGTGAGGATTGATCACGCACATTCGTACACTACTTCATACAATACTATAATAGTTATAGAGCGTGACCGGCCGTTCCGCCTCGATGCGCCGGAGGAAATCGTCCTTATGAACATGTAACGCAGCGATGTGAGTTTATTACGATTACTGAAAAACACTCTTGTATAATCTAACCCATTCATCCAAATGGCAATATTCATTTAAATTTAATGCGTAAAATAAAGAATGTACGGAATTTGAACGGGATTTCACCTAAACGAATCTCTTTAATCGCAGTATTTCGTCACGACCTGTTTTTCGATAGCGTGGGTTAACTTTAGTAGATAGACATGTACTGTTGCGGACTTATGTAAAACTATTTGTTCATGTATATATTATTTTTATATATCTTTAACGGTTCACGTAACGCACACCAAGAAATCTGCAGGACTATTGATTTTTCACGTTTTCAACGGATAATTGGCACAAAACGTTCCTAAATTATATGTTTCACCTTACTCGGTAATAAGTCTATCCATTGGTGAAAACCGCAATAAAACCTTGTAGTGGTTATAAAGATTAGCATGTACATACAGACAGGCAGACGTAACGGGAAAGTTTGTTTAACACTAATATAGTGAAAGGTATTTCTTCTGTTTGAAATCAAATAGATTCTCCTAACTTTGAATGATGGGCTGAAATGAATTGATGTAAAGAACGATATTTATCTCCTTTAAATGAATAAAGCTTCACGTTTAAATGGCCGAATATGCACTATAATATGACATGCGATAGTGATTTTTAATGTTTGATTGACACCGTAAATTTTCTTATTATGGCTTACACATAAAAGCTAGACATGTGTTGCCATGGAGTTTTTTTATAGAACTATTTCAGGCAAACAATATTGTTATACATTGTTTTTATGCATCTCTAACGATTTGCCCCGACGGTTGATTTCTTTTACGACTTTTTTGAGAAACATTGTCAAAGGCCAGCTAATTTACACGAGGTATTCATAAATTATATCTCCAAATATTTCTCGTAAATGAGTCTATCTACTGGTTAAAATCGGAATAAACTTCATTCGGTGGTTTTTAATATTAGCGCGTACAGACAACGCGGCGGAGGGATTTGTTTTATACTATTTATTGAGGTGTATGTTCACTCTGAACGATAGTGTTGAATACTACGTCAACTTGAGTTGGCGATTTTGAGAAGAACAAAATAATTATCACTAGATTTTAATGTAACAACGTAACAAATATAGAGGTATACTCTAGTAACAAAACATTTTAAATGAAAAGCATACGAAAGAAGGAAAATAGAAGGAGCGGCGCTTGTAGGAAAATTGAGTGAGAGAAAGATTGAATTTAACGGTTTAAAGTTTGTTCATTGTTATCCTGGTGACGATGAATAAGAGGCTTTTGAAGCAAAAGAAAAATGAGATGTATTGTTGTAGCTAGCATTTAGTTTCCATGGAACTAGTACGCCTTTGTAGTCGCCTTTGTATTAGAACCTTCGCGATATACCATCAACGGTAGATACCAAGACTAAGTATCCTAGAGATATTATTCTCTCTCTTGGATACTTAGTTTCTTTTATGCTCTTATTACTTTTTTTATTTGTATAATCTCGATTCGCTTTAGTTAAACTAGCAAAGTTTAAAAATTTATCGTGGACAAGAGTAAAAAAGGACATAAAAAGAGATATCACGCACAATGGGGTCGGATTATATAATTTCTTACCGAGGACAATATTGGAATATATGGGAACGGTTACTAAATCAGTATGTGATGGAGCTTGTCAGGATCTGTGTCAGGGACATATGTGTAATATAGTTCACTGTTATTGCTTTATGTTCTATGTGGATCCAGAAGTGATAAACCAACATTTTCCACACAAGTGGTTTCGGTGAAATATAGTTTCGATTTGCCTGTGTTTATGTTCTTACAAACGATGAGTTTGTAGGCCATTTTACGTGTTCCGTTTTTATAAATTAATTTTAATTTACAATAAATTGTGTTAATTAAAATAAAATTGCCAGCTATTTCATTCTAATCAACACTATTTGTTTTAATCAATCCATTTCAAAATACTTCTGAATTTTTTATTAATTATTCAAATGAAATAATTGAATTTTGGTCCCACAGTTTGTCCACGCTCCATCTTAACTCCATCATAGTTCTATATCATATCCTTTCTTACCGTAGCTCACGCTTTCCCCCGCATACAATCAAATAGTCACATTAGCCAGATGAATCAAATCTAATATATGAATAGGGAATACTTCACGTTTCGCTCCATCGCGCGTAGACATCACGCAAATTACGACCGCGCCTTGCCTGACTGACGCCTATCGCGCGCATCTTGTTATTTATTTATCGATGAGATGAAACGGAATGGAATATGCGAGCGTAAGGACGGAATGGAATGAGATATTTAATTCATCTTGGGAATATTATATGGGTTAAATTGTTGCCGGCGTCAGTTCTCCTCGTGCTCGGCTCGAGAATGACGGAGTGGAATATGTGCCTATTAAGGTAATTGCAAGTTCTTTTATTTTTCACTTTTACGATTTTTATTTATTGTTTTGAATTGCCCAAGAGGGAGATGTTGGAATGAATGGGGGAATTCTGAGTTTATTGGTAAAATAAAAAAAATAGAAGTTTGCAATGACTTGCATTACTCAGATTATCTGTAGGATCGCTGTATTTATCTTACTCTAAAGTAACATCATAATATGTTTTGTGTATTTACTAATATTGGAAAATGGATACGCTCGATCACTTAAACATTGAGCTTCGTGAATGTGGAGTTGCTTTGAGAAACGAGTGGTTCCCTATATACGTATGAATTTCTATTGTAACCCAATGGTTCTCAAGATTAATTTAATATTATTGCTCATTGCACTGAGTACGTCATAATTGTTTGTACACCTCACGCTAGGAATATCAGTGTTTTAAATGAATAGCTCTCAGATACTTAATATTTTTATTAAATGAAATTTTATCATGGAGTTGAAATTAATTTACCTGGCGGAAACATAAAATAGAATGGAAAATCATAAAGAGAACGAAACAAGAAACGAATACATACTCGGATTTCTTTAACGATGCAGTTGAAAGCTTTCGCGTATATTTTGATATAATGATGTCAATATGAAGTTTCAATTGGTTATATTTTGAATTTTATTTCCATTTGGTAGGTTACAATCGCTAGGTTACAATTACTCACTCTTTGGGATTAGAATTTCTTTTTATTCATTTAATGATGTCAATAAATACGATCAAGAAAGCAAAGCAACTACAAAGTTGTACTGAAATACGCCCAGTTTTTTGTTAGCTCAGTATTTTTCCATTCTTCATTCCATTCTTCTCCCCATAATACATGTTTGTACGTAGCGACGCTGAAACTTCGTAATCTATGAGTATCTACGCAATCACTGGGGTCATCATGTTATCAGAATATGATCTTAGTTCCATGAAAGTTTTGAGTACTTTCGCCAATAATGTCACACTTTTCAGTTTAAATGTATTCCATGTGCTGGCAGCTTTAGTCTAGTGGTATCCTACATCGAATGTTTCGAATTTTCGAGTAGGCGATGTTTGCACGTCGCTGACTATAATAACCTTCTTGATTTGTTTGAAATTTCACGTTTTATCGATAAACTCACAGTTTGAGATTAGGTGCTAATGAAACGTATACATACTATTTTGGTTTTTGGAACGTACTTCGATTGGTCGTTTTCACACCCTCAAATTAAATAAGTATTCACTTGTTGTTATTTCGCTTTCTACTTAAATATACCGCATTCCAAAACGTCTTTAATGGGTGCACCGAAATCGAAATAATTTTGATTATAACTGGAGCTGTATAATCAATTATTAACGAGAGGTTCCACGTTAAAAAATCCGACGATCGAAGCAGTCTGCTTCGAGACTCAGATTGGTCCATATTTTTTACCCTTGTTTTTCTTATCTGCCCGGAGACTAGAACCTTGTAGAGCTTAGTTCGGTGAATTGAACAAATTAATTGGTATGAGATATATAATATTCGATTTGTATTATATTCAATTTCTTGTTTTGAAAGAAATAAGAAAGGAAAATAAATTAGTTGTTGCGAGGACAGTATTATTGGTTTTTATGCCTCTTTACAGAGGAGAAAAGTATAAAACCATAGATAATAGAGTTCGTCCGTTTCTATCTAAATGCTGAGTGGACAAAGTGAACAAGCAGTAAATTCCAAAATCAGTTAAAAGAGATTTTATGAAGTGGTGACAATTAAAATGAATGGAATCATGACAAGATATTTTTTTTTCAAAATGATTATTTTATACCGGATATTTGTCTGTCAACTACTTTAATTAATGCGTTTGTTAAGTATACAGAATATATAAAATGCAACGTCTCTCTACCCTTCTGTATATTTGCTTAAAACTTGAGTTCTATTGGATGGATTTTGATGTAATGTTCACTATCGTAATCTTGGAAGGTTTGTGTTTATTAAATGTTAAATATTAAAATGGTTCAGTTTACGGAGTTATGTTAGTATTTGTGAGTCGTGTCCTAGAAAACATAAAGCACTGCGACGATGATGGAGCTTAAAATAAAAGAAAGAACGACGAATTGTAAAAGAAAATTATTGAAGTATTCATTATGTAAAACCATTACACAAGTTTGTATTCTGAATAATCTGCAGAAAGTTGTCCCCTCATAACTGAAAAACTTTTAAGGCGTCTAATTCTTTTAATATGACAAATAAATGTCTCGGAGGAAATGGTGGTTAATAAGGTTTTTTAGTTTCAATGTCGGTCTAATATTTTTGCCAATTTCTGAAATAGAATGATTATTTAAAATGACCTGGTCTTTGGTAGTCATGAATCATATGTACGACAGCTATTTTGAGCATGTTACAATTATATTTTTAACATTTTTCTTTCAAACAATGGGATACCCAAAAATCAAAGAATGTAGCGATTATTTTTTTTAATTTAGTTAAAATTAAATCGATTTTATAAACATATGTATACCACATAAGCCAAAATAAGGAGAAGTGAGTGTTAATTTTATTATTTCGGTGTCCTATTTCATGTACGTTTCATGGTTCCCTGCCCTGAGAAGTCCGAACTCAATCGTCTTACTCTCGCTCCTTGTTCCTCTATATGTAACAAAGCATTATTTTTAAAAACTTAAATTTTCAGCTATCAGACATTCTCATAGCTAGAAAAATATATAAGTAGTACGGTATAATTTCAAATTTTTGATATTGTACATGTAAAGCATTTTTCATTTACCCTCTGTTGAACCAGCGGGTCAAATTCACCAGTTCTGCCCTCTTTCATGGCTCCAGTTCTTTTTGAAATAAATTAAAATAGGCTTTACGGAGCTGTGATGTTCTATGTTGCATTAAAAACCTGTCAAGCACGAGTAGAATTTGTATTTCGTGGACTCCGTACATATAGCCTCTTATAGACATTTAACTGTAATATATGCGAAATACTGTGTACCCTAGACAGTATTTATGTTAAGGTATTTACAAATATTAATTTTTCACAACGTTACTGTATTGCCTACTATGAATTTCACAGGCCTAAAAATATGTGCATATTTAAAAAATCAAGATCTAGGATAATGGCTACAGTTTTACTACAACCCTTCCGTAGGCGTCTAAAACTCATTTTTTCAGAATTACAGATTGAGTATTTTCAGAAATGAGGGGTGATATATATATATATATATATATATATATATATATATATATTTGAAAATGTTTCTGAAACTAGATAATTGAAATGGACAATTATGGAAAATATGTTATATATTGTCTAAACACATAAAGAATTATTCTTTGCCTCTAAGTATTTTACTATTTTTATTTGCTTTTAGGACTTTCCTAGAGTGAAAAAATACTCATCTAAATATTTAATATGATGGACAAAATAGATCCGCAATGTGAAAGTAGAGATGGGTTAGTGACAATTATATATCATATATTATCGATAGTTTTAGTCATTATTTAGTATCGGAAGCTAGTATCGATGCTATTGAAATATTGAAATATTTGCATGAAGGTGTTGAATATTAACCTGTATCAAGTATAAATGTAATGGATGTTATAAAGAAGTGTCAGGAAATATAAAATATATCGTTTATACACACATGATTATTAAATAATAGAAAATTAAGTTATTTCAATATCAAATGAAATTATTTCATTAATTCCTAACACATCAACCGACAATAACCTTACAGCTAATGTGACAAGTAGGCAGATTTGTAAGTATTAATAAGTACAACAATAGCATTTTTTTCATCTGACCATTAGCATAATATTTAAAAGAAATAAGAATTGGTAAGTGAATTTAATTAATGTCAAATTAACGGTTTTATTTTTGTATTATTGATGTCTTGGTGATGAAAAAGGGGGAGAGACCATTATTGTCTAAAAAATTGACATTTGGAATGAAATTAATAAAAAAGAGACCCCTTTTTATTGGAATTTTGACATATAATATTGAAAATAAATTTAAATGTTGACAATATTACTTTAATATTTCTTTTAAGAACAATTGTCCACTAATTATAACCTCAAAATCATACACATTTGTGGTTTTACTGAAGACCTGAGTTGTTATACTTAGCCAAAACTCATATATTTTGGTTTGTATATATATATATATATACTCTAAAATGTGATATATAAGTCATTCATCTTCATGACTAGCCCAAATACTCCATACAAACTGGACATTCTCCTTTACTGTTCAGCTTTCTAATGTTGTGTTCAGTATACAAAATGCAATAGTAGTTTTAGACTAATTGTAAAATTTTATTCCAAATAAACTTAGTAAAGTAACACAGTTTTAAAGGCTCTGTTACTCTATGCCGGTCATCGTGATACTTAATTCAATCCTTTCTCAGTACAAAGTAAATTTAACAGGAAACCTCCATCAAAACAAATTCAGTAATTTTATGTGCGTTCGAAACAGTGAAACACGTTATAAGTACTATTTCTTAGGTTTTGCGTCTTTAAAATTTTCGGGAATAATATTTTTTTGAAAAATGTATTGAATCTGTAAACTTTAATTTTATTAATACTTGCTATTTTTCTGGTGCCTTGCTAAAACATCAGATTGGACGACTTACATTTATTTGATTATATTACCTTTTGTAGCCACTTTGCAGATTGTAGCCATTATTTCCGTGCGAGA
Organism: Druceiella hillmani; assembly: GCA_039881145.1. Lineage (NCBI taxonomy): Eukaryota > Metazoa > Arthropoda > Insecta > Lepidoptera > Hepialidae > Druceiella > Druceiella hillmani. The sequence goes on along the minus strand of JAYKKI010000047.1, from coordinate 12,187,814 downwards.
GTTTTCTTAAAAAGTCATGTCATCTCATACGAGCTCGGAAAAAAGAATTGCCCATTTCCTCGTTTAAGGCCACTACTACTATGAAACTATTCAGACTTAGTAGAAAGTGATTTTTAGTTCGACACCGCAACTTGCTGAATCACACATAGATTCGTTTAAACAATATACCACGATGGACGTATGCGAGGCTTAGTGGACCGAGGAAGGACGAAGGCTGCAGATGCGTAAGGAAGTGTGAGTGTTTTCCACTTCGACATTGGCATCGATTAATTACGAAGAGGAAATCGGGAAATTCATCTTCGTCATTAGGGCTTGCGTGTGTGGCCGCCCGCAGTTCGTTTCCTCGATGACTGGGGATTTGTTCGGAAACCTATGTTTTGTTGGTGTCGTGAGGATGGTCGATTCACTGTGAAGAGTTATGACGGGCAATTTGATATTTTTCAGGTCGGCTAGTTGTGTAATGCACGCTGCTCGGGTGGTTTAAAAAGGCGATTGATATAAGATGTTTGAATTAAATTTTGGAGAACTGAGGGCTCAAATATAGTATTTCGAAGGTAAGAGAGTAATATGGCTTCCGACTTTCAATTGCCTTCATGATTTCAGTTCTTTAAATTTGTATTTTGAGAAATATTTACTAACTCTAATGTATAATTTTAAATAATCTATTGATTGTATATTAGCCAAACTTAATTTTTCTCTCGAAATAGAGGTTGTAAATAATTGTCGAGTACGTACATCGTACGGTATATTTTATCGTTACATTATCACATTTTTATTACTGTGATTTTATGAAAGTATTTTCATAGAATCACACTAATAAAAATGTGATAATTAAACAGTAGGCGCCATCTATGGACTAATACGGACCTGCAATGTATATTGTTCCAATCCAATTAGTTTTTCTTTATTTTCCATCGCACATAGGTGTAAACGTTTCGTTGAAATAACTCAAGGGCCAAATCGAATTCTGAACTCAAAAATATTATTATTGGTTTGTTCGTTCTGCTGAGCTATCGAATAAAAAATAAGTCTGTAGTCAATAGGATTCGGCTTTCAGATCATATAAGTCTTTTGAAAATGCATGCATATACGTATATACCAATGTACGTACGTATGTACATAAACACCAATGTGACTTACGCTTATCCAATGACATTACCTTTGAAAACACCCTTCTTCCCTTGCTGTCATAAACCACTTACTGGATGCTAATACAATACTTTCATGAAAATATAAAGGTGACATTATAAAAAGAGCTATCATGGGACATCTAGCAGATGTGAAACAGCTAATTTTTTTTTCACTATCACTTTTATTATCATTGTAACTCATATTTTAAAATAATAAAGGCTTTTAATGTTTTAAGACAGTTTAATGCAATACACCGATATAAATGAGTAAAGTTGTAAGTGTTATTAAATAAGAAATAATGCTGCCTACACTACACCCACGTAACATAGCGTGTGTGTAGTGTAGTAGAAAGGGAAGCGTTAAGTCGGAAAGAGCCGACAAGATGCGAAGCTGGCCAAATTAAGTCGGAAAGAGCCGACAAGACACAAAGGTGGCCGAATGGCAAGACGCGACGTGCAATGTTTTAATTCCCATCTAAACGTACCATACATACGTACCATTATACATAAAAAAACAAATTCATTAAAAGGACTATTAGTCTAAGATCCCTAGTAAGAACGACCTTCACCGATTTGATAACCAGGTGAAAATTTTATTTTAAAGACTAAAATATGTTTGTGAACGTGTATCAATAAGGTTGCCATAAAAAAAATGTTCATGGCTATGATTAATTAAAATTATAAAAAAGTATTATTTTTTAAAATTTGACTGTCTTGGTTGCCAAATGACTCATAGTCTAATTGAAAGTATACAACATCTGCTATATGCAGTCGATCGGTTGCCTACCTTTTTCTGTTCCCTTTTACCTGGTAGCCGCGTGCAAACAGGTAAATTTATATTAGTAATTGCGCTCATCTGCTTACCACGATATTTATATATCAAAATGTAGGTAAATTTATTGTGAGTAGAGTAGTATAAGGTTGCTCAAGAAAATCTGTTCATAGATTACGGTAGCCAGGCTTTGAAGTTGCAAAAATTGAAGCATGTAAATATGTGTGACAGAGAAGCGTTGCTCGTACTGTACCATGCGATAAAGGAGGACGTAGTATAGCAGCTGCGCGCTACTGGCCAGTAGAATATAAGAGAGTGCGCATGCTTCCTATTCGTAGGATAGAAAAGAAAAAAAATAGTATACTATAGAGGATCATTTTCAAACGTAGAACGTTGTGATAAACGTGTTTTGTGAAAAAAATTAAAAATGGAAAAAAATGCTTTTCATGTGGATTGAAAAATTCTGTTATTGATTTTAATGACAGAACATTTGATCATTGTTATTTAAAATTAGCATATCGACGATCTAAAGGCTTTAAGTACGATGACTTACACTTAAACAGAGATTTATTGGAGTTTGTAGGTTATTATTCCTCATGTTACAAAAAAGTGACTGTTTTAAAACAAAAAAACGTTGAGGATTATAATGCATTTGTTAACAATGTTGATGTAAGTATATAATTAATTTACTTTTGATTATTATAATAAAATTTTTTGAAATGTTATTCATAAGGATTTTGTCAATTATTCTGCTAAGTAAATATTTATTCAAAGTTCATTAAGTACTTTAAAACCTATTATTTTTTAAAGTTAAAATTGAATAAACATTTTATATGTTATTATTTTATTTAATTAATTGACTTATATATTCAGGTGCAACCTAGTACTTCATCAGCTATTGAAAATCCAAGTCCATCAACTATTGCAGTAGAAGAAAGTAGTGAATCAAAGATCTTTGCTAATATCCCACCTGAAGATGTTGTAATACAACGAACCCTAGGTCGTGGTAAAGAAATTAAAGAAAGTAGAAATAATACTACATCACGTAGTTTCATTTAATTGTAAGTAATAAGTTTATTTATATAAATCATATTTATATAAATCATATCAAAACATATTTTCAGGTTCTTGCTACGGACACAGCAACAACTTCTTCAACTTCAGTCACTTGCTTGTTTTGCAATTGCAAACAAAAAAAAACTGGCAACCGTGTAGTCAATCTTGTGTATCCTCAAAGTGATCAAATTACAGAACAACTGAGAACAATAGCAGATACCTTACATGATTCGGAGATTCTTCAGAAACTCGATCAAACCCAAACTATTGCTTATCACAAACCATGTTATGCTGCATACCAAGCAAGAGCAAAGCGGAGCACCGAAGTAAAAGGTGATTCCAATTGGCATCAATGTAGACGAGTTCATAGATTAGCTTTTGAGTCTATTTGTAATTTTATTGAGTGTGAAATTATTGAAAGCAGTGCAGTTATGAATTTTACTCAATTGTTTGGACGGTATCAAGCTTTACTACTAGAGTTTGGGGATTATGAACTAAATCTTGATGATTTTAAAGATTACCGACAGGAAATGCTGGAAAAAAAATTACTTAAACGATTTGGGGACCAAATAATAATAGAAGCATCTAACGGACCGCGTAACCAAAAACTAGTTTATAAAGCAGATATTGATATTTCTATAATGGCTAATGACATAACATTTCTTTGACGGAAAATTTTTTTGACGGTAGAAGAACACTGCTATTCTTATATAACTGACCAAAATTGCGTTATAAAAACAACAGAAAATAATTATGAGTGTTATCACGAAGAAGCGGATACAAGAATAATTTTTCACGCTTACAAAGCAGCACCAGGTTCAAGAATTTTGATAAAATCAGTTGACACAGATGTTCTCATAATTTTACTTGGAAACATGCATAAAATTCCTGATTCTGAAATTTGGCTTGCTAGTTCAGGGACAAAAAAAAGTAGTAATGCATCAATTGCACGGAACTAGCATTGAAATTAGGATTTAATTTGTGTCTAAGTCTACCTGCTTTCCATGCGTACACAGGTTCTGATTACACGGCTGCGTTTTACAACAGAGGAAAAGTAAGACCGTTGAAAATTTTTTCGAAGAACGAGACATACCAAAAATGCTTTGTTTCATTAACTGAAGAAGCCGACATTTTTCTTAGCGAAAAAATGGACGTTGTTCAAGAATTTACGGTGGCTATGTATGGTATCAAACATTGTACTAAAGTAAATCACGCAAGATATCAAATTTTCCTGAAGAATTTTTCTGCAAAAGAAGATAGTGAGAAGTTCCTTAAAAAAGTCAGAAGTTTTGACTCAAATACAATTTTTGTAAATTCTATGTGGTTACATGCAACTGATTCTAATTGTATAAAATTATGTCCTGAAAGTTGTGGTTGGTTTTTCGATAGTCATTTGAAACCAAAAGGATGGAGATTTGATGGAGATCAAACGCCTTTACAAATTGATGATATTTTGCAAATATCGGAGAATGCAAATGAAGAAGCTTCTTCCGACTTCTTATAACTTCCGGAGATTCCGATTCAGAATAATTTACAATTATGACTTTGGCATTTAATGTCTTTTTTATGTAAATATTGTTTGATAATAAAGATTTATAATTTTCAAACTATACAAATTTATTTTTTAAAATTTTTTTTTTTTAATTTTGAGAACGTTTTTTTATTATGCTTTTCTTATTTATTTTATTACGCTCCAAAATGATCCTCTATAGTATACTATTTTTTTCCTTGTCTATCCTACGAATAGGAAGCATGCGCTCTCTTATATTCTACTGGCCAGTAGCGCGCAGCTGTTATACTACGTCCTCCTTTATCGCATGGTACAGTACGAGCAACGCTTCTCTGTCACACATATTTACATGCTTCAATTATTGCAACTTCAAAGCCTGTCTACCGTAATCTATGAACAGATTTTCTTGAGCAACCTTATACTACTCTATTCACAATAAATTTACCTACATTTTGATATATAAATATCGTGGTAAGCAGATGAGCGCAATTACTAATATAAATTTACCTGTTTGCACGCGGCTACCAGGTAAAAGGGAACAGAAAAAGGTAGGCAACCGATCGACTGCATATAGCAGATTTTGTATACTTTCAATTAGACTATGGTCATTTGGCAACCAAGACAGTCAAATTTTAAAAAATAATACTTTTTTATAATTTTAATTAATCATAGCCATGAACATTTTTTTTATGGCAACCTTATTGATACACGTTCACAAACATATTTTATTCTTTAAAATATAATTTTCACCTGGTTATCAAATCGGTGAAGGTCGTTCTTACTTGGGATCCTCTACCATGTAATGAATCCTACTATAATGTTTCTTTTTATTATGTGGTAATATTAATTAAAGTATGAAAATTTAGAATATTCAATATTATTTAATGTATAGTAATAATATTTTTTTTTGTTTTTCGCAATAATACTTTTAATCATTACATTCAAACCATAACGTTAAACTAAAAAAAATTATAATTACAATTGTTTTTAATGTATTATTCTTGCTTCAAACATGCAATATACATTTTATGGGTTTTATTTTTATTAAGGCTCCTTTAGCGATATGGAATTATTTATTTTGACGTAAATGCCTACGCTGGAATCAACGGCCACTGATTAAGTTGATGTGGATGGCTAATGTCTTAATACCAGTGTAGATAAATAATCTTCTTACTTTGCGATTATTTATTTCATTAATGACATCATGCGTGATTCTACTTTGCATCATAAGTAAAGGAATATTATTTATGAACATTATAATAATATATCCGTCAGTACGCAAAAGGTAGACACCAGAGAAACTGTTTCGAGACAGACAATTTAGAACAAATTGGCAATTTTAGTTTTTACGAAGTCAAAAATATTCAACGTATTTTTGTGATTATTCTTGAGGTAATTACATGAAGAGCAAACTCAAAATCTTTATGCAACCAAAGGTCGCCTTTTGCGACAGTTAATTTCAATTAGTTTATCAAAATCAATTCTATTTCTACCTGTCTATGATATCTAACCTAATATCATAGATAATAAAAGCTTAGTTGAATAAATCGTGTATTACATATATTGCCTACTATATATTTCATAGGCGCAAAACATGGTGTTTATTTAAAACATTACATGATTATAAGTAAGTTAATTGTTAATTTTCCTGTAGTTTTCCATAACAATTGCTTTTAAAGGATACCCGACTTGATATATAAAATTTAAAAAAAATATAATATAATAAGCTAGAGCAAAATATCTAGGTTAATAAGATGTATCACTAAGCCAAATTTCAAGTTCCTATGTCGCATGGTTTTTGAGAAAATCGGTTGTGATAGACGGATAGACAGGCAAACATGGGATTGATCCTATAAGGGTTTCATATTTCAGTTTGAGGTTCGGAACCCTAAAAAGAACGTATGTTATTCGTACTTAGGAAAACGAAATAAAACCTAAATTGATATAAACTATTTTTTTGCTATCATGAGCGGATCCTGATTCTAACAAAATATCAAGATTATCATGGTATAGTATATTTTAATAATACTTTACAAAGTTTGGTTTACGGTTATACCACTTATATATATATATATATATATATATATATATATATATATATATATATATATATATATATATATATGTATAGATTATACCACTGATATAATATTACTAAACTAATAAACATTGATGACAGTAAATTATCAAAGTAAAAAAATTATAGGTATTTAATAATCACAATGATCAAAGTCGTTTTCACTCGCAATGCGCACCGTGCGAATGCGATTATAAGTATAAAATATAATATTTACAGCGCGAACAAAGCGACCTAGACCCAACCTATCACAGCGAAGTCTAACTCGTGACTGACTGTTGCACTTGCTGTTGCACAAATGACGTTCATACTAGCAAGTATGGAGAATACGAAAGGAATTTGTTTATTTGTATTTTTGGAGTTTACTCCTTAAGAATCCTTTTTCATATATGGCGCCCGGAATGAACTTTCATGAGTTTCAGAGCGTTAAAGAAGTGTAACCTCTTGGTTCTGATCGTATGAAGGTCAGAGCGTTACAAAAAAGGGTAACCGTTAGGTGGCCTCTCTGCGCAATATTTCTGCTCACTTTTAGAATGAGATATCAATATGTTTATTTGGAATTTTCTTGTGGCGAAACCGCAATGACGGAGTGTGACACATATACAGTAAAACCCGTTTAAGATGATTTCAAAGGGACCCAGCAAAAAACGCGTCTTAGGCGAGAAAACGTATTATGTGGGATAGGGAAAATAAAACGTATTATGTACTAATTTCGTGTAGGTATTGAATTATATATTTATAAAGTTGTTAGAAATTTATTAATGTTATGTATGTATTTTTAAATTACGTTATATCATATTATATTATTATTTATAATTACGTTACTTAAAGTAATTCACTTAATTTCGTTTGACAAAAAGGTTTTGATGCATTATCAATTACAAGATTTTCAATATACTGCAGTACGTCTTCGCTTTCATCCAAAGAAACTACATAGCGCCGTAAATCGTTAACTGTTGGTAATGTTTGGGCGTTTGACAAAATCGAAGTTGACTCCTCTTCATCTTCATCATCATCACTTAGGGCCTCTTTTTATGTGTTATTCACATCTTCAACATATCTTCAATAGATGGGATTTTGTAGGACGCAACATTGTCATTAATGGAAGAATATCCAAGAAAACCCTGCAGTATCACGGGTTCTTCTTCTTCTTCCAATACGATGTCAATTTTGTTGTTTTTGAAACCTGCTTTCTTGAAACAATTTTGTATGGTTTTAGGCTTAATTGCAGCAGCGGCACGGCATGGAACGCTGCAAACTTTAGAATCGCATCATGCACAGTCAGATCGACGTTTGCTACCAGGGTCTTCCATTTCTTTAAGATAGCGTTGTATCAGTCGTGTTCTGTAACCTTGTTTAAGGACCTTTATAATGCCCTGATCCATCGGTTGCAACTTGTTTGTCACATGTGGAGATAAGAAAATAAGGTTGAAATTCTTTAGCTCAACATCGTTACGATGAGCGGGGCAGTTGTCAGTGAACGGAATTATGTGTCTACATCTAATCTGGAAGTGATTATGTAAAGTTTTACTAGTCGATGAAACGAAGGCCGGTTATCCAAGCTCGAGATTGTGCATCATATGTTACAGGAAGCGATTTTACGTTTTTCAACCAACGTTGATTTTTCACCTTACCAATCACTGGCAAACGTAACTTTTCCGACCCCTCACAATTGGTGCAGGCCAGGACAGCCAGTCTCTCTTTATTTGCTTTGCCACCATGACAATTTTTTCCCTTGAAAACATAGGATTTATCTAGCATCAGTTTAAAAAATAAACTGAGTTCGTCTGCGTTAAAAATGTTTCGTGGTTCCTAATTTTGCAACAATTCAGGAAGTGTTGTCATCCATGTATCGATATCTTGTTGTGCCACTGTCTCCGATTCCTCACTGATGCTACTGTCTCCGATTCCTCACTTGACAGTACACAATACCGTGGCGATTTTTAAAACTGGATAGATTCCAGCCATTTGAAGCGTTAAAATCTGTGATTTGTGATTTGCTTTCTCGCATAATATGGGGCCACTTAGGGGTAGTTTTAAAGCTAGTGCTTCATGAAGCTATTATACTTGCCATTAAAACTTCCTCGAATTTATCAAACTTTCCTACCTTTTGCTTTTTTATCTTTTAATTTATTTTCTATTCTTTAAAATGGTACGTAACGTATTGGAAAATGAAGCTCAGGAGCTAACTGTGTTTGATTTTTCGTTTGTGAAATTAAAAAAATAAGTAAACAAATGATAGAAAACAAATGCAGGGTGCGCGACACAACACGTAGTCAACAAATTAATCTATAAAACGACTGCAGGTGGCAAGGTGCGTGACGACACGGGGGGAACAACGTGGCGGGGCGTGCGGTGATGTGAGTGCGTCGTGTTAAGCGTGAAAGAATGTATGACAACATGTCACAAGTTGCAGGGACTGACGTAAAATGGCGTATTATGCGAGAAATCGTATTAAGCATGATTGTATTAAGCGGGTTTTACTGTATTGGCATTTTCTTATGGCGTAATTGCAATGACGGAGTGTGGCCCCGTGTGTATAGTTTACTATCGTTCACTTTTATCAAGATGTAATCATTAAATGTCATAATTTGTGAATATTTGGTGCCTTCTATCCTACAAAATTGAAAAGTCTCTTTTAATTTTAAGTTCTTAGTCTGATGTTACTAAATGTTTTTAATTTTGTTGTATATATTTGATCTTGTTCATCTGTGTTTTACTTGAAAATAATTATATTGTCAAATATTTTTATTAAAGAATTTTCCATTTACATTTAATGATTTTGGTATTTATATTTATATACAGTATTGTCTATTTTATACATTCCAAGACAATCGTACTTAAGGAGTAAACAACAGTCGCGCGTCGGAGTTGACACGCACAATTTTTTTATACGATATATCCATAAACGTAAAATGTAATTTTGTAGTGAACTATATGCATAATATCCAATGTTCGAAGTGTGTCTTATTAAAGTGTTCAGTAAAGGTTATTTCTCAGAATCTTTGAAAAGAATGATTTCTGCTGCTGCAAAAATTGCGTGTTTCCTTGGAAACTTCTCTGTATCTATTGATGTATGTAAGTTTGAGCCATGGATGTGAATTGTGTTGTGATTTTCGTTATCATCAGACTGCTTCTTGCTTCTAAATAATATTAAAGATTCATGTCGTTAATCACGTGTCAGGAAGGAGTTCAGTTGTTGATGATGGAAGCTAGAAGTTGACTACCCTGTAATATAGATATTGAATTAGTCGATGTTTGGAGAGTAGAGGGGGCAATCTCTCCAGCGCAGGCTCAGTGACTATAGGTTTCTCGTAGTTGGTATTTTCTGCTGAAGTTAATATCATTTGATTTTTTTCAGTCAAATCATTTAATTGAAGAATTTTTAGTTTTAATATTAGATGCGATACCACTGCTACAAGCTCGAGCCTTTTTTGTTTCGCAATGTATACGGTATTATGGTGTGATATGATGGGACTAATTCATAACCTTCTAGAGGGAATCACCTTCCGTCGTCACCATTCATCATTTTGAACTGAAAAATAAACTTTAATCCATTCAAAACTATTCGTATTGCATAAGAAAATCTAGTAGGTGAATTTACTAGTATTTCGTTCATTTCAAATTTTGTTAACGGCAACCTAGGAAGTCTAGTATGCGCATTCGCGAGGTGCCAATCTTCTAAATTTATTTAAGAGCAACCTCATACGTATTCGCGAATTCATAATTTCTCTTAAATAATTATTTAAAGGCAACATCATTCCTCTAAATTAATTTAATGGCAACCTCGTATACGCATTCATGATTTTATCATTCCTCTAAAATTACAAGTATGTGTATTCGTGATAAATTACTAGTTTATAAATTATAAATTACTAGAGATACGAAAATGATAAACTCACCAATACTGACACTAGCGTGTGTAATTAAATACAATTAATAGAGTTGTGCACTACACATTAAAGTTTCCCAATTTTCTATCAGTGTCTGGTCGACCTATATTCACGTAAGTATACATAGGTATCACAATTTCATATATACGTATATCTTGTAATTACGTAAAAAGTTTTTCATATCAATAACAAATAAAACGAATATCATGTACGTCAGTTTACGAGTTTTCAAAACTAAATCGCTCCCTTTTACGAAGTTATTTATTTAATGCAACACCACAGCGTCTATTATTTCTAAAATACTTAATATTTCTGTCTCTAGTATTTCTGAAAATTACAAGTGAATAAAAAAAAAGAACGTACTTCTTTAAATTGTGGTAATAATTACGTCGAAAAAGCAGTTTTTTTCCGGTGTTTCTATTTTTATTTCGACCCGCACATCCAAAGTTCCGAAGTCGTCATTGTTTTGAACTTAAAATTTTCACGCAGTCGAATAAGTAAATGTACAAAATTATAATAATTGTAAATGAATCGATAATGAGCTCATAGTTAAACACTAAACAATTTAACACTAAATCATAGAAGTACAAAAAATCGCTTCCATTTTAAATCCAAAAAGCTATTTACTACAATTTTTTCCTAAAATTCATAATTTCTTACACAGAGCACAGATTATATATATATATATATATATATATATATATATATATATATATATATGTATATATGTATATATATATATATATGTATATGTGTATATATATATATGTGTATATATATATATATATATATATATATATATATATATATATATATATATAGAGAGAGAGAGAGAGAGAGAGTGTGATCAGACTGTCACCGATAGGCGACTTCTCAATATTGTAAATGCATGACTTTGTGATGACAAAAAACAACGCACCATAAAAATCGAAATTGCTTCGTAACTATAATTTTGTTATCGTTTTGGTAAAGTCATACAAAAGCCGGCTCATTAGTTGACAATAAAACTATCTTATCGTAATTTCGAAGCAAATTTGTGCCGGTGTTGAATGAATCCTAAGCATTATTAAGTTATATTCAAATTGATGATTTAATTATCTTTCAATTTGCATTTAATTGAAGTCAAAATAAGCCCTTGCGCTCACCGACTTGTTATTAGTTGTATTTATTAAAATCGGTGAAACTATTAACCCATATCGATTGTTGACAAACTGGATATTTGTCGACAATCGATCAGACTCAAACAAAAACTATTGAACTGCGTTTATTAAAGCGAGCTGCGGGGGACGCCTGCTGTCGCGAGCCGTATTTACCCGGTCGATTAGTGCTTTTTGTCGGGCTTGAGCTGCGCAGTCGGACAGCGGGTAAGTTTTGTTAAAAGCTCCGCCATACGTTTAAGTTGGCCATGTACAATGGAAACTTGGTACAATCCGTTCGGCTTTGTAAACGCAGCCGAACACATCGTGTCAGGCATAAAGTAATAATTGGAAAAGTATGATATTACTTCTGGTAATTTTAAGCGTATGGATTCTAGTGTACGTTCAAGTGGAGTGAGGGAAGAAAGTACTTGAAAATGAAAAAAATAACACATTTCTTTACTCCGTTTGTAAATCGGCATTTTATTTAATAAATTGCTTTGTTGCTTATTGTCTAAATAAAATAGAAAATCAATTAATTAATAATGTGAAAAAATACAATGTTTTGTGGTTTTTGAAGGAAAAATAATTTTGTCTCGCTAAAGCCATTTTTAACACACCAATGAACGACGGATTGAGAGAATGGAAAAAGAAAAGGCGGAATAGATGAATGTATAGAAAATGAAGAATGGTGAGAAGTAGGGCGAGCAGGGACGGACAGAGGAGCCGGGGGAATGGTGGATTTCAGCAGAAGTAGAGGTTTTGGGATGTGCGGAGAGTAATAGAGATGATAGATAGAAGAGGAAGATTGGGAGAGTGTAATGGGGAGAATGGGCCAGGGCATGATGATGGAAATATGAGAGAGAGAGAGTGAAATGGGCAGAACGGTGCTGAGAAAGCATCTAGGAGGGGAGATCAGGGGTGGAAGAGGACAGAAGGGAGAGAGTATTATACTAGGGAGACTGATAGATGAATTGATAAGGAAAGAAGCAGCATCCACTCACTCTTTTTTATATTTTCGCAGGGCTATAAATCTCATATCCTAGTCTGATGGCAGAGTCGATAATTCAACAAGAAAAATAATCAGCGCGTACAACTGCGAAATCGCAATTAAAATAATGATAGGAAACAAAAATATTACAATCGAAGGCGGAGATGATGGCCTTTATATGTTCGTCTTTTGTCTGTTGTCAAAGTAACATTTAATTATTTTTATGGTAATCGCTTATTGCTCTGCGTAAATACCTGTACGATTGAACATGTGAACGCTCTCGATTTACCTTTTTATGTTTACACATACTCAAAATTAAATTTAAAAAGTGCTGATAGGGTCTAGTAATGGCAAGATCTGATCTGTGGAACATACGAATTTATTTAATCGAGCGCGCCTATTTATTTGTGTTTGTACGGAGGATTGGATCAGACTTGGCAATATATCCGCTCATCTGTGATCGGCTCCTCAATATTATAACAGCCCTGTTTAAGATGTTGAAATAATTAATGGCAGGTTGCGGAGTTGTTGGTGGGCGACGGTTCTGTCCTGTATTGGCTTCTATTCATTCCTTTTTTGAGATTTGTATCGATTGATTGTGGTCAGATATTACGGGGTGCCAATGTTGACATTCGACTGTTGTTTAGTTGATTCTCTTATTCATTCATTATTTTCAATCTAGTTTACGCGTGTTTTGAAAAAGACGAAGTGTTTGAATTGTTGGCTAATTATTTAAATGCTTTTAAAGGTTGCATACTTTTAATACACTTACTATCAAATGTTTTGCACTATTGCATACGTATGAAAATAGTCGCTAGTAAGTGTATGAACTATAGGTTAAATAAATACTTGTTCTTTTTATGAGACACGAATAGGATAGTCATCATACTGACAGTATGCCTTCTGGGTAACCGTGCTGGTGTCAAGTAAAGGCTATCGGACAAATGCCGATGACCTCAGTGAAATGGCGGTACATAATTTAGAACTATTGTTTTAAAAATTGTATATTTAAATAATATTTATTCATATTTTATATAAAATGCGTATTTTTCTTGTAAAAAGAATATGTAAGTGAATTTTTGTCGAAGATGTTATTCGATGACCATTACGGCGTTTCATTTCGGCGTTTGGTTGCTTCCCGCCAAAAACACGCGCACACTACAGACAGCCGTCATGTTATTGTCGACACTATGGTGATATTGGGTTTTGACATGTTGTGTTACAAATATTTTTCTTGTAATGGTTTTGTTGCTTTATAATTCTTTGTTTACTGATTTAGTAAATTCCTTTTAATTGTTTTAGTAAAAAAGGAGCAGTCGTTATTGTAATGAGCAAGGTACGACCCATATAACGGAATTTGCGAAGTATTATTGAGTTTTACGTATTCTATTAGGATGTTTTACAATGTTTTAATAGCGCAGACGGTAGGATTTAAGGAAGACATATTAGCGCTTCAAAAATTGTGGTTATACGTACGGCCGCCAAAGTTACCAGTTCAGATGAACGTTAAGATTTGATTTAATGTTTGATGGCTATTACTATAATAATATTTTAAGCAGCTGATAAGTTATTGTATGTAGCTGATAAGTTAGTTTATTTAAGCAACCAATGAGTTATATATCTTTTAATTTCAATAAGCAATATGAAATGGAGTTCCGTGTATGTTTAATTTCCTTGATATTATTAAAATTTTAATAAACCAGAATTATAAAGAGCGCAGAAAGGGACGAAGGGAAATATGTCTTTTTTAAATAATTTTAACGACATAATCAGAACTGGAAAAGTTTCTATTTTCATCCGGAAAAAAGTGGTAAAAATTCTGTATTTATTTATAATTAGTGTGAACTAATTCTAGTTGTGTACTTATATGTCGACAGATTCTAACAATAATGACCGAAATTAAAAAAAATAGAGTATTTTATCTATAGAAATTTTTGATTTGTGTTTAATGTTAAATAAGTAGCATCAGGCTAAATTGCCTTTGGGGCGCTATGTAAAGAGCTATCAACTTTCCCAGACAAAACGATGTCAGAGTCAAATAATCTAGACGCGTGTTATTTTAAATGGACGTGCAAATTTATTGTAATTTTTTTCAGATATTAGAAAATAAGAAAATGTTTCCATATGAACAGGTTACAAATGGAATTTTTAAAATTATATTGTATGTTGTTCCGACGAGCTTTAATTGAACATATTTTGAGACGCGTGTGTGTGCGTGTGTTATTTTAAATGACCCTTTACAGAAACATTCTACGTGAACTCATACTTGATTGCTAAAGAGATACATACCTATTATGAGATCCATAAGTTAACCATCTCTCCCTGCGAACGTCGCTATTTCGCGAGATGCACAATAAGTCAAGTCGATCGCACTGCCTTTGTCTGCCGCGGGTACATCACTGCAATGGTATGTGCTCTAGCCTGACCTCATCTGGGTAAGATAGCATGTAAACAATAAAATCTCAAATTGGCTTTCGTTTCCATATAGTTTTGCAGGGTAAGATGGTTGTCAGATAGAATACATTTTAATATACAGACAAATAGCGGACAGACTGGACCATAGAATAATAGCGGTTCGAAGCAAGCATCTTATATCTGTTTTTAACGGTACTTCTGACAGAAACAAGCGAATGGCTTATTCTTAAAATTAATGAAGAAATATTTGGTTTTTGTTGAATAATAAGATTGTTGAGAAACAAATAAAAGTACACATCAAAAATATCTTATTGTTCAACAAAAAGAAAATATTTCTTCATTCATTTTAAGAATAAATCATTCGCTTGTTTGTGTATGTGTGTCTGTGTGTATGCGTGCGTTCGTGCGAGTGTGCGTGCGTGTGCGTGTGTGTGTGTGTGTTCCCAATCAACGCAAATTACTAGAGTCAAATTAATAAGAGTCGAGGTTTATTATTTATAATAATGTTTCTTTACTTTTATTTTATAAGTTTAAAGCAAACGAAGTTTTGCGGAACATTGAAATATTTTAACGAGTCCATTGATGTATTGTTCGTTAAAATCAGACTATAATTGCTGTTTGACGTACCTTTCATCAAAATCCCTTGATTTGATGCGCTGCACAACTTATCGTTACAAGTAACATACTCGTATATGTTGATGCGCTGCACAACTTATCGTTACAAGTAACATACTCGTATATGTTGATGCGCTGCACAACTTATCGTTACAAGTAACATACTCGTATATGTTGATGTGCTGCACAACTTATCGTTACAAGTAACATACTCGTATATGTTGATGTTTTTATTGCGTTCTTCCTTATCTAAATGGTGACATTTTGCGTTGCATGCATTACTCGTTTTTATTCACTAATTTTTTTTTTTTACGTAGTCACATTTTGTTTGGTAACTTTATTCGCTAATTATTTAAATTTTTTTGTAAATATGTTTTATTTTTCTATAATAAATATGAATTATTTTAGTTAATTGTTGTCAGTTACTTATCTCCAACAAGTTTATTTTCTAAATAATTTTGTTAAGTGTTGTGGCATCTGTAGAATAGTTCTCTTGTTGTTGTTCTTGAATGATTTTCTTTGAATCATATACAATATTTTATTTCATTGGAGCTTAGTTGCTAGAGATCGAGCTGTGATGATAGCATAGGATGTGTACATATAACATCTTGTATTTATATATATTTATCAGGTTTAAAAAATCAACTAATTACGTGTTCCAAACACGTATAAAATAAGGTGTCGTAGTTTATCTATTGAAATGGTTGATACGAATTAACACAATAATTTTAATTGAAAGTTTTAAAGTGTTATTAAGACTTTTTCGGATTATTTCAAGTTCATTTTTTAAAAAAATGGGGTATGTGTGTTAATTGAAATTTAATATTTCGTCGCTTAAAAGGAAAAGTTACGCCCAGAATTTCAATCTCATTTTAAAAATCTAATGAGTGACCGCTCTGTGGAATGTGTAAACAATTTTTTTGCGAATCTCTGCGTACATTAAATAAACAATTCCTTTAAATATTTTACTACGTATTCATTGAGATACCCATGTGAAAACTGTAAAAACTGTGACTGTGACAGACAGGCGGGATATGACATAATAGGGGTTCCTTGTTTCACTATGAAACCCGGAAAATCTAATAAACCATAATAATATATTTCCATTCGTTTTTTCCCAAAGTTATGGATGAACAAGTTTTATGAAATAAGAGTTTTGAAATGGCCTTGTTTACAAAAAAAGATTGATGTAGAATTATTTTTGGAGAAAAATCAGAATACTTATTATGTAAGTAATGTGTATTTTGAAGTATTAGTTAAGGATAAAATAAGGGAATGGAGTCGTCTGCTGAAGTTATTATTGTGTAACTGCCAAGGTTTTCAGTGACAGTTCTCCACCCCAGTGCGCGCTACTCCCATCTCTCCCTGCTGGAGCTCGAGCGAAATTCGGCAATTAAAGAGGCGTCCCGCGATGACAAATATATTTGACTGTTTACGGTCTGAATGTCATGCTAATTTGAGTTATGTTCACTTTATTAATGGTAAATAAACGATGAATTACTCGACGGCTCAATGTATGGTATGCGCATCTGTGTTTTACGGGAACACTCGCTTTATTCAATGCCGTTTTAAATTATTTTAGGACGCTGATAATGAAGAGCGACGCAGTGCTTTATTTTGTTTTAAACAGGGTAGATGTTAGCATGATTGCATTATTTGTATCACTCAGTCCCTTAATTGATTTGTTATTAGGGTTCTACAGTAAAGCAAGAAGTTTTAAATCTATATGTATGCATTTTACATTGTGGCTAGTTTTATTATAAAGATTTTAATTAACATAATTATTAGATTTTAATTATCAAAATAAAAACCTGACCTAACCTACTCTGTACTACCGAGGCGAATTTTTTTTGCACCTCCTAATGAGTGGAGTATAATTGGATGGATCTTTTAAAATGAAATTTAATTTGGTAATTTATTATTTTTGATTCTAATATTTTTATGTTATTTTTCAATATAAGCAAAGTATTTCCTTCCTCACGCATGAATACACTTGTTCCTTAAGCTAAAGGAGCCCATGCGGGGACCGTGATTTTCTGCCCCAGATGAGCTTAGTAACACAGTTACCCAGTGAATTTGACTATTAAACAAAAGTAGTGACCTGATTGGTATAACAAATCTTTTGAAGTTTGGCAATCGGCCATTGAAAGCCGTAAAGAGATATAGCCTAAATACTTACCTCGTATTTTATTAATTTCGGTCAAGACATTAAGTCACATCTACAAAGTTGATATATAATTACACTTACATTTTCAGGCACCTAAAATGACAAGTGGAACGTCTACGAACTTCTTTTATTTCCCATTGGAATTAACATTGCATAATTCGAAGCTTGTACGTTCAACTTTTGATAGATTGAATGGCTTATATACTGGTGTATAGATTGTAATGAAGTCGTCATAAAGGCAAGTGATATTTTATTACGAATGATAAATAATTTGAACATTGAATATACTTGGCCTTTAGTTTTGTAGAAATCCATTATTCACACTTAAATGAAACTACGTGATGTAATATTATTTCTACTTTCTTTAAGTTCTTTACCCATGACCTAGGTTTTGTTGTATTACAACGTCCATCACGTAGTTTCATTTAATTATGGTATATAGTAGTAACAATAGAACGAAAATTTATATTTTTTAGGTTTCTTACTCGAACGACCATTTGTTCGTTTCTCTTCGATATATAACCTATTGTTGTGCATACACCGTCTCTCCGTTTATCTGTCTGTCTATCAGAGGCTTCTACATTTTAAACAAAATTGGCACTTGATATCATTTTTTTTCATATGATCGTTCCTTGCATTAAAATGGTATTTAAAAGAGTGTAAAATGACATACCTAAGCATGTGAAGGGAAGCTAAATTTTTATCTGCATAGGCATGTGGGATTTCGTTGAAGAGTTCTTTACGAATAGTATAAATCAGTTTTTAATTTTTCTTTTCATTGAAAGTTAAAAACTTCATGGTCATCAAAATTGTACTTTCTAAAATAATTTTTTAATCAGGTCTATTTTCAAAATGTAAATACGTAGGAAGTTACTGATATTCAGCATTTAAGCGATAAATACTAAAAAAATGTTAGATTGCGAAAATACGATCACTACTGCGGATGCGTGGTCGTATAATTTTGCAATCTGACATCTCAAAGTGAAATATATAGAAATTCTCCATTTTCTCATGGTTAAATTGCTACATCAACTTCTTGTGATGGTACCAGAGATTTATAATAAGTATAAATAAATTGTTGAAAATCTGTTTTCGTTTTGGAATTTTGCCACATTATGTTCTGGAAATCTGTAACAGTAACGCCCATTTGTGTAGTTTTTTGGCATGATTATAATTTGAAATCTTTACATAATTATTAATAATATAGTTGGATATAGGATCCTGAAAGAAGAAACAAATTATTTTATTACAAGTATCTTACAAGTATTTCCTTTATTTAGAATAGTAGAGTTTCTTTAAGATGTTGACGTTAGAATGCTAAAAAAATTCTATTATTTTGAACAATTGTCAAACTGTCGATATAAAAATACAATTTTGTTTATTTTTTACTCACATTTAATTTGCTATTGGAGACGAATAATATCCCACACTTCACTGAAATATTAACTTTAATTTGATAGTATATAGAATTATAAATTTATAAAAACGGTCTGAGAAAACGCTTGTTTTTATGTCGCATATGTAATATATATATATATATATATATATATATATATATATATATATATATATATATATATTAGCTGTTATCCGCGGCGTTGCCCGCGTGGTTGTGGAAAGCCTACGTTCATTAGTGGACGTCCTGTGACAGATATGATGATGTTGACTTAAAAGTTTTGCACATTACTGTAACACAGATCTGTAGACAATGTTGTAAGATCTATTATTTACAGCCAGTACATGTACATTTTGCGGATTCGAAACACGAGAGCAGCCGACGTATAATTGCCCATGTGAGAAGCATAGTGTGCCGAGATGTATTCCTGCCACTTTCAGCGTTTGGCCTTGGGATTTATTGATTGTCATTGCAAAAGCCAGCCTCAATGGGAATTGCAGTCTTTTAAATTGAAACGGAAAATTATTGAGTATTATTGGTATACGCGGTATTAACACACTTTCTCCTTTCGCTGTTCCTGTGAGGATCGTGGCTTTTACAATAAATCTACCCAGATCTGTAATGAGTAGTCTTGTGCCATTTACATAATCTTGGCGCGTCAAGATTACGCATCAGTAGAACTGGAACTCCAACCTTCAATTCTAATTTGTGCGAGGGTACTCCTGTTAATTCTAAAGAGTTTAAGAATTCAACGGGATAAACAATGCTGTCGTCACTGCTCATAACCGTGTCTAAGGATTCATAAATTTTTGATTCGCCTGCTACCGCCTGCAATATGTTCAAGTTAATTTTATTAACGGAGTCATTTTTTGGAGACAAAACTGCTCTCTCACATAACCACTCCTGATCAGTTATGTTGCTCTCTAAATTCGGGAAAACGTTCGCAATGAACTCTGCCTCCGTGGTAACTGGATGGCAAAATTCTTCATTGAATTCAATTTGTCCATTTCTATCAGTTGCAACTCGACCTTCTCCAATTTCCAGCAGCTTACTTGTATAAGCACCAGATTCCTGGTCATTATAAAGATGAACTCGCATGTTACATGTCAAATGAAACTTTTCAACTCGGGTCCATAGCGTTGATGATTTCAGACAGGCGTTGATGTCGTCTCTCTTCAGTAACTGGTAGCGTTTGTCTGAAATCACCAGCCAGTAAAACAACAACTCCACCC
Source organism: Druceiella hillmani (assembly GCA_039881145.1). Taxonomy (NCBI): domain Eukaryota; kingdom Metazoa; phylum Arthropoda; class Insecta; order Lepidoptera; family Hepialidae; genus Druceiella; species Druceiella hillmani. The sequence goes on along the minus strand of JAYKKI010000047.1, from coordinate 12,167,424 downwards.
ATCACAGCCTGGTTGCCACGAATATCTTGTAAGCTGCGATTTACCGCTTCTACTGCGTGCTTATAGGACATAGTGCATTCATCCCAATCGATCAACTTGCACTGCTGCAAGAGAGCGCCACGTCTGCTACTCTTGCTGATATTACACGTTGGAGCCTGCTCAGTAGTTAAGTTCAAAGGCAATTTGAACACTGAATGTGCTGTTTGTCCGCCAGTAAGCAACGTTGCAGCGATACCCGAGTATGCTACTGCAAGAGCTATTTTACGGTCTTTGCGGAGATGGGCCAACAAAAGGTTCAAAACAAACGTCTTGCCTGTACCTCCCGGTACATCCAAGAAAAAGAGTCCTCCTTCTTTACTGTTGATGCGGCGCTATATCGTGTCAACTACGTGTCGCTGCTCGGGAAGTAAACTTGGATCCATATCATTTACATGGATTTGTAATGCTCCGACGTCACAATCTAATTCCCTTACCACTTCGCTAGACAACTCTCCACTTCGTTGCGGTGTTGGTAATCCGAAATCAGACAATCTTTTCCCCGACAATGATATTATTTTACGTTCAATCAGTTTTAGGCATTGGTTGGTAACTCAGACGGCCCGCAAGTGCAAAAAGTTCTCTGAGACTATTTTGGCTGAAGGACAAAGAACGGCTTCTTCTAGAGTTTCATCCCAATGGTTGTCGTTTTCTAATAGCCCACGTGCCTCACATGCAGCCCTGAAAGTCGTGCAGACTTGTCCATCCACAATTTTAAGTACGTCAAAGCTTTTAGGACCTCGCGCATGATGCAGTAACATTCGCAAGCAAAAGCAGTCAAAGTTGGAAACGTGCACAGTGTATACCCGCCCAAGTGCGTTTCCAGCTTTCACACCTGGCCAGCCGTCTACCGGTGTTCCTCGGACTCGACGTTTCCATTCCTTTCTTGAAGCATTCCAAGTATAAAACTGAGAAACTTCAGTGTCAAGCAGAGTTTTTGCGAAATCGTCTCTTTGACAAAGAATAAAAAACGCAGTCAGAGTTGTTCTAGGAGGCATAGTCGCTCTTTTTACAAAATTTTGCTCATTAAAATAAACGCGTTCGCCGTTTGGAAGATGTACCGCAAGATGAGTGACGGTAGGTTTCATGCAAAGGAAAACCCAAGATTCGCTATACTGCCTCATTGCTACTCACATACCGACCGGTCCTGAATGTTTGAACTTCATCCCGTGGATCGATATTGACATCACCAACCTGGCGAACATTGAAAATGGCTTGATCGCTTCCCTTGTTAATGTATTTACAGATATATTTTATCGCCTCCACGGAGCCAGAGAACTCAACATTTATATGCGCATTAAAAATGTTGGTCAGAACAGGACTGTAGGGTACAACCCACTTGTTGTCCACTTCTACTTCTTCTTGACCTCCGCGAATTTTAATCTTAAGCGTACGGCCTCCATTCTCTGGTGCTCTTCGCCGGTACAGCGGGTATCCCTTCTCATTGGTTTGTGTTTCGGTAAGTAACATCCGCGAGTACTTTTTTTTTTTACACTTGCTGTCCTTCATGCATGGCGAAAATAAATTATGTACACCGTAAGGACCGTGAATCATATTTTTAACTACTGTGTCATGTAGTTTCTTGTCAACATGAACATCGGGAATTTCTGCGCAAATAAGGTCATCAATTTGATTCGGACGCAATTTTTCTTTTAGCCACAACAGCAAATGGACATGGGGTAAACCGCGTTTTTGCCACTCGATGGAGTACATAAAACATTGCACCTCACCATAAATTTCACCCTTCATCAGCAAAGCAACCAATTTTTGTACTTTGATCTTAAACACCCGAGCAATCAAATCATGTCGATCTGTCGCCTTCTAACCAGGCATCAGCTCGTTAATTATTTCTGGCCATGCCGGGTTGCAAGTGAAAGTGATGAAGAGGTCGGGGCGTCCATAATTATGGACATATGCAAAAGCGTCTTGAGTATATTGGTGCAGGTATCTTGGGCTATTGACGACAGAGGAAGGAAGGATAACCATTTGTCCTACATCATTAGGATTTACTTGACCATCATTTCTAACTGCATCCTGTAAATGTATGTAGTTTTCCGCTCTCAACGTGCTTTGATTTAAAGATATGTATCTTAGACGCTTGCTTTCTATTTTGACGTACATATCCACTAAAAACTGATTTAGAAGTTGCCTGCATCGTAGCAATAAATTGAAATCATTTTCACGCATCATCAAATGATAAGCGTAGAAGTCCATACAGGAAACTTTTTTGTTGGAGACTGGCTGCCTAGTTTGTTGGGGACTGGCTGCCTAGTTTGCGGATTCATTAAAGGAATATGCAAATGGTACCCTTCCTGACCTTTCCAAAAAATAACGGGATACTCCAAGGCATCGTAAAATATATGCGTATCTGCGACTCGGAAGAGTCGTCCGTCGCGCGCACTTAGCACTATATCTCGGTGGGCAGTGGGGTCGGTATCCGCTACAACAGCAGCTAATTCGTTGGTAACGGGAGCATTGTAGCGCCGCTCGTGTTGGCCGCGTGGCACTCGATCTGGGTGGATCACTACCTTGCAACTTACATCAGGCATATTCTCGAGGGCAGTTTTAAATTCGTGCACTAATCTGTTGTGATTATTAAGGACACTTTGTATTTTTTGTACAGTTTCCCTGCGTACTCCCTGAATTAATCGCGTTCGTCTTTCTACCTATGAATCCTTATCGCCTATAAAATAGACTTGTAAAAATTGTGGGTGAATATTTGATGCCGGTAGCATGGATCCAATCCTGTGATACAATTGTCCTTGGATAGTAAAAGTTGGTGAAAATCCTGGCATGACAATAACTCTGTCTGCACCAAAAGAAGTCATATAAAAGCACATATTATATTTCCTGATATTATTTAAAAAAATATCGCGATTCATCAGAGTCACATGAAAAAAGCTCTTTCAGTGGTTCTACTGGCTCTTCTAACAGAGGTATAGTTACCTTCCCGCTTGAACAGCACACTCCAGGAGTTTCTTCCTTCCATTTTAACGCTCTACAAAATCTACACTCTTTATCCATTCTCTCCATTTTTATAAGCTTATAACTACCGTAGTCTAAGACCGCGTCGTACTCAAATGCAGCGTTTTTAAATACACCCCACGTATTTCTAGTGAAAGCTTGACGCCTCTGAGCCGCTCTTTCAGCAACTGCACTTCTGCGAGCATCTGCTTCTTCCTCAGTCTCAGTTACTCGCTGAGACGCGACATAATTCGAATTATTTAGACGCCAGTTGGCCGTTTGCTCTGGTGTCTCAGCCGCTCTCAAGTTAGATTGACGCACTGTTTGCTCATCGCGCCGAGTTTGAGTTTGTTCTGACGTCTCGGCAGCTCTTAAGTTAGCTTGTCGCACGGTTTGCCTATCGCACCGAGTTTGAGTTTGTTCTGACGTCTCGGCAGCTCTTAAGTTAGCTTGTCGCACGGTTTGCCTATCGCGCCGAACTTGAGTATGTTCTGGCGTCTCAGCAGCCCTGATGCTGTTTTGCCGTTCAGCTTGTTCCTGTAATCGAATTCGCGATTGTTTTTCATTTTCAACAGCTTGCAAACTGGCTTGTCGTTGAGCTTGTTCATCGCGGCTAACTTGCGATTGTTCCGGCATTTCCATTGCTTTCAGCGCCGCTTGACGCTCAGCTTGTTCCATTCTCCTTAGCTCCGCCTGAGGGGTAGTTTCTTGAGTTCTAGCCACTCTCATAGCTTGAGCTCTAGGAGAACTTTGAGATAGGTTTGATTTACGTTTACGTGTCATACTAAAAATTAGTAAATACTTTACTGTTTACCTCACGAAATTATGAAAAACGATTATTTGATTACACTAACACAAATAGAAAGGACCTACCTATTCAGATACTAAGTAAACCTAATTAAAATCCTTACATAAAATTAATAATCTAAACACCCACACAAAAAACCTAAAAAAATACAAAAAACACTTCTAACAAAAGAAACAAATCCTAACACCTAGAGACATTAATAAATTAAAGGAAAACTAAACTCTAATAACTATACCAATCAAAAAAGCAAATCAAAATCCGTGAGAATAGCCAAAGTAACCAAACAAATTTTCAAAACAAAACGCAATCTGACACACAACGGCAATGTAAAGAAACGTTACACATTAATTCAATGATGTCTTCATAACAATTTATAACACCATCTTAATACCGCGATTCAGATTAATACTCAGCGCCATCTAATTTACTTTGTTGGAACTATACTATTACTCGTACACGCAAAAATTAGTTGGCAGATTTAAATGAAATTTTGCAAACAGATATAAAAGGTAATCTGGATTATCCCATAACATTTTGTCTAGGTAAAAAATAAATAAATAAATAAATCTGATAAGTAGTTTTAGCGTGAAGGAGTAACAAGTACATTAAAGTCAAAAAAACATGCAAAATATATAAAAATCATCCCATGGCATCCCACAGGAACATTTTTTCGGGATAAAAACTATCCTATGTGTTAATCCAAGTTATTAATACTCAGCGCCATCTAATTTACTTTGTTGGAACTATACTATTACTCGTACACGCAAAAAGTAGTTGGCAGATTTAAATGAAATTTTGCAAACAGATATAAAAGGTAATCTGGATTAAAAACTCTATCCTATGTGTTAATCCAAGTTACCATTTATGTGTGTGCCAAATTTCATGAAAATCGGTTCAGCAGTTTTTGCGTGAAGGAGTAACAAACAAACAAATAAACATACAAACTTTCGCATTTATAATATTAGTAGGATATATATATATATATATATATATATATATATATATATATATATATATATATATACAATTTGTTAGCTACTCAGTCCAATTGTTCACAGTAAATATCTGCATTAATTCTAGATCCTTCTGGAAGCAACACCCAATGAATAATGCCCTTGACGGTACACCAGCACCTCAGTATCACCTTTTTGGCACTTATTTCAGGTTTGGATACTGAAACTCCTATTTCTCCGACACCCCGCTATTGACGTTTACGTGTATGGTTAACATATCTAACCCAATTCTCATCGCCAGTTACTAACTGTTTCAGCCAGTCGAAGTTACGTTTCAATATCAATAACTGTTGACAAGTATCAATTCTGCACTGAAGGTGATATGGTGACAACTCGTGGGGTATCCACACACCGTATTTTGAAATTTTTCCCAATTCGTGCAAATGTGATTCTATGGCGCCATGACTGCAGTGTAGATCATCTGTCAACTGACGTGTCGTCAGTCGAGGATCTTCCTCAATTACGCGTCGTAATCGTTGAACGTCCGATCCAACAGGACGTCCGGTAAGGGTTCATCCTCAAGGTCTTAGTCCTCATTCTGAACTTTCTAAACCAAATATTTGCCGTGGATTCGCCCATCCCATGACATATTATTTGTGGCAGTCTTTGGATCGTGACCTAGATGAAATTTGTAAAGTAATTGAATCCGTATTTGATGTCGATTTAAATCCATTATATTTTATGTAATTCACTTAATGCTTCGGTGCTGACTGTTATCAACTGACTGCACTTTGGCCTATTTACATCCTACAGTAAAACCTTCTAGAAGTTTTGAGAATCTTTCTAGAAAAGTCCCGAAGTTGTGACTAAAAATTTACTAGCCAACTTAAATTAAAAAGTAGCCGCAAAAGGGCATTTGTGTTGCTTAGTTACTGGTAGACATAGCGTGAATACTATTTCCATAGAATTAGGTAGAGTTCTGTGGAAAACGGCCAAAAATGGTTTGAGTGAGGAGATTTGAATCATGTCACTGCTGGATATAGCTTCTCGCACCATTGGCCGTGCCGCTGGTTGCTCATTTATGGCATTTTGCTAAGTGATTACAAATATCACTCCAGCCCAGCTCAGCGAGCGATCGTGAATTAAACCCAAAGCTTCGCGGTCCAACTTTGTAAGCCTGAATAATAATTTTGAATTATAAATATTTAAACCATAATAGTTTCATTTCAATTATTTTTTGGCTTTTTAGATATATGGAGTGATTGTAGATAACATTAATTAAATTCTTCACAAAAAGTATCAGAATACTTGGAACTATTATTATAAATTATCATTAGATTTCTCAAGACATAAAATTCAGCTCTATAATCGACTAAAGTCTGCAAAAAGAATTATTAAACCGCCGTGAACACCGTTAATAACTAAACCACTTATGATCATCTTTTAAAAACATAAAAGGTTTTGTTACATAGATTCTACCTCCACGGTTATGGGTACTATACTATAGACGGGCCTCTAACGTTATTTCCTCAAGATAATATGAGCGGATGCGTGACAATTTTTTCCGAGCGATGTTTTCTCGAAGGCCGTCATGTAAGATTATCGTGAAAGGTAAATATTAGTATATTTTAGTCATAATTATTGTCGTAATTCAATTCAACATGTCTTACCTAGTAGTATAAAGTTTTAACTTTACTTATTGTAGTGAAGAGTTGTAATCGCCAAAAATCGAAATTGGGATTTTGATGACATTCGGTCTACTTGGAATTCCTTTTAAAGTACAAATTAGGTTTGAAAAATACGGAAATAATGCGTTTGTTGTTTTGTGTGCTCCTCATTGGCCCTGTTGAATTTAGTTGAAATTTGATATTTAAGAGTTTTTATAAATGTCTGAAGACTTTTTTTCTAGCATTAAAATTAAAATAAGAAGAAACATCTGATTGGATTTTGTTAAAACTGGTAAATTGGGGTTAAAAAGTAATTGCGGGTATTCGTACAACGAGGGCAAGTAATGGCAACGGATAGGGGGTGGTGTGTGGGAGTATTTGTTTTATGAGTATAAAGATACAAATACTTTATAAATCGAAGAGTACAAAAGAAAATAGAATAATTCAATTTTATTGATTTCGCAGGAAAGTAAAGTAAGCCTTGCATTTCGCGGGAAAGTAAATGTATAGTTTATTCCATTATGTATTTTCCAATTTTAAAAAATTATATTAACTTTATTTATAACTGGCATTAGAATTTATTTTGCTTGTAATACGTCGATTCACCAATTTACCCAAATCGGTTAGCATGAACCTCAATATGCAAACATTGTGGAAAATAGGTAAAACAAAACGACTCGCGGCGGTTTATATTACATTAGGGTTGCCAGATAAGGTTAAATAGTGGCACGGCAATTAAACAAATCAATGTAAAGTAACTCGTATTTGAAATATTGAAAATGTAAGCGACCTTCATAAAGTGTAGTTTTATAATTCTGCATCAGAATTATATTTATATACTAATGACTACAGCATCATCACCATCAATCAGACTCTTGGATACGTGGCAGGGTACATTCCAGAGGGACGAAATTTAGAGATCTTCTAGACCTCCAAATAATTCATATAAAATATATAAAAAATATAGCGCAAATTTTACTTCGTAAAAGCGGATAAATGGTTAGTGAATAATAATGTAATTATATCATTATCAAATGATGACTGTATTAATATAGTAATAAAAATTGTTACAAAATAAGCAATTTTAATATAATATAAAAAATAATAAAATCTAGGACAATATTTAAAATATGTGTAGTGTCTTTGCTTGTATTAGTGTTTCTATGTATGATGGAGATTAACGGCAAATTTTGAGCTTATTTTTAGACCTAAATGGGAGAACGTGGGACAGAATGAGGAAGCCAAAGTCTGAGCTATCATAATTAGATTTTTAGAGAAAGTACCGATCAATGTATGAATAATCTTTTATTTGACTTTTTTAGAATGTAATATCGATAGAAAAGTAATAAAAAAATAACAGGGTGTTGTGAAAGAGTTTTGAAAAAAAAGTTCTATTTTTCCGTCCGCCCACCCACCTTGGGGTAGAATGGTGTATATCCTTATAACTAAGCAATTACTTAAGCAATATTCTGTCTTTCGCATTCTTACTTGTATCGCTAAATAATTGTCTTCTTATTTATTCAAACTGCTTTTTTATTGGTCTATTAGCTTCCTGCAACTTTTATTTATACGGCAACTCTGTCAAAATTACACTTCCCCCTCTCTTCCTTACAACATTTTTCTCTTTTTCGCTGACACTATGGACAATGGCAGGACATCTTTTGACGACACGCATGAAAATTCAGCTGTAGTTGGTTTTTATTTATATGTATTTATATTTTATAGTTGGATTATCCGGCAATATACAAACGCAGAAAAAATGTGAACTGTTTTATTTGTGGTTTTTTTAAGATGGAGTGGTACATTATGTGCTTGAGAGTTGTCTTCTACCGGAGCTGATTGAATAAGTGTTAACGTTTGCCATAACTTTCTCAGTAATATCAATTTGTGTAGAATCTAGTTTAATGTATGTAGTTATTAATGATAGAAAATCTAAATCCGTAGATACCTAGATTGACAGACCAAATTTCGGTTTTTTTAAACCCATTCACTGCACTTCTTACTAGCAAAGCTAAGAAAGCTTTGACCCAAATTTTAGCTATTTCATAAAGTGTCTATATTTTTCCTGGATGTATTCTCAACCACTTTATTGATTCTTCTTAGTTATAAACACTCGATGGTTTCATGAAAGCGATATCAAGATGTTATAATCGATGTGAGCAATATGGAGGAAAGCTGAGCAGGATAACACCATTGTCTCTTGCTAAGTCTAATTATATTATGTAATATATTTCTATATTATATAGTCAATTTACATTACATTAAATTATTTGTGGAATTTTCTTTTTATTGCCTTCGAAAACTTGATGAACTTTGTGAACTACTTCTCGAAAATTTCTGCTGTCATCCATCTAGAATCATGTACTTAAGTCCACTCACCCACAGGTAAGTGATCTTCAAATTCAGTTTGTTTTCTTTTTCGTGAAAATATTAACACCGGGGCATATGTAATCTACTAGTTAAGACTAATATTTGCTCTTTGAGCAGAGGTCAGCAACTCTCCCTTGTCTTTGTCTCCTGGCAGTAACGATCTTTGGTATTTCTTTTGGATTTACAGTTATATCCGTTTCATAGCAGTTATAAATTTTACCTACGGTCAAACGGTGTTCGTCGACTATTTTAGTAAATAAATTGAAAAACTGCGAGACAGCAACTTTATTAAATCTCACAGGCCGGGCGCCAGAGGTGTCTTTAGACTTTCTTAAACTTATTTCGTGATTACGTTTCATAACACTTCAGACTCAATCCAGGCTTGCTATTTCAGTGTTTCTATTTAAATGACGAGACAATTTAGTTTTCTTGGCAAATTTTTGTTTCTTACATATTCTTTATTATCTCTTTTTTTCTTGACGTAACTTTTTCAGGTAGAATTAGGTAGATTGAATGTACTTCACGCTTTCAAATAACCCATTTCTCTTGTGATTACAGTTTGAAAATCCTTTTCTATGCCTTCAATAGAGCATTTTAATCTATTTGATAATTTTTGGTCTGAGGGCACCATTTATAACAATACAATAATCAACTAAATTTGATATAAACAATTCCATTAAGTAAGAGTAAGGAGCAGAATGACATGATACCCAATTTTATCCCATCCGACCCTATCCCGTCCCCGAACTTAATCCGATAAAATGTTAATTTTATTTCCTATAACCTGAACTACGATCAATAAGGACTAAACAATTGAAAAAAGGAATGATAAAAGAAATTATTAGTTGTATTACGACAGAATTATTCATTAAAATGGCATGACTTATTTCGAAATAATATGAAGAGAATTTTGTAAATATAGACATTACATCCTATACACTCGCGAATATTTCTCGAATGTCCTTCGATAAACAAATAACGGGCGGTGACTTGCTTCACTGCGGCTAACTGATTGTTTTAAAGCAGCTTACGTGATTCCGTACCTCCCCCAGCGTCAGTTATTTCGATATCCCATTCCGCCCCACCTACTCCTATATATATATATATATATATATATATACACACATATATATATGTACATACATATATGTATGTATATATATGTATGTATATATATATATGTATATATATATATATATATATATATATATATATATATATATATATATATATGTGTATATTTATATAATCCTTGCAAAATATGAATACAAATTATTAATATTTGTATTCTTTTATTTTCCTATTGACTAGCTTAAAGCTGGCGTAAGGGTGATTGAAGAAGAACTATTCTTCTGTAAAATATGTAAAACAAAACGACTTATCCTGTTTATTCACACGGACACTTTATCCTGTTCATTCATTGAATGTAATATTTGGTTGCTCTCAAGGTCACCACGGACTACTGAATTATGTAGATGAGTTTGACTTTAGAGTCGGATAAGATATTAGCTTCGTCCTCATTTTGCTACTTTGATGAAGGCTCCATAAAGTGTTTTTTGATATTATTTAATTAACTGCGAACTTTTAAGGTATCGAATATTGTAGCAGCCCTATTATTTCGGTACACTAGCATGCATGTGCGTTATTGACGTACGGGTTACCGGTGAATTTTAAAGTAAGGTCACGAGCTTGTTATTGTTGGGCGGATGGAGCGAGCGCTAGGCGGCGAGTAGGCGCCAAGTTTATTATGCTTGTGAAATTGCCTTTCATAAAACGCCGTAGCAGGCTCAACTCCCGTATGCAAAAAAGTTTTGTTTTATGGGGAATTAAGTAACATATAGGTTATTAGCGACATTTGTTTTTCCTTTTAGTTTGAATTTTTGTATGTATTTTCTGTAAGGAAAAATTATCACAGGTAGTACTTTACTTATGTCTTAATATGAAAATGTTATTTGTTGGTCTTTTTATTTGTAGACGATAGTGGGTCTCGACCAGATCTATGTTTTGTTTAGACTACAATAATAAGTAACTCATTTTTTTCATTTATTTAATTAAAACATAACTAATACAAACCTCAATTATACCTAATGAAAACAAAGACTCTGCTCTGAATTACGCAAGTACTTCATTATTTGATTCTAAATTTGCGATTCAGACGAGGTGAGATGTAGCAATGCCTCCAACATCGTGGTGAGTATATAAAGTACACAGATAAACGGATATTGCAAACAGAGACGTGCATGCGGGATATTAAATAATTGATGTCTTCGTACCCAGGCATGATAATCCGGTACAAAATGATACTAATTTCAGTATTGATGGATTTTCAATTCATACACAATTTCATACACAATTCATAGGTTATAATCATATAACATTCATATTTTTTTAATAAATACAGAATTAGGTGAAACTTTCTTCTTACTTGCTGATAGAACAAAAATCTATTTTTAAGAGCCAAAGCGTTAGTTTTTAAAATAAAATTGAAATCGCAGTTATAAAACGTCGTAATATGAAGGTAAATGCACATAAAAATCGCCTATACGAAGTAATTTAAAGCAACACTATAGGGAGTTTATAAAAGGAAACAATATGTTTTATTTATTTATTTGGTATATTGTAGAACCACATCTGTTGCTACAAGAATAAAGCTGTAAAAACCTTCTACATATAAAACTTTCAGATAAACTTATAACAGTTAAGATAAGCTCTTCCGAAAGTGAACTATTGATGGTCTGTCTGTGAGTGCGTGAGTGAATAGTTTAGGAAATTGGTAATTTTTTTTAAGTCAAATGACTTGAGAAATTTGTAGGTACTTTGTTTTTTAGAAGTCTCGCTCAGTAAATCCCTATCAAGGTCCCAACCAATTCTTTTTTTTTCTTAACGCTATGCTGTGCTGTGAAACTAGTTGATGTCACGCGAAAATCATCGGATATTATTGGACCGATGCCACTGGCATATCGTTCGTGTTGAGTGTAATCTACGATCATGTTAGTAGATTTTTTGCTTCCAATTTTGAGATTCTTTTGCCTCTTACTTTAGAAGAGAAAATAAATATTCAGAAGAAAATAAGTATAAATGCTAATAATGAAATTGTTTGCTCTGTAATTTTGTGGGTACAGACCGTTTTCCATAAATTTTTTTGTTGATTTTATTGTCATTCTGTTACAAATCTTTCCAAAATTATTTTGATGTAACTATAACGGTTTACTTAGTTAAATACGTGCAGTGCGGTAAGTGATTTAGGATGTGCTAGATGACATCAATAATAATGGCAATAAACCTTTATTAAATTCTAGTTTTCTAAATTTTGGTTGACCAAATTTTATGTTTCTTTAATGACCTTTGTTTGTTTCACTTTTAACTATGGTTATGTATATACAAATTTTGAGGTGGACTCGGTATGTTGACAATGTATCGACATCTGTCACAGGAAGTAAACTCTTTATATCGAGAAAGTGTCGACATACGCACTGAACTCTTTAACTTAAAATGCTTTTGTGGTCCGATTTTGCAAGCGAAGACGGGTTAGGACATTAAATATAATAATTAATAATATACACCGTTGTATTTTTTTGTAAATTTTCATGCTTCCTACAATATTTTAATAAATTGTGTAATATAATGTTGGTGTAATGGCTTAAATGTTTAAATAAAAAATGCGCCCATGCCATGTACTGCACTCCCTTAGCTTAAATCTTTATTGCTCATTACCGACACGTCCTAAAATAAATTATATGAATATAACCTGCGTTTGTTTGATCAGAGTGAGCCATATGTCGGTGGAAGTTTATTTTGAGGGGGAAAGTTATTTTTGTCAAACCGTAAGAAAAACTAAGAAAATAACCGTTTTGCTTTATTACATATTACTCGCAACTTCGGGCACAAGAAAAAAAATATTTATGTGTCAGGAAAAACAATTACTGTTAATTGAATGTGATATTGTGTATGTTGTATTTTGAAATTATTTGAATATTGTAGTGAAAATACAAATATTTTAAGTTATTATGAGCATATTAATTTGAAATTAGGATCGGCGAAAATTCTCAACTCCTTATATAAAGATGTATGTCCATTCGTGTAGGTGGGGCTTGCGATGTGTACCCTGCTCCCCACGCCGTGCTCATTAAATGCGTATCGGTGATATCTCCTGCGCGTACATGAACGTGTGAACCTACTGTCGGGTCCACTGTGCTATTAATGTGTTACTGGAGTGAAGATCTTCATATAATGTTATATGATTTATTTATTTGTAACTACTAAGCCTACAGTGAAGGATATTTAGGAGATAAAGAGCATATGAGGTGTAATTAGTAAGTACTCTTTATTTATTTAGAAGGGTGACACTTTGTGCTAATACTTGGTAAATGAATACATATTGATAAGTTTATTTTTATCTGTGGTTGAATTAATTACAGATTTTTTTACTTCACCCGCCAATTATTTTCACTCGATACCTATATCAAGGAAGTCCCGACTAAAAAATAACCAACCATCCCCACGGGTTTAACACATTGAAGTTTTAATAATGTAACACCTTATGTCCTTTCCGTATAACAAGTTATTTCTGTGCCAATTTTCTATAAAATCAGTTTACTGTTTTAGCCAGTGTAGTGCGTCGTTTAAAACATTTAAAATATAAAAATGTTAATTTTTCTATTTTTGATCTTACACAAAAATAGTGGGAATTTTTTACTAATTGTTAAAGTAGCATTTATGTAGTCAAGCTTTATTAATAAGGGTCTATAAGTATAAATTACAATTTGATAAAAGATGCGTAAAACAAATGTTCAATGAAATGGTGTATTGACCAATGAAATAAGATTTTTATATTGAAACCTTATGAAAGAATGGTTTGTATTATGTAGTTCAAACTAATTTAATGCACGTTTTTGTTTCAGTTATGGACAAATTGACCCATACATTGCATTTCAATAACATAATTTTTACTTAATGTAGCTTCTGTTATCGTTTGTATTCGAATTCAATTTGTCAGAATACAATATGTTTTTGCAAGTATTTGTTAAATTATCAAATATGAAGAATGAAAATTTATTGATAACTTCCTGAATTAAAACTGTCAGTGGTTTATATCATCTAGTCCAAACTAATTGAATGCACATTTTAACATTCTGGCTATAGGTAAAGTGAACCATCCACTGCAAACTAATTTGAATACACATTTTAATATTCTAGCTATAGGTAAAGGGAATCACGTCGCTAGTCAGATTGTATTTCTGTAATAACATTTTTGAATTCCAATTTAGAGGAAAGTAAGTTTAGTAAGAATTTATTAAATTACCAAATATGAAAAATAAATATGTATTAATAACTTCCTAAATTAAAGCAGTGCTAAGGCAATTTAGCCCTGACTTCTGGTGCTACTTTCCTGTAGATACATATAATGATTCTGTGGATACAAATATCTGTAATATTGTCTGTGCATTTGAAAATTAATTATATGTTTATTAATGTTAGAGGGAAGAGATTATTACAAAGGAAAAATGTCACAAATAATACAGTTTTTAAACCTTTTCAATACAAATAAATATCAGTTATGGGTGATGTTATTCCAGTTGATAAATATATATTTAAGAAATAAAAGTTATTTGTAAAAGTACAAATAGTGTAAGAAAAAATCCGATAAAACATTACTAATAATATTTACCTTATTGAATATATTTGGCGTTAATTTTGTAGAAACTCATTATTCACAATTAAATGAAACTACGTGATGTAGTATTATTTCTGCTCTCTTTAATTTCTTTACCACGACCTAGGTTTCCTTGTATTACATCTTCAGGTGGGATATTAGCAAAGATGTAAAAAATTATAAATCTGTTAATCTTTGCTAATATCCCACCTAAAGATGTTGTAATACAACGAAACCTAGGTCGTGGTAAAGAAATTAAAGAAAGTGGAAATAATACTACATCACGTAGTTTCATTTAATTGTGAATATTTACCTTATAAAGTCTTGATTGAAAACAAATGAAGCAAGTGCAACAATAAACCGAGCAAGTACACAGATGAAGTAAGTGTAACAATTAAAAATATTCCTTAAACAGATCCAAATAATATTTATAATGGTTTAATGTTTATCGGTATTTAAAAGTAACATATTATTTACTAGTGTTAAACTTGCAGATCATTCTGCGAAAGCCTTTACCGACTGCAAAATATGAATCAATAAAAGCTTGTCGCCTCGAAAATCCCGAGTCTGTTTCCGAGGGTAATGGAACGTTGATAACTTCTTCCAATACCTACTCAGTTTCCTCGGGAAGCTGATCACTACATAAATAGTTACGTTATGTGTAATTATGTTATGTATCAATGATATTGACTGTCGGTTAACTTATTACCAATACCATGGCTTAGACATGGGAATCGCTTCTTCCAAACACCGAAAATTATTTCCATTATATTTCTTGTTGGAGTTTACTCATATAATAAATATAATAATAGTTTACTCGTAAAATAAATTTGATCTTGTTCATTTGCGTTTGACTTGAAAATAATTATATTGTCAACATTTTTTTATTAAGGAATTTTCCATTTACATTTAATGATATTGATTTTTATATTTATATACAGTTTTACCTATTTTATACATTGCAAGACAATCGTACTTAAGGAGTAAACTTCAGTCGCGCGTCGGAGCGGACAATTTTTTTGTCTCGTAAAACAATAAGATAGTCGTTAGTCGACATCGAATATTGGCCGCCTCGGTCGTGACTGAATAAAATAGACTTATAAAGTGAGTAATATAAAGTAAAGGTTAACGCACAACACATTCCGCTCCGAGGTTAGGAGGCGGTTTACGTGTGTTGCGTTGTGTATTGGCGTTGGGCGTGAGAGGGTCGTGATATAAAAGTAATGTTTGTCTGCGAATAAAAGTCCAACAAACCGAGACCTTCCTCTCGTAAAACGATTAGTATCGCGCAATTAAACCAAGTTGTAGAAGACGTGCTTGTTCGAGGCAACGATTTGGAGACGTTATCTCGTTTCGCATACGGCTTGTGAAATCGTCCTGAAATAATTCGAACCATTTTAAATCTTTATCGTTTTAAAGATCAGAATTGTTACGTAAACGTAACATTGTTATCGTCACTGATCATAAATGGGAAGGTACTATAAGTATTACCATACCTCTTTTTGCCCGTGGCTGCGACCGCATGGATTTTTAATTAAAACCGCGAGGTTTCCTCTGAATCAAATATTACCTATCAATAAATAATTTAAAATCATTTATGTATAGAAGTGTTAAGATACTAAATTTTTATCATTAGTTACACAAGAAATATTGAGTTTTATCGTACGTGTTACAAATTATAACTCTGTTAGTCTGAATCATAGACTATATCTATACCAAGTTTTATAAAAATCGGTCCTTTGGTTTAAGTATAATTGAGTAACAACCTTCTAAATGCACTTTCTATGGTGTTATTATTCTATGCACGCGAAGCCGCGTATAAAACTATTGATACACGGCCGCGTGAAATATATCCACGCTAAGTTTAGTAGTGGTAGTACTTATTTTATTTCTCGTGCAGTTTTTGTCGTTTTTGACTAGTGATAGAAATTACATCTGCAGTAATCTCCGATATTGTGACATTACAAGCACTTCAGGGTTGAGACTCTGATATTAAAGAGCATAAGTTATAATCCACAATCAGGAAACATGGGATAATCGAATGTTCAGCGAAATTTTAAACTTGTATTAGACTTTATTGGTGACGTTCATCGAGAAAAGTGTAAGGAAATATTTTTATGCAGAGGTTGAACACTGTATAAAAGTGGTAATTATTACAAAAGTTGTTAACCACTAAATTTGTACGAAAATGCATGTCTTAAATTGGGAAAATTGTGATTGATTTACTGCATCAGTACGAGTGGAAAGTCTTGCCTCATGCACCACAAAGTCCAGATATGAGTACAACTGACTGTGGCTTGTTTCCAAAATTAAACGAGTCTGTGTATTTCCACTCTGAAATAGCTTTTTGTAATAGTTATCTATTAAATTCCATAGCTAAATAGAAGTTCAAGACTGTAAAAATCTTCCGGAAAAATGGCGTTGGGAATCGTTCGTCGACGAGCAGAGAGAGTACGTAGAAGGACTATAAAAAGGTTCTGCATACAAATATAAACAACATTTTAATAAGTAAATGGTCTGTATTATTTTTAAAATGTACCTAGTATTATACGAATATTCTACCTTTGCGGTAAAGAAAATATTGCATTATTTTTGTAAAAATAATTTTGGAAAATAATGGCCGAGGTTTATTATTGCAATTTATACTCACACAATATACTATACTAACAGTTTCTTTCTGTGGATGGGCAACATATGATTTTTTTCTTGTAATAAATATGTACAAATAAATTGGCGCCAAATCTTTTTATAAATGTCTATTATTACTTGAGTTTGCAATGATAAAATATTAGCCTTATAGTTAATACGTACTTATTACCAGAAATGCCATTGTGCTTTTGTTAGGTGAATAAAAAAGTAAAATACTTCTTGCAATATTAATGACGTTTTACTTAAAAAAAATGCTATTGCTATATTATCCTAACTTCTTCCGGTAAAAATACCATTTCAAGATTTTTTTTTCTAAAACCAAGGCAGAAATATTTAAATTAATTTTCAACAAATCTATGTAGGTTTGAAACCCAATTCGTTTGGATAATTAAACCATATTTCGGAAGCACATGTTGGCAACATTAAACAAAATAAAACTGCTGTATATTACCACATTGTCTCGTCATCTACTTTTTATTGTTCAGTCTTTAATTTTTTTTACTAATTATATTTTCCGTAAATAATAATTTATTTTTAATTTTATATTTATTTGTTTTATATTTTACATGTATCATTTCTTGTAGTTTCCGCTGTGAGCGACATTCAGACAAAAACCACTAGCAATATTTATGTTTTGGTTATAGGTCAACATAGCGCTAAAATTCATAGGTCACCATAGCGCACTATTTTGTGAATTGTCACTGAAATATTTTCTTTTATTGCACCTAAGTTATTCATTAGAGAAATTTTGATCATAAAATGGGAGTGAGCAAATATATTGCTGAACGAATATTCGGTTGTAACTGAAGTAATATAAACCACACAGGTTTGTGATCAATAAATAACACCTATGTACAAGTATAAAATGTAATCTCGTTACACATTAATCACACTTTGGTCGAGGCACGCCGGGATACGAAGAAGGAGGAAGGTTTTGAAACGCCGAAAAGTGGGGGAAAGGGAGAGATTGGAATTACTTTTTAATTTATAACTGAATTTTGACGTCAATAATAGGAGGATTGTTTGCCATCAATTGTTTAGCTTACATCGTTGGTAATATTGGCTATCCTGTGAAAGCCTAGTTAAATGAAATTACCAATTATACTCATGCCGCAGTATCGACACGGTATTTTACGAAAATCACGTTTATTATTTGTTTAGAGGCAAAAAATGAGGAAAAGATGAAATGAATACCCGGAATCATTATGCTCGGATGAACCAATTTAATAAGTTGGGGCGAAGAACTGATATATGTTTTATTTCTTTTAGGAGGAAATGTGGCGGTAGTTATGAAACTGTTAGACTTGGTGTTACTGAGATGCTGTTGGTTATGATATTTGGTTCATCTTTGCAGTGAACACTGTTTCTTTCGAGACAATGCTATGAACTATAACCACGTAAAACTCCTTTCTTTCTAAGTCAATTAATATGCTTGTGTATTATGAAAAACTTAATTTTAATGTCATTTTGTTGATTGTAAAACGTGTTTCACCAAAAATACTCCTGTAAAAGTATGCACAAAGTTTTCATAGAACTATTCAATGTTCAGCTTGTAATTAAGATATTAATAACATCAAAGTAAACATATAATTTCAATTTGATATGAGATTTTAACTTGAAATTTTTTTTTATTCTTAGTAGGTCAATAATTCAGATTTCTGAAATAAACCTGTGCCTACTAAGTGTAAAAAGTTGTCAAGTTCAAACCTTGATATTAAATTAAAAACATGTTTTAATTCATTTTTATACAACCTTGATATATAAATTGAATTTGGTATTGTTTTACATTTCAAATCTGTTCATTGCACTATCTATATTCCAAATTTCAACATACTAGATATATTGGAAATTATCGATAAATTATGATGATCTGTTAGAGTCAGTGAACCATAAAACTAATGATTTTTGAAGGGGTATGTCTCGAAAGTCAATAAAAACGGTGAAATTTTGGTTTCACAATAATGTTATATCCGAAAAATATTAAAAGTGGCTCGAAATTATTTCTGTACATAACACACGGTCTGCTTAGATAACACTCTGTGCTTAGATAAGGATATGAGAATACTTAATGATAGATGAGGATACTTAATAATATTCACAATACAAAAATAATAGAGTATTTCGGTTATACCAACTACCACAGGTTATATTTACTACTACAGTGAAATATTGGAAGTATTTGATTTGCGTGGCTTTGTGGTTAAAGAATGGTTTGCCACCCTTCATACCATCATTCAGTGATGTCAGCTTACCTCTCTTTGGTGGGCAGGGGTGTAATAATTTATGAATGTAACTTTAAATATACTGCGTCCATTTTTAAAACCACTTTGTTTTCACTGCGTAATAAAATCGCGGAAATCTAGACATTGTAAAAAAAATGGGGTGTGGCTGTGTCATGGACACGGCCGTGTGTTGTACGTGAATACGTCTATGTAACGGATCCGCTCGGCCGCATTCATTCTTTTACGTCCCCGGCACTGCTTGACTCGGTCATATGGTATTTTATTATTACCATTCGATTGTTCTTGAGAAGCCCTTTCCAGCCGTATACGATCTCTGTATTTGGTTTTGGCTTTTCGACACGTATAGACCGACATTATATATTATTGATAAAATTGTTTTATTCTAAATCCTTATTATATTCACTGTCACTACTTTAAACTAATGTTTTATACACAATCGATAGATTTTGACGACAGCTGACGATTAAAACTTAAATGAACATCGTAGCTTTTCCGAATCAAAAGTTATAATAATTGCAAATCCCGATACGCAGCAAAAGCACCTTAAAATGGCGGCGCTTCCCCATCCACTGCGCGCGATGCGTCACTGTTCTCACTTATCGTAATGAATTCTTCGATCAGTGGTATAATTTAATTTTTGATGTAGAGGATAGATTCGAAACTGCAACTTTGTTATCATTAGGTTTTTTGGATTACCCCCGTATGGTAGCAAATTTAAAGACGTATTCACGTCAAAATTTTAACGTCTATCAAGATCTGCTTTCTCGATCTAAATCTAGAGATACAGCCGTGCACAGTGGACTTACTGTATAGAAATCCCATCGATAATAATTTATATGTGTAAAATTAGGGCAGCTTCGAGGGAAGGTGAATTTAGCGGGGAGCGGAAAAGATAATCGTTTGCTTTGCTCTCGATCAGTCTATTTGTCAATAATAGAAAAAAAAATGACGCAAGAATTATTTGAATTTCGTATTATTTGTATTTCATATAGAGAAGTAATAAAAAATATCACTTTCCTTATCCACCGTGAACGCTTTGGCTTCTCCATTAGAGGACGGTTCGTAACAAACTTCGTAACTACACGGTTACAAAGTATTGAAACAGCTTCAAGCATATAACGGAAGATATTTCCCGATATTACATCGTGTTTCGCGTATATAGCGTGTAATATATTCCCATTGGTGTGGAAGGAACATAAAAATGTAATGCTCCGTAATAAATAAAGGTCCGGCGTTTCAAGGCTCGCTCTCGCCGAGGGAGCGATGCCATAACGCCGCATTGAATTAGATGGAACCGAACTCGTCTAATATGTAAACTGCAAATTGAAATGGTGCAAATAATTATAGGCGACATTTTTGGCACTGTAGTGGGGGATCGAATAGCCGTTAAAAATAACCATGGTGTTTTATGTTAGTATACAATAACCATGGAGTTCTATGTAGTAACAATAACCATGGAGTTTTATATAAGTATATGACAGACACAGATTTACACCGTAAAGAGTTTTAGACAAATTCATGCGTTAAGAAAAGAAAAATGTCCAGAACTCAGAGAAATATTTGCCTGCAGTAATAACGATACGAGAATGTATTTTTATTAAACGGTAAAATGTATGTCAGGAAACGCACAGAGGTCCTTATTCACACCACCTTTTAATATTGTTGATTCAAGTCAACGGACGTAATTTTATTTGAAAGTTTAACGAAATGCTAGTATCTAGACCATTTTCAGAATTGTCACATTTAGAGTTAAATAGTTAAAAAGTAGAACATCATTAAATTATAAAGACCCTCGAGCTTCTTTTGGATGACTTAAACCTTTACTTTAAGATATATATCTCTGATGGAGTTCCTGAAAAACAGTTATATATGCTACACACCAATTAATTTGTATACACCTTGATACACACCAATTTGTTTTTTTTATTTATTTTGCTATTATTTTTTATTTTATCTCCATAATAAATCTCTAATTGAATAATAGCATGCTCGTAGGTTAAAAACTATAGAAACTTTGCAATGTACGAACACTTAGGAATAATAAAAAGAGGGATATTTTGTTAAAATTTACGAGGGAAAGGTAGAATTTTCTAAAAAAAATATAGTTTGTATTGTGCATCACAAGTTTCGGTGCGTTTTTTAAATTTTTTTTCTATGTAATATTGTCTTGGAAATATTGTCAAATGACACCTTAAAGATTTACACAGATTTTAACTCTAAATATATCGTGAACCAAATGTTGTAAAAAAATGTTGGTACTATGACAAAATAGGTTTCTGTATAACTATTAAATAAAAATTATTTCAAATTCTAGAGAATTAAATGTATTACAAGATTGATAACAATAATAATATGTTTTGATATATTAAAAGTAAAAAATAGTTTATGAGATATTTTGGAAAAAAAAACATCTTTATATTTTTTGACTGATTCTAATAAAATTTGGTACTCTAAAAATGACAATGATATATATTTTAAGTCCGATAAATACTAAACGAAATATTTAGAAAAAAACTGTTTCTGGCAATTTTGACACGCCGCTTCCCGCCATTTATTAATTTTACAAAATGGCGTTTGTGACAAAAATGATTGAGAATTTAGTGTTTCATTATTTGTAATGAATTGTTTAATGCACACTTACGTGGTTTTATTTCTAGCGATATTTTAGCACTAATGCAGGAGTGATAAGTTTTTTTTATAGAAAAAAACATATGAAATAGTTAGTAGTGACCAATAGAATGGGAATACCATTGTCATTATTTCAAACATTTTCTGCTTAAAATGTGACCAACGACATAGCCTTGTTTATTTTTTTCTTTCAAAAAATAAAAAATAAGATAAACAATCTTTGGCGACATTCATAAGTTTGTTGTGGATGAGGGTTCTTATATAATTTGTACATTCTGAAAAGAAGCAAAGCTGTTATGTAGTTATGTGGCTATGTTTTTTTTATTACCACTTAACACCGAAAATAGTTGTTTATATTGATAAGTAGATGTAAATAGTCGATTGGTTTTTATTAACCATTAGAGTTATGAAACACATGAAATCCAAAACCATGGTTATGAAACTAAATTTATAACTATAATAAGAATGATTTTTTTGCAGAATACTTGAGTAAAATATCAAATTAAAGAAAGTATCTGTACTGATAATCCCAAAAATATATGGTTAGTTTGGTAGTAAATACACAAAGTAACAATTTACGAAGGAAAGTAATGACGATATTTGTTTATCGCTTGAAGCATTCGTAAGTTATAATCTTCTAATGCGTTTCGCTAAAGGTCATAATTTGTACGCGAAAGCGAAATTAGGGTGACTATTTTTTTAATTATGAATGTCTAGTTTTTTATTTCTCCTAAAACCGTGGCAATTCTTACAAATGTTTTACATATATTTTCCTAATTTATCACATTGGTACTCATTGCTTATCGATCTACCGGAGTGAGTTCCTAACAAAGTATTTTACGGGACGCTATGCGTTTTCATCTCAATTGTGGGTGGCGTGTTTGCAACATATTAATATAATAATGGAATTATAGCCTCTGGGACCTCTTCCCTGCACTCGGAGCAACCCACCATCATCAAATATGAATACGGCGTGCGAGCCTGTAATCAGTTATATCCGACAATTGTGTTTGCATGTGTTCACCGATGCATAGAGGTTTTACTCGGTGGAGAAGTGGATAAAGTCTAATTTTATTTCTATGTGTAAAGCGTCAGCTCGAATCCGTCTGAAGCCGAGTACTATCTGATAATTGAAATGCCCGAAAGAGCTTAGATGATGCGGTCACTTTGCATCCCTATTTCAT
The DNA here is from genome assembly GCA_039881145.1 of Druceiella hillmani. NCBI lineage: Eukaryota > Metazoa > Arthropoda > Insecta > Lepidoptera > Hepialidae > Druceiella > Druceiella hillmani. The sequence continues at coordinate 12,144,269 of JAYKKI010000047.1, read as the reverse complement.
TTGATATCCTTTTGAATATGTAGTTTAATTTATCTTGCAATTGAGGGGAAACATTTTTTTATGAGGTATATTTTTTAATTCTTAAATGCAAGGACTTTATAGTCCGTGTTGCAGAGAATACTCTCGTTCGTCGTAATTACACACCCGCTCGCATAATATATCCTTTCTTACAATACCACACTGTGGTAGTTCTGTGTTATATCAAAATTCTTCTTTTCCATTTCGTTTAGTCAACACACATTTCAATATATTGTGTTGAAATCGTCCTAATTTTTTAAAGATGCTATTGTATTTCTTGTTTCTTTTTTAGGATTTGGCACAAAAATGGCTTATTCGATTGATATATATATATATATATATATATATATATATATATATATAAATATATATAATAAAATATATATATATATATATATATATATATATATATATATATGTATAATAATATATATATATATTTTTTTTTTAACTTTTTTTTTTCTTTTCATTGTGTGGTTTATATTGTTTACATAGATATGCATATGACATCTTTTTAGAAAATGTGGGTAATTAGAAGTACCAAATGAAACGAAGGGAGTCGAGATTATAAGGGCATCTTTAATTAATCTTTTAGACTACTATAGCTATATTGAAATATTGCAGATAACTTAAAAATCTACGAAATATCTATTACCGATTTTCTCTTATTGCCAGTTTTCTGCTGTAAGATTGAATCATGAAAGTATTTTTGAGTTTAATAAACTAAACCGTCATATCTAATTGAACACGGTAATGAAATTCACAAGAAAGTTTCACGATACACATTTACATAGCCAATTATTATACATTGTTGTGTTTGCAAGTTACAAGATTCCGCCGTACAGACGACAACGATTCTTAAACCAAAACACTAAACCGCTAAGAACAAGGTCAACGAGTTGAACGTAAATAATTATTATTTAAAAAAGTTTTCAAAAGAAAAGGAACTCATGGTTTCTTTGGCCGCGTAAAGTAGCGTCAAGCAACTAGTCTCTCGTAAAAAGTCGATTGTATTACTGAATTATTGCATCTTAGTGCACGATAGTTTATCACCAAGGTTTAAGCAGCGTTGGCGGATACTGCACTCTTTATCCGATGCGCTTCGCAGTGATTTTAATGTTCGTTATTATTTATGTGCACTTTGGCATTATATACTCTTATTACAGTTGTTAATATGCTGGCGCCCGTCTAAAGCGTCCGTTCTTCAGCATTCATAAATTATTTATCTACGCACGCACGCACACACATACACACACACGTCAATAGCTGTGGCAAATCTATTGTTTACGTCATCTCAAAATATTCGACAAAGTATGATTAAATATTTATGTAATATTGATAAACCTATATTAGTTTTCATATTATTAGTATAATCTGAAAAAAAACATTCAAATATGTATTACAAAGGAAATAAGATTTAATTTTTTAGGGTCAGTACACTTCTAGATTTTGTTAATAATGTTATTTTAATACCGTAGTTTCGTCGCACTTTCGCAAAACCATGAATTTATCTAATAAGATACCAACTTAAGCTTATCAATTTTGCGGCACAATTGACATAATGATGTAAAGCAAAGGCGACCCGGCCTGTTGACACGATAGAGCACGTATGCGCTGTTCGAACATTATAAGCGAGATATTATAAAAACGCCGGTCTTTTAAGATAGCCAGTCTCAAACCTGAAAAAGGTTTGGGAGGAAATTTGTTGGTATTGTAGTAATAATTACATTTATATTAAAAAAAATTAAAAATCAGTTATATTTTAATATTATTTGAAGAATTTAATTTTACTTATTTGAATTTCTATTAAATATAAAATTTAACCTATCTAATCTAAGTTACGTGTCTATACAGCGCAAATGGATAAACCAAAAGAAAATATTTTTTTAATCACAAATATCAAATACAAATTACTAACGTGAATATAGGAAAAAGGTTTATAATATCAGAACTGTCAAATTGTTTTGTTAACAGGTATTCACTTTTCAAATGGAAAGGAGTATACCTATACTCTTATAGATTTGCTTAGTACTTCTATTCATGAACAGCTCTGCTTGTTTAAACTTGCAATGGTTTTGTTTTATTTTACTTCATATAGGCTTTCCTTAGTTTTCTTACGACGCTTTCTAATTATGAAAACAATTTGAATTTGAAAACTAACACTTTGGTTTTTAAAAACGGATATCGTTTTGCAAGCAATTACGAAATTTATGATATTGTAAGTATTTCACAATTGAATTTATTTACGTACTGTAATGTAAACAATTGTTATATATGACGGATTTATTTCTACAAAATCAATCTCATACTGCCAATCACATCATCAAGTCCAGCCCCGCTCGACGAGCGGCCGGGAATTGAACTCGATTCCCCGCGGTGTGCTGCGCTGCCATAGGCTGTATGCCTTGTGATCAACCCTCGCTAGGCTGTATGCCTTGTGTACAATGATTAGTGTTTAACTAAAGTCACTTATTTCGATAAAATTTATACCCATATACATGAAATTTTATTACAAATGGAAAACCAAAGCATTGAATATAATTTATGGTAAACACGGGGGAAGTTCTAATTACGATTAGGTAAATTTGAAAATATCATGTGTTATCATGTTTTGATTGGAAAAAGAGGATAATTGTAATATTTAATTTTAAATTAATTAACTTTCCTTATTTAGGAAAATTATTCGCACTCCTTTATATAATAGAAAGCAAGGCCTGCATTGTTTATTTGTCATGTAAATGATAAATTCTTTATAAGATTTAAATATCCCCATATTGACAGAAACTACGTATCTTATAAAGCATATATTTTATTTTTGCTTTTCTGTTTAAATAAATTCAGATTTAAAGTAATTTAGTACATTTTCCTATTTAAATACAGGATTTCTAAATTTTAATTGAAAATTTATCGAAAATCTTCCCATCAGTAAAAAAAATTATTTTTCTCGTCAGTCATGTTGGTGTACTAAACTCGTTCAGGTGCGACGGTCGCGACAGGGAGCAGCGCGGCGGACTGTGGGAGGTGCACGGGTGGTGCGGCGCTGCGACGGGGCCGTCCGCTCATAAATTCTTCCGCAAGCGGGGCACCGCGTAGCTACACGGCCTGCCGCGCTATCTGGGTCGCAGTCCTCTTTGTGGTCCACCGTTGACACGGGGGCGCACCTTCTGTGTGCTCGCGGACGTACGTTTATTGCGTTATGAATTTTCTGTAGGCTACATCAGAGATTCACTAACTGTGTTGCTCTTTTTTTGTGAAAGAAAACACTTGCGAAAGGAAAACTTATTGAATTCATATATACTTTACAAATTCACAGTGTGAGACCGGTCAAATACTAGTCGAACTCAGAGTCAATGATTCAATAAGGTTGACTCATTCAATGGTGGTGAAATAACTTTAAATTAATTCATTATCTTCAAATACTCATAAAAGTAGATAGATTTTATACCGTAAATATGTCGAATGCTTTATATGTTTAGTGTATACATAGATTCCATTAAAAACCTGTCATGTAAAAATAGGTCAAGTGCAAGCTATACTTGCACAATTAGTTTTCCGTGTCATCAGCCTCCTACTTAAATATTAATAGTAATGAATTTCGACTATATGCCCTAAAGTCATATCATCAGTTAATCTGCTGCGTTACTGAGAGTGCCGATGCCATGTCACATCGCATATGCGCGGAGCTGAGTGGGGAACGTTTTGACTGAACCAAATTAAACATTTTGAAAAATATTAAGGGGCAGAAGTCGTTTCTTACATCGTAAGAAATATTTTTTGTTCGAAAGCCTTTTTCTATAAAATCAATGGTTCAGTGGTTAAACAATTAAATTTCTTACAATAATTAATCGCGCTAGAAATTTTCAATTCTGGTAATTTTATTTCAATCTATACTTAATTATCAAGGTTCGTATTATTTTTACATTTTTTGAGCGTTCCTATCAGTTATAAGACAGAAGGACAGGCATTTTGGCGTTTTTTCCAAAAATTGTTTAAACAAATTCATAAAGTATGTACATCATATCCATTATTCAATTCGTGCTTCAATAAATTTTTATTTGCCACACTATATAATAACCTTGGTAGATTTATTTAATTTCTTAGTTTACCCCCCCGAAATTAACCCCCAGAACTAAAATTTAACTTTTTAAACTTCGTTGTCCATAATTGAACCATCATACTCTATCACTGTGTTAAATTTATAACTTTTACATAGAATAGTTTCTGAAAAAATCACCTGTGACGGACGGACACCAAAATAATTGGATTAGTGTTTCATTTTGAACATTTTGTCACTGAACACTAAAAACGGAGCCGAGCCTCGTGAATCTTTGACCATAAAAAGTAATGAAATCTCATGTAAAAGTCGATAGCGTTCTTTTTACATCTGAAATTTTATTAAAAAAAATCTCTGCAAATCTATAAATTTTGCTTAAAAAACAATTTGTAAATCGGTAGTTAAGCAGCACTAAAACGTGTCATATAAACTTGAAAAGGAGGGATTTTTCAGAATAAATTTTACCTTTGTTGATCTTTTGAACACTATCTTCGTGCCAAATTTGAAGTTACAAACTTAAAATGTGGCAAGTACCTCAGATTTTTGCTGATCGGTAAATTGGTTAGTATCAAAACAGCTAAATTTTACATTGAAATATATTAGATATTGCAAAAGGTAGGAAATCATATTTGGAGGATTGGTTCAGTTTGTAAAGTTTTCTTCATATAAAAAAATGAGATTTGAGGCTTCTTCTTAACTTCAGGTAAAAATATGGGCGGGCGCAAAAGTACACAAAGTTGTTTCGGCTAAGGGTTGTTACGGGAGTGCTCGCTCAATTCGCGGGGCACTGCCGCGCTCCCAGATTAATATTTCAATAACTAGAATCGGAAAGAATAATATTTGACGCAGATACTTTTTGATTTTTTTATTGTTGACCCAAAGTTCCTTTACGTTTATTTTCCCCTATGCGAATCTTAATTACGATGGATTATATATTCTGTTGAGTAGCGCTATGTATTCATTATAATTTTGAATGTGAACAATTAAGTTGAATACACAGCGCTACCCGATGTAAAGGTAGAGAGTTCAATATAGGTAACAAAGGATTGAAACCACGTGGGCAAGTTGTAACTTATTCAGTTCAATTAGTCAGATATGAGGTAAGGTTAAGAAATTTGAACAAAATATTAAATTGAAATTTGAATTCAAACTTAGCTTATATTGCGGTTAGAATGAATGTGAAAACTATTTGTAAATGGATCTGGCGATTTTGTTCAGTCAAATAATTGTTTAAACGACATTTGTAGTTCAAGATGAGAAGTGGTTACAACCTTTTTTAATAATAAAAACCAAGGAATATGTTGAAAGAGTAAGTAAAACGGCTATTAAGGTAATTGGATCTCTTATGGTTCCGTTAAAAGTTTTTAATAATAGATTAAAAAATTACTGAATATTTTCAAAACTTTGTTTTTCAAATTTCATTGAAGTGTCGTGATCGTACCACTTCAGATTTAAAATAAAAAAAAGTAATTACTGGGATTGGGCTAAGTTGAAGGATGAATATTAAATAGGAATATTATGAGGGAAGTCTATGAGTAGACCTATAAAATAATAATAATTTATATAAATAAAAAAACGCTTTGTCGAATTGTACGATAATATACGATACATTGCCCCAGATATGTCAATTTCTGTCAAGTTAAATTACTTATTTATTTCCACCTTCATAGTTTATTTTTATCTACATTATTCACAGGAATAGATATCATGTTACTGTTGACTCTGCTGTTTTCAATACGAAAATTAAAACGTAAATATTTTGTGTTAATTCCCAACATCAGATTAAAAGAATAAGTAGAGCAGTCAAGAAAGGAGGCATCCAGTACTGCTTTAGATAGTGACAAGAGCGTTTGAATAAATTTGAAGCACGGGTGTGTATTTTAAAGGGGATTGATTGGTCTATGTCTTTTATTTTGAAATGCTTTTTATTTACACCTTCGCGGTATTTTTTGACCTCGTTTCATGTTTACAAACAAACATAAAAACAAATTAATTTAATTTTGCTATTTAAATTATAAATAATTTGTTACGAAAAACGAATGTTCGGACAACACAGTTACATTGAAGAATTTTAATAATATATCTACAAAATAAAAATTGATATACAAAAACACTTCATAAAAGTAGCATTGAAACAACACGAGAGCTCTCTTTCTACTGCCCACTTACGTTTGAAACTCTTTTGGTGCTGTGGTGAACCTGCCGTATCTTTGAGAACATTCCAAATATCATTTGTCGCCAAAATGTTTCCCTTATACATTATTAATGCAATTTATTATTAATAATAATAAGGTTTAACAATAGAATTTTATTTTGAAAGGTTGTTGCTGTGAATCTGGAACTGAATGAGCATAGGCGTTAACTTAATTCGATAAAAATGCTAGTCCAGTTGAAGGTTGATTTATATTTAAGATTTTCTGTTAGAAATTGTAGGAAAAATGCCGAAAATATTTCTCTGGTTTCTCCAAAATACTTCTTTGGCTTGATATTACTAATTATATTTCCCTTTGATGGCCTTTATCTTAGATTATATTTAGTTACCTTTTCAACTGTGCCAGTTACGTCAATATCTACACCACATAATAAATTTCTTATATTGAATTCCTATTGCAATGCCACCGTTATTTGAGGTATCCATTTAATCTCCAATCAAAACGAATCGAGAGAAGAATCCAGCTGGCACAGCGCCAATATTACGAATGTCTATATATTATGCATTACCTGTCCGCTTCGTAGATAATTTAAGTCTGACCCCTCTGCTGTCTCGGTGGACTCCATCGTCCTCGTCGGTCTTCTTAGCACGCTAGTCGTGAGATTGTTTGGTAAGCCGATCTCGCGAGTGTTCTGCCGAGTGAATATTTAATTATCACTGGACGTCTGGTGTGCGGCGACGTCAAATAAAAAATTTTCTATTTATATTCATGTAGTACTAAACTCGAACAATTGCTCGTCATGCTTTAAAGTTATTTTGAAGTTCAGTATTTAAAAACAATATTAATATTTAAAAACAATAACTATGTCTTAGCAATACAGTTGAAGAATCAAATGAAGGAAACCAAAGGCAACAGGACTTCAACTAAAAGAACAAAATGTGAACTTTATGAACTCTCAATTTTTCAAAAGTATTCCGTTGGTGGTGTCTAATGAAACCTTATGTATTGAGTTTTCTTTAAATTTTAGATTTATAGTTTTTAGGCAAATAGTTTTCATCCACAAATTCGACTTTTATTATAATGGTTAAATTTTTGCCATTTTGGAATTTTTACCTGTATGTATGCTGGTTAAACAAACCAGATGCGGTATAGAAATGACAGTGAGGTAAGAAAAGCAACACTTGATCACTATATTTTTTGGTTCAATTTTGTACTCGTCATTCTCAGAGATCTCCTTCGTATCGTTTTGTTTTTAAATATTTGCTCCTAAGAGTGTTAAAAATGAAAATTACTCGCATTGTCGATTCTCGGGAGTAGAATTTATTATCATACAAGGTCGTTTATTACACACGATAGACAACCATGTATCATAATAGGTTTAGTATGCTTTTCAGGCTCCTTAGTCGATGAGATAAAACCTACGTCACCGTTATTGAAAGAACGTTATTTTACCTATAGCAGTCGTCATAATACCAAATTCAATACGTAGTGAACGGAATTGCTGGCGAGAGTTAGATAAAATATTATTGGAACTTTTTAAAAGGAAGTTGATTCATGTGATCATTAATCTAATTACATATCGAGCAGGAATATCTATGACCACTATTTTAATAATCAATTTATTTGACTCGTTGGCTGTCACAAAAACGTTCGAATACTAATTATATTATATTTATCATACAAGTAACCGGAAGGTCGAGAACCGCGGTCAGTGTTTAGAGTGAAATATGGTAAGGTAAATAGCATGGTATTGTAAGGTAAGGATATATACATACATACATACATACATACATATATATATATATATATATATATATATATATATATATATATATATATATATATATATATTAATCGTATAAATATAATGTTGTTGACATTGTCGATTCTCGGGAGTAAACTCTATTATCATACAGGGTCGTCTGTCCTACAAGAGCTTAGTATGCGTTGTGGAATAACTTCCCCCAAAAGTGTTTATTCCAATATACATTTTGGAATAAAGTTATTCCACATTTATTAGCTCAGGTTGCATATGGGAAAAAGGAACCACTGTAATTCGATGTTTTTGTCCGTCCGGGCGTCTGTCAAAATTTCTGGTTGAGGAAATTTTGCAAGTAGATAATTTACTTAGTAATTTCGAGTTGTACGTAGGAAACTATTTAAAATTTATTTTATTTTTAGCATTGGCTAGAAAGATATATTAATTTATATTTCTATACATGTAAAGTGGTGGCGTTTTTATTTGTGCGCGTACCCTTTCGAATGAGATGTAATCCAATTACATCTCATTCGAAAGGGTACGGCACTTCCAAAATAAAATGTAAGATTTCCATTTTTTAGCTCCGTTTGCGAAATATTACACTTCAAAGTGACATGCAATTTGTTCAACTTCTTATTCAACCGGGGATTTGAAAAATGTGCAGAAATTCTAGGCATTTGATTAAAACTTTATCTATAAAATTCTAGGCATTTGATTAAGACTTTAAAAATTTCAAGGGACGTTATAAAACGTTACAAAACGCTAATTTATGCGTATTCCAACACGCCCTTAGGCGGTATTTTTTAATAGTATCGCAATGTCGATTAGATGTAGATAAAAAGGTTTTTATATGACGTTACAATATAAATGTATCGTTAATAAATATTAAAACTGGAGAACGCTATAAACACTGGCGGTTCGCGAATATTTTATTTAGTCTTTTATTACCTTTTACTTTTTATTACCTCACTTATCGAAATCTATTTGGAAATTTAGCCTCTAAATCAGCAATTTTCTAACTTACTTAGTTTAAAATATTTAAAATATTTGGCATTCATCGGAAAATTTACCTTATATGATTTGACTTGAGAATAATACTATAAATATTCGGCGGTTCTCGAGACTTAGGCAAATCAACAAGAACATACGAAAACTATTTGCGTTCTATTGTAAATATCTATGAGTATGTTACTGAAGAAAAAGTTGAGGAAACTATAAAAAAATATTTAGATAGTTTCTTCAAAATCCCATCCAGTTCTTTACGGATGCCATTATAATGACGTAAGATTAGAGAGAATATTGGAGATCATTTTGTTGATAACATTTTATTTATTTTATTGAAAATATTGATGTTCAATTTTCTATTAAACAGGCCGATTTTATTTTTGGTTCAATCAATTACGGTTTTATATAATTTGGAAATAAAATAACATGGAATTGAAATTATAAAATATTTTTTAAAATCGACAAAAAAATATAGTTACAAAAAAATATGCAAAAAATATACAGTTTTGGGGAGTTGATAAGGGGCAAAAAAAATTGTTTATTGTCAAATTAAAATTTATTAGGGCATTAAAAATATGTAATTTGTTTTAATATCAACTTTTGGCAACCTTCAAAAAATTTCCCCAATCTCCCCATCCTATGTTGTAAATATTATTTATAACATTTGTTATGATATATAAACGAAAAGAAAATTATCTAATAATATTTATCTCTTATACGCATTAAATATATTAAGATCATTTTTGTTATAATTCTTATGTTAAATTTAGATTTAAATAAAATAATTATATTAATATAATTCTTTTATTTATATTTAAATTTCACCCAACTTTGTTTCTTTTTGCCAGCGTTAGTAAGGCTGGGAAAAATAATAATGTAAATTCCTCATATTTAAGTGAAAAAAATGCTGCAATAATTGTTATTTTATATTTTCTTTATTTGTCAAGTTATTATATTGTCAATTAAAATGGTTTATAGGAACGTTGGGACGGAGGGTGGTTGGGGAATAGCCAAAGGTTTGCGGGTGCGTGATACGCAGCTGGTACGAACCTAATGTAGGTTTCGATGCCTTTGAGCGTTTGGTTACACAATAGTACGAATACTAATCATGTAACTTTTATTTAAATTTGGCCGGTTTTATTCTGAAAGGGGAATATAGTAAATTTTACTTCAAAGTAAACAGTAACTAGGGTTATTATGAAATTAAATATATTCAACTTATAATAATAATAGTTAACAAATCTGATTTAAACAACGATTGAAATCGGGAAGAAAATCATTTAAATTCCACTCAACTTTCTAAACCCAGCTTATACTAATTTAACGAAAATATTTTTTTTGTACGAGAACTGTTTATAATATATATAACTAATTGTTTACAATATTAAATAGCTCTGAAAATATTCGAGAATTGCTCAGATTACATAATTGTACACATTTTATAATAATTTTCGATTTTAAAATAATAACAACTAATAGTTATTTAACATTCTTAAAAATAATTTTTATAACGAATAAACTCATCCCCACACATTAGAAGAGATAAATTGTTAAATTAATTTTACGCTCGAAGCTGAAATTGTCATGGAGCGTCACGGATTGTTCCACCTCGTTGTTCCACTTACCCGCTCCCCCGGGATCAGAACTTCCAGCGCCCGGCTGACCTGGAACACGGCGTTCCTGGATTTATCATATCAAGGCTCTGGATATGAGGCGTGCGGCGTAAACTTTATCTATCTGAATGGTACACGGATTAATCAACTTAGTGTGTAGGTATTTTACTTACTTGAGTCTATCGGTAGAAGCTCGATAATATATTTCTATATAAAAGGTAACTCTTTATTTAGAATTAAACTTTAAGATAATACACAATGTTCCACTTTAATGATGTCATAGTAAAATGTGTTGTAGATAAAATTATTATGTGTTGCAAATTATTACGCGTTCGTGTTGTAAATGCATTATTAAAATAACCCTTAAAAAGAGGACCGCCTAATTTTATTTATAAACGGAAAAACCGTTTGTTCCTAGTATAATTTTCTATCTAGAAGTAGTAAAATCCATCGCTCAAGCTGTCACTTAGTTAATAATTTAATATAAAGTTAAGATTTTAAAATAAGTCAGAACTATGTAGTAAGTACGCCATTATTTCGTAGCTTTTCTAAGTAAGTCATTGGCGCTGCGGTACAGTACTCAAGTATGAATTCGATCTGTCTGTGATTAAAAACGGTGAAGATCGATCTCCTGTGTGTTATCAAAAATAGTGGAGGTCGGTCTTTTGTATATGTGATTAAAAACGATGGAGGTTGTAAATTTTGTAAGCAGATTCAGGAGGGAATGTTTACAATACAAGAAATAATTCTTGTAGAAAATACTTACAAATCGCCTATTTGGAGGACCTGTTGCCTATTCTTGCTACCATTTAAAATTATGTAAACGTTTTTTCAGAAAATAATTCTGGTAGAAAATACTTACAAATCGCTTATTTGGAGGACCTGTTGCCTATTCTTGCTACCATTTAAAATTATGTAAACGTTTTTTCAGTTTTTTCAGAAAATAATTCTGGTAGAAAATACTTACAAATCGCTTATTTGGAGGACCTGTTGCCTATTCTTGCTACCTTTTAAAATTATATAAACGTTTTTCAGTTTTTTCAGAAAATAATTCTGGTAGAAAATACTTACAAATCGCTTATTTGGAGGACCTGTTGCCTATTCTTGCTACCTTTTAAAATTATATAAACGTTTTTCAGTTTTTTCAGAAAATAATTCTGGTAGAAAATACTTACAAATCGCTTATTTGGAGGACCTGTTGCCTATTCTTGCTACCATTTAAAATTATGTAAACGTTTTTTCAGTTTTTTCAGAAAATAATTCTGGTAGAAAATACTTACAAATCGCTTATTTGGAGGACCTGTTGCCTATTCTTGCTACGTTTTAAAATTATATAAACGTTTTTCAGTTTTTTCAGAAAATAATTCTGGTAGAAAATACTTACAAATCGCTTATTTGGAGGACCTGTTGCCTATTCTTGGTACCTTTTAAAATTATATAAACGTTTTTCAGTTTTTTCAGAAAATAATTCTGATAGAAAATACTTACAAATCGCCTATTTGGAGGACCTGTTGCCTATTCTTGCTATCATTTAAAATTACGTAAACGTTTTTTCAGAAAATAATTCTGGTAGAAAATACTTACAAATCGCTTATTTGGAGGACCTGTTGCCTATTCTTGCTACCTTTTAAAATTATATAAACGTTTTTCAGTTTTTTCAGAAAATAATTCTGGTAGAAAATACTTACAAATCGCTTATTTGGAGGACCTGTTGCCTATTCTTGCTACCTTTTAAAATTATATAAACGTTTTTCAGTTTTTTCAGAAAATAATTCTGGTAGAAAATACTTACAAATCGCTTATTTGGAGGACCTGTTGCCTATTCTTGCTACCATTTAAAATTATGTAAACGTTTTTTCAGTTTTTTCAGAAAATAATTCTGGTAGAAAATACTTACAAATCGCTTATTTGGAGGACCTGTTGCCTATTCTTGCTACGTTTTAAAATTATATAAACGTTTTTCAGTTTTTTCAGAAAATAATTCTGGTAGAAAATACTTACAAATCGCTTATTTGGAGGACCTGTTGCCTATTCTTGGTACCTTTTAAAATTATATAAACGTTTTTCAGTTTTTTCAGAAAATAATTCTGATAGAAAATACTTACAAATCGCCTATTTGGAGGACCTGTTGCCTATTCTTGCTATCATTTAAAATTACGTAAACGTTTTTTCAGAAAATAATTCTGGTAGAAAATACTTACAAATCGCTTATTTGGAGGACCTGTTGCCTATTCTTGCTACCTTTTAAAATTATATAAACGTTTTTCAGTTTTTTCAGAAAATAATTCTGGTAGAAAATACTTACAAATCGCTTATTTGGAGGACCTGTTGCCTATTCTTGCTACCTTTTAAAATTATATAAACGTTTTTTCAGTTTTTTCTGAAAATAATTCTGGTAGAAAATACTTACAAATCGCTTATTTGGAGGACCTGTTGCCTATTCTTGCTACCTTTTAAAATTATGTAAACGTTTTTTCAGTTTTTCCAGAAAATAATTTTGGTAGAAAATACTTACAAATCGCTTATTTGGAGGACCTGTTGCCTATTCTTACTACCTTTTAAAATTATATAAACGTTTTTTCAGTTTTTTCAGAAAATAATTCTGGTAGAAAATACTTACAAATCGCTTATTTGGAGGACCTGTTGCCTATTCTTGCTACCTTTTAAAATTATATAAACGTTTTTTCAGTTTTTTCAGAAAATAATTCTGGTAGAAAATACAAATCGCTTATTTGGAGCACCTGTTGCCTATTCTTGCTACCTTTTAAAATTATATAAACGTTTTTTCAGAAAATAATTCTGGTAGAAAATACTTACAAATCGCCTATTTGGAGGACCTGTTGCTTATTCTTGAGTTTCAATTAATATATGACAAATTATTAAAGATTGTGTGTATAGTGGATGCAAATTTTTCTTCCACACGAAATTGAAGTTTTATTTACCATTTTTCAGTTTTCACCTCGTTTGTGAAATATTAAGGTTTGATATTATGTGCAGTGTCTCCGGTTTAATCTGATTCTTAGTAATTAATCAATTAACATGGCGAACATGTATTTTTTCGTCATGGAAAAGAGACTGGCGATAATGAACCGCAGTTACAGAAATGGAATATAATTTTTAAAAAAGCTGCCATTTTTAACACATAAAAAACCAAACCAGTCCGTCACTGACAATTAGAAACAGACAAAAAAAATTAAAATTTATAATCATAATACGAAACGAAAAATTATCTACATTTATGTACACTATGTTTTTGATACATCAAGAATTGTTAATAAGAAATAAAAATAAAAATCCAACGAATTGCATAATTGTCGTCGCCGTGGTGTGTTAGGTTGATCATAAGGCATACGGCTTTTACCACGCGACGCACCGCAGGGATCCGGATTCTATTTCCGGCCGCTCGTCGAGCGGGACTGGATAGATGTTTTGGTTGGTTGTAAGAGATTGATTCAAGTAGTTACCTACTTAATAAATAAATAATTAATAATAAATAATAATTAATAAATAAATAATAATTACCTTTTTAGAAAATATTGCAAAAAATAAATAATATCGATTGTTTTTTTTTATTTGTAGCCATTGCCTAAATTGATTAAAAATAAGTTGCTAACTGACATTGAAATATGTTCTGATGTGGTCAAAATTAATGTCTTTTCCGCTCTTTTCGAATTTACGTGGCTTCTTTCGATGATCTTGCCGAGTCTACGAGTATCATGGATTAATATGTTACATGTACGTATAGAGGAACAATCTGCACTGTGCGTCACCTTGTTTGTTCAAACAGTTTCGCAGAAATAGTATTTAAAAACTATAGTGAAAATAAATCGGACTTCCATAAAAAATGGAAGATTTCTCATTTATCTGATTAGTTATTTAAAAAAGCTTTTAGGGTGCATATGTCTTCATTTAAATTATGACACACTTTTAATTCTTCTAACACGCGGCGTAACATAATATGGACTTTTGCTGATCACTTCAGCAAAAGTCCATATTATGTCAGTAATATTTATTTATTTTGTGTTTGTTTGCTTTTTTATATTTTTACATAAATATTGTGTACATTTCAATATGGTAAAAGAAATATGTTCATGAGATATACAGCAGTTAATAAATTCAATGAAACTTCGGTAAGTGAGGAACGGATCAAACTTGGTGCTAAGGCGATCAGGTGAACGAACATTTTTTGTTGTTGGAAAGTTGGAAATCTCTATATATTATGTGTGATGCGTTACATGTTTAATTATTTTAGTATTTTTTTACAAAGTGCCACTGTTGTCTTGAAGAAGAAATTATTTACGAATTACGTGAAATTATGTACGAATCACTCTGATGATGAAATAGTGCTCGTGTGGGTATTACCAGTAACAGCCAGCGGTTGGAGAAATGAATAGAACTCAAATAAATACCACAAAATTTCGATCATCCCAATTTTGATACAGGAACGACGTAAAACGCATTGCGCCACACGTATAGATTTTGAAATTTCCACTAGTATGTACGATTTTAAAATTTCCACGATTATGTGATATTTCCGGCTATGACGGAATGTTAACAATGTATCTCTTATTTAGTTTTTATCATTTTTTCATTATTATTTTCATAAAAAGAAAAAAATATTAAGTGAATGAAAGTATATCTACCTGCTAAAAGATTAAGGAATAAATTATGAGTTGTGTAATTTTATCTAGTTTATATTCCGTGTTTGATGTTCCGTTAAAATATACTTCACTCCAGAGATATCTACATGTACACTTTAGTCAGATATCCACATGTACACTTTACTCTGTAACTACGGCACGTGGAAACTTTTCTGATATGTTGCGTATCTGCTTCGGAACACGATGATTAAATTGATGAAGGATGTCAGTAAATATGGTTAGTAGAACTGTAGGGAGGTAATGAAAAAAAATTTTAAAAAACTTTAAAATATATACTAAAAATCGATTATAACTTTTTGAAAAAAATTTAATTTTCCCAGTTATTTCAAAAATGAAAAAAAATAATGTAGATGTCATTAGTGTATAAAAGTCTATCAGCCTTGATACGACTGGGCAATTTTCGATATATTGCCACATCTAAATATCCGAATAACAACAACGAAGAAGAACAGCCAAACGATTTGCTTTTTTTAAAAATTAGTAACCATTTCAGTTAATATTACGTAATGTGAATGCATAATTAAATTAAAAATGTTTATTAAAATGTAATGAATACAGTAATGTAGTGGAGAGTTATACGACTATATTTGGATATACTAAGATTACGATGATTTTTACTAAAAGAAACAAATGTCGCTGTTAAATAATCATCATCATCATCATATATATTAATACGCTAAGGTTAAGATGTTACTCTCCCTTTTTAGAAAAAGCCTCACAACTAATCCACATAAATTATATATCATTTTATAGATAATTGCTTGCTCTACCGGCATCCACAACTAAAAAAATTATTATTGCTATTGTTTTTGCAAATTAATTAATTATTAAAATTATATACACAAAACAGCAATGCTGCCATCTAACGGCTCAACGTCAATATGATTGACGGTCGGTAAAATTTTTGTTTAATTTCAAATCCACTCACGTATAAATAAAGTGGCGCTTTAGCTCAATGCTTTTGATACTTGCGCCTCTATATGTCAATTTTAGTAAAATATTTGTTTGATCTGTCATCTGAGCTTCATAATGGAATAAATAATGCGAAGACTTCGCACGGGTCACGCTAGTTAAGTATTAATTTATTAATTAACTAGTTTTTACCTACCAGATAATAAGACCAGCGCAATGACTGGATGTTAAATTTTCTTTTATGATTATTAACTATACGAAAGTATGAATGTAGTCAAAATCGGTCGTCAATTTTTTGTATACTTTCATTTTTGAGGATTTGTTGTTCTCTACAGTCTATAAATTACATAGCACGATAATTGTATCTTGGATATTGAACTAGATCGCGGACTATACATGCATTAAGTTATATTAAATTTCGTTTAGCGGTCGTCGCGGTATAACTCAGAAAGATAGACAGGATACGAAAATGTTAAGAAGTATTCTTTTGATTTTTATTAGTCTCAAGTAATATCCTTCAGTCATTGTTTCTCTACGCTCTTACGAGTCCACTCGTCTTACGATGTTATTATACATATAAAGGTTTTTGCTAATGGTGCAAAGCCAACATTTTTAAAGTGGATCTTATAACAGCATAGTTGCAATTATTCTCAATGTTTATATTTTGGTTTTCATTATATTAAGTTTGTACATTATTTATAGTTTTTTTTATATTTTTTCAATCTCTAAAAGAAAGTTCAGTAGTGTCTTTATTACGCTCAGCTGATGTTCAAACTACCTATATTTTTCGAATATGGAGTGTAAGTGTCATTTAGAATGCTCTTTGTGAAAATACCTTTGAATTTCCAAGATCTCAGACTTTAAAGCTCAGGCTGGAAAATACTTATCACAATTTTCATTTGAATAGCGAGACCGAACGATGCGTCTCCTTGTGGGTTACTGGTTGTTCTTGTTCATGTATATTTTTAATATTATTACTCATGCAAAATACTATCGTATAACTTTGGAAATTCATAAAACTTCTAGCCTTTATTCGTACTGTGATGTTCGTTGAAATGTTATGTCTCTTAAGATCTTTATAAAAGCAAGGATATTGTTCGATATGGTAGCGCACTTACCAAATAATTATCTTTGTTTTTTATTTTATCTCCATGTCTATAAAAGCCATAAAGTCTTTGAGAGGACACGTGGCCGCGAGTGTGCGACATGCGGCACATTATCCTTACTTCCGGCGCAAGTACTGCAGGATACCACTGGGACTCCAGACGTGCTTTTTGATGCTAACATATGTTTGCGATTCCTTCGCCATGTCCCGTATATGCTTTTTGAGTAGAGAAAGTGCAATTTTAGCTTATATCTTTATTTGGAATTGTTGTAGGTCGTTAGCTGTATGTTATATGTATACCATATATGCGAAAATATTGTATCTTGAAAAAGTCATCTAGGACTTGTGTAGTTATGGTTGTGAATTAATGAAGTGTGGGCATACAGATCTATTTGTTTTAATTTCAATTCAAATGATAGATATTTTTGAGAATTTTTAAGATGAATTCGTTCCATTTCATGCTCAGTGGTGAGTTACAATTCTGCTTGTCGTTTTATCGGCGTAATGATAGTAGTGGTTTTGATTTAGCATATCATCTAACGGTACTCACGTATTTAAACACGTAGTTCAAAACATAGCTTCCCTTTTGCGATCAAGTTGTAGATATCGGAAAAGCTCTTTACTTGATTTCTTCTGTGGGATGGAGGCAATCATATTGCTTCCTGTTTATTTATTGTGTAACTTAATAATTAGCAGTGCGATTAGTTTTCATCAAGAAGCTAAGTGTAGTCTTATGATTGAAAGAATCTAACCATTTTTCAATTTTGACTAAGGTATGTATATTGGAAAATGGTAATGTTTTTGGCACGGAAATCATTGGACGGACTTTCATTTAGACACTCGAGTTTCGAATGGATATAAAATTATTTCGTTTTCATTTTCAAACTGTTGCACGAAATATAATTTAAATTATCTCGAGTATATTTCTTCTTTTTGTAGATATATATGTCTTGAGAACATTAAATATTCGCACTACTTTCATTCCGTACTGATCTACGTCGAGCACCTTACTTTGCCATGGTATGGATTTTCTGAATTTCCTCCACGTTAGAATACGTCATTATGATATATTTGTAGTAAATGAGAATGTATTAAAATTTTACTGTATTAATTTTTTTTAATGTGTTGGCGCTATCCTACTTATTTTGATTGTTCATTGTTACTTGCTTTTTAGCAGTGACATATAATAATAACCATACTTCGGGAAAGTAGAGTATCTTGATAGATTAGAAACGAAGGTACAGCGAACAGTTTATGTTAATTTGTTTTTTAAATTGGAAAAAGAAGTATCAGATAACGTGATGTGAAAATTTCCTGTGTAAAAGTTTGTTAATTAAAACGAGTGATGCTATATTGAGCTTGGAGAAAATGGAAATATAATATACTCAGGATAAAAAAGTAGTGATAAAAGGAAAATATCTACATTATCTTATACTAAATATATTTAAATCTTATATTACCTACACCGGGGTGGCGAAGCCATGGTTAGTGTAAAATATATTATCTCTGGACCATTCGAGTTTGAAAAATCTGTAGGACAGGCACGTATTCTATCTCTCGTCCTTTTGAAAGGATATTTATCAACAGATGGTATCAAAACGACCTTACTGATATGCGGATGACACTAAAGAACTTGCCAACTTATTTAAACGGATAGAACATGAGACTAAATTATTTGGATTAATGAACAAGTCTAAAGATATAGATTGAACAAGTTAACAAGAACACTCCGCTAGGAAAATTCTTAAATATGGAATTAGTAAGACGGCTTTTTTGTATCGTGGTTCGCTTTTGACCGACCAGAACTGGTGGGAAAAAGAAATTCGGAAAACGTAGATGGCTGTAACTGTCATAAGTAAAATGATACTAATATTTTAGAACAGAAAAGTTTTGACCGTTATCAAGAAGAGATTTGTCTGAACTTTGGCTTTTCAATTTTCTTATACGGTTCGGAATCTTGGAAAATTATCTGAGAGAAAGAAAATTAATGTATTTGCAAAGTGTTGTTGGGGATGCCCTATATACTATGGACACCCGAAAGCCGGCTTTTAACTATCTGTAATCAATGAGTTCTCAGCTATTTCGTTACATAGCTCGTAGATAATCAGATAGTCACGACCAACTAATTTTAGCGAAGACGGACTCACGAGGAGATAAATAGTGGTCAACGCCGCTGGCACCTTTTAAGGCGGACATTTTTCGAAAACATTTAAAGGAGAAAAGGTAAAGTAAATTTTATTATTGAAAATAAAACAAAAAAAAATTAAAAACGTAGTAGAAATAACGTTAAGGTTCAAATTAAAAGAAAAATGTTTTCCATTAATCTATTTTCTATTTTCGAATAAAATATAAAACATTTTGTCGTAGTAGTCGAATAATATCTTATACAAATATGATAAAAACGTTTTTTGTACTCTTTTAAAGGGAATGATTAGCGGAGTGATTTTATGAGCCTAACTTTTTTATATTGTTTTTTTTCGTAAATAACCAACATGCTGATTAATTATTCAATATTGTATTGACTTTTTGATTGATACAGATACACAAGTAAGCATCGTTTGTTGCTACGTTTGTACAGTTTGTGTTTCATCCAAAATACTCTATACGCTGCGGGATGAAGCTTTCGGCTCACATGGGGGATCGTTATAAATTATTTATTGCGTTAATTGGGGTCATCCATTTATTGCTGACCGCGGTGTCACCTCTGCTACTCGGCGTAGAGAGAGTCTCTTACATTCCGATAGGGAATCCCAGTAGGAAACGCTGGATCGTACCAAAAAGCGATTATATTTTTAGTTTTGTATTTCAACATTTAATAGACTTAAGGAAATGGCAAAACTCTTTAAATAATACTGGTTTATCTGTTACCTTACTTCTATCCGAGTTTTTAATTTAAAAAAAAATTAAAGAAATAAATCTTTTAATACGAAGAAGTGAAATTAAAAGAAATATTACGATGCGTAAGTTGATTGTGAAACATTACACGTTTATATTTTATTGTATTAAAAAAGCTAGAAAACAGCGTAGAATAGATGCCTCTCCGTATTTTATTATCAAAGTCTTCGGATCAAAAATAGAAAAATATCATCACATAGGGACATAAAACGGTGATGAGAAAACTGTTTCAAAATGTGTGTTTTTTTTAGTTTTAAACTTTAAAATGTTAAATAGATAGATGATTAAATTTTTATTGTAAATGGTAATAGGCGGGAGTACATAATACAAATATCATAAAATATTTTTTTGCGGAAACCACGGTTCTCGTGGAATTACGCAATTATATATACATACGCAGCATACACGTATAAGTGTGCACTTATACTTAAAGAGAAATTAACGATTTGTCAGACTGCCAGACAAACGTGTACCGGTAAAAGTCGAGGCTCTTTACACATGATCAAGTTGGTATCGCCAGTAACTAAAGAGTCAGTTTAACTAGAAGATCTATGTATGAATATTTAAATTTTTATTTTTGTAATGCCATACTGTATTTATTGTCCTAGAATAATTTATAAAGTTTATAAAGAATTTCATAATTATAATAAGCTTTAAGAGCTGCAAAACTAGGCTTGACTTATAGTTATTGCTTAAAAAAAGTAATTACTTTGGTTTTTGCGTTATTAGAACTGACGCGTAGATAATCTCTCAATTTCATGCATTGTCTTGTTGAATAAATAAATATTTTCTCATGGTAGAGCATTTAATGTTTAATCAGTTTTGCTTGCTTGGAAATTAATTATTCTAATTATATTTATCGGGGTTAGTTTAAAAGTTGATGTAGGCTTATCGCAACGATAATTTCACATTTAAGTTGAAATTTTCAAGCCATTGCTTTCCTTATTCATTGTCTTTCATTTATTTTTTAGAAAAGTGTTAGGATTATTCTTTGCAATCGCTAGTAGTTTTGTTACATTTTTGTACATCAGTTATCTATGGCGTTAAATTGTTATGTTCATGAATGTGTTATAAGCATTGAAAATATTCGAAAACATAAACACTAAATAACGTCCAAACTATCATAACAGTTATGCATAGGTTTCTTTATATAAAGTAAGGCACAATACACCATTAACAGATTAGTCAAATTAAATGAAAAGTCATTAAATGAAAAGTCTTTGTATGACATGACGATATGAAACGTGAAACAAATCAATTGCATACTTGTTACTGTGCACCGTACACTAAATGCGGAAGAGCTTAGGTGGATCTTCCTGCCGCTCAGAGCAGAAGTTGGAATTGAAGTGCTTTCATAAAAGTGACTTGTTTCTAGTTGATAAAGTTTTAATTTAATATGTACATTACTATAGACAGATTTTGTTTGATATAAACTACGAAAACATTTTTATACTGACGTTCTGTCGATCTAAAAATGTAAACTTTGTAAGAGTCAAGTCAGTTTTAAAGTTTGGGTCGAAGTAACCAAGAATCCTTATTAGTGTCGATGTTTATTTTTTTTATTTGGAATGTTTATTTTGAAGACTGGTATTTTTCAACCCAATTAAAAATCATGCGAAAGTATCTTTCATTTAATTTAAAACGGATGTAAAAGTTTTTTCGTTTGTTTATCGAGTATCATTGGATAGATGTTATAAAACTTTTTTTTCCAAAAAAAAAATTAATCGACTTTAAATAATTACTGTCGAACTTTGCGGTCCAACATCGTTTCCAGACACAAACAAATTTACAAAATACTGCTGCTTATAGAGATTTTTTTAGTCGGTGCCAAGTCGATGTTTATCTTTCTCCTTCACTATATATCCTTTTCTTTCTCACTCACTATAATATGAGCTTTGCATTTTACTTGGCATTGATTTCATAAATTTGATTATGTGATTTCAAAAGCGATGGCGGTACGAAGTAATTCCATAAAAAAAACATACAACTGAATAGAGAACCGCCTTCTTTTTAAAGTAGATTTAAATAAATTTTAATCCATTTCATCATGTCTCATTTGTTAAATATTGATTTTCACCGTGACGTGTAATGTGGCTTCTATTTTTAGTTAGTGGCTTTCATAATTCGAATAAAATCTAATTATAGTTTTCAATTATAAAAATAGCACGCATTTGATTAGAACTTTCAATTAAAATTATTTTAGTAACTTTATCAAATATTCAAGAGATATGGTAAACTATGGCACCCTACTTTATACGTGTTCTGAACGCATTTCCCCGGGATAATGGAAATATTACAATCGTACTTAATTCAGGTTATATATGCTAATTTATATATGCTGTTATTTTTACATTTAGGTATAGATCTTAATATCTTTCACTGACGTGACGATTCAGTCATTACTCAAAGCACTTACTCTCGTGCAAGTTTAGTGGTTCCATTACTGTAGCAAGTACTTGCTAAATTTATCAATTCTGTCCTATATGTATGTCTAGATTTTTGAACATGTATTTATGTAAATATATATAATTGTGTAAATTATACTGACGGAAACGTAATAAGCTCAATATACGTGACGTGTGTTTAGTATATGACTCTTGAGCATTTGCATTTTTTTTTGTGTATGTAATATTATGCCCAGGTCTTCGTTCGTGCTAATTTTTTTAGGCCCCAATGTTTTTCGGCAGTATTCATCAGTACTAAAGCCCGCACAAACCGTCTGTCGAAAGACTTGGGAAATAAAAACGGTATCAAAGATTTTTGAAGCCGTAAATTACAAATGTTCAAATTTCAAAATGATAATTATGGTAAAAGATTTTGCGGCCATTATTAAGTTCGTATCGTTATTCAAAATGTTAGGTAAATACACGATAAATAAGAAATGAAATATGTTTCTAAAAAATATTAATTTTTATATATTCATGCTTTTGTTTATTACTTACGCGTGATTGTTAATCAATACATTGAATTAATACAATGTTCCAGGTTATTGAAATAAGAAGGCACTGCGTACTTTTTAGCCTTTTTAGCATTTCTTGTCTAAAAAGATAAACTTAATAAATTACAAAGTCTATAATGATATTGCATTCTCTAATTTCATTAAATAGTATTAGTAATTACAATGTAATTATCTTCGTGGTTACAGTATCAGTTATGTGGGGCACAGTATAAATATATTTCATTTAGGATTATTAATTATTAGTTTTCCCATGGGTTTGTTTGCGCTAATTTTGAAATACTGACGAGTCAAATTTAGGACTAATCAAATCGAAAAGAAAAAAAAATGGAAAGAGCATATTTTAGGAATTTGCTGTTAACACGTTGTTGTACACGGTGTTTTGGTTAAAATGGTTATGTAAATAAAAAGAAAACGTATTTTGTTTCTTTATCCTTTTAAAAAAAGTACTTTTAATTGATATTTGCATTACAGAAGGAAAATAGTTTTACAAATAACCAAATATTTCTCAGACCAGTAAAAACGTATAATTTTTTAAATTATCTATGAAGTCACTCCGAATTGCGCATCGATGCTATAGTGCGTTTTACATGATAAAGGACAGTACATAATTTCACTTCGTGCTGTCGCATGGCGTTGCTTTAGACGGTGTCACACAGCGCCAGTGCAATACCTATCGACCAATTTTCATTTGTGCCTTTCTCTGTTCGAGATTGTTACTTTACAGTTAAAGGTCGTAATCGAATTTTGAGTCATAATAAGATAAGAAGTCAGTAAGAGGATAACTCGTCGTTATAATTTTAATAGTTTGTTTTTGTTACTACTGCAAATTGAAATCGTTACTATACGGATAAATACAGATGTATATTCGGAAATACTGACATTGGACATATTTTATTTGACCTCAATGAGCACAGGGATGTAGTTAGACTATTTCTGACAGTACGTGTCAACATAGTAGTAGTCAAGCGATATTTTAGGACGTGTTTATTTACGAGATTATGCCTTGTTTGAGAATGTGTCAATCTTTAAGGAATTTAGAGGGTCTCAGAGCCAAAGAGTGTTCCTGGAAGAAATTAAAGTTGAACGTTTTAGTGTGTAAGGACGATCTTTAACTTGTTGGTTGAAATATTCGTAGTTATAAGATGTACTGGAGACTTTCAAATGTCGTGGATGGATATAAAATAGCCTAGTTAGCGTAACATAACCTCGTTGGGTTTGATAAAATGAATATACTTTATTCACTGATCTTAACATGCATGCTTAATATGAAACCGTTGCCCAGTAATTTACAACTGGGCAACAATAACTTCAAAAGTGAAGTTATAGTTGGCCAGTTGTGCACTACTGGGCAACGTTTGTGAAAATTAATATACTTTATGCATTAACATGTGTTGCTTCAGGAGTGATGTTACTGTTGCCATTCACTGCTTCAAGAGTGAAGTCACTGTCGCTCAATAGTAAATTTCTGGGCAAAAGTGCTAAAATCCTGATCAATAATGCCATTTTTATCAGATCATTAAATTATTTTCTCTCTTAAAATAGATTTCCCATAATCATTGGAATTAAATTGAGACAACGACTTATTAGCATACTGCACTTTCTTCCATTAATTCCCATTGATGGAATTTTAAAGTTTCTGCATTTGTGTTTATAGAGTAGTAATTCTTTTCAAATATTTGGATGTTGATGGAATATCCATTTGGTGGCTACTGTTTTTTTTAATCGAACCTTAATCAATATTGGCATGTGAAAAAATATTACACACTGGCTGAATTCAATTATAATTATGAAAAGGAATTGGTTTATATATAGCAGTTGTTATTACATTAAAGTTTGGTTTGATTTTTAGTACTGAATCGTTTAGATATTTCTTCTACAAGCTGATCTCATCAGCTTGGACCTTAGTTTTATACTTAATTATTGCTTATTTAATAATTTACAGTTAATTATTGCTCGGCGTACTGCAGCCAGTATAACAATGAAATTACGAGTTAACATTTATTTGAATTAAACTTCCCTTTGTGTACCATAAAGAGGAAGTTCCATTAAGTGTATTAATCACCACTTTAATATGAATTGTATTAGAATTTATAGCTCTAACTTTTCTACAGCCTGTTGATATTTGTAACGTCAGTCCGTGGGAAATTCTTCTATTTGAGCGATCCGATTCTGAAATAATGAAAACTAAATGTCGTTACCGTGGTGTGTTGGGTTGATTACAAGGCATACGGCCTATGACTGTGCGTTGCACCGCGGGGTCTCGGGTTCGATTCCCGGCCGCTCGTCGAGCGGGACTGGACTGGTATTCTGTTTGGCTGTAAGAGATCGCTCTCTCAACAACAAGTTATATGTATCAGTTAGATTCATTGAAGTACATAAATAAATAAATGTTACTTGAAGTCAACCGCTATGTTTTTGCGTGTTCAAACACTCACACAATATTTTTGTATTCTACTGATTTGAGTACGTCTCTCTAAATAATTTTTTCCTAAATATCTTAAATGTACAGACACGCAAATTCTACAATTTTATTATATGTATGGATATATTGTCTATATCGTTTCGGAAAATATGATAATGAGAAATTATTTATTTATATACTTTAATGTGTATAATTTAGACATGTGGCGGACATATTGCTACGAGAGTAATCTCTTACAGCCAACCAGGAAACCAGTCCAGCCCCGATCGACGAGCGGCCGGGAATCGAACCCGGGTCCCCTCGGTGCGCAACGACGTTAAAGGCTGTAGGTTTTGTGATCAACCTAACTCACCACGGCGATGACAATATATAAGCGAAAAATATTTTGTACATAAGCTATCAAAAAATCTAGCATTCAATTGGTTCTTGCGTTTTTCTCATCTAGTTGACTTCAAACAGTAATAATTTTTTTTAATGAAGTTGAAATTGGAATTTTTATAACCTACGGCGTCGGTGTTCCAATAGAAAATTTATTTGTGGTTCATTTTGTTATTCGATCTTATTTACGTAGGTTTATGGTGTATCCATCTGTACCGCACGAGTAAAATAATTATGTTAATGTGATTAGCTTAAGTTTTGTTGAAGAGTATATTAAAATATAGGAGCAATCATTTAAAACACATGTATCAAAATGAAATGGTGGTGTTTCGAGATGAATGTCGTAAGTATTATGGGCCTATAAGTTAAAATACAGTTTAAAGATATTTTATTTTTTTTAATTGGGAAATAATTTTTCGTTGTAAAATTTTGTATTTTAAAAGTTCTTTTAGAAATATATACGCAATCATAGACGTATTCACACTCTCATTCAAAGCATGCAAATACGCACGCACGCACATACGCATGAACGCACACACTCTCCAACACGCACATACGCATGGACGCATACACATTCCAACACACACATAAGTTTAATGTTTATGTGAAAAATTGCTGTATTTTAAGAGGTGTTCCTGCACTTCATTTAAAACAAAATGGTTAACAGAGTCCTTATTCTCCATCTAGCAATGCCAGTGCTACGCTTATTTTAGATTTTATGTTTTGAAAATCGGGATTTACTATAATTTACTGTAATATCTACACTTTTCCTCCTGTTTTTCAAGGATATTAAAAGAGGCCAAAATTTACTTTTGGGTTGATTTCGTGGTTTTTAAACATGAAACCAGTCCGAAAGGCAAAAAACAAACTAATAATAAAGCAGTGTATATAAACCCATAAAAATAGATTGACAAATGCAAAGAACTTATTTAAAAGGAATTATGAAAGGAAAAACTTCTTCAGATAACCTTTTATGATGCGTTTCGGATAATTGTATTGAACTTATGAAGGATACAATGGAGATTTGGATACTCTACAATGTCACTCGCTGGAATTATCAGGCACAGAAAAGAAAATCATTTGTCAAACTACGTCTTAACTTTCGTCGATTTTCCCTCATTCAATTCCATGCTGTGTAAATTTAGTACACTGGTAGCTTTTGAACGTTACAAAATAACATGTCCGCATTATGACGGTACAGCTAGGTGATACAAGGTAGGCGAGGGCAGGAAACAGGTAGAAGAAAGTAGGGCGGGGGACGATATATTTTCATCATCGTTTGAAACATTCAAAGCGCATACACCATCTGGTTGATGAAATAATCATGCTCGTGTATTTAAATTTTGTAAGCAGAGTTCTAGTCCTACATACGTATTGTCTCTTGTTTCTATTATAAATACAAGTTTTTTATATATGTGATGTAAGATTTTATTTGAAATTTACGAAAATATATGTGTTCGACGAAAAGAATCAAAACATTAACGTTATTAATTAATATTGTGAGTTAGTTTTAGTATGAGAAACAAACAAATGAGACCGACAAAAGTTTGTATAATGGAAAGATATTACAAAAATAGAAATGACATTGAATTGGTGAGATGAAACAAAGTGCAGGTTGTGTCTCGTCATATCCTCCGTATACAGATTAAACATACTAATCCATAAAACTCGCAGGTTCGATGCGGTTGTGGAAAAAAACCACTTAAAACTCGAAGATAGGGTTAAAAATATTGACTTTGACAACATAGAACGAATATGTCTATATCCGTTAACAGTAAAATAAAAAAAACAATAAAAAAAACAACCGGTATTGATTTTTTCAGATAAACGTTTCTGAAAAGTTATTATGTATTTCATTCGATTTATATTGTTAATTTTATTTTGGTATCCCGTAAGGAGTGAACCAGCGAAATGTCGGTGATAGAGGGGGTTATTATAAATAGGAAACAAAAATTTTTGTTATCCTAAGCCTAATAGTTTTAGATATATGATTTTAAAATATTTTTCAAAATTTTTGTTACTATTTCTTCTTTGTTATTGTCCAAGATCTTTAAAAAGACATTCGTCTTCCTGATTAAAATGGTATTCAATCGTTATTATATAAAAATGAAATGCTGAAACATGTGCATTTTTTCAATTACAAAACATGAAAAATCTAGTGTAAAAAATGTATGGCAAACTTAGGGAACTTTATTCCAAAAACATATACAATTGACACAGATTCCAAAAAGGTATAATTTTCTGGTACTAAATCATTTCATAATATGTTTTATATTCCTAAACCCATATCATTGATAATTTTTTCGGTCATGGTGAAATAAAACAATCATACCGCCTTTATTATTTCTTTTTATTATTAAAATGCCTTCCCCTAGCTTTTGTGCATAACCAGCATCTTCTTACAAAATTTATTTTTAAACTTCGTAAGGCCCTTTCATTGTTTTTTACCACTTCAGACCCATGGTGTAATTTTTATCTTAATTGTTGTTCATTATCGTTAGTAGTCTCATAGACCGCCTCCTTGAAATATCTCCATAGAAAATAGTCCAATGAATTGAGGTCTGGCGAACCCAGCACGTTCGCCAGACATCATTTCATTGGACTATTTCCATGCAATCGTACCGCCATTTGCTATCCCTAGATTTGGGCAAGTTGAATTTAAGTACTCAATTACTTGTTTTGGCGAAAACTGGGTCAGTGCACCGTCGTGCTGTAGCTACATCCTATCATGTAAATCTTATGGTATTTCATTCTACAGGTTTCCAAGTTCGTCTCTTAAAGACCGTAGATAACGAACTCAATTAAGTCTCGGTGGGAGTTCAAACGGATCGATAATTTTGTCATCCCATAAATTGACTACGAATTGATGTTGAAATCTATCTTGCCTTAAAAATAAGCGGATCTTGCCTACATCGACGCAGTTTCTCTGCACAGAAATCTATTGGACTTTGATAGTCAGCAGGTAGCAGTGCTTGCCCTCGTTGTACACGGTATGGGTACAAATGATTTCTTCTTAAAATACGGTGTACTATACTTTTTGCGACACCAGTACGTCGAGAAATTCGCCGAACATTAGTAAAAGGAGCTTCTTCCACTTTGGCCAGCACTTGACGCTCATCAACATTTCTAAGTCTTCCTTTAGAAACTACATTTCCAGGAATTCGACCCTTTAAATATGTGTTATTTATACGCAGAAAGACTGTGATCGGAATAACTTTTTTGGAATCTGTGTAAATTGTAGATATTTTTGAAATAATAAATAATTACAAAAATAAAAAACATAATAAAAAAATCATATCTCTAAAGCTATTAGGTCTAGGATAATAAAATTTATTGTTTTGTATGTTTAATGACTCCATCTATAACTGACACACACACACACACACATGCACACGCACACGCACACGCACACGCACACGCACACGCACACGCACACGCACACGCACACGCACACGCACACGCACACGCGCTCGCGCTCGCGCTCACGCTCACGCTCACGCTCACACTCTCACACACACACACACACACACACACATATCATGTACTGCTCAGGCACCAGACTGGCGCACGCGCAGCGGCCTGTGTACACGTATATTCATATATACCCCAATAAATTGTATATACCCGACTGTATGACATGTGCGTTGGACACTTTAATATTTAAAATTCTCTGCATTATACGATGCAATGAGTATTTCACAGTGGCTTAGGAGTTATCTTATTAGCGTATTAAAACAGATATCTAGTTGTCCGATAATATTTTTGTAGCAGATTTTAAAATTAAAAATTCTAAAAAAATTATAATAATTTTACACTCAATGATTATTTAATTTCAATAATATAGGTTCATCACCGTGTATTGTTGAAATGTTTGGTTGGAAAAAGTGCGAAAAAGGCTCTAATTTTCATTTCAGAAAATATTTTCTTTTATTGCAAACTTTAATTTTACAAACTTATCGTTTGTTTAAATTGTCAAAAATAAAATACGTACTTTGTTATTCTTTGCAAAACCACTGTTATTATTTTTGCAAAAGTATTGTATGTAAAAAAAAACTCTTATTTCATAGTTTTAAGTTTTCGTTTCTGTCGCCAGTGACTGCCTATGTTTTTTTGTTTTCTATTGTGATTACAAACTGTATTTTATTTTTTGGTCTTTTCTGATTGCCACTTGCGGAATTGTTTGCTCTTTGTATTCTGAAAATTACGAGCTGTTTGAAAATGATGTTTTATTTCTGAAATGCTAGACCCATTTTGCTGGTCTTCTTTAAGTCGTGAGTTCTCTCGTTAATACCTTCTTAGTAAGATGTGCTCATGTGGTCTGAAATAATATATAATTTAATTATTTAAATAACGTGTCAGTAAAATACCTATTTCAATCTCTTTTTATGAAGATTTCTGATGAAGATGATGAAGCATTCTGACAGTGTGAGCTTTCCTCGAAGGTTTTGTGTTACGAAAAGTTAATAAAGTAAAAAGAAAGGTGTTAAAATCTACAAAAAAACGTGACACGCTCTTAGCACTTTTTATCACAAGTGTCACGACTTTCATAAAAACATATTGACTGCTTGTTCATATGGAATTAATGAATATATGCTTCCACCAATGAGGTGGTTTGTGAACAAATAAATTTGTGTGCATTTAATAAAATGTTCGATAATGTTATACATGACGAAAATAATGTATCGTCACTGAGCATAACAATTATAAGGTATACGAAGAGACTCCTTTTTCAGTGTAATTGCTCTCAATTAATTAAGCTCTGCTATGTTTAAAATTTAACTTTCTTCTAGGTTTGAAAGTTTCAACGTAGCGTTCCTAAAATCAAACAAGCATAAAGCCATGGATGAGCCACTCGTAGCTGGCACATCAGGATACTTATTTACGCAAAACAATATGTTTTTGTAATTATAAAATAAAAATAACTACGAAATTTATAGCCTAAAATTTTAAATATTCAATGCAAGTATTAAGAAAGTAAGCAACTATAGTCGTTAGATATCACACAACACCGGCCCTTAATATACTAATAAGAAACTTACTCATAATGGGAAAATGATTAGGATTAATGTTAAAAAAAAGAAAATATACATATATAAATATATATATATATATATATATTTATATATATATATATATATATATATATATATATATATATATATATATATAAATACATAATGAAAAAAATTGTGAATGTTAAATCATTTAATTTAATACTATTCGTATTCTTCATGTCACTTTTTTTTAATCTGTATTTAGAAAGATGTTTTTGTTGTTTTCAAGTACAAACAAATTATTTTTAATAATGAAAAAATTTTAGTTGTTGACTAATAGACGGAGGGGCGTTCCTGTTCTGTAGTCCCCGTCTCAAAAACTCCTTTGAGGAAAACAGATATCTTAATAAATAATAATTGAACTTTATGGTAATACAACTTAATATATTAGTTGCTAATTATTTTGATAATGTTTTGTATTTTCCTTTAAGGCTGGTGCTAAAGAAGCGATTGCCTGTATTTTTCTTTAAAATATTATTTTGCATTATGAAGTATTTAGTTTTTTTATTTTTAAAATTACGTAACCTTTTCAAAATAACGTTTGCTGAGCAACTGCATGTACAAAATCGTGGGAATTTTATTTACTCACCATGAATGTTTTTATATGTCATACTGACATGATATGTTCACTGGTTCGTGTGCAGCCTTGTTGAACCGTCGAACTATGAAAATTCCAATTACGGCTTACACGAGCGTGAAAAACTCAGCTGGAAACGCTGTATCCAATATGTCGTTAAGTCAAATAGTTTGAGCTTAAGGTTTCCTTTCATTTTTTCATAATTTCATAATACTCTATGTTCAATTTAAAGGCCTGTTTAATTACTACATAATGTAAATATGTAAGGTATGTTATTAATTAAGTAAATAGTTTTTTATAAGTTTTAAAGCTACGATAACGGTTGCTTATAAAAAAATGTTTTAAATAACGCAATTGTTATTTCATAGACTTATCATATCGCTATTAAAGATCTTTGTAGTAGAATATTAAGAATATTAACATTTACTGTAGTCTAAGTACTGTCACAGAGTTACAACGTTCACGTTTTTAGTCGAATAAGAGCGCGTCAAGCGAGTAAAATACGTATCAGCGAAGCATACCCTCTCGTCGGCCCATTCTGTCGCCAGCAGCCGAGATGACGATGAGGAGCTGCAAGGAGTGACGAGAACGTACATTGCGAGGACGCAGATGTCGTCGACAGATGCAAACGCGTTTCGTTTCATTGTATCGAGAGCCGTAGGTCGCGTGACGCGAAAGTGACACTCGCTTCTCAATGCTAACGAACGGGGCGGTGACATAATATTACTTATTTAATGACAGCGAGTGTAATTCAAACGACAATGAAAGGATCGCTCGTGACGTTTGATGTCGATTTATATAGTTACAGATCTTGGCTATGCCATTCAGTCATCTCGACGTAATAAAATATGATTCCTATCTAAATCATGTGCTATTTTCCTTAAATTAAATTAAAACAAAATATTCACTGCTTGTTGATATGTTTGATCATTCTACCTTGTAACAAATGAAATGGGCAATTAAATTTCTAAGGTTCTCTCCACAGTTAGTACCAAAATACAATATTATTTGAACCGTTTCTTAATTTATTTCATCTGTTTCTCCATTCACCCGGTAGCATCTAAAAACAAATATTTGCATATTTTTTTATATATATGTGCAAGTATTTCTAAAATTTTTTAGTGAAATATTTGAAAACAAATTATGCAACAATTATCTAAGGTCATCATATGTTGATAATGTGAAGAAAACATAAAAATTAATGCACCATAGAATTTTTACCTTTTTGTAGGTCTTTTAAAATCCCATTTTTATTTGTTAAATTTCTTTAACACTCCGATCAGAAATGAATAAAGCACAGATGACGCACAATGAAAATGATTTTTTGTGATCTTGAAATTTATGATGGTAAAACCTGGTGATGTCACCCGCGCAGATATCAGCATCGTAGTTTACGGAATGTATTTCTAGAAATGGTTCACAGGTATATCGTTACACTATATAATTTTCTTGTACTCGCATGTTAGTTTATATAGCGGTAAATTAACACTTTCATTGTTACGTTAGGCATATATGGCTTCCTAGGAGGTTTTTCCTAGGAGGCTTCGTCACACTTATAGGACTAAAATGGTCGAATTTTTTTGTAAACTTTTTGTTGAGAACTATCACAGGCAGATATGGATGGCCGTGTAGGCACCTAGCGAGTATGGCACCCGGGTGAACAGAAATGTGAATGAATAAAAATAATATAAATTACTGCTATTTAAATTTATTGATTGACTTTGCCTGGCACGTTAACCATATATAACTGACTCATTTCCATGAAAATGGGGGTATTTTTCCTGAGGTTTAAATGTGTAAATGAAATAAAAACATATTATGTCGATTTCGTCTTTGGAGTAACTACACTAATTTCGTATTCAAGGTGTTAAAGTAACGTTATTTATAATACTAGTGAGCGATTAAATGTAATAAAGTTCTTTCTATTATAAAAAAGACACAAATGTGTTACTACTTAAAAATTCAACAATTTTTTCCGACATTTTGCTTTACAAGCTCAGCAGAGCACTTCGACAACGACTCAAACGGATCGTTTGATTCCAAATGCAGACCCGTACAGATATCGGCGATAGATAAATTATACTCTAGTCGTTTTTCGAAACAAACACGAAATAAACAAATGCGACAGCGACCGAGCGCAAACAATAAATCACCGCGGCGACAATTGTTTTATGGCGCCCTGTGTCGTTGGCAATTTAGTTGTCGTGCTCGCGTTAAGATTTGTGTGTTCGAGTTAAATGTCTCCATAACTCAAAATCGGGATCAAGTCATCCATTCCGCCTTGGATATGATGAATCCTGAAGACGTTCCATTTTGTCAGTTACGAAGCAAGCTGTTCTTAAAAGGGATAATCTCGCTATTATAGTACTTGTAAGTCTAGCTGTGACTAGGAAATATATGTATAAGAAGGCAAAGCAAATTTAATTTTTTTGCTAACATCATCCAAATTATTTCACACTTAGAGCATCACGAAATTGTTTTACCCCATCAACTGATCATGAGGATCACGTTTGTTTGACAATTCTTTAAACTTGTGTGTTTCGCTAGGCTGGAAGGTATTTGATTTAGAGCCACTCTCCCCGGTGATAAATTATATTTATAATAAAAAAAAAACATTTTGAAATTATGTGCGGAACACATTTAATCATGCTTCATTCAAGGTACTGTAAAATATATTTAATAAACTATAAGTTTTAACATTCGATATTTGTCATGATAAAGTCGAGACAATATACTTAAATGAGATTTATTACTGATGCAATTTGAAATATCTGATGATGGTCATCGGCAGTATGAATGTGAAAGGACACTAAGTAATAGTGTTGATCAAAATATCAATCTAGGCAGGGAAAAATCGTCTGAGTGCTTTTTAAAAATGGTTAGTTTTTCTTTTACATGTGTTTTAAAATATTATATTTTCAATATACGTATGTCTCTGAGAGTTGTAATGATTCTTAAACCGACAAAATGTTATTTTTTTAAATTAGTCGCCTATTTTATAAAATAATTAAAGTTTAAATTTTGTATGAAATCATAACTATGTGCAAATTAACAGCCTGTGAAAAATAGCGCGAATGTCAGTTTGGCAACGACTAATATTAATGTAAACTGTCAAGTGTAAAAATGACATCATTTATGCGTTTGAAAAAAAAAACTAGAAAACATGCGTACACAGAAATTAAAATTATTTTGTTTTAGAATGTGTTTACACTTATCTAAATTTTATGTTCAAAGTGTCTTCCTTATTCTTCGAGGCACTTTTGCAGCTGCCGACAATTATTTGTGTGAACTCGTCTATTGAGTCGGAGTCCTCTTGACGTCCGTCTTATTATGTTGAAAGCTTGCACAATCCGAATTCTCATTTTGGTTTCATTTTGCAATTCCTTTTAGAATACGAGATGTTCCGCAATATTGATTTTCTTCTTTAAAATCTTGTGTACTGACCTATGACTTAAGTTAAATAACCTACCACAGCGCCTAGTACTCGAATGTGGCTCCCTTCTAAAATGACAGCACATTTTCTTCCATCTTTATCGATATTATTGGAGTATTACCACCTGATTTCAACGGAAAGATGGACCTTTTCTTACGTATTCTCGTGATTTTATTGATAATAAATTGGCTTTCCTGGGTTGTTGCCGGTTAGGATAGCGTTCGATGTATGTTCTGAGAGCTTCGCCAATATTATAATGGTATTCGGCTTATACTAACATTCACTAGCATTAAAAATATCATATTAATAGTTATTGCGAAAAGTTTATTTTTAAGATCGATGATAGTATTTTTTATAATATTAAACATTAGAGGGAATTATGGATGGATGTTAAAGATTTTCAAATGGCAATAATTTTGATTTACGAAATGTAAACAAAGTTGGCCTTGAAATTTAATATTGTTATCCTTTTCTTTTCTTAACATTTTTTTCGTCAAACTATGCAAATGAAAGGGATAGAGAAAAGTCAAATTGACCATCGATCGCTAAGAACGGTATTTATGCAATATTGCTATATCTCTTACGTTCATCGAAATATAAGGTATAGGTTGATACAAAATGGGTGTATTGAAATCTACCCATAATGCGATCTTTTATTTATTTACATACTGTATATAAGATAACTTGCTTTTTTCGCGACCCCATTCTCATAGACAGTTCACAAAAATATGTAACTAGAAGATAAAAAAATATGAAATAAAAACAAATAATCGATAAAGTAAATAATTAATTGACCATTCTGTAGATAATGTGCCTCTGGCTTTGTTCCTGTTAGTGATTTCTTAAACAGCTATTATATGATCAATACTATAATCACCGTGCTTAGTATTATATTTTAACACAGTGGAATGAAACGTCAAAATTATATAAAAATATTTTGGAAAAAGTTTAAAGAGAATAATTTTGAAAAAGGCTTAATCTAGTATTATCTTCAATTATTGACAATTCTACAATAAAATAATAGCATAAAATAGCCAAAATTGTTACCCGGGTACATTTAGAATGCGATTTTCTTTTCATTAGAAATGCGGTGTAGAATGATATGATATAAATATATATATATATATATATATATATATATATATATATATATATATATATATATATATATCTTAATACATTATATATAGAATAGTGTAGAATTTATAGAATGTACTAGATGTCTCCTATACTTCTGAATAAATATTTCTGCTAATAGGAAAATTAAGAGCAATTTTGAAAAACGAAAACGTCTTTCATGTCCATTACATTCCCAAATTCACGCATTTCAACTGACCAGACGATATTAAAAAGATTTCCATTAGTATGATAACTCTTTATTATCCCAATAACGACTATTTTGATATCACGTTCTCATTTTATACCGATTACGGCGAAACAAAAATTAGGTCAACACGTATGGCGTATATGGCTAAATAAATTTTGACAGTAACGTTTCGATTGATTCGTCGTAATCGTTTCAGTGTCAATTTGTATATGGACGTCAAAAATAAAAAATTAGAAAGGTGGCAAAAAATCATAATCAAATTGAATAAGGCGCAACTTATACTTTTTTAAATTTACTGAGTGGTATTATATAAAATAGAATGGCAGGTTTTAAAATGTATAGATTCGTATATGTAAAAGAAAATCAGATTCTCATATAACATTCGGAAATTACATATAACATTCGGATTTAATACTAGATTAAAAACATTATGTACATTTTTTTCTGATAAGAAGGTAATTAATCAATAGCGTTTCGAATATGTTTTCAAAGATAATATATGCTGTGTGTCAAGCAGTTTTTCTAATTTTTATTGGCACTCACCATTTGTTTCACACCTTTTATATTTCACGCGTGTTTGTTTTTAATAATGATTATATAATATATTTTTTAATAATGATTATATAATTATATATTTGATAATGATTATATAATAAAAAAAAAATATTTTCAATATGAGTTATTAAAATGTGAGTTATTAAATCTCTTTTATAATACTTTTAAAATATTGTAAAGTGTCAGTGCTACGTAGTTAATATATACATAGAAAGCATTCAATTAATAAATTGTCACTAAAATTGGTATTTTTTGGAAACTATTCTTACTATTTCACGTATTCTTATAGCCCATACTTCCAGTGAGGTTTTCCATTTTAACATCTACTAATCGGCACCACTGTGACATGAGCTAGTGTCAATGGCTGCTATTTTATCCCCTCTCGAAACTGGATCATAAATTTGTTTTTATAATATTGTCTTGCTGTTGTTTTATTGCTAGAACTTTGATACTGTGTAATATTTCCATAACTTTGTTGTAAAGTTGTTACTTCTATGGTAATTAGTTAACCTTAAAATAGTAAAACAGGCTCTATAACACTAGAACTATTAATTTTAAATAACTTTTCCTCGCGCCATAAACTTTAGTTCCTTTATTTTTAAGCTACATCTATTCTTTCACGTTATGAGGAACATGTTTGTGAAACTTTCTCCTGTAGTGGAACAATTTATTTTTAATTCCTCCATAATTACCGCTCATTTTTAGTTGTAAAGTACGCTAGTATCATTTCGCGTGGAAAATGAGGCAATCAGGCGTTTATCTTCAATAGTCCCCATTGAAAATGTTTTATTGTAATGAAATTTTCATTAAATACTTTAAATAACGCGGTTAAATGTACGCGTTTTCACATATATCGAATCTCATTATTTAATAGCGTCTAAAGTAATTATTAAATTTTATGCGTACCCCCATTGTTTTATTTTTAATTTTTTCTAGCTCGGAGATAGTTTTAGAGTGTTGAGTAACTATTTTTACTTTAGTTCGGTTTTTCTGTACTTTGAAGACAATATTTTTCGTCGAGGTAGAGGGAACGTCGTATAGATTCAATACGAATTAGAAAAAGAAATAATTTAAAACATGTTTTCTATTTTCTTTAAAATTGGGAAGCTAATCTCACCTTCAAGACCCAGCGTTTCCAACAGCTTTTCAATAGGCGCTGAATATCAGGCATATTTCGACTCCTATTACAATGTAAAGACAATTCTTTTTAATATCATTAATGTAAATTATACAGACGTAGGCAGAATTAGTAAATTATACTTATAATAAGAGTTAATGGAACCTGCTTTATAAATGTCGAATGGTATACAGCTGAATTATCTAAGATGGAGACGTCATGTCTAATCGCGTCGAGCAACACCGCTTATGGGACACAAATATAAGTACTGACTTGTTCTCGGCACTTCTACCTAATCCTGTTTCCATTATCGAGCTCAGAACTCCTGTCGGAGTTCGTAATGTTAATTGGTATTCTAAACTTGAACCGCAAGTCGCATATTTCGTTTCACGTGATGAATGTATTATTTGTTTTATCGCAAGACTTTCTTATCTTTAATGTAAAGTGCGAAGATAATACAATATTTATTAAATAAGGAATGTCTGTACAGGGGAAGCTTTTGTTTGTTTGTTTTTTATCTGATTGGCGGTAAACTGTCACCTATTTACAGTGTTATAGTTAGCGTTACTGTAACACTGTATGTCACAGTTATTCTAAACGGTAACATAAATAAGCCTATCCGATACGCTCTAGGTCGTCTTTTGTTGCAAAATTGGACTGTAAAAGTAATTTTTAAACGTGTTAATTAAACTGTTATGTCTATATCAAAATAAAGTTATAATAAGTACATGACAGAATAAATGACTAAACGGTTGAGAATATGGTCAAAAAGTTAACCCTAAATAAGTATTGCTTAAAAACGCCAATGAAAAGACACATAATGAGATTTCTTCAAATTATTGTTGGAAACGTACATATTGTAAGTTATAAATGTGAATCATCCAATGCAGTACTTTAAATAGTTTTAAATACAAGGATTTATGTGTGCGAAAATAAGTTGTAAGTTATAAATATAAATCATACAATGCAGTACTTTGAATAGTTTTAAATACAAGGATTTATGTGTGTGAAAATAAGTTGTAAGTTATAAATATAAATCATACAATGCAGTACTTTAAATAGTTTTAAATACAAGGATTTATGTGTGCGAAAATAAGTTGTAAGTTATAAATATAAATCATACAATGCAGTACTTTGAATAGTTTTAAATACAAGGATTTATGTGTGCGAAAATAAGTTGTAAGTTATAAATATAAATCATACAATGCAGTACTTTGAATAGTTTTAAATACAAGGATTTATGTGTGCGAAAATAAGTTGTAAGTTATAAATATAAATCATACAATGCAGTACTTTAAATAGTTTTAAATACAAGGATTTATGTATGCGAAAATAAGTTGTAAGTTATAAATATAAATCATACGATGCAGTACTTTAAATAGTTTAAATACATATTGTAAATGTGACGGCCCTTTTTTTGTTTATTATTTACTAGTTTTTAAGGAACGAACCGATCTTTACCAAAAGTTGTATACGTATAGGATATATTACTAGTTAAAGTATGTGTTTTTTACCTCCGAAAGACACATAATTCCTTAAGAAATAACAAAAAGACTTTTCTCAGGACGCCGCTTGATGGCATTGCTGCCGTTTCACTAAATTGAGGACCTTCATCAAATCATAACTTGCTTATTTATTACAAATGATGCGTACCTAGAGGTAGATACCATAAATATGTAAAAATGTCTTTTGTTTTTTTTATTTAATTATTTGTATAAGTCTATTCTTTAATATATCATAGTTATAGATGTGAAATGTCAATGACACCTGTACCAACTTATGAAGAAACCAAAGTGTTTTATCACATAATAAAGATATTTATCCGGCGCAATAATCCGCTAAGGGTGTGAACCCTGTCGATAACCTTTCGTTGCTAGTCGTATTTTTATGCTGTTAGTTTTCTCTACTTTTGGATTTGGCCAACTCATTCTTGGCTATTCTACTGACCGAAAAAGTATTAAATTAAGAGTAATTAATCCTCCGAAAATTCTTAGAGTATAATTAAATTTAGAGCGTATATTTAATTTCTAAATCTACGATGTCATTAATTTACCTTGAACTAGATGTCTTCCCGATCCCTCTTGAACGGATCCCTTAAATTTATGTCGTGCGCAGAGTTTGTACTCCAATTAGGGGTAAAAAATTATATAATTAAACACAAAACAACTTTCGAGCCTTATGCGATGGACAGAATTCAATATGAAATTTGGAGAGTCGTTTGCTCGGGTCGATATTCCAACGCGGGGCACCGTGTCAACATGGCAGTGTGTCGTTCTAGGACACCCGAGCGGATACGCGTCGCGGAGATATGCACTCGAGAGTACTTTGATCTTCCGTTGCTCAAGGATGCTGTGGCGGCGGTCCATTTGTTCTACGACCGCGATACCTGTGAAACTAGGTTATAAAAGTATATTGTCGAAATAGTAAAAAATCTAAGTTACATTTAATATGTACGTATAGACCAGTCGCGAACTTGTATTCTCTTAACTATAATTATTTGAATAAAATAGCGAGTAAATGTTAGCTGATCTGAACGATTTCCGTAACTGCACAAATATTGCATAAATTGCATAGTGACATGAGAGATGCTTCAATGTACGGAATAGGTTATTGTCACGGAACGTTACAACGTCAAAGTAAAATAGATTGAAGTTGCTTGCGCTATATTATACACAGGGAAGACCAATGACCGGATGATATGAAGACATCACGAAAGTAGTCAAAATAAGAAGGATAACATAATATAAAACAAAGATTTGGAAATCTATGGAGGAGGCCTATGTTCCCACGTGGACGCTGGATAAAGAAAAGGAGAGGGCGAATATTAAAATATTAGGCCATATTAGAAAGTCCAAAATGTTTTAAAGTTACCAAAACAATTTTAAAAATAGAGATTAGAGATATTAGGACGACCATTTCTACATGAAACTTTGCTTACTCGCGTATTATTTATGTGTATGAGTTAAAGTTTGGTCTATATCGGCCGGTCGTATTTCTGCTGCCTTCATTTTGAATTTTTTTAGATATTAATTTAAATATAAATTTAGACATTTAGATCAAATTTTGGTCAAAGATATTTGCTCCTGCAAAAGGTAGATTTTTAAATATTGAATATAAGTTTATATTATGGGAGTAAAACAATAAAAACTTGAAGTAAGAGGAAATAAGCAAACTCAGAAAATGTCCTGTAACACTACGATCGAGATGTACGTGATCGTTTCTGTTTGACTAAGCTTTGTGTTCATGTTTATTCATGTTTAGTGTTTATTAATCAAGTTTCGTTATCTTATAGAGTAAAGCCTGAAAAAATAATGACAATGTTTAGATTGTTTAAATAATTTCGACACAATTGTTTATTTAACTTATTGTAAGTCTAAAACCGGCGGTCACCTACAAGGAAATTTTGATTATTAGTACAACACTTCTAAATG
This sequence comes from Druceiella hillmani, assembly GCA_039881145.1. Taxonomy (NCBI): domain Eukaryota; kingdom Metazoa; phylum Arthropoda; class Insecta; order Lepidoptera; family Hepialidae; genus Druceiella; species Druceiella hillmani. Next base: position 12,102,841 of record JAYKKI010000047.1, on the reverse strand, counting down.
CGTTTGTATCGGCACACAAACAGGATGTTATTAAATTAGTATTACAAACCAACTTTTATGAGTTCCCGAATACAAAATAAGATGATCATATTCAATAAAAAAAATCGTATCTTAAATTGTCCTCGATATACATTATGTCAATGTTAACGCAAGGGTTTAGTGTTCTGTAATGGGCGTTGCGGGGCATAACTAACGTGACCATACGTCTCGTTTTGAACGGGACTGTCCCTTTTTTCGGTTCTCCGTCCCGGTGTTTTGTACGGGACTGTCCCTTTTTTTGACTCTCCGTCCCGGTGTTCCGAAGGAAAGTTTGGGGACGTAGAATCGTCCCGTTTTCAGTTAATCTCAACAAACAGTCTCTAGCCCAATAAAATAATATATATTATTATTTATAATAATTTAATTAAATAATATCGTAAATGAAATTATTAATAAATTTTCATTTAATAATCATTTTTATATTATTTCAATTAAATTACAAAAACTATGGATTGAAACTTGTATATTTCAAAAAAAAAATTCCAAACCACAGAAAATTTGCGAGTTTAAGGCGACACAAATATTTGTGGCCTACGTGATTTTCAATTGTTTCTAGTTACTTGAAATATTCTTTATTTTTCCCATCGTAGTTTATTTGGGTCAATAAATGGCGATTTATAGTGTTTTTACCTGTAATTTAAATTTACATAAAGCAACAAAGTACTCCCTCGGATATTAGCTGTAAAAAATGTCATATATATTTTAGAGTTTCTCTTGATAGTGCTAGTGAACAGCATTTAAAGTCATATAAACATAAATATGCTGATCGTTCAGCTGCTTCAAGATTTCCTATGTTACATTTTGTGAAGAAATCGGATGTGCCAACTTGAAGTAATCTGGATATTGCAGCGACGGAAAGCGTTTGGGCTTATTATACGATACAAGAAAACCAATGTAACCAAATAAGCTGCAAACGGTCTTCCTGTAGATTTTGTATGTATAATTATAAAGGTTTATTCGTTTTTTTATATTTCTGCGGTTCGAGTTGAAGCGCGATAAGAGTTTTGCAGCGAAACTGATACAGAGTATCGACAAATGCTGAGTTATGGCAAGATACAGTGGTTTACAGTTATGCCTGTCATCGAAAGAGTTTTGAAAATATACCAGCCTGTAATGGAAAACACCAAATAACGTTCCATTATTTTAAATTTTTTTTTGAAAATTCCAGTTCAGAACAGTGGCTTTATTGTATGCACGCCCAGTCGACGAACTTTCATTAAGCTACGTTTAAAAATAAAAGGCAGAATGTTTCGAAAATTAAATTTGCAAATAAAATTATTCAAGTGAAAGAAAATTTGGCTTAAAAACAGATTACTTAGTATTTACCATATACGGATCGTATTTTATTAAAAAAACTAAAGATAACTTCAATACTAACGAAGAACTTGTGAAAACTATAGCTGCAGAATTTTACAAAACAAGCTGTGAATATTTGGATCAGTGGACTTTGTTTATTAAAGATTTGAAGATATTTTCTTGGGCAAATTTAAAAAAAAGTAGTCGCGTGGAAAGATTTTCAAAAGGTATTAGATGTTTTGATTGAAAAAAATACGTTGATTGTCATGAAGATACAGAAATATTCGATGATAGAAAGTGGCAGATTGTGATAATCTAAATGTCTGCACCGAAAATCGTGAGTTTTAGGTCGCCTTAATCATGCAAACTTTACAACTTTAATCATGCAAACTCTAGTATTCTAATTGAATATATTTTGTGTCTACCTGGAACAAATCAACCAGTAAAGCAAGTTTTCTCTTTTATGAATAAATTATGGACGTTTGAAATAAAGTTAGCTTCCATATGTGTTCTCAAAGCCATATCGATAACGAAAGTGAATATTATAAAAAATTTGCCAACAAATTCATTCTTATTCAATCATCACCAGCTATTGTATATTAAAACTAATATGTTCATTACAAAAATATGATAATGATTAGTTTTCCTATTTTTTTTTAATAATTCTTCTTGGCACTACAGCCTAGAGCAGGCCAACGAGCTTTGTCCATTGGAGTCTATCAAATGTCGTTCTCGACGTCATCAAACCAAACGAGTGCAGGTCTTCCCCGTTTTTTTGGTATCTCCTGGTTTGTTGGAAAGTTAGTAGCTTAGTCGGGTTATTATTCTTTGATTTAAATAAGTGTCCAAGATACCTTATTCGGTTTGATTTGCTGACTTTAATAATGTCTGGTTGTTTATATCGATTATAAATTTCGTGACTGTAAAGAATTCGCCAAACCTTATTTTCATGGACAGCATCGAAGATTTTGCGTAGCCTTTGGATTAATTAGGTATAATTCGGTTATATTGTTTTCTGAAATGAAGGTTTTCAACCTGTAAAATTACTTTTTTTGACACTATCATTGTCACCGTAGTTTTGACAATGTCCCGTTTTGTGTGAAAATAAAAAAAGTCATGTTTGGCATAACCAAAGCGAGATACGACACGGTGCACTGCGAACATCTTATTCGGCGAATATTGAGTGATAGGACTTTATTTTGCAGGAAGAAAAGTATTGTTGTATTGATGTTTCACTGTTTTTTTTATGTATTTTTTTTCCAAGGAAATTCTCTTTGCGATAATGAAACGTTTAAATGTAATTATGTTCCAGAAAATGTTGAACGTAAAAAATATTTTTTATTGAAAAATTAATTATTGCTAAGTTATTTTATTGATTATGATTCAGAAAATGTCATACACAAAAATATTTTCTATTGAAATATTAATTATTCTAAATTTTTGAATCAAAAAATGTTATAGAATATTTTCGTCTTATATTTTCGAAAGGAATCTGAAAAAATGTTCTTGGCATACCAACTAACAAACGAGTTAGTTGGTATGCCAAGAATATTTTTTCAGATTCCTTCGATTTTTATGTGGGTTCTCTATAATTGTTAGTATTTACATGCGATGCACATGTATTCGCATTAAAATTCAAATAATTATTTAATTAATCTGATATTCGGCAAACTTATTTAATATTCAATTAAAATTGTCATATAAAACCTTTGACATGTATGTGTTTCATACTGTATGGAATGAAAATAAACAGCTAATTGGTTTTGAATAATCATTTTGTTATTTTATTTTTGATCTCAAAATTTTATATTTAAATTATGGTGTAATTATGATAAGATATTTAATGCTTCGATAAGTTATTTGCAGACCTAAAATTAACTAATGAAAATGATTTTACTAATTAATTTAATATATGAACATTTCAGTCAACTTTTTTTATTGTATCATGCTTACTTAGAAATCTTTATTTGACCAATTCATTATTATTTACACGAATGTCTCGTGTTGTTAAAGATTAATAAAATTAGAGCCTGCGCTGAAAGCGAGTGTTATTTCCAAGTCAGACGCAAATGTCATCGACATAAAGGAATGTTACAAGTTCGCGCCGCTTCTACAGGCGATATCCGCTTTGACGCCAAGCGCCTCCTTCTCCCCCCTTGTCCGTCCCCGTTGTTCTGATGGACGCTGGCGGCGACATAATTTGAGGCGACGTACTGCAGGGCCGTTGGCTTCATCCCCTTTGACGCTCCCACTTTTGTGGTGCTGACGGCGCCTTGTTGTGTTTCTAGCTTTATAAGCGTTCTTTTTAATTTGTAATTTATTTTTTTCGTTTGTGTTGAAGTGCTTGTTTTTTCAGGTATTAATGAAGTTTTTATTTTTAACAAAATACGATAATTGGAAGCTTTTAATTCGGAAGCATTCGTGTGTTAATCCACAAAAAATACGGTTTTGACTTGTGAATGGCATTTGATTCTTAAGGATGCAACGTTTAAGGTTATTTATTACTTTTAGGCGACAACAAAATATTTTATTAGTTATACAAAATTAAAAATACAATTTTGAAAGATTATGTAAATTATTTTATGCTAAAAATGTATCGAGACTATGATTAAAACCAGTGATGTGTTATTTTGATACTGCGTTATTAAAGAGGGGTGAACAAGAAATATTTGGTAACGGAGGTTATGATGCGGTGGTGCGGTGTTGAGAATAATATGCTTGCTGAAAATAAAGATAATCATTTTTCAAATCTGATAAACAATCTCGCTCCTGTCGAGTTCACTCAGACGTCAAACATTTAGTTCAAATTTGAAATTATGAGAAATTGCTCTGTACTGCATAAGCATATATAAAAATGCATTTTCCAAGAATTCCAATTTATGCTTCAAGACATCTCCTAAAAAAACCTGTCTCTGATGTGACGTATTTCATCTGAATAAGAAATGAGTTAGTGGAAAACAATTGAAGCTATAAAGGAGACTGTAAAAGCTAAATTATGTTACGCAACCTTATCCTAAGGAACTAAATGAAAGAGTAAAATTAGATATTCATTTTTCTGTAAATTAAGTGTACAGACTGTTATTATAACATTTAATTTACGGAAAACTCGCTGCTTACCGCGTTCACCAATATTTATATTTTATTATGAAAAGGAAATTATTTTTTTATAATTTGGACATCCATTTTGGCAGTACTGGAAACACTTTTTTCACAATTAAATCGAACTTGAGATGCGGAACCCAAGAAGTAGAATCTCGTATAAAAAAACACGTCTCATTGGATGTTTCGGGCGATGGGACCTGTTTGGTTTGATAATGCTATGGGCAAATTCTTGTGGCATGGGAAACACAACGTCAAATTTAAAAATTGCTGCTTCACATATTACTTAACGACGATAGATTAAAAAAAATTAGCATATATTTCCTCAACCAGACCATATTGTTCTGCCGAATGATTCTGAGTTTGGCGATGTTTAATGCTGCCTAAAAAGCAATAGGTAGCATTTCACGTCGCCAAACTCAGAAAATATAAAGGGGGTCTATCGGCGGATAAAGAAGTTTAGAGCTACAGAAATCAATAAAATAATATTTCCTACATAAACCAGTATAATGATATTTGCTAATAAGCTATTACTCGACATAAAAAAAGCAAAATAATTTAGCTAAAGAACAAAATAACTTGCCTTTTCAAACCGAACCGAGGTATACTCTCAAGGTGATCTATACAAAATAAGTTTTAACTGTAATATTCATAAGAACAAATTTGCTCTGTGATAATACTAAACACTGTATTTGTAAAAAAATAACAAAACTTAAAGAATTTTAATAACATTACATTGTCTTTATTCATAGCTAAACTGCGAAGGACTGTCTGATAGTAAAGTAAAAGAATGCAAAGATCCTATGGTTTCTTAAAAATTATGACTTCTGCCGAATTTACTGAGGATATTGATGAAATAGAAAAGATGATGGATTTTGAGGTTGAGCAAGATGAAGACGTTTTACGTTAAGACATTTTTTATTATAGTAAATTGCCATTCGTTTATTCCATTTACAATTTTTGTGTTTTCTTTAAATTGCTTTCAAATTATATAAAATAAATCCTAGAAATATAATCAGTTGGTTAATATGATAGTAATGGTAATAAACGTTATAAGTTTTCTTTAGAAACAACTCGTAGTTATATAAACGTGCTGAATAGCTCGTACCACAAAATCACTCTGCTGTGAGTTAACATGCGATTGCCTAACAGCATCTCACTAATGTAAGAGCAAAATGTAAATATATTGTGATCTAATTAATTTCAATGAGACATTCGTCAAACTGATTATGAATACAGGTAGATAATTATTGTCGTCAGTGTATTTAACGAACGCAATTTAAAAAAAACAATTGATAATTAACAATCTAGAAAGTATAAAGAAGTGTTATATTTACCCATAGAATTTCTTTGAAAACTTTAATTAATTAAAGTGAAATTTTAATCCATTAAAAATTAGAGTAGTAGTTCAAAGATTACATTACGTTTGTAATGACCGCCTCGAAATTCTAAAAACGCCTTTTTTGTGCATATTTGTAGTTAACTTTTATTTAAAATTACAGTTCAACTATGCTCGATAAAAGTATAAGTAAAAATAATACAGATGTCACTCGGCGTTGCGCGAGTGTAAATTGATTCCGTACGTAAGTCATATTTCATGTCACCAATGCGCGTCTTAGCTTTCTATCATGAACTCAAAAAATTAGAAAGCAGTGGGCGGCCTGCGTCTTATTGTTGTATAAAATTTAATATAATTTTATAGTTCTAAGATTCTGTTTTTCTTGAAGTTGTTTCAAAAGAAAAAAATTGTTTTGAAAACGTCGACGATATTTTAGATACTATCTTTATCCGGTTCGATAAAGAAGAGGTAGATTTTATCTTATTTTTATCCGATAAAGATAAAATGTCGTTGATGTTTTCAACAACTTTATAAAAACCAAAATATTTTTTTCCTTCTTAAAATTTATCTATATACTATTAAACAATAGTTTTGCAAACTTCCATTCTAAAACAGTCGATAGATAACGTTTGTATTAGAAACTGACTTCTTATCAATTAATTATCGTGTAATTAAACAAAGATTTTAATTTCGTATGATAATAAGTTGGAAGAAAAAATTAGGGAAAAGGCGGTAATTTTTGATGCCGGTTGTTTATATCAAACAATAGCAGCTATAAACTCTCTTTCAGCTATTACTTCAATCGAATTCAACTATATTCGTGGAAAAACAACAATTGTAATCTAAACTGTAATATTATACATAAATATATACTTATATATAAATATAAGAGGTAATCTCAAAAACTACTAAATCAATTTCTTTTTGTCAACGTTATCAAGATAATTAAAGACATATTTATGAGAACATGAACTGTTTTCTTTTTTCAGAAGCATAGTTTTTCTAAGTAAAAAATACCCTTTTGATTAAAATCAGAGAAAAACCAGCAATCGGACCGTTTTGTTTATAAGTTTCTTTGCTTATGCTGATAAAATCGTTAGAGATAGAAACCGTACAAAGAGCTGCAAAACCATATACACATATAAATATATATATATATATATATATATATATATATATATATATATATATATATAGATACACACACACACACACAATACAATTGAAGATTTACAAAACCATTAGAGTTTTCTCTTCACAAACTTCTGCTTGTTAAAACGATACTCTTTAAAAGTGATAAAGTGTAAAGTCTGATTTCTCTCATCCGCTTGAGCAGAGTTGTGGGGTGCCAAAATAGCCGCCAGGTGCTTCGGGTAAAGGGACACTGCACCATTTGTGCGACCCGGAACTTTTTAGTGCACGGCAATAAACCACTGTCCACTGAGATATAAGTGTACTCTTGTAGAATTTATTTTTATTTTCAAAAAATAGTGCATAATGTTGAGTCATTGCTTTTTATCACCACATTGTATGACCATTGTTCAATATATGTGTATTAAATAATTTCGTTAATAACTCGGAGCAGTACGCCGAGTATTAACGATATACCGAGCTATAGATATAATTGAGTGATATATATATATATATATATATATATATATATATATATATATATATATATATATATATGTATATATATATTTCCAATCAAATGATATGCTCCCATTACACGCGCACTAAGTCGAATCGTGTACGCATCGACATGAGGGTCAGCGGTCGGTGCGTATGATATGATTTATTAACGTAAAATCGCATAAAGTTCTAGGGTCGTAAAGCTAAGTTTTTTTTTTCATTAAAATGCAATTAAATAGTTCGTATCGCGTCCGAACACTATTAAAGTGGTGGAGTTCGGACAAAAACGTGAATCAATTTATTTACAACAGGATTTAGAGGTATACAACGATTAAACGACGTACGTACAAAAAGCTACAACTCACCATATATTAACAGTTCATAACGCTTTAACATTCTGCCCCGTGCACCAAAAAATACGTCTCTGAATGTTTTCTTTCACACTTATTAGTATCACTCTGTCAGTTTCACTGTGCCAAATGCAGCCAACGTCAATGCAATTTTGCGTTTTAGCTCGTCTACACTTGCACCTATTTTATTTACATTAACCGCTTTATATCCGACCACAAATAAAAGTCTACGTGTATCAGCTCGGGGCTGCGAGCAGACACCAAGCCAGAATCCCAACCAACGATCGCCAAAAATACCACAAGCATATATGGAAAGATAATGGGCAGGGTCAAGATCACGCCTTACGCTGATTGGTCTAATTAACGAGCGGCTTTTGTTTTTAAGTTTCTGGGTTAACCGTTAAAACCGTTTTTATACTTGATTATTTTTGTGTAAAACTATGAAAAAAATCACGCCATGCATTATCTTAGAAAATTATTTTAACCCTGCGAATGGAATATATATATATATATATATATATATATATATATATATATATATATATATATATATATATATATATATAGATACACACACACACAATACAATTGAAGATTTACAAAACCATTAGAGTTTTCTCTTCACAAACTTCTGCTTGTTAAAACGATACTCTTTAAAAGTGATAAAGTGTAAAGTCTGATTTCTCTCATCCGCTTGAGCAGAGTTGTGGGGTGCCAAAATAGCCGCCAGGTGCTTCGGGTAAAGGGACACTGCACCATTTGTGCGACCCGGAACTTTTTAGTGCACGGCAATAAACCACTGTCCACTGAGATATAAGTGGCTATTTGAGATTTAATTCATTCATGTTGATTGCAAAAAATATGGGAAAACCTTAGTAAGTAACCACGAATTTACTTACGTGCAGAAAGCTTATTACGTATTTGTTAATTATACAGTCTGAGTGGAAATACATACGTTTTTAAATAAAACCTAAGTTCTGAGTATTTTTGTGTATTTAATCTTAGCAAATTGTATATTTGGACACCGTAAAATACGTCTAATGAGGCCAGTTTATTGTAACAATCCCTATTTTCACTAATTAATACAGTATCGCGCCATTAAAACATATCACTTCATAAACGAAGAATATACATAGTAATTGTGAATTTATTTAGATTTAATTCATTGAAGAAAGTGGACCTCTCCTTCTTTATGGCAAAAGTGAAATTAAAAGGCAATCCCTCTTAGATGAGTTCCCGCCCGATAGCAAGCTTGCGTTATATTTCGTTGCGTACCTGGTGCAACGCTGCATCTGCATGAAGGTTGTTCGTTGCATAAGAAAGCAAACGGCAGCGAAAGTCATCTGAGCGCTTGTGCAAAAATTTATCTGGTATATTTGTGGAACGGGTCGAATTATTTTAAGGTCCTTTGAAAAAATTTAGTTCAGAGACGGTTATTACTGAAAAAATGTCGTTTGAAGAGAATGGATGTGACTACAGGTATTGTGCAAAAAAAAGCTATATGTGTGTGTATTTATATATATATATATATATATATATATATATATATATATATATATATATATATATTCCATTCGCAGGGTTAAAATAATTTTCTAAGATAATGCATGGCGTGATTTTTTTCATAGTTTTACACAAAAATAATCAAGTATAAAAACAGTTTTAACGGTTAACCCAGAAACTTAAAAACAAAAGCCGCTCGTTAATTAGACCAATCAGCGTAAGGCGTGATCTTGACCCTGCCCATTATCTTTCCATATATGCTTGTGGTATTTTTGGCGATCGTTGGTTGGGATTCTGGCTTGGTGTCTGCTCGCAGCCCCGAGCTGATACACGTAGACTTTTATTTGTGGTCGGATATAAAGCGGTTAATGTAAATAAAATAGGTGCAAGTGTAGACGAGCTAAAACGCAAAATTGCATTGACGTTGGCTGCATTTGGCACAGTGAAACTGACAGAGTGATACTAATAAGTGTGAAAGAAAACATTCAGAGACGTATTTTTTGGTGCACGGGGCAGAATGTTAAAGCGTTATGAACTGTTAATATATGGTGAGTTGTAGCTTTTTGTACGTACGTCGTTTAATCGTTGTATACCTCTAAATCCTGTTGTAAATAAAATGATTCACGTTTTTGTCCGAACTCCACCACTTTAATAGTGTTCGGACGCGATACGAACTACTTAATTGCATTTTATTGAAAAAAAAACTTAGCTTTACGACCCTAGAACTTTATGCGATTTTACGTTAATAAATCATATCATACGCACCGACCGCTGACCCTCATGTCGATGCGTACACGATTCGACTTAGTGCGCGTGTACTCAATGGGAGCATATCATTTGATTGGAAATATATATATATTACTCAATTATATCTATAGCTCGGTATATCGTTAATACTCGGCGTACTGCTCCGAGTTATTAACGAAATTATTTAATACACATATATTGAACAATGGTCATACAATGTGGTGATAAAAAGCAATGACTCAACATTATGCACTATTTTTTGAAAATAAAAATAAATTCTACAAGAGTATCCATTTGATTTTGTTTAATACTTTGTAAGTTTAAGATTTAGGAATGTCAACTTGGACTCACATTATACATAAAATAACTTTAAAGATAATTAAATAAATTGCAATAGATTGGCGTGTTTATAAAATTTTGAATTAGAATTTTGAAATGAAACAAAAAAGTGTTTGTTTACGCAAATAAAAGCGAACTAAAGTATACTTTATCTCTAATAAATTAAATATACTTTATCACGGCGTTCACATTCGATTGTCAGTAGCTACGTCGTCTACGTAGATTCAGTTGAATATTTGACTAAATATTTCGATAATTTTCTTTTTCTTTCACGTCAAAACATAGTCTTATTTTTATATCCGTCTTCACGACGCGACGAGTGGCTGAAAATATTGATTTGGTGAAATGAAAAAGACGACGATCACTCCTGAGCTAGTGACATACTAGTGATGAGCTAGCGAGTGATAGATATGATCATAACATATGAGCTTTATCTTCTATATCCCTCACTCACGAGTTATACATTTCTACTGCGAGCTCGACTCGGTGCCAGCGCCTCACTACGTGCACGCGCACTGAGTCGAATGTACGGAGTGTTTAACTGTTTATTGATCGTGATATTTTTTGAAAATAAAATTAAATTAGTGTTTTCATAACTTTAACAATGGGAATGGTTTGTATTTATGACAGACGTCAACTTTAGTTCTAGGCGTAAAACGAAAAAAAAGTGACCGTAGATGTGTGTATATACACACACACACACACACACACATATATGTATATATATATATATATATATATATACATATATATATATATATATAACATTTTTAGTTTATTCGTTCGATTAAACTTTCACAGTTTTGAAATGTAATGAAGAAAAAATCTTTTATATGTGCGCGTCTCATTTCCCTGTATCAAAGAAGTAAGTCGTGTATGGAGTATTCAACGATTTGATTTTAGGTGTGGTCGAATATATAACATTATTAAGTACAGCGTCTGGCTAATGGCATTGTGCTACTTTAATTTGATTACAGTTGTTTTTAAATAGTGCGTTTTTGTTTTGACAACGTTTTATGTTTTCGCCTGCTACGTTAATGCGGGAGTTATTACTATCATGAATAAATGTCGTATATACTTTTTTTAATTCTCTGTTAATCGTGATTCCTCTATTATGTAAGAATCACCTAATGTTTACGCTAATGCATTTGTTATTTTTAAACTTTAACATACGGACTATCATTTCGACCTTTAATTAATTCATATAGGCAAATATGATTACGATTTTCACTAATTTCTTATTTCACGTCTTTATTTGTTTTATCTATGGAATTTGTTGCGATATTCTCTATTAATATTGGGGAATCTTAAAATAAATATATTTTAGAATTTCCTAACTGAAGTGCCACCTACAATAGCGGAAGTCGGTTTGTTTTACGTTCATATGCCAATTTGTTATTGCTGTTTCTAATACTGAACTCTTGACTCGAAGCGATTCAGCGTTCCTTCGGTCCGTTGTAGTTCTGTACGAAAGTAATGAGTAAAATAAAGACGCATTTATCAAACACGCATTATTTTAGTGCCGTACTAATAAAGTTTTACATTACAGGTTTGAAAATATATATTCTTTATATTTATTCAAACCAAGATTTTGAGCTGCTTAAAATGACTTTTTTCAGAAACTATAATGACCGTAATAGAAACTGTCATTGCCATTGTTTCCTGTGGGATTTAAAATACAATATGTAGGTATACAATGTTACAATTAATTTCGTTTCAGTAAATTTTTATCTTATGTAAACTTTATAATTGTTGATTGATTTAGTCAATTCTATCTTTTATTTAAGTTTGAATTTTCTATCATAAATAACCATCGATAATGACAACCGTCAATTATAAATAACAATCTATCGTTTAAATCTCAACACACGCTCTTATAACACAATTATTCTGAAAATAATAATTTTAATAAAAAAAAGGTTTCGAACAAATGTTGTAGACATTATTTTTTCTACTAAAATATATTCTTCACTGACACTTTGTTTTTCAAGATGGCGGCTAAATCCCTCCTCTTGAGCCGCGCCATCTTGGTTTTATATTCATAGGGGACTAACCAATAAACCCAATCAAGAAATTACTGTGTTTTAATGCATTTTGCATGCGACATAATAGCATGCACTGTCTATTGAAATAATGTGGCGGTTATATAAACTAGCTACATGGCAGCTATTTTATATAAACGCAATAAGAAACGCATCACTTTTCCTCAGTCTTTCGTTCAAAATATTATAATTTATTGTAAACTAAAAGTTTAACAAAAAACGGAAACGACTCTGTTACATACGAGTAATACTCGTAAAAGCAACACAATTCACTTCAAAGTAATCCAATTCGTTGGAATAATTTTCGCGCGTATTACGATAAATTTGCAAATTTCCTCCACGCAGACTGGCGCCTCTAGTCTATGTGGAACTAGACTAGAGTGCTTTTGTTTACCTCCTGAAAGTTTCTTTAGATGTTTTCGCTTTAGGATTAGGCAATAATATAAAGACATATCTATAAGTTTGTATCCTGTTTGTTTTCTATTACGTATTTTCTAGACTTTGGATTAATAAATTTTGTGGGGAAATTTTCCTCTTAGTTCTCTATTTGATATCGAAATCTAAGTTAAAAACAAGTTTAGTACTCAGCGTAGTGATGTTGAAATGTTTAAATCGCCCCTTTGTTTTTTACGGAAACTGTTCTTTTAGAAATTTTTACGGCAACTTCCTAATTGTTATGCTATTTTAATATCTTAAATTTACTTTAACTTTACCGTAACACTATAACCTGTTTTAAACAAAACACCTAAGATTTAACTTACAGTTTTATGTTGAATGATTTCGGTAATAAATCTGACCAAAAGTCGTTTAAATTTGTAATTTGTTCGCTTCATTATTTGTAAGTGTTTTATGTAATTGTACAAAGCTATATTTCATATTTTTGTTATTTTATGAGTTCTGCAAGGTAATGTTCTCCACGTCACGGTAAAAAATTATCTCATGAAATACATAAAAGCCCTCCAAAGTAACCATCTCAATAAATTTAAATTATTTCCAATTTTCATGTTGGAGAAATCGATAAACGTGAATTCAAAATTTTAAGCTTGTGGTTTATTTAGTATAAAAGTTACAGTGCTTTGGTAGACAAACACAGTATTGAGACTAAACCCGGGTGAACGTCCTAAGTGATATAATAAGTGACATGTTGCAAGAAAACTACATAAAGGATATGACTTGATAAAACATCCAAATTTAACTTAAATGGTTTATTTATTACTTGATACAATATTCAAATTAACTTAAATGGGTTATTTAGCGCAAGAGTTACAGCGCTTTGGTAGACAAACACAGTATTGAGACTAAACTCGGGTTAACGTCTTAAGTGATATAATAAGTGACGTGTTGCTAGTAAACTACATAAAGGATATGACTTGATACAATATCCAAATTTAACTTAAAATATATACCAAGCGTAAGCACATAATCTTTTAAATCGAAAGAAGAGTAGAGTCGAAAATTATGTAAATGAAAATATGTGAGAGTCGAAAATCATGAAAAAATTAGAGTAAAGGAAATCGTTTTTTCATTTGCGTCGGTTTATGTACGGATACTACTTTAAGTTATAAGTAACTTATTATGTTGGTGTGCTATTAACAGTACACAGGCGTAGAGTAACATGGGTTGCGATGACACTGTATATAAATACGATGTTACCTGCCTTTCTTGTTAACTCACCTTTCTTAAATCTAATAATTTCGTTTGGACTTTTGGGGTATAACATTTCGATAATCTGGCTGTCGTTCAATATTTGTAAAATGGTATATTATTTATCTTTCAATATTTTGTAAAATGGTTATTTTATGATCAATATTTATCGTAAACTCAGTGATGATTACTTTAAGTGTGATTGTTAGTTTCATATGAAATTTTAAAACTTCTACTCTGGAAAAAAACCTGAGATTCACATGTTTTCTATAGAGCCGCTACTAATTTTTGTATGTGTGTATATTTAAGTTTTTTAACATGAATTTTGGTCAGAAATTTGTTGGCTTATCATCTGATTTGAACGTGACGGAGTATATTCCACATGAGCTGCAAAAGACCTTCGAAGGTGCTTAACTTTATTGATAAGTACTTTTATCGTTGGTATTTCCAGATATTTAAAGCACATTATTTGGGTAAATCATAAAACTTGCATGTTATAACAAGCATTGCATTATACAAGTTGACTTATAAAGGAATGCACTTTTTGTGTTGCTTTATCTTATGAACGTAAAAGCTGTTTACATTTTTAGTTACGATAACTCGTTACATGGAAGAACTTTTTCATTCGCGTATTCTACGAGAATAGTCGAAGTTATGTGAACGTTCGCTGCCTTTTCAGATCTGAATATAGATTATGCAAAATTAGTAAACGTTAAGTAATAGAGTTTGTATGGGCGGATGCGAGAGTATTTACGCGCATCTATCAACGTTCGTCGATTTTGGGGATCGCCCGAATTACTTTAAGGGGTATATTGAGAATTGATCTTAAATTTCATCTATATAAGATTCAGTTAGTTCAAGATTTGACGGAAGCAGATTTTTAATCGAGACCTAGATTTGCAAATGAAATGTTGGAGTAGATTCCCTAACTTCATTAACATCATCTTCTCAGATGAAGTCCATTTTCACCTAAACGGTTTTTTATGTGAGCAAAGCTATTGTTAATGGGGGGTCTGAGAATCCATCCTTAAAACATAACTAATCACTTTACTCGTCGAAAGCAACCATTTGGGTTGAAATAACGAAGTGAGGAATCTTTAGGTCATATTTTTACGAACATTCTGTGGCCGTACAATTACGGTTAATTTAGATCGTTGCATTGCTATGTTAAAATATTTCCTGGCATTGAAACTACAAAAGTCGCATGGTTATGATTGGAGTACACGTCTAATGAGACTGTTGTGAAATATTTTCTCGAAAAATGATTTCAAAGAAAGGCAAGATTTTCTAGCCTCGCTGGAGTCCACTTGACTCCATCGGATTTCTTTCTGTGGGCTTACTTAAAAACGTAAAGTGTACGCCAGTAATCCAAGAGCATAGTGCATTTGAAGGTGAATAGCCAACTAGAAACCGAGCCAGTTCCTGGAAACACTCTAATCAAATCTTCTAAAACCTTGAAGCTAGATTGAAAGAGCGCACCAAGCACCGCAGAAGATAGCGCGTGGACGATTTAATATGTAAAAGTGAAATTTCTGTTAAGTGTCCTTTAATTCATAACTAATAAAACAACTATAAAATCGATACATTGTTTTATCGAAGATTTTTTTGAATTGATTTCCTTTTTTTCCTGTAAAAATTAATTTAAAGCATAACTTCTTAAAGCAGGCAATTAGCAAATACTTTGAGCATGATATTACGGCAGTAACATTTTACTAGAGAGCCTTTTGGTTTGCAGTAAAGTTCAATCCGATTTTAGTTCAAAAGGAAAAAGTCGGTGAATTTCTATGAAATGTATTAAACTTGCCCGGCATCCAGGTCACAGAGGCGTACTACCTATGTTGTGTGTTTCGTCCGTAAATAAATAAAATATTTGTTAATGTATGCCTTTGAACAACTCAATCCATTAGTCTTTCGCATAATCGATTACAAAAATGTCTTATATTTTATAGGAGACTTTACATTTTTGAGGTATATAACATAGGAAACGAACACTCACGGAATCGATATAGTTTCCTTGTGTTTAGAACCCTTTTCAGAAGCCGAATTGTGTATACTTAGCAAATATTGGCCCAAAGTTTACCTCAGAAATATGATCAAAATATTACATTTTATAGACGAAATTTAGTGAATAAAACACCAAAAATTATAAAGAGTTTTTATTTTTTTTGAGAAAATCTGAAAAACTGGGGTATGTTTATTGACACATATATTACAGAAAACAATGAAATAATAGCACTCGAAAAATATACTTTTTAAAAAATATGGAATATAGTCTATGTAGACATTAAATATAAAGATCAACAAGGTGTACATATTTTCTTCTGGTTTCATAATTTGCTAATTTAAATCTTTATTAGATTCAAACTATGTTTACCCGCGTCCTGTAGGGCCGAAAAGGAAGGGTTATGATTTTAGCATGTGGTTACATATTGGTTATATGTTTCATCTTAGATACCAAAATACTGGAGCGATTTTGACAGATGAGGTATCGTTGGATTCGTTTGAATCATTTAAAATATTATTACACCGATATGTTACATGCAGAAAAGAATTATAGAAGAAAAATAAATCCATAACAAATTTTGTATCGACCTTGTTTTCTAAACTTCTAGTCGTTTTTTTCTTGTTAAGGGTTAAATTTGTTGTGCGCATTATTTATTAATAATATTGTTAATCTTACTTGATAATATTGTTATTATTAATGAATCATTATTGATATGAAACACTGATCAGACAATTTCAACTCACGTTTAACCGAATTGTTGTATTGTCATCTCTGTTGCGATGTTCCCCTCTAAATAAAATTTTGTTTAAACTCAAAAAGACGGACGGGAATTGCAAATCAAAATCAGTCATCAACCTATAATTTTCCCTCTGCAGAGCGAATGTAACGCGGCTTTGAACACGATCAGCTGGTTTTTGAAACGTTTAGTATGGGCAATAGAGACATAATTGATGAAAAGCGTAGGTAGGCGGCACAGCTTATGGAATCTTGCTAATATTCAAAATAGGCGCTATTTATAGTGATAATTTGATTTCAGGAGAATAAGCAAAAATGTATAATGAGTATGTAAATAATATTCGATTAAAATCTTGCATTTATCTATCCTCGAAATTTCGGAAAAATCGAGGAACAGGAATACAAACTATTGAGATTTGCGTTTTGGTTTCATATTTTCCTAAGATGTTCAAGATATCCGCAAAAAGTACCGGCGATAGATGGTGACGTTTTGAAGTAGTTTTTCATAGCAGTTAATTGTATAATGCGCCGGTACGAATATCCGCCAGAGCTTTAAAATAAAGCGACTCTGGTAATTTTATTTTTCATTTATTTTATTGCAATTAAGCTTTATTTAACAAATTGTTAACTTCTGTTAACCTCCTTATTGGGTATTTATATATTCTATTCTCGCTTTTATTCAGGTTTTAAGCTTTTAAAATAAAGATTTTAATAAAAAATGTTTAGAATAAAAATGCAAGAACATTATTTTTTCTTTAAAAAAGTCGTCCATATATTGGAACAATTGTTCCCGAGATATGCGCAAAAAGGCGTTTTTCAAGAAAGTAACTAACACGCCACCTTAACCACTCTTGATCTACGCCGTCTTAGTTTTATATTCATAATGGACTCATAAACAAATTTCAATAAAACAAATTTTCGCCCCTTCGTTTTTTCGCCCTGCCGATTGGAATAATATGGCGGCGTCGTTAGATCTATGTAGCTGATTTATATAAGAGCATCACATTTCCGTGGTTCCCTTTTTCAAAATATTGTAATTTAACGAGGACTAAGAGATTAAAATGATACGAAGGCCACTACGAGAAATACTCGTGACAGTAACACGTAACGCTTAAAAGTAATCCAATTCGTTGGATGTATTTCCGCACGTATTACGACAAATTTGCAAATTTTCTTTACCTAGACTGGCGCCTCCTTCCATCAGCGAGATTTCGTAAGTTGTTTATCAACTCTACAAAGGGCGCGGGCGGACCTTTTGTCTATTCAGGCCTAATACTTCCGACTGAAACTTTCTTTACATGTTTGCGCTTTAGGATTAAGCGATAATATAAACACCATATCTTTAAGTTTGTATCCTGTTTGTTTTGTGTTAGGTATTTTCTAGACTTTAGATTTGTGAACTTTGCATGGAAATTTTCCTCTAAGTTTCCATTTGATAACGAAATGTAAAGAACAATTTTAGTACTCATCGGAGAAGCGTTGTGACGTTAAAATGTTTAAATTGCTCTGTTGTTTTTTTACGGAAACTGTGATACTTCTTAATTGTTATGATATCTTAATATCTAAAATTTAACATAATTATACCACCAGATATATCCACCAGACTTATCACCAGACATATATAACCAGTATAACCTGTTTAAAACAAGACACCTAAGATCCAACTTACAGTTTTTTGTTGAATGATTTCGGTGATACATCTGGTCAAAAACTCTTTTAAATTTTAGTTTTTTTACGATTCACAATTTTTAGTGTTTTATCTAAATGTACAACGGTTTATTTTATATTTTTATTATTTTTCGAACTCTGTAAGGCGAAATTCTACACGTCTCAGTAAAAAAGTTTGTATCACGAGTTGCATGAAATATCTTCAAAGTAAACATCCTATTAAAAATTTTAATTATTTCCTATTATAAAAATCGAAAATCAATAAATGTGAATTCAAAACTTGAAGTTTGTGGTTTATTTAGTACAAGAGTTACAGTGCTTTGGTAGACAAACATATTATTGAGACTAAACTCGGGTGAACGTCTTAAGTGAGATAATAAGTGACACGCTGCAAGTAAACAGTATTATAAAGGATACGACTTGATACAATATCTAAATTTCATTTAATAGATACACCGAGCCTTTATTGTAAGCACAATATTGTCTAAGTAGGAATCACAACGCTTTTGCCATGTCACACCAAGTAAATATGTAAACACCAATATATTTATGAGTTAATTCAATATAGAAAGAAAAACAGTCGGAAATTACGCAAATGTTATAATTATGAAAGAATCAGAATGAAGGAAGTATATCATCTCCTGGATATCAGAATGTTTACTTCTATAATTATAATTTTACGCCTATAATCAATTTAACGAGTGTTCCGTTAAATTTTAAATTATATTTCATTTGAATCGGTTTATGTACGGATACAATTTTACGTTACAAGTGACTTGTTATATTGGTGACCTACTAGTATATAGTATACCAGCGTGGAGTAAAATGGGTTGCGATGCCATGCTATATAAACGCGAAGTTATGTGTCTTTCTTTTTAAATTAGGCGTAATTTTATTTAGGTCTAATAACATTTTGTTTGAACCGTTGGGTGCAAAACCTCGATAATATGGCTATTGTTGATTATATTACTAAATGGTATATTGTTTACCGTTAAATATCTCGATAATATTAGGATCTATAACTTAACCGTGTATCAAAATGTATCCTAAACCCAATTATGATTAATATAATTGTAATCTTTAATTGCATGTGAAATTATTAATATTTTTGTGCAAAACAAAAATTTTTTAACGAACTTTTAGAACGACCTTTCACTGGGTTTCAAGATGTTTTTTATCAAGAATAGTTTTTATTATGTGCTATGGCCAGGTCAGGAGTCATGATTCTAATGACCAATAGCATTCTAATGACCAATAGCATTAATTTTAGTGCCATGCCGACGATGTTTTCCAAGCTTGCCATCTGATTTGAATCTGGCGAGAAAGTATTCCACATGAGCTGTAAAATGTCTGAAAAATTGCTTAACTTTATATACAATTGAATTGTTTACCTTTTCAGATATGTAAGCATAGTGATTTGGTATGAAAAAAGAATTTTCATTTTAAGATGAGGATTGCATTGTAGAGGTGAGCTATAAAGGAATATTTTTTATCTCTATATTTCTTGGGAATGTACAAGGTATGTACAGGAACATGTTTGAAATATAGTTGCGTAGCGCGCTATTTGCAATTTTGTCCTGATGAGTCGTTATACGGAAGAGCAGTGTGCTTTGCGTCCGAGTATTTCGATGTAGAATATAGTTAGCCACCTTTTCAGATATAAATATAGACTACCTAAATTAGTAATTGTCACAGCAGAAATTAGAATAAAGAATGGATCGATAGATTCCAGGGAACGGGATCAATATAAAAAAAAAAACTAAATCTCAAATTGGCGCGCGATCGTCACGCACAGACAAAACATTAAATATAAGTCTGTAAGCGCTGATGCGAGAACGTCAAGGCGTAACCTTCATTGTTTTTGAGGATCGCCTAAATGACTTTAAGATGTATGTTATGACTCGATCTTAAACTGCGTCTGTAAAAGGTTCAGTTAATGTTAAATTTGATGTAGTCAGATTTTGAATCGAGATTCCGTAACTTCAATAACATTATCTTCTTAGACAAAGTCCATATTCAATTAAACGGTTTTGTGAATAAAAAAAACTGTCGCTCTCGGGGGTTTGGGAATCAGGGCGTACCAAGCTGAAAATCAACATAAAAATCACTTCACTCATCGAAAGTAATCTTGGTCATCGAATTACGCTTAAGTCAGATCGTTACATTGGAATATTGAGATTTCTTGATATTGAAACTACAAATTGGTAAATCGCTATGATAGGAATTACAAACAAAACTGCTAATTACAAAACTAAAAATAAAACTACAAATCGTTATGACGGGAATACGTGGTTTCATAGTACGGTATCACCTGTTATAGTTCCGATCAGAGCATTGAAGTTGTGCGGAGAATATTTTCCCAAAATTGGTTTCAAAGAAAAGGTATATTTCCTAGCCTCTCACTTTACTTTAAAATGTCAGTGGATTTCTTTCGGTGGGGTTACTTAAAAACTAAAGTGTACGCAAGCAATTAAAGAACACAGTGCAATTTAAGATGAATATGCAATAAGGATTCGAGTCGGTTTGTAGGAATACTCTAATAAAAATCTTCTAAAATCTTAAAGCAAGATTGAAAGAGTAACCAGTCACCACCACCAAAATTACCATTAATTAACTTTAATTTTCATTTAATAAAAAAATTACAAAATGAATCAATGTTTTATTAAGATTTTTTAAAAGTTCATTCCTTTTTGGCTCATTCTGTATAAATGATTGTAAAGCATAGCTTTTTAAAACAGCAAATAACTAAAAACTTTAAACAGTGGTTGAAACAAAATTATGTGGAAGCATATTTATGCGTTCTTATGGCAATCATTGTAAAGCTTTTTCGTTTGCAGTAAAGTTTGGCCCGATTTTGATTCGCAAGGAAAACTTCCGTGAATATTGATAAATGTATTGAATTTGCTCGGTATCCAGGGCACCGAGGCGTATTGCGTCTGCTCTAACTTTCATCCTTAAACAAGTGTAATATTTGTTTTTGGGCACTTCAATCCATTAGCATTTTGCAATTTATCTTACACGTTTAGTATTTTAGCCATATATCATAGGAGACAATTGAACACTTACGGAATCGATACGGTGTCCTCTCTCATTCTAACATCTACACCCTTTGATTTACAAAGTTTAAATTTTGTATTTATATAAGCAAATATTGACTCAGATCGGGAGTCAAAAGTGTAACTATAATTTTTTATGGACGAAAACGGAACGGAAAAGTTTTTTTTTTTTGTAAATATGTGCAAAATTGGGAATATGTTACAGGAAATATACCGGAACTCCTTTCACATTGTTAGAAAATATAATATTTGCACTTATGTTGTTTGCTTAATCTACTTGTAGTTTTACAAAAGTACCAAACTAAAGAAGTAGCTGAACTAAAGGAAAACTCCGAAAAATATAGCCTAAATAGAAATGGAATATAAAGGTTACACATAACGAGGATGAAAATACTTTTTCTGGTTACATAATTTGTCGATAGATGGCATCTTCAAATTGGTATTAGGGTAAATGTCTATTTTTACCCGAAGTTCTCCCAGTAAAGAGAAAAAAGAAGGGTTTATGATTTTAGTAATGTGATATGTGGGCATTTAGGTACAGATTTTCCGTCCTGGAAACCAAACTAAAGGATCGATTTTGATAAATGGTGTATCGTTGGATTCGTTCTAATATTATGAGTATTATAGGCTAAATAAAAGTAATTTTTTTTAATATAATAATTGAAAATATTTTTATACCGATATGTTACATGCAGAGAAGAATTATGGAAGAATAATAAATTCGAAATAAATTTTCTTTCGATTTTATTTCCTAAACTTCAATCATCCGTGGTCGATTTTTTTCCTGTTAAGAGCATAATTAATATATATATATGTTGATACTAGAATCAATATTAATTATTCACTCATATCAAGTTTCTAAAGATAGAGATGTAATTAAAGCGTATCCGACCATCTCATTAGTTCTCTCTGGCGCAGGTAGCGAAATTGGCGCTATGTATGGTGATAATTTTGATTCAGGAGGATACATGGAAATATGTAGTGAGTTTGTTAGTAACATTCGAAGTAGGCACTGATGCGAAATTTGTTTGCGCAACATAACATAGTTACGCTTATAATTAGGATTTTTAAGGAAATAAACGTAAGATCTTAAGACTGTGACGTCTGGTAACACCACGTTATTGTCGCGTGAAAACTATATATATTTATAATATATTATACTGATACCGGTGATATTACGTAATAATAACAAACATTTATCGATGAAAATTCGAGGATAAACAAAGTAAAGATTTAGAAGAAAAAATGCAGGAACTTAGGTGTTTTACTCAGTTGTTTTACGATATATGGAAAAATACCGGCGTTAGGCAGAATCATCTACGCTAGTACTATTAGTGCCAGATTAAAGAATCTTTGTCACACGTACGAACGTTAAAGTGTTAATTGAATAATTCAATTTAAAGAAAAAACAATGTGTCGTCCTCAAGTAGTTCTTCATAGAAACCTATTGTATGATGGTAAGGGTATCTGTAAGTACTTAAAAATCTGTCAAGTACTAGTAGAACTTATTACTAATAGAGCACTACGAGGACTCCGTAGACATTTAGGCACTTATGAACATTTAAAGGTACGTAGTTGTACTATTATAAATATGAAATATTATAATAGTACAATTACGTACCATATATATATATATATATATATATATATATATATATATATATATATATATACGTATATGTATATATATATATATATAAATATATATATATATATATATATATATATATATATATATATATATATATACACGTATATATGAATTTTTCTTAATGAACTATATTGCTTGTAATATCCATCAGACTCGTAAAAAATATGTGAACTAGGATAATAGCTATAATATTCCTGAAATCTTTAAAGTAGATTTTAGTTCAATCAGATTCAAGTTCAACCCTGTTTTTTCGGCATTTTTGGTTCATTATTTTCGAAAATAAGGAGGGAAGTGCTTTATTTTAGCTCCTTTTTTAGGATAGCTTTTTAATTAAACAATTTGTATTCCTTAGAACAAACGTAAAGTTAAGAAAAATTTTTGAATACCTTATTTACCCTCTTTTTAATTTAAATATAAATACGGAAAAATAACTAGTGCTAAATATGCGGGTAAATAAGATATATTATTAAGCTAAATTTGAAGTTTCTACCTAGCATTGTTTCTTAGAAAAT
Organism: Druceiella hillmani; assembly: GCA_039881145.1. Classification (NCBI taxonomy): domain Eukaryota; kingdom Metazoa; phylum Arthropoda; class Insecta; order Lepidoptera; family Hepialidae; genus Druceiella; species Druceiella hillmani. The sequence goes on along the minus strand of JAYKKI010000047.1, from coordinate 12,079,184 downwards.
AGGTTATGAGGGACGGACAGACAAACACGTGAGTGATCTTATAAGGATTCCGTCGTTATTCACGTTGTTCGTACAGAATCCTGAGACTCATTTTATTTTTGTTTCATTCCGTTGTTATGATTTTAACAAAAGTAATTGATAACCGAAAGGGTTAAAATTACATTTTCAGCAAATTTCAAGTATTCAACTTGATTTATCTTTGATTATAGGCCAATAATTATAATCGTTAGTTTCATGTTATTCTTGGTAAGATTTTTATAATCAGAACAATTTTATTAAAGAAAGGGATAAGACTTTCGATCTTTCCCAACCTCCAAATTATTTTCTTTCTGTCGTGATTTATTGTCGTTCATTTTCTGACGAGATCTGTGACTGTTATTCTAAATAACTTCCTCTTCATCACTTTAAAATATACTCATGAACGTTAGGAAAGTATGTGGCGTGATGCTTTAATTAATTTACGCATTCGAAACTTAAATTTGATAACGTGTTAAGTTTAAGCCTTAAGAAAAGTTATCTGCTCGATCTGCTCAAGTTTATCTGCTCGATCCTCGTGTTATTTTCTTTGAACCTTTCAGTGGAGCTCCATAAATGGTGGATCGTAAAGCGTTCGAAGATCAGCTGACTAAGTCGCGGGGGTTTATTGCGGCGAGTAACGCGGCTGTTCGGTCACATCTAGCGGGCTGGCGCTCGTAAAGTAACCGTCGACTGTTCCGTGTTGAGTGCGCCGCAAATCGCCTTATGATTACAAATTGTCTATTGGGAGTCCCTCGAGATGTGCAAACATTAAAGACAATGTATTTACTAACGATTTAACGATAACGATTTGATTGAATTTTAAGGAAAATGTTCGATAATTTTAAGGAAATCGATAAATTAAATGGATTTTAAATTTATTATTTGTTACTACTTATAATTTATTTCGCTTAATACCATAGGGGAAATGGAACATTGTTTGGAACCATCTCAAGCAAACCTTTTGATTTAGATGAAAACGTTATTTACTTTAGTCTTCGCAAATACTCCTGAAATGAAATGTTATTTTTATACTTATGGCTGTCTAAATTCTCAATTTAGAACTTTTAGTAAGGTAGAATTTCAATAAATTTTAGATGACCCATTCTTCGTCAAACACCTGCAAAAAGATTTTTCAATTCATATAAAAACATTTTGTTTATTTTATTAATTTTTATGAAAAAATCACGCTTGACTAAAAATTTGACTGTATCAAAATTGTTTCCATAAAAAGACCCAATAGTACCAAAGATAGTTTTTTTGTATCTGCTATGGTTTCCGTTTTCCACATACTATCCCAGTTAAAAGAAACACAATGTATAGTATTCCTATTTCACTACTTAAAAATTAAACATTACTTTTCACCATAGAATAAATTGTCTGTTACAATTTTCATAGGCGTAAAATTATCGTGCAAGTCTTAAAGTCTATAAAAATTTAGAACCATTGACATAGTTACTATAAATTTTAGATAAATTTTTAAGTAACGTTTTTTTCATAATTTTGACTTTAGTAGTTTGAAAAATTCGGGAATATATATTTTATGGTACGTGCAATCCTAAAAAAATGATATCCCACATTATTTATTTATTTATTAACTCTTATGTATAGTACATATGCTACATGAGCAATCTCTTCCAGTCAACCATAACAATTTGTATTGAAATTTAGTTGGTAGACTGTAAGAGATTTTACAATGAAAATTCTTAATAGCACATTAGAAAAAAAATACAAAAGTAAATTAAAAAAGAAAACAAAATAAAACATGTACACATGTAATACAAAAAAAAACCGAGTGCTTTATTTGCCTAATATAATAATATGAATATTTTTGAGAATCAACTTTTGATCCATGTGGGTTATATGTATCAAAAGTTAATTCTCAAAAGTATTCATATTATTATGTTAAGCCAAATAAAGCACTCGATTTACTCGGATTACTCGATTTACTCGGATTATTCGATTTACTCGATTTACTCGGATTTGCTACATCACTATTCTAATTTCATGTTACTACATCAACCGGGTTTAAAAAATGGCTGTGATAGACGGACAGACGTTCGGACATGTGAGTGATTTTATAAGGATTTCGTACGGAACTCTAAAAAAGAGGGCTGTTTTGGATAAGCTATCAAGGGAGATGTTGATATACCTTTGTGTATAATTTAGACCAGAAATCCAAAATGGTGTCCCGCTAAAATTATTATCCCGTGCTGTACAAAAAGTCGTTTAAGCACACGGTATTTTTTGTTTTATAGAATAAGTCAAAAAATATTTCGAACTGGAGGTTGCAGTAAACAATTTATTTTTTTCTTTGAAAAAGCCGAAAAGTGCGAAGAAATTTGTCGAACTAAATGTATGTGATATCTGTGATTTCCAGAACTCGACCCCGTATAGAATTATGACACCACAATACAATAATATAATAAAACATGAAAAATCTTCCTTATATCAATACAAATGTTTAATGATGGAAACATTTCGACGTCAGAAATTTAAAAAAATATCGGGTTTAAATATGTGGATGAAAAGTAGGCAGACATTCCTAATGTAAATGCAATATATTACGCTAATGTATATTTTTGACTGAACAGCTACTCCATAAATGAAACAGTTGCATTAATTTCCAAATGGAAAAGGGAAATTCGAAGGATTATTAATTTACTTGTACCGTGAAAGTTTAGGAATAGTACTATCTGTGAAGACTTTCGTTTAAAATAAAGTGTTTACTGCGAGGGTGTAAACACCTATAACTTTGAGAGTTAGTTAATATTAACGTCAATACATCTAGTCAAAATATAGAGAATGCTTCGCGTGAATTCAATGCAATTCATTGATATGAAGTATTTTCCCATATGAAGTCAGAGAAAATAATTGAAAAGAAAAAACCTTGTTCCTCAGCTTCATAACTACTTTGATGGGTAAGTTAAAGCTAGAGCTTTTGCAATAATCACACCTTGCATGTTTTCATAAAACGGTCATTATTTTACCTTAAGTTGATGAAAGCCTAGAAGCAAATTTAATATGAAAATTATGTAAAAATATGAATTATAAAAAATATGGCTGTACTTTGGCTATTTAGAGCGACTGTATCGTGCCAATAGAAGATATTAATTAATTTATGCAAGAGGATATTTAGTTTTTAACAATTTATTGACTTGAATGTGCACATATGTGTACGTTTATTTTTTTGTGATTCGATAATTACGTTTCAGAAGTAATTACCATATTCTTTAAATGATTCAACGACAAAGACTCGATACTCTTTGATTAATCAATGAATTACCAGGGAAATATATATATATATATATATATATATATATATATCTCTTTAGCCCAAGATTATATAAATTATTGTTTTCGACAGAATAAAATTAATCTAAATAAATTAATATCTATCTTTGTTTTCTTCAGAGGCGCGCGCACACGGCGTTGGATACTACGCATTCAGCACCAGCGAAGGGGCGCGGCGGAGCGAGCAGGCGGCACTTGCAGCGGCTCGTGAGGAGACACGACGGGCTCAGCAGGCGGCGGTCGAACGGCGTGCGTCGGCGCGCGCTGCCGTCGACGAGCGCGTGCGGGCTGCACGCGCCCGTCGCCGCCTGCGCGCCGGTCTACCCGCCGAGGATGAGCAGGGTAAATGTCACTTTTATTTATGCAGAGAGCAATACAAAGTACTAGTAAGGCAAATTGACCAAAGAAATCTTGTAAATCAAAATAGGTAAAAATGTTAATACATATAATTTGATTTTATTACATTCAGAATAACTGCAAGGTCTACAGATCCTCATTAATTGGAAATTAATTACCAAGGGTCCCAGAGGGGTATACCCCGAGGGTTATGACTTTAAGTCCGAAAATGAAACTATTTTTTAATATATTTATGTAATTTGCTGAATTCTTCAATTATTTTTATAATTTGAAAATAGCCTGTATCACGTCAAGATGAATTTTACACCTAAGAATTAAAAACAAAAAAATAGTTACTGCAAATTGATATACCATTGATTGTTTGCCTGTTGTTTTAGAAATAGTTCGAGATCAACGCCCTCTCAATAGAATCCTCCTTTGTTACGATTACGCCTCTACACATTCAGCCAAACGAATGACTAAATATTTGACTACATTGGGTTTAGAAATTATGGGTCCATTCACCATACAGTGTTGAATTCATGTCACTATGCGATTTCTTTTTATTCCCATGAATAAAATATAAATTACGAGGAATACGATTTTTGGACGCCGAAGAAGCCATGACTGCCTTCGAAAAGGCCGTGGAAGAGATGCCAAGAAAGAGTGAGTCGATATCTTCTTTCACTGGTGTCATCGAATAAAACAATTTACAATCACTGAAATTATTTTGAAAAACAATAAATTATAAACTTGTTAGTTGGCCCCATTTTTGATGTTTTAAAAATTTTCAATGTTGATTCTTGTAAATAGGCTAAACGTCAACATCTAACGATTTGCACCCAGGTTTCTGTCAATTGTCTTGAAAATATTGGTAGAATAGACTGAGAAGAGGAGCATCGTAATGAGCATTTACGGTGTGATGAAAATGATAATGTTATTTTCCTCTTCTCTTAGGATATTCATGAAATTGACAGGTTAATTTATCTGGAGTAATGCTTTTGTGTTTTATCATACAAAATTATATAAGATAAAAAAGATAATGCTTAAAAAGTGTCATATTTAAGGTTAAATATTAATCTTAATTAGGCTAATCAATCTCGAAAATCTGGATAATTATTGAGACTTAATATTTAAAAACCTTTATATCTTACCTTATGCCGTGTTTTACAAAAATATTTTATTTTGATGCATATTTGTATATGACAGTTTAAATATTCATGTATGTACATGAGAAATGTACGTTAATTTTTAAGGTTCCGTAACTCAAAATGAAAAATGAAAAAGTTATAAGATTGCTCATGTGCCTGTTTGTTACAATTGAATTTTTCAGAAATAGTTTAATGTAGACGTTTGGAGTTTGCCATAGTAATAGATCATATTAGCCGGAATTTTTGCAGTGGATAATACTTCCAAATATTTATATGGTAATTTACAGTGAGCAAATTAAACTTTAAGTCAAAAATCAACTTTTGAGTTGCGTACTGTAAGAGGTATGCACCAAATGTTAAAAGAAGTTGACAAAAATCAAGTAATGGGACTTGTCGCATAGATAGAAATGTCATTTCGACGGAATCCAATGTAATTTTACTTTTTTGTGCAAATTAACTGTTATGTAATTTTTTTCCACAGAAAAAAAGGAGTCAATGACTGCGATGCTCTTAGATTTCGTTGAAGAGCAAAAGAAGGTGTCATCGGAAAAGGCTAAAGAAGAGGCTCGTCGAGAGAGGGAAGAAAAAGAGAAGATTCGGGCTGAAGAAAGGAAGAAATTTATTCGTGATTGGGATGTAGGGAAGGATGGTGTTAGCATCGAGGGTTTCAGAGAAATGACGCAAGAGGAGTGGGTAGACAAACAACGGGAAAAGCGGTATAAAGAATTTGCTCCCCCACAAGAAATGAAAAGGAAGACGGATGAGGCAGGAAGATCTTTTGATGAAAAAGGTACTTCCGGTGATAAGCCACTTACTTGGAGCGATGTAAGACCCTCCACGTCTAAGGTTTCACAAGATCAGATAGATGTAATAAATGAAGAACGAAAAGGATTATATTTTAGTTCTGTTCAGAAGTCTTTAGATAATGTCAAAGCTAAGTACAAAGTGGTGAATGAGGCTACAGAAGGAACACCGATAGTAAATGAATTATCTACTAGTGATGAAGATGAAGCTGAACGTTGCGTCGAAACTACAAGTGAGACTGTATTCAAACGTACATCAGGTACTGAAATCGCTCCACCTTCAACTTTTGAATATTATGGGCCTTCACCAAAAAAAGTTAAATGCCAGAGATTAAGAATATCGAAAGAGGATGTTGAAGAATCCATAAACAAAGGCTTAGAATTCCTGCAATCCAAATCTTCAAAGTCTAAAAACGTCAAAGGAGCAGATTTCTTTTGAACATTTCATGCTCGAGCCATATGTATTAAAATGGAAACCCAGTAGAATAAAACATGGCGGACATGTTTTTTTATCATCTCTTAACCAGTTTCCTTTTCTTTGTATTAAAATTTCACGTTCATAAGGCTACAAATATTTATTTGGACACACGATGTTAATAAATAGATTAGCTTGATCACTAATGTTTTATTTTTTTTATAATTCGCTATGAATAGTGTGCAAAGTTTTATTAGAAAACCATCTGGAATGATTCTGTCACACGATATATAAAAATAGAGATAGTAAGTAGGTATGCCATGTACGCCAAGGATACGATCCTCGTATCATATGTTAATCGTTACGCGATGACGTATACTTTAGTGGCATATCGAAAGCGATAAGCGGTATAGCTCTGTTGTTTATTGTAAATTAGTGCTTGAAAATGCACTTTTGTGCCATAATTACATGCAAAAATAAAAGTTAGCAAAATCGAGTAACCAATTGTGGAATTTTCTAAAATCGATAAGTCAATTTGAATATATTTTGAAAGAACTAAAACATTATTAGCGAAGTCGTTGCACTGGTATGCCTCACTAATGCAGGATATTTGATGTCGCATAAACATCGATAAATGTTTTGGGGACTGTCATCTTAATGAGATAAAAGTTTCACAATTTAAAATTATTTAAAACTGTTATTTTACGAAATAATTCGGAAGTACAATAATGTTATAAAAATAAATGATTTTTCACTAAATTGTTAGATTAAAAAAAAAAGAAATTTATTTTATCCGTAATTTTAAAGTAAAGGTCGCTTGAATAATATATACGATTGATATGCGTCTTTTGTTTTACAACTACTGTATACGACTTTTATTTTACAACTCATAGCAATTAGAGAACGGGCTGAACTTTTAAATTATGACCGTTTAATATTTTGGCACTTACATTAAATTTAAGTCTGAACTAAATGGGTTGTCTTAATGAAATATAATCTGTTAAATACCCAGAATGCTCCCCTATAAAGGAAAAATTGATTGAAGCCGTTGGATGGAAGAATTGGTTTCCTACGAAGATAGGGACAGTTTGCTCAGCACACTCTTTAGAACAAGATTTTTATATAAAGTAGTCGAGTAAAAGATTACCTAAAAGTAATTCCTATTTGTAACCAAAAGCATTTCTAAATTTTTGCTAGCTATGTCATTGATAAAATGGCAAAAGGTCTTTGCGTCGAGTAACAACGGTAAGCAATTTTATGGAGCTAAAGAGGCTCCTATATTTCTAGTTACGACCATTATTAACTCAAACTCAAGCTCTAAGTTCGACAAGGAAAAAATTATAGTCAAGGATTTAAATAATTTCATATCCGCAAAGATATTTTTCGTTGCCTTCTCTTCTACTAGTATGGAGATTTTCTTGCAAGCAAACGTGCATCTGATTTAATGAAAGTGGTCGTTTATTTCATTTAACAAAACACCCTGATATTAAATTGACAAAACTTCAAATAATTAATGAATAAGTTTGGATGAATAAGGTTTTCCCGGCAATAAGTTAAATATTTTTTTAATATAACTCATTGTGAGGAACTAAAAATAAAATTATTTCGGTCAATACGCATCTCAACTTGTTTGAAATTCTGTTACGTCTTGAAAACTGATAATTCTTGAGTGTTATATTAAATTAAAACCTGTTTTTTTGTAATTTAATCCTTAATTTTTTATTATTTATTTCTACTTTAGGACTTAAAATCATATTTTCACTTTGTTGTGTTGAATGCAGATATTAAATATTTTTGTAGAAAATTGATTGCAAGTGGGATAAAGTATATGTGACTCAAGTGTGCAGAAACGAGAAAGCAAAAACACTTCCATGATGATTTTGAGCAGCACCGCTTTTGTTTAATGTAATTGGCGCACTTAAAATTCATTTCTTTCAAATTGGCGACGTGTGTTTTCATGAAGTTCCGAGAACATACCGCTTCATTCTCGTTTTATGTTCTGTGGTAATTAGTGTTATTATTAATAATCCAGAGAATTAGAATATCAGGTCTAACATTTTTAAAACCGTCGCCTCAATTAACTCGCTGCGTCTTAAAAGAATTTTTAGATATTTTTTTATAGCTTAAAATTAATTGTCATAATGTAGACCCTTTCAGAATGATTTGACTGCAAATCACTTAATTCGCCATAGTGATAACGTAAATAGCATATGTAATTTGGTATTAGAAACACCGCAGGTATGATATACAAAGTAGTTGAATGGGAAACACACTTAAGGAAAGTTATGTTAGTTTCACCGACAACGAAGGGGCCAGCCGTGTTACAAATTGTGCCACTTGAGTGGATTTCTCGAAGTACCGTAACGGTGAGTCTAGTAAATGAAAACTCTGTAATATCTGAAATGGAAGCTCTGCAATATCGCTTAAAATAGATCTGACTGCCGCAAATTGATGGAAGACGAGATAAAGGAAAGATAAAGGAATATAATACGTAAAGGCATAAACTCTCCCGTTCCACCACCACTTTGGCTATCTTAAAGCTATTTCTAAATCCTATTAAAACCCGCCTCATGCATAAACAGGAAGTCTCTGAATGCTCCCAAGTTTTTTTCCTGTATCCATTAATAACGCTTTTACTTAGCAGGGGTAAATATATCTCTGCGCAATAAACTTTTCAGTATCTTCTTTTTTATCTCTGCTCCCATGCCATAATGACTAAAGGAGTCACGCGTAAGGGATAGTGTAACTTTACTGCTTATACTTGTGTCTTCTGTCAGAAAATGTCAGTTTTAAGTAAAATTGAATGGTTGCAAAGAGTTTTGAAAATAAAATATGATTTCAGTCGTAATTTGCGTCTGCCCTCTTGAATGCATAGTATTAAGAACATTACTGTTAAAAGTTTTATTCCTTATCTTTTACAATCAATCAATTTTGATATTTATTTAAATAAAGTAGAAAGTGAATCGGTTTAAACTGTGTTACAAAAATATACCACGGAAGAAAGGTGGCTAACGCCACGCTAGTCCAAAGTTAGTGTTTAAAGATGTTAAATGGTGTCTTTAGTTTCATATAAAATTGTAGTTTGCATCTTCTACATCAAATTAACGCAGTGCTATTTTGTACGGTTAGTTAATTCAATTTTAACTTTACTGAAAAGTATATGTAATATGACAAAATTAAGATATTATTAATTGTTTTATTCCATCACAGTACGGCGAAATGTCTTGTGTAGTTTTCTGACACCTTACAACAAATTTTCAATTTAAAATTAGATTAACACAATGAAATTTTCTTCAGTTCACACGGCTTGTTTCAAGCTCCATCGTGAGGAGATTGTGTTTGTAACAGTTATAACAGAATGGAAGGATATTGCTGAATATATCGCATTTGTACGTTACATTTTAGATAACAGCGATTTGATACTAAAATTTTAATCGTATAAACGGTTAAATGTTTGATAGTTTTTAACGAATTGGCGCTCTATATCGAATGGGATATATTTGTGGTACGCATCCCATTTATACGCTGTACCCATTAGGTGTACAAATTCGTCGTTGATACCAAAATAACTGATGACAAAAAGGCGATACTGATGAAGACGATAGTATTGCCAGAACGTTCTTAATGTATTAGCGACATTAATGTAAGCGTGATTAATTTGATTCAATTTGCGTTCGGATTCTGCTGTTAATTGGCACGCTTGTTCGTAATGCCTGTATCTAAAACTTTACTCGGCCTACGGGAGTTGTTATTTTGTAAGAATTTAATTGTGTCCTATTTGAGAGGAATTAAGTAAGATTGAATTGTAATTTTTTAAGCTACCATGCTCGTTGGTCATATTAGAACTATCCCTCGTTTTTAAACAATAAAACCCACATTGGAAACTGAAGGTTCTTATTTGAAAGATGCAATACATATTTTTGTAATTTAATAACTAGCAATTTTAATAATATACCCACAAGAAATTAAATATTAAGACCACGCCTTTGATTATGCCTAACATAAATCAATCCAATTTAAATAAACGAATGAATATGTGAAACCATAAATTGTAATGAAATGAGTTTTATTGTATAATTCTTGAGCCTAGTGTTCGACGACCATGTTAGTACAAACTAAGACAGTCTGTCATTTTTGAAAGACGATCTATTTAAAAAAATAGATTTTCGTTCAAAAATGACATTGTATAATTTGAAACAATAAAATAAGAGATTTTATTACATTATCTACATCAATAATATAATAAAATTTGTTATTATATTTTTAGCGGAATGATTAATTTTTTTTGGAAATGATTAATTGTTATCTTTTAAAAACTATGTTATGTACTTAATTAGATACCAACAAAAATCGTTATATAATTCATCGCACAAAAAGTATTTTGTATTTGTAGAAACGTGAATAAAATTCATACTCGAGAATTGAGAGATATCTCGGATTTATTTAAGTTACAAAATTATATTTGTACAAAATACTGTCGACTATGGAAACAATAGAATTTCTAATCGATAATTTGAGGGCGACGTTTGAAGTGAAATGACGAACAAACGTTTCTTATTGCAAAACCAGAACAAAGTAATCCGTAGGTAAAGCATAGAACTGACATCGTGGACAAAATAGCTCCGTCTTTTTATGTTTGCTTGTAAAATTATATGGTGCTATTATTTTCTCTCAAAACAACGAGAAATAGCGTTAGCATGTGGTATGTGAAAGAACAATTAAGGCGAGCACAACGCCAGCGCTATTCAACTTCTCGATTTTGAAATAACCATTACAGTCGTGCGTGAACTGACATATACGTTAAGGAAATCTTACAACATAAGGCTGAATACTGAATGTCGAGTCTCTGTGCTTATTGAGTGAGACTAATAAAAGCAGTATTTTTTAATATTGTGTGTTGAAACATTCGGTTGTGCTGAGAAATTACTTTTGCGTTATAATATTGATAAATATAAGTAAACTGTACGAATTGACCTCGTAATATATTATTGTATTTTCAGGGTTTCCTATTGAAGTAAGCAATATGTAATACCTTGTCATGTTCATCTGCTTGTCTATCACTGTCTTCCAGTTTCAATAAATTTTGACTTACGTGCACGAAATTTGTATTTTGTTTTATATGAGAGCTTGAATGAAAAGGTAGTAAGATATTGAAAGTAATGAATGCATATTTGCATACGTATTAAACGGGGTAGATTTTTTCGTGAATTACTTCGATTGAAGTGTTGTTGAAAGTGAATTCAAAAGGAAGGAAAGTTCATTTTAGGTTTCTTTTGCAATTATATCTTTTGCAATATTTTTTCATTTTTATGCTTCATCTGCGAAATGTTAAGTTTTAAAGTGACGTGAAATATGTCCCTTCTCCCGTCAAACTTTTTCACCGCGAATTCGATAAATCCAAAAAAAATCTGGGTACTACTGCATCGGCAATTTCAACTATGGAACGTTTCTTTATGGGCATATTTTTATGTGTCAAAATTTAGAGGTTCTACCAAGTCGGAGTGTAATTAAAGCTTGTTTTAAAACCCGCAGACCACACATAGGGAGTCAAACCCCAACTTCGCAAGCTAAGGGCCGTTGTTCAGGGATCAATTTTATTTGTCGTAATTCTATTAATAGTTGTAGCGGTCTTTGAATTAGTCGTATTCTTCTTGACAAATGTGAACATGGAACGTCTATGGTTGTATATTGAGTCCGAACGGAGGCAAGCATTGTTGTGTAATAGGGTATAACAAAAATTAATTGTTTGTTTATCATAAAACATTGTGAAATAAATAGTTGACAAAATATATTGTATAAAATACAAAATTAATTAAAAGTGCGTCTTAAGTATAATAAGTATATAGAGTGAAATATATGTAATTGTAATGTAAATTAAAACTTTGTATGAAGTGCGGAATATATTATTTCACATTCGTTTGTCAGTTAAACTAAATCGTCCTTCAAGTTTCATCAAGTTAGTTTAAACGAAACATGTGGTAACTTGACTGTTTGCTGACAAGAAACGTATTTACGACAGTCGATGAATAGAAAAAAATTGAAAGTGGTGGCTATCTGTCGTTAGTTGCGATTGATGTGGCTAGCTGTTACCAAGTTCTCCGATCCGATTCGATATCGAATTTTTTTTTGTATGGTCTTGCAGATATACTTCAACATAACTAAAATGAAAAATCGAAATCGGTACTTGAAGTATTATTTCATAACTTAAATTAGTAAGTGTTAAAACACCATAACGCTGTGGACGCAGTTTTGGCATTTAAGGCAAATCAAAACTTAAATTCCGAAGAAATAACAACTTGTACAAAGGAGCTTTATTCTTTTCATTATGCTTTTCTAAACGTGAAAAACAATTGCAACAGCGATATATTTGACTATTTTTTCACAATTTGAAATGAGGCGAAGATTAAAAAAATTCAATACTTTTTTACAACGCTCTGATAAATTATTTAAAATTATATATAGCTTGGTGTGAAACCTGTAAAATATTATTATACAAATGACAGAATTTGATTATCTTTCCGTTCCCTTTGGGGCTATGATAAAAATGCGTTAAGTAACTGGAAAGGCACGCACCACAGTAAAATAAGGAACCCGTTTAACTTCTTCACGTCGGTCCGCTTGTCTTTTCGTTGATCTTTTACCGTTTCAATAGTTTTAGATTCATGCGCACAATTTTGTAAGTAGATGCGGATGGGGATGATGAAAAAGAAGTTTTTGAACAAAATACTAAAAGGAATTTTTGACAAAATTTTTACCGCACCTACTATCCTTTATATGTAAAGTGACTGAACTACATATAATGGAGTATCATTGGGTCGGTTTTTAGAAATGATAATAGGATTTTATTTAAATTTGGCCTTTTTAAAATTTAATAACACGTCTATTTTTATATATTTGTGTATATCAGAATATATGGCCTACGTACCTCCTGGGGCATACTCGAGAGAGAATGTTTGAAAATATAGAAATATTGCACAACTTTTACCACCCAAAAACAAACAAAATTGCTACTCTGTTACTACTCAAATCTTTATAAGTGCTTATGTTTGTATCGTACATAATACGTTTATTTTTGTGGGAACTGAGAAGACTGGAAAAACGGTCACAGCTAGTCCTACCGTTTGCAATTTCGAAAACGACGGAGTGATGATACGTTAATAATTGTTGTATATGTATGTGATGATACGTCAATAATACAATCAATTTGTTGCACCAATAAAACGTGTTCGTACGTGTTTTAACGCTTACGTACATCGTCTAAGCCAGTTAGTACAGTATGCATATTTCCAACGCAGATTGACAATGGCAACTACGAGTAAGATGGCAGGATTATTTTTGAGTACTTGAATGTTAGTTAATGATAAAAGTATCCGCATGACTTAGAATTTTAGGTGTTAAAAGTGCTATTAGAATTATATTAGATTCGATTAAAGTCAATAGAATTTTTATAAGATTATTCTCTGGGTATTCAGCTTTTCTGCTTTGAAGATATTTTTAAGGTTTCGTACCTCAAAAGAAAAACTATGTTGTCTTGAAGATATTTTTAAGGTTCCGTGTCTCAAAAGAAAAACTACGTTGTTTTGAAGATATTTTTAAGATTCCGTACTTCAAACGAAAAACTACGTTGTCTTGAAGATATTTTTAAGGTTCCGTATCTCAAAAGAAAAACTACGTTGTCTTGAAGATATTTTTAAGGTTCCGTACCTCAAAAGAAAAACTACATTGCCTTTTTGTCAGGAATGCATGGAGGTATCAAATTGAGATCGGTATAAATACTGCGGATCCTTGGGACTGTAAAAAAGTCCAGCTTTTAAGTTAACGCAATCAAGAAGAACCAAATAGAAGAAAGAATAAAATACGGCCATTGATGCTGCATATTTTGATACTCGCTAATAAATCAAAACCTATAGGATATTTTCACTTTTACCTAAAGATTTCGCAAGAAACAAGGTTTTACAGCACAAGTCAAGGAAACAATTCATCAATTGTTAATTTGTGGTTACATCACTTAAAAATATTTCAAAAATAAAAATTATGTCAATAGTTTAACGGGATTATTATGCATCATTAAATGTTTATAAATTTCTAACTGTGTGTGGAATCCTCGTAGTGCGAACTCCACTCGTGCTTGACTAGTTTTTTGTGTATATATATATATATATATATATATTACACTATACAGGTCTTTTCAGGATTGCATAGAAACCTATTTTTCAGGATTTTTACACTATAGACATATTAATTAAATATACAACATTTTGTCACTTATGGATGCTATTGGAACCAATAGCTTTGAGGAAACATTTGGGAATAATTAAAGTGGAAGTAAATCAAATTGTTCTTCCTTCTGATAATATTCTACATTAAGTTATAACTGTTTTTTTCACATGCATGTGTATCCGATTTTGTATTATCGAGCCTGCCAAAATAACATCGGGAAATATTGCGATAAACGCAATTGATTAAATTATTTCTTGTCGCAGAAAATTGGCCTCCACCCCTCTCGGTTCAGCACTTCGCTTGTAACATAAGTAATGTTATGTGGTAAAAAGTTATTTCTCTATATCTTTTACAAGAAACTGCTAATGTGCGCGTGCGCGCTTCCGCCACCGTTCACGCGCACGTGCACTAATGCGCCTGCATGCACATGAATGCAAGTACGCACTTACGCACGCACGAACGATCACACGCACGCATGCTCGCACGCCCGCCCGCACGCACGCCTGCTCGCTCGCACGCACGCACGCTCACTCACACGCACGCACGCATGCACTCATGAACGCACGCACGCACGCTCACATGTATGCAGGCACGCACTCACGCACGCACGTACGCTCGCACGCACGCACGCTCGCTCGCACGCACGCACGCCCGCACGCATAAACGCATGCACGTACGCAAGCACGCAAGCATGCACGCACGTACGCACTCACGAACGCATGCACGCACGCTCACCAGCCCGCACGGCGTCTGAAATCCAAGGATTACTAATAATTATACGGTTGACGAAATTGGATCATCGGGTAGTGATCGAATGACTCAGAAAAGGAAAAATATAAAAAAATAATAAAATTTTTGATAATAATTTGAAGTCTCATTGATTCACTTATGCCATTTTGCAAACAATCGATTTAGAGATTTAGGGGAATCATCGGTTCATACTAAGTTAATTCGTTTTTTTACTTTGCAACGAAATATAATGCTTAATGACATTCTTTGTCGACTGATATTGTTTTTGCGACTAACTTTATTCTGAATATATAATTTAAATGAATGAGTTGTGTTGTACTTTACTATTTTTTATATATCATTTAGTGCACTATCTTACTACCGTCTTAACAAGCCTCTTTTCTGTTTGTTTGCAATTTCTAACACAAAAGTATCTATATTTTCGATACAATGCGGCGCGGGTTGTGCCGACTTGTTTTTCATTATTTTTTTGCGCACAGCAAAAAGCGACGGCGATCATGGCCGCTGGTCGTTTCTCAACCTGCGTGATAATTACCGGATATCGGGAAAAAATCTCTTCCGGTGCGGAAGAGAATGGAGGCATTTTTTGTGAAATACATTTATTTTAAGGTGTAAAAAATGACTGAGTGGTTGTCGAATCAGGCATAAATGTTATTTTAAAATAAATAATCTGTAGAATGGTTTATTCATATTTTTGGTAGTGGTATGTTCATTATTATTACATGTACGTTGCGTAATTTTAAATACATAGTCCTTTTACTAATTTTGGTATGTACCGGGGAGAAAATTTTGCATCATATCTATTTCTTTGAAGATGAATGTAAAAAGTACTTCTTATCCTAAAGCTGTTTCCTATTATTTAAAGATTATTTAGGATTAATCAGTATTCATAACGGTTGCGATTTGAGATTGACATAGGCTGTTGATTAAATGTATTTTAATGTGAGTAACAGTGAGTTGATGGCATTTTTCCAAATTAACTTATATTTCACAATGAAATTATAGCTATTTTATGAAGAGCATAATGATTCTGGGGATTGGTCATTTTTTACAAAAGAATCAATAGTAGTTTATATCGTATATATAAAGACTCCGTTCAAAGTGGTCTCATCTTCTTATGACATATTAAATATAATCATTTTATGCTATTCAACGTAACCTTTCTTACTATAAAACTATCAATATTATAAATATAAAAGTGTATGGTAACTTATAGGAACGAACCGATTCTTTTTAAATTGTGTGTTCTAGCGAAGTGCGTTAGAAATAATATGTGTATAGGCTACATGTTAGTCAGTGACGCATTCTATATTGATATCCAGATAGGGTTTCATCTCGGAAGAAAACAGAGTTTTTAAGTAATAATAGAACCATTCCTTGAAGAGGCTCTAGCAAGTTTCTTATCAAGTTGTAGATTACACATAACCTTTATCACCTCGCTACATTATTTCCTAGATTTTATCTCCAGAATGTGTAATTCGGTGATAAATAAATATTTTACGCGGAAGAAATCCGAGTATTTATCGTATATTAATCTCAAATATAAACAAACATTTTGTGGTATAGTTTTGACCGTTCCTTTTTATTTTGAATGAAATCGGATATTTTCTTCATTGATCAAAATTTTGGATATACTCACTGAGCCGAACGTATTGATACCTCTAGAAAATCGATATTGGGTATTTGAGAGGTGTACGGTCTGTAGAAAATATTTACATAGAGTTTTTGCCTTCGTTATATAGTACTGCCATATCGTGTTGTATTTAAACATATCATTAATTGGTCTAATTGTCCCATGTTTTGGCTTAAACATACTGTAAGTTGTTTAGGTTAGATTAAGTACATATGTAAAAGGTAATGTGGTTGAATTTAAGGAATTGTGAAAACAGTTGACAAATTATTTATATAACAATACTAATAATAAGAACAATACAAATAAATATTGAAAACAAGACAATTGGTAGGAGGGAAAAGTTATGAGGAGAGTTATGAGACCAAAAATCCTTCCCATTGACGAACAATTCCTAACCGCGTTATCTAAGAAACTCTACTGATGAAATTAAATATATTTCATAATTTATTCCGCAACATCAACCAAAGTCAAATGAGTATAATTTTAGTAACCTAATTTACAAAAATACCCGGAAGATAACCTATGTAAATTGCCAGTATTATTTTCGTCTTTTTTTGATAAACATAGAGTAAGGAACATGGTTAAAATCTACCAACGAATTTAAGTTATTTCCACTATATGAGGTTGTGCTACACAGAAAGACATGAGGATAAACTTGTAAAGCTTTATAAATGAATGTGTTAACAATAGAATTAATACAAACAAAATAAATTTGTCTGTGTAGTGAGGAGTTCACTTGCCATTTATTTTATTTTGTATCGGAATGTTTTTTCATTTTACGTTACTATGTATTTTGGTAATTATTAAAGTAAATGTACCAATTTTTACTATCTAATCATGAACGTACGATCGACTCATAATTAAACAGTATATCATTTAATAATATACAGGCATGAAAAATTGTTTTCATTTTAAACTTAAAGTTGTTGCGCAACCTGTTATTTTGTTACCGAAAAATTATGCAATGCGAATCAAGGTTCAAAACAATTGTTCCTAAACTTCCTAATTTATTGTCCACTTGGGAACGAAAGTGATAATCTAGTGAGAGACAGATCGTCACAGAACATCGCAATATTACAAACTGGTAGTGTTACAAAAAACAAACAAACGTAAAAATGTAATTGCTGATTAACCTGTTATTTTGTTACCAAAAAATCATGCGACGTCAGTTTTATTGTTTAAACCAATAAAACTGCTTTGTGGTAATTTCAAAATAAATTACGCCGGCGCTGAACGCATTGCGATAGTGCAATATAAGCATGGTTATATTAAAATTTATGAATTAATTATCTCATTTCCAATTTGTGCTTATTTTAAATCATATTTTTATAGGCTCTCGTCAGTGTAATTTATAAATATTAAGCAAAACGTTTAAGTCTAAATAAATATGCATAATATCACAATATTAAAACCACCAACATTATTTTGACAAGAAATGTTTCAGGAGTTTCTGAATAACCATGCTGAATTGATTTAATCTCATCAAAGCTTATATTGTATCATTATTTTTATTACATATTCAGATATAACAAATATAACTGCTTCTATACTAAAATACAGTCCCACATAGGAATCAACTTTACGATAATTAATATTTCATTGACCGATTGAGTATAAAAAGAACGACAGATGATAATACTAATCAAGCATCGGTAAATATTGTTTATAGTACATAACGAGTTAAAATAAAGAAGAATGCAAGGCTAAAATGCCTTTTAAAACTGTTTAAATATACGGAAAGTATTTACGATAATAAAATCAATAAATATTAGTTGACAAGCTGCTAGCTTGTTCCACTGAATTCAGAAAACACCTGAATAATTTCCTTTAAATATATTTAAAGTAAATTTTTCAAGCAAGTAAATTTTTCTTCATTTTTATATTGGGAGAAATGTGAATGCTTTTCAATTATTTTTCAAAAATCTGGAAATAAAGAAATCGTTACAATTTTCTAATTATGAAATGGTTTTGTTATAATTTTAATATAATCCCGTCGTTACTCCGCTTGTGTTACTTAATAAAGTAAGAATTTTATTGAAAGATAATCTGTACATGTACAAATTTAAAATGTTATTTCTGAACCGGATGACTCCAGTATACTTTTTATGAAGTTATTAATGCCTTCGACTTTATATTTTCTTTTAAGTTTCAGACGAAAAAAGCAAGTAATGTCGTTTTAATGAAACACAACATTTTTAAATCAAGAGGTCTACTACCGAAAAGGGGGTTAGAACGTAATATGGTATTTTTCTTAAACGTTTATTTGTATTTTTATATCATGAGGTTTACTTCCGAAAAGGGGGTTAGAACGTAAAATGGTATTTTCCTTAAACGTTTATTTAAATTTTTATATCATGAGGTTTACTTCCGAAAATGAGGTTAGAACGTAATATGGTATTTTCCTTAAACGTTTATTTATATTTTTCCATCATGAGATTTACTTCCGAAAATGGGCTTAGAACATAATATGGTATTTTCCTTAAACGTTTATTTATATTTTTCCATCATGAGATTTACTTCCGAAAATGGGGTTAGAACGTAATATGGTATTTTCCTTAAACGTTTATTTATATTTTTACCACCACCACCACCATTAAAGTAGGCACGTAGAGTACAATATCGTCGATAGCCATTGATACTTTATTGTTATTATGATATACGTTAAGTGATAATTAACTGGTTTATTGGTTTTTGTCGCATCTGGGTTATTTATTTGGAATAATAGTGTGAGATTTTTTCATTTTTATATTGCCTTTAAAAGAACTATGTTCTTGTATTGATATCTGCTGGAATTATATATTCCTTAACAGATTCTATTGGTTTCAAGTGGAAGGCACCTTTTCCAACAGACATATAGTCACCTATCGGAGTGAAAATGACGATAAATAATTCGTTCTTTTCCCAATCTCAGCTCAAAACTGGAAATGCGCTCCAGTTCCTGAGACATTAAATTCCTTTTCATAATTTCAGTAGTACGGGGGAACAGGTTTACATCAACTGTGGTTTTGTTAACGAGAGGTATTTTAGTATAATAATATGCATTGTAGGAATATATAATTCCTGCTATTGCCTTGATACGAAGATTACTTAATTTGAACCATAAATTCAAATTTGCCAACACAATTATTAAGTTGTTGGAAATTTTTTTTATGTTTTACGTCTATATTTAGGTCAATATTTACTATAATTACAAATTTAAGTTTTCTACTTGTAAGAGTTCAGAAGTTATATCCGCATATTCGATAGACGAATTGCGGTAGTGAGTGAATAGTGAACAAAGTGATTTATGTATATAATGCAATATTGCATGTGATTTGTGTGGTAATTTTTCAAGGAGACGTGCGTACGAGACTCTAAAACATCTATCTAGTCATCGATATGAGTATTTTCATATGTAACTATATACAATTCACGAGAAAGTATAAAATTTAAAGACCTGATCGACGTTACTTTCGTTTCTTTACTTCGTGCACATTTATGTGTATGTTCGTACTTCGTACAAAATGTAGATGTTTCGCTTTGCAACTGTTTTGTATGTGAGAAAGGTACGTTTTGCGTTGAGCTTGCATATCGGATAATTTAAATACAATTAATTTAGCAATGAGCGCTTCGTTGCAGATGCTCGAATACGAGTGTATAAAAACGGAAAAGGGTCCCACAACCAACTTTATATTTAGCATTACGCCAAAAAGTATTATTCAAAATGAAAAGTTATATCAATTATTGTCATTAATTTAGTATATATGTTCAGTCTTTTCTAGTTAACTTAGTACACATGTCTCAGTAGGAGACTCTGCGGTATTCGATTTGCGAGCTCTTTTATGTTTCAGAAATCCTACGGTGTAGATTTATAAAATCACTTTTGTCCACTTGGAGTGTATTCGTCATAAATTAAGTGATTAAAGTAAAAAAAAATAATAACAAAACGTTACTAAACGTTGCGTCGACGAAAAGGAAATTCAGATTCATTGAATACAACTTATAAATATCTCGTCGCCGTTATGTGGTGCTGGGTTGATCACAGGCTTACAACCTTTGACCGCGCGGCGCATCGCGAGGACTCGGGTTCGATATCCGGTCGTTTGTGGAGCAGCTTTTCAGTGATGTTTGTAATCGCGTACCTAAAAAGTGATGGCAGCAGCTCTACTGGTGGCGGAGGTTACGTAGTATGACTGCTAAACCACCTATCCCGAGAGATGATTATTTAAGCGGACCGCGTCCACGGACCACGTCCAACAGTGGACAGAGACAGGCCGTTGAAAAAAATTCTACTTACAACATATTTTCGTCCTAGGTTTACCCATTAATGGGGATTTCCCTAATTAATTACAAGAATTCAACTATTTGTAAATTAGGGTAATAACTCCATAATAAAATTAACCGCCAAATTAATACAGGGGTGCCCCCCTAATGCAATGCAATATGAATAATAGAGATGACCACAGCTTGATATTTTTCTTACAACTTTATTTCTATTTTATATTTGACTTGTTGTAGACCTATAAATAAGACTTAACAATTTTTGGAAAAACAATATTTTAATTTAAAATTCACCTGAGGGTAATAATGCTTTCTTCTAAAATATTCAAAATATTTACTACTCGTAAACATAAATATCTGAATTATAAACATATCGATCAAAATTCAAAATATCGTTCAACGGCAGACCGTGGAGTGCTCTTAAATAAACACAGATGTGCAATGAAATCGCTTTTAGTCGTAAGTATATATAAGTCATTCATTGTTTTTCTATTTACTATAATTCTCAGTATCAACGCATATCAATTCGTGTATCGGTATATCGTAGAAATGGTATAAGTAGTATATCGGTGTCTAAGAATTGATACAGTCGATCGGGTGTTTAAGCCAACCTTGCTGCAAGCGTTGAATTGAGTAAGAACTAAGGGAGAAAATCGGGGATTCTTGGAAATTAAAAACCAATTTCGACTTGATAATAAATTACACATTTCAATTATGTGATCAGAAATATTCGGAAGCGTAGAAAAAATGACGACTTTAGGGTAGAAGAAAAATAAAAGATGAGACTAATTTATTTTCTTGCGTTCAGAATTTTCCACTAAAATAAAATAAAGTGGATTATTGAAATGTAATTTTGATTTTGTTGAATTCGTGGTCCAAGTTAAATACTGATAGGGATATGAAGACCATAGAATGCGATCAAGTTTCTGATATCAGTCCCAGAAGAAAATGCGCTGTTGGTGCCTTCTACTTCTAAAGGTTAATGTCTACCTATTATTGTAATATTTGTTGTATATAAACCACCAAACGAATTAGAATGTGCAAGAAACTGGGCCGTAGGTTATTCTTATTAAACAATTTAAATTAACGTCTTATCAGCCACTGAACTATCTAAACTAACAATCTTATGATGGGATCTGGTGATTTTTTTATTTAATTTTTGTAATTTGAAGGATAGGTATCGCATTAAACTTAATGTAAAAAGTACTTATTGTCATTTACAAGCTAAATAAATTTTTGGACCATTCATAGTTCTGAATGATATTTCAATTCTGTTTATTTTGATTTACTTTTACTTTTAAATAATATTTTATATAATATTTTTAATAATATTTTTTTGGAGTATTTTTTGTTCAACGTATTAACTGGGAGTGCTCATGTTTTCACTTTCCATCGAGGTACTCGAGCGAAAAACGTCTTAGTAGTAGCCAAATCAGATGACAAAAAGTGACCTAGAATTATCATAGTCTTTTAATCGTGTAGACCGAACAGATTTTTTGAAAATTTAGGAAGGCTCCATTCAGGATATGAACCAGCAAATCGAAAGTAGATCACTGAAATGAAGGCAGCTTGCTAAGCTAAAATAACATTTGTTAACGCGTAGTCTAATTATATCATTTTTACTTTATTCTTTAAAAATATCCGTGGGAAACGGTACGAAAACCTCTCTTGCTCTTGCTCAAATCTACACAGGGGATTGTCGGGTGAACATAGCTACTGAATCTATTAAGAAAGGAGAAATATTTCAATGTACACTTCGACGTTTCATCACAAATCAGGCAGATAAAATGAATTAGATGCCCAAAATCTTAGCTAAGCAGGAAAAATTAGTTAATCATTAAGACATATATACTGGTAGATTTTCTTCATTTTGAATATTTTAGCAGGTGATCTGAATGTGACTATAGCTACCGATGACGTGAAACTCATAATGGAATACTTCATTTAAACAAATTTAACATCACAAAACTGCAAAGAACCTCAATGAACGTAAAGAAATCATTAATTCTACTACAATAATTCAGTGGAAATACAATAACAGAATGATTAAAGAAGGTATATATGGAAAACTTAGTACATAACGTGTATTTATATGTATATATAAATATATATATATATATATATATATATATATATATATATATATATATATATAACTGTATATTAACAATTCTGTTGCTATTTAATTTAGATATCACCTCTGAAGTTATATGACATTAAAATAAATGCACAATATACACTCAAATAAGTTGAGAATATAGTAATAACACTTGCTGTTTCGTAAAAGATATTCACTTCTTTTGTAGAAGTCACAAGAGCATGGATGAACTTAACGAAAAAACTCGAGGAGGATCAAGCTGTCCATGTAAATTCACTGAGTGGAGTTCAGAAGGAGACTTGAAGTGACAATGATGTCTGCTTATTAGAAAGCCAATTTATTGCATCTAAAATACAAGTGGTAAAAACCTCACAAATTAAAACTTTTCAGAATAATTAATGATATCGAGATCCATTACAAATTGTTTATACCTTTTGTTATGGAAAGTCATGGAAAGAAATATTATCAAGGTTTTGCTAAAATTTGTTTATTCAATATGCATGTAAAACGATGGCTAAAATAAAAAGCACGACGCAAGTTCACGTCATATGGTTATGTAGTCCGGGTGGCAACATCAGACCACGGAGCCATCAGTTAGATCTCCCATTTTCTGTTACCATGGCATGTGTAATATGTCCTTCTGCAATTTTTCTTTGCGTTTATGGGTACAAAATATATTTAGTCGAACACTCTCGTGATTTGTATAGGTAGTGATGCGTGTGCCGTTTGGATTCGTCATTGACTTGATCAGACCTGCCCAACATGTTGTTTCTCGCTCTCAGACTGTTTTGCTTTCCACTGTGCTTAAGATTGCTGTGCTGAAGAACTTCAGAATCCGTGGCCGTATCGTTGATGAGAGTTTTTCTTTTATTTTTAGCTCTTTCAGAATGGATGTATTTGTGGGAAACACCGTCTACGGTATCTTTAAAAATATCTTCACATCTCTATTGCATCTATATTCTGGCAGTCTTTCAGACACAGGAAGTAGGAGCGAATAAAACGTAATGTGATATTAAAAAGGGCATATATATATATATATATATATATATATATATATATATATATATATATATATATATATATATATATATATATGTATATCAATTAATAAGTTATTATCGGAAATTAAATTTTAGAGGTTTGAAAGACAGTAAAGCCAAAAATGACTTGATTTATAAATTTTGTTTTGCACATTTATTTGGATACCTTTTGTAAATTAATATTGCAAAAGGACAAAATGATTTTAAAAAAATGTGGTGACAACGTAAAAAAATAGGAAAATAACAACAGTATGGTTGAAAGGAAAAGTAGGAGAGGTGGCTTTTAGTTCGATAATTTTTGAAATTATCAAAAAATATGAAGATTTCTTGAATTTTAGTTTATTATTTTTACTTTATAATCGTATATTACCTCATCATATAAAAAGTAGTAAACGTATTTTATTAGAACTCTTCGGTTATCAGTTTAAATCTTATAATAATTTGTTGTTTGATATTACGAGAAATAAACATTTGGTATGCAGAAATAGGATACAAGATGACGCAATATGCTTTCGGATTCTTTAATAATTTGTCACATATCCAGAGAGCAATCGAAAGAAGTTAAAGGTCCACTTCACGCCACTTCCCTCTTTTATCTGTTATTATTTACATCATAATATTTTTGCAGTTGATACAATTTTGAAATACAAAACAAATTCTAAACAGAAAACCTTATAAAAAATTACTATTGAAACTTCCCTAACAAACAAAAGGAGCAATTTTAATTTACCGCGTATGGATGAAGGGAACAAACTAGGGTCGCTCTCGTGAACAAAACAATTTTGCTGCGAGTGCCCCCTTACGTCCTTTTGTCACTCCTTATTATCAGGGGCTGATGGGGGTTTCAAGTCTTGACTGAACATTGAACTACACTTTTATAGTATTATCGAATGTGACGTAGCGTATTTCCCGCTAAACATCAAAAAGCTATCGAATCTAAACGTCTTTATGCCTGAAATGTAATATTTATGAGTATTTAGATGTAGAATTTACCAATAGATTTTCCAACAATTTAGAGAATGTAAATATTTATTCATTTGAATAGGAAAAAATACTAGAAATATCTTATGCACAATACATTATATACAAACTTATGCTCTGACATTTCCACGAAGAATGAAACAAAAAGGTAAAAAATAAATTAAACTTAAAGATGCCTCAGGCATCAAATAAAATAATTTATGTAACATGATACACAATTACTTAATAATATAAGATTCAAGGTTGCAGGATAAAATATAATTAGCCATTAATACAATAATTTGAAGAAGAAAATAACAGATCAATGAAGAGTTCTGATTTCACATTTGTCCCGGAATACGTCTATTATTCGAAGTCTATTCTTTACTTATGTTCTGATCAGAATGTTTAGCACATTTACCTTGTGTTACACATTTATGGTAGCGATGCTTTTGAAGCAGCACTTTTTCATGCAACATGGAACATATTTTTATCTGACTCAGTAAATGTGACCTGTCCATGTTACTATGTTAGAATAATAACAACGAACGCCTATGATCGAGGATGTTATACTTACATGTTGTTATATTATGTTAAATTTGTATAAGACATGTGGATGATTTTTGATATATGTCGCGATGAGGATCCTGGATAAGTAGCCACCGCAACCCTTAATGTCATCGAACAGAGGAAGGGAATGTTATTATGTAATAACGGTTTTTAAATCTTCTACCATCGAGTGTAAAGGATTGCACTAGAAAGGGTACCAATGCCATATGTATGGCCTGATACCTATTTGTTAACATATTTGCCGAAAAGGTATTGTAGGTTAATTTAGAACAAAAAATATGATAATTTAAAACTCTTAAATCATTGCTATATGGTTTTAGTATTGTCAGATTAAGAAGATTATAGAGGATTCCAGAGAAAAGTAGCGTATTTGAGTTGCGCTCTTACAAGATTATTGTATAAAATATGATGTATTTTGACGTTTTTGAAAACTTTACTGGTTTTTAATACAAACTTAAGCATTTCATAGGCCTTTGGTACAATACGCTTTATTAAAATGTAGTTTTTTATTGAACAAAATACCAAAGTCACTTATTTTGTTGACAGTATGAAATGAGCTCCCACCAGTAGTGTAACTAAAAGTGAGTTGCTTTTTATTTTTATACGTAATTTACTTACACTTGGAGAAGTCAAGTGCAACTTATTCTCATTGCGGTAGGCGTGGAGCTGTTAGATCCTATTGCAAATTCGAACAATCGTGTATGGTCCTTACGAGTGTAAATCATGAGATAATACTAAGATCATCGTATGTCATTAAATTGGAATAGTATTAAGATAATTAATAAATTAAATAAAAAACAATCGGGACGAAAATTGTATCTTGTAGTACATTAGAAGTCACTTGAATTAATAAAATAGAACTTGGTTTCAAGTTATTTAAATGTTAATTAAATATATAGCCGAAGCCATATGAGACATTTGTAAAATAATGTTGTAACGTCATACACAACTTTACGTACCTCAAATTACTTATATTAGTGGCACACTGACATATGGTGTTCTAATTATGCAGATATAGTCTTCTCCGACTTTACACTTTACCAAGGGTTGTCTTAATCTAATCTTGTAATATTTAAAGCGCATCCGCCTTTTCTCCCAGGAATTATCACTTTTAGACTACAAATACGGTTTGATGCAGGTTCAGCCAGTCGCCGGAATATGGAGGATTAATTTAATCGGAATTCTGTTTGATCCATGCTTGTCTTCTATGAAATTTCTAGGAAATTTTTGTAATAAAATTGAGAGATTCGCACAAATATGTTTATAGTTTCTATAGCACACGGTGTGTGCAAATAGTGCGCTGGTACACGACATTGTTTTGTAATTTTGAATGATATTACTATAATAAAATACTATTAACACAGTAATTATTTTTGTTCATCTAAAATTACATGGCAATATGTTATTTTTTTATTTTAGGAAGGCGACTGCAGCCTAAATAGTTTTGCATTTCGTCTATATGTAAATGCCATTTTTATTCTTTAGATGACCGACAGGAATACCGCACTTCACATGAACGACACACGCGAATATCTTGCTGGTGACCGCTTCCGTAGAAGAAACAGTGTGATGTAATGGCGTCACTTCTTGTTCAGTGGATATAATTACAATTATAACCCTTTATTGTTTTTATGTAAACCGGAAGTTGTGTGATAAAATGACGGTCCTAGTATAGTTTCAATGGAAAATAGTACGAACTTGCATCCGATATGTAATTGATTGCTGGTTTCAATAAAGTGATGAGGTGTAAAGGTCGTTTGTGCAGATATATTTTGGCCACCGATTGATTTTAGATGCTGTAAAAGTAAGATTAAAGTAAATGAAATGCACTCGAAAGATATCGTAACGGAATAATATGCGAATAACTAGTGCGACAGATTACTGAATTGGGTAATGTGTACCCTGGGAAATGTACGTAGACATTCTTCGTGTGTACTGTACAGTCACAGTTTAATTCAACTATGGTACATATATAAAAATGCTTTTATTTATTCACGTCAATTTGTACATAATAAATCCTAAAATATACTCAAAATTAAAAAAAAAACAAATAAAAACCATATAATAAATAATTAATTACACCATCGACATATACGTCAGGAATAAGCCAGATGAATTAAAACGAAAATTAGGTACGACACATTTTTACCAGTAATTCGACATAAATAAACATCAGTACAATATGAATGTAAATTATCATGTAACATTTCCACAAAAATGTCGTCAAATGTAAACTATATTTCCAGTTAAATATGACAATAATAATAAGATTTCAAATATTAAATTTTGACAAATAAAAGTGCCTTATCTATCAATAATACAAAGATGGCAAATTGATCAAACGTTAAAATTAAAAGAATAGTAATATTTCCAATGATAATAATGGGATTAACAATTATAGTAATTGTATAATATTTATTTCCCAGCTCATTCTTCATTCACTGTGTAATCAGCTTTTCCTATACGCATTTTATTTACTCTACTCTGGAAATGATTGCCTTCGGAAACTTAAATAGTTGCAGATAATTTATTAAAACGATTGGCACTGTTATATATAATTTTTTTGAAACACTGGACTGTCTGTATTTATTGATTGTAATGTTCTATTTGTACCTAGTATATTCGTGTTAACTAACATTTAAAGAAATATTGGTCATTTTTGGCATACATATTTTTTTCCTTTACGTAAGTACTAGGCATAGTTATGATCTTTATGCTTCGAAACGTCTCTTTACATGAGTCTGTGTATCACAGACCAAATATCGAATCGCGTCTTTCAGAAGAATAAATATTCTATTTGAATCTGTTGCAATAGCTTAACCCTCAAGTCATGATGCTGTGGAAATAAGAAATATAAACTGCCTTTGCGACGTTCATCTCGCACAATCCAATTACTTTCTTTGTGGCAAATGTGGCAGCACTTATTTTTTCAGCTAGTTATGGGATATGAAGGAAGGTCCCAATTCAAATTTTCATTTATAGTTACACCCAACAATTATACTTTATTAATTCTATTTAGGCATATATTTTTCAGTAGCTTTTCGATCAATTTGTTTTAACACGTTTTATTCGATCCCAGAGCAAAATTAGTAACATTTGGTTTTTTTATATTTATTAATAAATTACTGTCTTCGAACCACCTATATAAGTTGCTGAGGATTTCTTTTATATTATTAGAAGGGTTTTCGTAATTAGAGCCTTTTGTAATTAAAATCGTATCATCTGTAAACGGGAAAATATTAGTATTTGCGTGAGAACAAATATTCAGAGCATTTATGTAACTAGATAAACTAAGGGACTGATCCCTAAGGTAAACCGTATTTGATTGGGTGTGATTAAGACTTAGACTGTTTAAAATCAATTACTTGGGATTATTTTGACAAATATGTTTCTATAAGTTCAGTTACCATAATATTCCACCTTGATTAATGGTATTCCGTGGTTTACGAAATGATACGCTTTTTGAAAGATCTCAAAATCTAAAGTTTTACAAGATTTATCTAGTGCTAATAAAATGCTTGCCGTGACTGCAGCAATTGAACATGCTGTTGATTTTGCTATCCTTCATCAATATTATTGCTACATCAGTATTATTATTCTCCATCAATATTATTGCTATAATTTATCAATATTATTGCTACAAGTTTTGCGAAGACTTTACTGAATACCGGTAGAATAGAGACAGAACGACAATTTCGCACGACACTTTTTGGATCTTTCTTGAAGAGCGGTATTGCCTTCGCTAACTTCGTGAGATCGGGGAACGAGCTAGTGCGGAAAACGGCATCTACCTAACAAACGCGTTAGATAATGTAATATTCATTACAACTCTAGTAAATTATACTTCTCACAAATTAAATTAATATATTTATATACGAATTAGTTGTATTTATATATATTTTTGATACTTACATTTTACTATAAGTCAGATCGCCGAAAAAAGCAATATTTAAAAAACTGTAACAATGTTTTGGGCAAGTTATATGTAAAGAAAAACACATAATCGTATAGCGGATATTATATTAAAGTAACAGTTATTAAAACTACTTTCTTTTTTTTGGTACCTATTTCCGATCTGATTGACTGGAGATAGAGGTGCATCTTTAAAGGAGCGATGGAATAATATGGTCTAATAGCACAAAACACTGTAACGTGTTTGAAGAAAAGTTTACTGCCCATTATTTTAAATCTTATGGTAATACCAAAAGTTTGTGTTGAAAAATAACTATTCATAATGGATTCTCTTAGTCCTTGACAAAAGGGAAGTCTTTAAGAAGACAAATTGAATACGATCCGTAAGTTATTAAGAACCAGTTTGCAAAGAATTGCATAAAAAACACTTTATCTTTTTGAGAACGTAATCTTGTTTTTACAAGATTAATTCTTAGTTAACTTCTATTAAATTAACTGCAAGAATTTTGGCGAATAAGACTATGTTCAAAAGATTAGTTATAAACAGTCCAAATTTTTTGTATAATAGATTGGCTAGTAAGTTTTTAGCTACAAATTCTGGATTCTTCTAGAAAGATTCTTGAAACTTCTAGAACGTTTTACTGTATGGTATAAATAGGTTAAAGTGCAGTCAGTTGACAACAGTCAGCACCGAAGCTTTAAGTGAATTATATAAAAGATAATGGATTTAAATCGATATCAAAAACGGATTCGATTATTTTTCGAATTTCGTCTGGGTCACGATGCAAAGACTGCCACAAGTTACATATGTCATGCGATGGGCGAGTCCACGGTGTTTTATACGACGGGAAAGATCTGGTTCGGAAAGTATAGGAATGAGGACTACGATCTTGGGGACGAACCCGTACCGGACGTCCTGTTGAATAGGACGCTCAATGATTATGAGACCTAATTGAAAAGGATTCTCGACTGACGACTCGTCAATTGATAGATGAGCCACACTGTAGTCATGGCATAATAGAAACACGTTTGCACGAATTGGGAAAAGTTTCAAAATACGGGATACCTCTGCACTAAAGGGATATCACCTTTAGTGCAGAGTTGATACTTGTCAACAGTTATTGACATTGAAACATAACTTCGGTTGTCTGAATTAGTAACTGGCGATGAGAAGTGGGTTACATACGTTAACCATACTTGAAAAGGTCAATGACTGGGTGTCGGATAAATAGGAGTTTCAGTATCCAAACCTGAAATAAGTACCAAAAATGTTATGCTCATCTGTTGGTGGAATGTCAAGAGCGTTATTCACTGGGAGTTGCTTCCAGAGGGATCTATAATTAATGCATATATTTACTGAGAACGATTGGATCGATTAGCTAATAAATTGAATAGTCGACAGGATCGAGTTTATTTTCTACATTTCGCACGTTGCGAAACGTACTCGTGATAAATTAGAAGAGCTCGACTGGGTTCTACTCACTCATCCACCACGTTCGCCGGACATTGCGCTTCTGATTAACATTTATTCAGGGTTCTACGTAACCATTTACATGAAAAAAAATTCGACGTTAAAGAAGATCTCCAAAACGACCTCGCACGATTTCTTGAATCAAAGTCACTGGAATTTTACAAGAAAGGTATATTGTCACTGCCAACTAGATGGCGACAAATAGTAGATAATTATGGTGCATAATTAAATTAAATTTAATGTAACATATAAATTTTTTAATAAAAATTGTTGATAGCAACTCGGGGTTCAAAACTTATTAGCCAACCTTACATATTGATCAAGGTATGAAACATTTGTTTACAGGTAAGATTATTAAAATGTATAAGATTTTAATAAATATTTTTTGAAGGAGTCTTTGGTTAATTGAAATTTATATCTCGAATTGTTTTTCGTGCTATGTGCTAATATTTTTATTTTGTTATTTATGAAATTAATAATATCAATACATGGAATTTTTTAAGGATGTTATCTCAATATCCTTTATAATACACATCGTGCCTTTGATACATAGAAATATATAGTTTTATTCATATTGAAGTTTTCAGAAATCATTTTATGAAACAGTAAAATCTATGATAGTTGAAACATTATAGAAATGAAATCCTCAAGCCGAGATGATAGACCGAGTCGGCGCATACTGACAAATAACTTAAATAAATAGTTAGTCTAGTAATCTTGATGTAGACAAATATCTGCCAGAGATAAATTATATTCTCTTCATTTGTGGATATAAACAAGAAATAAACGAACGCAGCAACAACTCAGTTGCCCACAATAAATCAGCGGACGTGCGTCGACAATTGTTTTTGTGGTGCTGTGCGTCGGCGGCAAGTTTTTGTTGCGTTCGGGGTTACATAGATCTACTTGCGATTAGAGCCGAATGCGCCAATAGACATCATTCGTTCGTGCAGGACGAACTACGAGATTTTACGTGCGTCGGATGAAATTAAGATAAGATTGCACTGGGAAACCGCAAACTGCGATGCGCGTCTCTTTTATTTCCCACAATTTGATTTTCAGTCGATACCAGAATGTTTTTGTAAATCTCTTGTGATAAATAATAACTTCCAATCGATCTCCTTATGAAAGATATGTATTGAGATTCCGTAACCGGATATAAAGAGTATTGGCTAGTGAAGGTGAACTTAGATTATTTGCAGCCACAGAAATTATAGTTGGAGAGTGTATGACGTAGGTATTCTGATGGTTTTGATACAATTTCTTTATTCAACGCTTATGCAAAGTTGGGTAAGATTTATATATAAGTGAGAACATCGCAATGATAATATCGGAAAGAATGTATCTTTTTCCGTGGCCTGTTATTTGTGACGGAAAATGTTATTTTTTTATAGTTTTGATTGTCGTAGGTCCGAGCATATTTAATATTATAGTGCATTAAATTAAATGTGTCTATACATTATTATCAGCAATTTAGTATTGCAGATTCGAAATAAAAAAAATGCCTAAAAAGCAAGCTAATATTTTTGTGAATTATGAATTATTGACTTTTATTCATTCGTTTGGATAATTAGGATAATAGGATGATAATAATAATGATAATAATTAGGATTCCGCCATTGCCGGTCCCAAGCCCGGATGAAAAAGGAGGAGGGTTGGCTGAGAACTTGACCGTACCAGCCGCAGAAGGTCAACGCCGAGCCTCGGGCGGCGGTTAATAAACCCGAATGATCCCTCCAGTGGGCGGTAGGAAATGATCCCCACGACTCGCTACTCCTGTCTATGGAATCGGGGGCACTGGCTTAACCGCCCGTGTCATGAGGTAGAAAGCCTCATTAAAAATTCACCCTAATCCTACGGTGGAGACCGCGCCAAAAGGATGCATGGTTGGGAGGGCGCCCAGTCTCTAGCGCCAACCTTGGTGAACTTGGCGAACACCTTTGTATATAGCCTTCTCACAGGAAAGGCGTCAATCTGTGAGCGACCACAAATTCGTTCAAACTCGTGGGAACAATATGAGTCTAAATAAAACCGAAAATAAATTACAAAACATAAAGCAACATAAAACCAACCTAACACAAGTCTTATCCAAAGATCTTTGCGAATCTAGGCAGAGATCATCGTCCTTTAGTGGCAGCTCAAACTCCACTACCGTCCTCCAACCGACCCTATGGCAATATATTAAAAAAGATCCCGTTGCTAGTCAGAAAAACCCTTCTGAAATACAAAGTGCAGAACAAACTCAGGAAAATTGGCAGCAGGACCATGTCAAAAGCAAAAGAAAAAGAAACAAAAGCCCAGCTGAAATAGAAAACAAACAACCAGCGTCTAAGCGTACCAACTTTTCGGTAACTGTACATAATAGCTTTGATATTCTCAGCAACGAAGATCACGAAACTGTAAACCAGGTCAAAGAATATGTACCTAAACCGGAGCCTATTTTTGTCACAGGTGTAATAAACATCTCACCTTTAAGAGACACAATTAAAAAGGTCGTGGACACAGAGAAATACACATTGACCACGCCCAGATTAGGGCATATTGCCAAGCTAATACCTAAGGACATCGAAACTTATAAAATTATAAGAGACACTCTCATCGAAAAAAATGTAAATCATTATACTTACAAACTAAAGAGTGAGAGAGCCTATCGAGTGGTAATTAGAGGTTTGCATGCATCCGAAGATTTATCACTGATCAAATCTGAACTTGAAGCTACAGGACACGAAGTAAGACAAGTTGTCAACGTGCTACATCGGGTAACCAAAGAAAAACTTCCTCTATATTTTATAGACCTAGAACAGAGACCTAATAATAAAGATGTATTTAATATCAAACATATCAGCCAAGTTGAAGTTACTATTGAGGCACCATACAAAAAAAAGGAAGTTTTGCAATGCAAACGGTGCCAAAGATTTGGGCACTCCAAAAATCAATGTTTCCGCCCCTTCAGATGTGTGAAATGCGGAAACGACCATCCGACGACCTCATGCACTAAACCTCCAGAGATAAACGCCCTATGTGTAAACTGTCAAGGTAACCATCCGGCAAGTTACAGAGGATGTCAGAAATATAAAGAATACAAAGAGCGTATTTTCCAAATCAAAGCAAAACCAGACAAGGGTAAACCAACACCCTCAGAAGATGTCCCAATACCATCGCAAACCATTACAAATGACACCAAAGTACAGCACTCGAGAAGTTATTCAGATGCACTAAAAACTAAATTCAAAGGCCGTATGGAGCAAACAACTAATCTGCAGTCAAGTAACACTCCACCTAACACAACAACATACAACAGCCAAATCAGCAATTTATTGGACGTAATGTTTAATAGATTTCAAGAAATTATAAAAAACATGATGGACAGCATGATGGACCGGATGGTTCAACTAATCACAGGTCTGGCCACACAGAGGGGTTAAATATGCGTATACTCACTTGGAACGCCAACGGAATTACTGAAAACCGTCAGGAACTTGAGCTATTTATGATATCGGAGAATATAGATGTGGCCTTGATATCCGAAACAAGACTAACCCAGCGTTCCCACGTGAATATGAAATACTATACGATCTATAGGACCGATCACCCTTCTGGCAGGTCGCACTGCAGTTATACTAAAGAACAACATTAAACATTATACTCTTAAGTAAGGGTACAAAACCGATATGATACAAGCAAGTATAATAAAAGTCATCCTTAAAAACTCGGAGACAACCATAGCCGCTGTGTACTGTCCACCAAGACACTCAATTACTGCTGATGAATTTAAGCAATTCTTCGAAGAGCTTGGTCCAACATTTATCTGTAGAGGGGATTGGAACTCCAATCATACGTTCTGGGGCTCAAGACTGATCAATCCAAAGGGTAGACAACTCTATAAAGCTACAACAGATCTTAATTTAGAATGTATTTCGCATGGAGAGCCAACCTATTGGCCTACGGATTTCCATAAAACACCTGATTTACTAGATTTTTATATAACAAAAAACATCGGTCGAAATTATACCAATGTTGAGAAGTGCGACGATCTATCGTCAGATTACTCTCCAGTCATCCTTACTTTGAGCAAAGTAGCTATTTACTCGAAAACACTCGGAATTTACAATAAAAAAACAAATTGGGACACATTCAAAGAAATTGTTTCCTCCAACATTGATCTCAATGTCAAATTAAAAACAGAAGACATAGAAAAAAATATAGAAAAATTCAACTCGTAGATTAAGGAAAGAATGGCATAGATCTAGGTATCCCTCAGATAAAACAATCCTGAACAGAGCGACTGAGGAACTCAAGAAAATGTTTAATGAGCATGAACACTTAAACTTTTAAAATGATTTAGCCCACCTCACGCCATACCAGGATAGTAATTACTCGCTTTGGCGTGCTACTAAGAATCTTAAGCGACCGAAAGAACACATGCCACCTATAAGAGGAGATAACTGTTGGGCCAGATCGGACCACGAGAAGGCAACAACTTTTCCAGAACACCTCAAAGACGTCTTTACGTCTTTACCGAGCAGCAACCTGGAAAAAGACAAAGAAATAACAGACTTCTTAAACTCTCCAGATCAATTATGTCTTTCATTAAAACCAGTGAGCCCCAGAGAAGTTAATAGACAAATTAAATCTCTCCAGGTCAGAAAAGCTCCCGGTTATGACCAAATAGATACTACTCTCTTAACTAACCTACCAAAAAGGGATTAATGTACCTGGTAGTACTATTCAACGCAAGTCTAAGAATCTGTCATTTCCCCTGCCAATGGAAGCTTGCCCAGATCGTAATGATCTTGAAACCTGGTAAAGAAGCAGCTGAAGTTGTATCATACAGGCCAATCAGCTGACTCCCTCTGGTCGGCAAACTTTTCGAAAAAAGAATCCTGAGTCGATTGCAACCCAAACTGAATGAAATAATTCCCGAACATCAATTTGGCTTCAGGCAAAAACATGGCACAATCGAACAAGTTCATAGATTAATAAATACAATTAAAGAAGCCTTAGAGAACAAAGACTACTGTTCCGCTGTTTTCTTGATATAAGTCAAGCCTTCGATAAAGTCTGGCACATGGGCCTCTTATACAAAATAAAGAAGCCTCTACCGTACTCATTTTATCTACTTCTAAAAAGGTACTTAGATAAAAGATGCTTTGAAGTAAAAGTCAACACTGAAACGTCAGAACTCTACGAAATCCACTCGGGTGTCCCTCAGGGCAGTATCCTCGGGCCCGTATTGTATCTGATCTACACTGCGGATATTCCTAAAAATGTTGACACAGTAATGACCACCTATGCAAATGATACTGCTATACTGTCCGTACATTCTGAAGCAATAACCGCGTCTATATTTCTTCAAAAACACCTTACTGAAGTTGAAGTGTGGCTTACAGAATGGAGAATAAAAGCGAATAACAGTAAATCCGTTCACGTAACATTCAGTCTCAGAAAAGGAGATTGCCCAGCAATTACTTTAAACGGGCAACAGATACCGCACTCAGATACTGCTAAATACCTCGGCATGCACTTGGATAGACGATTGACGTGGCAAAAACAGATCTGGAATAAACGTAAACAATTAGATGCAAAATTGCGAAGCTTGTCCTGGCTCATCGGGAAAAAATCACAACTATCTAATGAAAGCAAAATGGCTATCTACAAAACAATATTAAAGCCAGTGTGGACATACGGGATCGAGCTGTGGGGTACAACATCTAACAGTAACATCGAGATCTTGGAAAGATTTCAAACCAAGACAATGAGATATATGTTCCAAATCCCAAACTGTATAAGTAACAAATACATACTCCGAGATTTGACTGTGCTGGCTACTAAACTATCAGCAGATGGCAGTGTTAAACACTCACGACTAAGAAGGAACAGTATTCCAAACCTTCATAGCAGATTTCTAAACCCAAAGTGAGAGAGATCGATGGATTCTCCTCACAGCTAAATTACATACACAGACTGTAGTCACCAATAATAACAGCTAAATGTGAAAAACAGATTGCTGTGCTAAGCAGAATACATAAAAAAAAGAAATAATTAGGATTATAATAATAATGGTAATAATAATAATAATATAATAATAGCTTTATTTATTTCTTACAATAAATATATAGTTATGATTTATCTAATATGTGCACTTAACGTAATGTTAATCGCCAAGATGATAAATAAGGGAGGATGTTTTTCAACTGAGAAATTATTTTACCGTACGCCAATTTATTAATATAGAATAAAGTAAACATAGCTAAAAGCAATTTAAATAAATTTTCGAGACTTCATTTTACTAAATTTATCTACAAAGTCTAAAATGTTCGCTAATTTTCTTTATATTGATAAAAAGTTAAATCTATCTACTTATCTCCAATCTTAATTAAAGTTACGAAATTTTCATTTAAATAAAGTTTCAAAAAACTTTTGCGAGAAGCTAAGAGAAACACAAAATGTCAAAAAGTATCGGACGTCAAGGGATTTGTTTGAAAGACGTTCACTAAGTGATGTTTAATGAATAAATTGAAGGATTTTTTGCGCTCTCCACGTGACAGATACTTCTGCACTCGTGCTTATGGCGCGTAAAAGTGGTCAAAATCTTTTCACTTCTTATGTATTATAATGTTATTAAATTTTTATGGTTATTTTAAAAACTGTCTGAAAATTTGTTTTGTTAGTTTTATGCATGTCTCTATCAATAAATACAAATATCCTTTTCGAAATAATCGAATAAAAACAAATATCCTTTTTTATCCACCTAGAGTATAATTTTCAAATTAAATGTTGCTGGTTAACGGAAGAGTTATCGGCAGAAGTAATTATTATACCGTATGTGTTGAAATGATACATAGAAAAAATACATAGAATTTAGCCTTAGAAATAGACCTTACACTTATTATTACTTGGTTTTATTTACTTTTCATTCTTAAAGACATTCGACTCCATATTCCAGGAATCAATATGGCAATCTTTAAACGAACAAGCTTTGAGTATATAGAATTTATTAAAGTATTATACGAAAATAATACACTAAGAGCAAAGCTAGAGTCCTCTGCTCCAAAGTTTCGGATGGAGCTCAGAGTAAAACAGGGAGATTTACTCTCACCGAAATTATCCATTGCCGTCTTGGAAAGCAAGTTGAACTGGGAAAATATGGATTATAGTAAATATATATCACATTCACGGTTCGCTGATGATTCAGTTACACTCAAGACGCAAAATAATTAGGAGATATGAAAGAGTCCCTCAGGTAAATCAGTTTAATTTTAAACCTTTAAAATTAAATAAAAATTAAATTTATCATTCAAATTATTCAATATTACAAAAAAATTAATGTTGAACCTTTTGCGTTTGATGCTTGCCTTGTAAAGTTGCATTTAGCTCACAGTATTTCGCTCATGGAGCGAGGGCGACGGCTCCCCCCCGCCCCCCGAAGTTTAGATTACTCCCGTGGAGACTTTCTAACTTGGCTATAAGTATTTCATTGCATCCTCTTGCCTCTCCTAGTCGAAAGTTTCTAGTCGCCAGTGAACGTTCGAATCGTCAGTGAAAGTTACTCTCAGTCTAGTCGTCAGTGAAGTTCGAGTCGTCAGTGAAAGTATCTAGTCGTCCATGGTTGTAGCGGTATCGGTTGTTGTACAGCGTGAACAAGTTAAGCACCACTTCTTTGAGTATGTTTATCTCTTTTACATTTTTTTTTCTAAGTAGTATAATTATAATATGTAGCGGAAGTTATTTTTTCTACATTGCGTTCATTTTATTTCTAATTAGCTAAGAATTAGTATCTAGAAAACTGATGAAAAAATGTGATTAAATATAAAGTCAGGTATTAATAAATAAAACTCGAAATAAGAATTAAGGCAATGTGTTTATGATAATAACTAGTAAGGTTTACTGCCACTTATAGAATTTAAATCGTAATAGATTTCAATGTATTCATATTAAGGGATGCATTAATTAAATAAATTTCTTTGTATCTACGTAATTCGATTTGTTGAAAAAATAGCACAAACTTGAAATAAACGGTGACCTAGTATCGTAATCGTTCTGCTTCATATTGTAAATAATAAATATATACGTATTTACAAAATATAGGACCCATATGTAGGACATAAAAAATAATATAGTAACCATATATGATCATAATCTTAAGTGAAGGCTGAGTAAGGACCAGTTCTGCTTAATTAAAAAAAACTCTTTTGACGGTTTTCCGTATTGACAAAATTTTTGTTTTGTAAATTATTGCTTTGAGCTCAGAACAATTAATAATCAGTTGTTAGATGAATTTCAGTAGACAAAAACCAGAAAGACTCAGCCAAAACTCTGTAACTTTTAACGAATTTATTTAGCGGTATGTGCCTATCCTATAGAAAATAAACTCAGTACTCTATGCTCTATTAGAAATCTATTTTTTGTGGCTTGTACTTAAATATTTAGCGCAGTCTTCAATCAAGCGAACTTCAGCCTATGTACATATATTACAATATAATATTTTGGATCTTTTAAAAATATTTCCAGGATGGTTCCAAATTTATGGCTAAAAACTTATTAACCATGCTGATATATTATTTATTATTTCATTATTCAACATAAGTGATATTCGATATATTTGTGGCTTTTTTCGCGGTGTCGGAGATTTATTCTAGCGCATATTGATTAATTGAAGCCATTTAGAAGCCAAGCCAGTTGCAAGTATTTGTAAATGCCAATCCTCGAAATTGCTTCCTTAAAATACACAAACCAATTTTCAACCTCAATAGCACTAGTTTCGATCCCATTCTTTATCTATTATGTGTTAATAGCATGATACATCTTTTCTTCTTAACATATCTTATTACACATACTTTGAACCTGTTAAGAATAAAGTTAGGAAAAGCGCTCTCCGTTTGACTGGATTGAACTTTATTCTGATTTATATCCCGCAATGGACTCGAATTTCAGTCCGCGTGGCCTTAATGCAATGGGTCAGCGACATTGTGTGTATATTTTGAAAATGCCTCCCGAAGTCCTTTGAAAATATCTACTTTAATGTATATAATTAATAGATATGGTGAACTTATTGCTATGAAAGCATTCTCTTAACTGTCATTATCAGAACATTAGTAAGTCCCGCTCGATGAGTTGATAAGCGATCAGGAATCGAACACCGGTCTTCAGCCATCAAAGGTGGTACGCTTTGTAATCACCACGATGACGATGTTTTAGACGATGTTTAGTAAGTAATTTTAATAAGATTTAAAAATACATACATACAATAATAAATGGTTAACATATTAATTAACGACACGAGGAAAATATAAAGCTGATAAAATCGGAATAAGTTAAGAACAAAGATTATAGTGGGAGTTGTAACAATATTTTATATGATTAACAGATCATTCTAAAAAAGAAGAAAAAATGATAATAAAGTAAAACAAAATAGAACTACGGCCATAGAGATAATCAGCAAGACTTCCGGTAGTGATAAAGCTACGAAGATGAACGCTATTCTTTTTGTTTTCATGAAGAACCCCTCATGTCGGCGTCTAGTGTATTTTACAAATTTGCATTAATAGCGCGTGAATGGAAAGTTCAAACATTATTTTTTTGTAGTAGTAGTTTGAATCATTAAATTTTGCAGTAAAAGTATGGTCAATCCAGAAAACTGGTTAATAATAAAATTGGGCAATATATTTTATTTTATAAAAATTGATTTAATGAGATACAAAGATTTCGTATCACATTATAACGTTTAATTTAGATAAGTTGACATTTAGATAAGAAACACAGTAAACAATATGTGCTGTTATGGTTTTAAACGTTTAATAATGTTCATGGAAGACAAATAAAAATACAATAGTCATTATCCATTGAAATTTTAACCATTTTATACCAGAAAATGAACTGTTTATCGGTTGATTCGTGGAGTTTTTCAGCATTCCTTAGAATAATACATTTATAATAATACGAAGGATTTTTTTACTTATATGTATGTGCACGTCCAGATTACAGTTTCGTGCAGAAAAGATAGCGAGAAGACCACGCGATATAATAACCAATGTTTCAACATGTTAAGAATGGTGTCTTCTTCGTTGATACTACATTAAAACCTTTTGTATATGTACCCTAATGTTCTGATGTTTCAATAAGAAATTAATAAAATGATGTTTTAATTAGAAATTACATATTTGTTGTATGGATCAAACTGAGAAGAGTTTAAAATGTTATAGACAAATAATCCTTGTAAATGAATATGAACTTTTTTGTTTTATAAATATGTGAAGTGTTAACGTAACAATATATTGTGACATATTTAATAAAAACCTCGACCTTTTCCGATGTACAAGTTAATATAAAAAAGTTATTTAATAAGGGAGCCTATTAAATGTTATTTATAACTTTTGGTAATTAATATTGGTTATGGCCTTCATTGTTCAACTCAATTTGGTTTCTATAAGTGTTGGTAATATATCGATCAACATCGAATGTTATAAATGTATATTGTGCTTATGACGGTGAGAAATATAACTTTTATAAAGAATTTTACGACAAAATAAAATCTGTCACAGTTAAATTATGTATTGAAAAAGTGACATGTCGGCTGCGAACAATAAATCAGTTGACATGCGTCAACCGTGTTTGTCTCCTGAGCCGAATACGCCAGTAAACGTTGCGGGTTCATAAAAAAGAAACAACGGGAATTACGTGTACCGAGTGAAATCAAGATAAGTTCTAGGAAGTTGCAATACCCATTACCTTTATTTCCTTTCCACAAATTTTTTTTTCACTAGATTCCGTAACGATTCCGTCAAGTTGCGAATCTAATACGTTTTAATCTTATTATTTTTGTTCGCCATCCTTTAAGAGTTTGTCATAGTTATACTTATCTTGGTCCAGATATGGTTTTCGGTTAAGAAAAAAGAATTTTCATCTGCAGTCTAATGTGAAAAGTAATGTTTACCAAATAGTATATGAGAAAAGTGGTGGCGTACGCGTGATGCGCGTGAGATTCTTTTAGCAGATATGCAATATAATTCTAATTTGTGACTTGCAGTGAGAAAGTTTTTGCTAAAAATGTATCAAACCAGCAGCGAATTAAATGTTTTCTGTAATCTGTGTATTTTTAGCCGAATCCAAAAAAGGATGTTCTCTGTTTCTACTGTATGTATACAGGTATTTTCGCGATTTTTTCAAAAACTGCTGTATCTATTACGATGATTCAGATTTTGATGAGGTTAGAATGATCAAATCAATTTCTTTTGTAGTAGTTGTGACTTTGGCTTTACGATTTGAATACAAATAAATCGATCATGGTCAATAGCAAATATTGCCGGCGGGTGTGTTTGTTGATAATATTAATTTGCAATAATTAGCATTGATAAAACTGACTTGCAATCGTCTGAGCGGGTATTGATTTATTAATTAACAATTTGACTTAAGGAATAAACATTTCAACACATATGTACCGATGAATTTAATTCATTAGTCAAATAATTAAGTTTCGAAACTGAAAATATTTTGTCACGTAATGTGTATATTAAAAATTTAATTATATAATGTCTATGTACTATTAAATTTCTAAGCAATTGTTCACGGGATAATTTGAAAATTTAGAAGAGTCATTAATTAATTTATTTATTAACTTAGTATAATTCTTGCTCACCTAACAGCCAGTGCGTTATTGCATAACAAAACGAGAAATAAAAAACAATGAATGCAAACATTGTTAAATATTACACAAGGGTTTATATTCACAAACAAAAATTTAACATGATTCACCAGTAAAATCATCATATTTAAGGGAAAGTTTATCATTGACGTTTATATTAGTTTTAAACCATTGACATTTGATTGGTGTCACGTCAATTTATCAACAAAATGTATCTGTTCAGAGTACGATATGGATAGACAGGCCTCCCAATAATAATATAAGGGACTTGGGCAATTTTCGTACGGGCTTTTGCGTAATTGGCTAATTTCAATTTGCATGAAATTGTTTTATTGTTTTGTAATTGTGGTTACTTATAAATTCGTAATAAATAAGAGACAGGTTCTAGAAGCTCGAAGTTTCATCAAAACTAACATATATATATATAT
This sequence comes from Druceiella hillmani, assembly GCA_039881145.1. NCBI lineage: Eukaryota > Metazoa > Arthropoda > Insecta > Lepidoptera > Hepialidae > Druceiella > Druceiella hillmani. The sequence goes on along the minus strand of JAYKKI010000047.1, from coordinate 12,036,187 downwards.
ATATATATATATATATATATATATATATATATATATATATATATATATATTTGTTTATTTACAAACCTTTATATTGTAAATATCGATTTATTTAAAAAATCGTATGCAGTGTGTTAAATTAATAATAAATCTTTAAAAGTAAATAGTCCTGCAATAGAAAGTCATCGTTCCAATCTTGTTCATAAAGTAGTTGACAACAGAATTACAACGTGCCTTCGCGGTTGTTGCATGGCTGTATTACAGTTGATGTACCTAATCATGAGATATCACACAATATTCGCAATATTAGGCAATCGGAATAAAGGTGTCGTGGATCAGTACAGAGCACCAAGCGGAATGAAAATCGCACAGTACCCAACGAACGAAAGCGTCACGAAGAGAAACATACGAGTAAATGGACGCTGACTGGCATTTGTTTGTGTTACTAATTGTAAAATACTTCTATCCAATGCGTTAGGATTTTGAAATAATACTGTTTTCGTATTTTATTCCATGGTTCAGATAATATTTATAATATAGTTATTGTTTTTTAACTTTAAAAAGTTACATCATTTAAATATATAAAAATATATAACATTAAATTATTCGGCCTGTTTTCTATACATAAAACGGAAAATAAAAATAGTGGAGAAAAATAAACATCTAAACAATAACTTTTTTATCTTACGGAAATAATTATTCTCGAGCTCTAGGAATGTAAATCACGATAATTAATTAATTTATTTTTAGTTTTTTCGTGTTTATTTTACATTCATACACTTTACTAGATACAACTAGGCAGAAATTGATCATGTCCTTTAATTCACAGGATGTGGATTTCTCTGTGATAAATGCGATATGTCATGGCTGAAAGTTGAGATATTATTAGTTACAAGTCTACTACAACTTTTCGCTTTTTTACTTTTCAGTTAAATTTTTTCACGTAGTCATATTTTTAATTTTTTAATGAAATGTTTTGTAATTAATATTCAAAATTTTACATTCATATCTTAAACCCTGCATCAACTGAGGAAGACATTACCAATCTCCTTAGACGACTAAAAGATACTGGGATGAATTTTGGTCTGCTGATAAATTAAAAACCAAAGGTTTATTACAGACTAGTAAATAATAATTGTTACATAATTAAGGCCATTGTTAATTATGAAGTGGTGCAAAGCTACACATCCCTAGGTTTAATTATGTCAAAAATCCATAATTGATAAGAGGAGAGTTGTGCTGTCACCAGATCTATAGTAGAAAAAATTCGGAAGATTTGGAGGGACAGAGGATCACGAAAATACTAAAGTTCGTTTGATGAGACGCCTAGTGTTTTCTATCTTCCTCCATGGAACCGAGATATTAACATTGAGGCTACAGGATTGTCGGTAGATCGATGTGCTAGAAAGGTATTGTTGGAAGTGTATACTCAGAACGTCTTGGACTGCTCATCGCAATCATTTAACAATTTTCAAAGAACTAAAGATAATAGAAAAAGTATCGTAAATTACGCGAATGCGAATCCTGAGATTCTATCGACACAACACTCGCAATGAAAGCTTGACGGAATGTCTGCTAATGCAGGGTAAAATGGAGGGCAAAAAATCAATGGGACGCTTTTTCCTACGATATACGGACCTTATAAAATCCGTTATGCATTCCACCAACAATCTGTGTTTGCACAATGCCAAAAATGTTTATTAAATTCTTAACGCGTCTAATGAAAGGAGGAAAATATTAAAATAATGGCGCTTTCATTAAGATTTCAGTATAAGGTTATTGCGGAGGTATAAAAACCTCAGATATCTGCAACATAGTGGATAAAGCAATGTTTGTTTGAATGACAACCTTTTTATATTGACATTTTATTTGAAAACATCAAGGATATCGTTAATGAAATAGTTTGAATGAATAGTATTTTGCGTCTTCCTTTTTAGAATTTGGGCAAGTAAATATTTTTTAATGCGTGAAATAAGTTATTTCATGTCTTTGTATAAGTCTGTAATATTTACTTAAATAATATTTAGTTAAGGGAAACTTAGCATTTCAACGCTGATAGGTTTATCAGTTATATTATCATCCTGACTGTAGTGATTAGATCACAAATGGTTATAATTTTTGGTTTCAACTCTCCCTGCTTGTTTATGTTGACATTTTTAAAATTTTTATTTGACGTTTTATGTTAATTTCCTTGGATTTCCAGCAAATGATTACAGCCAAGACAATCGGAATTTAAGTTTCTTAATCAGTAGTTAATTTATTTTATCAAAAACTTTTAGAATATTTTTACGCATGCCAGATTAAAGTATCACCTTCTTTTTGGTATGTGTAAAATTAATTTTTTTCGATTATTTCCATGTTTCGCTTCCATTATGTACTTAATGAACTTCGTTATTACTGCAGTATATGGGTTTTTGATTTATAAAACGGGTTGCAAAATCGGGTTCTACATTTTTTTTCCATTATATTATAACGTACGTCAAGATAGTTAATTTGTTGCTAAATATACCTCTTGTAGTGAGGTGAGTAACTATGTAGTGAGGACCTCTATATAAAGTGAGGTAAAGGGGGAAGGCTGCTCACCATACTGAAAGCGCCTGATGAACTTTCTCGCTTCCAATTTTAAATTGTATGACTAGTTTTTCTCAGATTTAAGAAATTAATTTGTTACTATTATAAATTTATTCACGAATTTAATTTGTTCCGTTTCTTTATCAAAGTCTTTAAGATGCGTTAATAATTTCCAGTTTTAAGTGACATGTGGCGAGGATGAATTTTTTTTCGTATATTTTATTTTATCTGGTTTTGACGCGAGACACAATATTTAATCGCCTTATAGCTGATGAATTTCGATAATGGTAAAATTGTTAAGACGGTATGAATAAGATGATTAAAATAAGGTTACATAAAGAGAAAAAAGGTTGATAATTCAAGGAACGAAAGGAAATTATAAAATACATCCACTGCCATTTCCTATGCATAAGTCATGTAGTTGTTTTCCATTGCATATTGAATATTGAATGAGAAATAAAAGAAAAAAAAGTAAAAATTAATTTTAAAATAAATGAGATTTACATAAATGTTCATAGGTATATAAAAATGAGTGGGTGTGGTTTTGTAATTTTACAAATGGCTTAAATATATATTTCAAGTTATTGACACTACATAGCGATGCCTGCGAAATAAGGACAACTGGAAGTGAAACGATTGTAGCGGAAGTAAGGGCGCCCGGGAAACTAGCTCATTATAAATGACTCGATCTGACAGTTCGTCGTTGTATTACTCTTACATATGTCACCTACGTCATAACGTTTTACTTAATGGCATTATGAAGGATGGTTTAAAAAGGATTGAGTTATAAAAATAAGTCAAAAAATAGTGACGAATGTTTTGTTTGTAGTACTCGAACCATCTTTGTGCGTTTAGATATCACTATTTTCTTGTGTTCCCGCTATCGTTTTACTCTATCATAAGGAATTTTATGGATATCACTCTATAACTGTTAAGAAGCTGTTTCTAACCGAAAACAACTTTTGTTTTTGATTTGGTTTTTAGACGAGTATTGACCAACATTAATGTTATGGTTATTTTAAAACTGGTGACATAAAAATAAACAAATAGCTCTACATGTTGTCTTCATAGTACTCTATAATTCTATATCTTTTTGTCTATGAGTATTGTAGATTCAGTTCGATTTATAAAAGGACCGTATTTGTATCGCTTATAATTATTTGTCTCGGAAATAATTAAGTCGTTTTTTTAATTATGCTGACTTTTCTTTATCTATGTAGCTAAATTTAAATATCACTCATTTAGATATGAAAACAAAACTAAACAAAACACAAAGTGAGTGCTAAAGTGAGTAAAAAATTATTGTTACGTTATATGTTGACGATTTTTTCATTTATTCATGTGGTAATAATAAACAATACATTGAAAAATTAATATGTGTATTAAGTTATAACTTTAAGATACAGAATTTAGGACAGTTTCAGCAATAGATGAGAAGGATGAGAGTTAAAATTGACAAAAAACTTTGGATCAGGAACGTTATGCAGAGCGGTTACTGGATATTTAATATATTAAATTGTAAAATTGCAAGTACTCCAAGTAAGTATGCACGTAAGTATGGAATGTAATTTAGATTTTGAGGAACCTGAAACTTGTTATCTAGATCTTCCATATCAAAAGCTGATTGGAAGTTTAATATATTATCGGTTCTTACGAGACCGGGTTTATCTTTGGTGTTAATTTTATTAGTCAATTTAATAAATGTCATACAAATGCTCATTGGAATTATTCCAAAAGAACATTTATGTATTTACGAAGATTATGAATTATTGTTTATAGTATAAAAAAGTGATAATACTGAACTTGATGGTTATATTGATGCCGATTGCGCAAGTAATACTGTAGATCGCAAATCTTATACAGGCTATTTTTTGTAACGGATCAGATATTACTTGGGAAAGCTACGAACAGTTGCTCTTTCAAGTAGTCATGCCTAGTACACATCAATGGCTGAGGCTTCTAAAGAAGCTTTATATTTAAAATTAATAGTATGTGAACTAACTGGTAAATTATGTACTGTGCATTTATTTAATGATAGCCAAAGTGCACAGAAGCTGGTGGAAAATTACGTGTATTATAGAAAAAGTAAACACACTAATATTAGATGTCATTTCGTCAAGGATGTAGTCAGCGGCCAATTTCTAAATTTAAAAAAAATTGCCAATTAGTGCTATGCCAGCTGATGTTCTTACTAAAGTTTTAAATCCCGTGAAATATTATAAATGTATAGAGGATATGGTGGTTAATCAAATAGATTGTTAAAGTGAAATACCATCCATTTTTGTTTATTTGCTGTAGTTGGGGTGTTATGATTATTTAGAAAATGGTAACATCAAATAAACAAATAGCGCCTCTGCTGTCTTTATAGTACTCTATGTTTCTGTACTTTTTGTCTATGAATATTGTAAATTCAATTTGATCAATAAAAGGAAAGTATTTTGCCTTGCAAATAACTACGTCGTTTTATTAATTATGTTGACTTTTTTATTTTCAACTTAAACGTCATACAAATTCATTACAACCATTATACATTGTATGTGCAAACGATAGATCTATCAATTAAGATATAAATTAACAACGTAGCTTCGCTATGTCAAAATTTATTCTGCGTGGACATTTCTAGATGCGTGAAAACCTAAAATAAGGACTCCTGACTCCCGTACGCGATACTCCCCCTAATATGCGTAACAAATTTTTAATCCGTTTCGTGTCGAGTGGGGTAATGGGATTTTATATGTAGACGATATATTATGAGTTACCATGCGAAATTGTATTCACCAATTTTGTGGTCATGGGATTTTCTGGATTGCCACAACTTCGATAGCAAATTTAAAAAAGGATTTACGTTAGGGAGAAATGAAAATGCGTGTTTCACTGCATTTTTCAATGAGTGATTTTCAAGAATCCTCTTCCATTCCATTTTTCCAATAGCTGTGGACGAAGGTAGACTAAGTAGATTCAAAACCTTAAAGTCCCTGTATTGGAAAATATGAACAATGAACATAGTGTTAAGTGATTAATATTACCCGAGAACATAATTAACGTTGCTATTATTTACTAAGCTATTTAAGTAGTTTTTTGCTTATTTTGCATCTTTAAAAACTGTATGGATAAAATGTCTGAGTTAATATTTTGATTTGATTTAACAAAACACGGAAGGTGTTTTGTTTCGTTAAGGAAAAATATAATTAACCGACATGCATTTACAATCATTTGATATTCTATTGAGAATTAGTTGATCGAAATGGAGACTGTACTAGTTTTTGCATTGAAAGTCAAAGGAAAAATATTGAGACAGCATGGCAAGTTGTGCAGGTATAGAGGTTAATTAATTTATAATATATATATATATATATATATATATATATATATATATATATATATATATATATATATATATATATAGGTCTGCAACATTATCTAACACTAGAAATTCCGGTGTTTTAATAATTTATTTATTTATTTTAAATAATTTTATAGAAATGTCAAAGACGAGCATTTTTTTTATTTTATGTGAGTTATAGAAAGTATATCACTGTAATATCAGAAGCGATGCACACTTTTTTCTACAAAAATTATTAGTTTGTATAACAAACTATAAACAATTTGTTTCTATTTTGCTATGGTAAGACATATTACGGTAATTATAGCTTCTTGTTGTGGTCTAAATCTTTCAAACTTATATTGCGTAATCAAATGAAATTAATAGAATCTAAATCAATATTCAGGTGATGATCTCAGTCAAGCCATAATGCCATGTCGAGTCCACATTAGGGAAGGGAGCAAAAGAGCGGCAGTTGAATCAACAAAGAATGATTTCCTAAGCCCTACATGTGATATATGAAATAAAAGCTTTAAAAGTTTGAACTCTGTTGTGAAAAAAGGAAAAATAAAGATTATTGTTAAACAAAAATGTTAAATAATGCAAAAATGTTTGTAGAATTTGTCTTCTAAATTGCTAATTTAACAAATTATTGCAATATTACTTAAAAAATGTTACAGGACTATTTATAGGAAGGTTGTGGACCGAAAAGTATTAAATTCGTATGTGCAATATTAAAAAATATCTATTATTATTTACTTTGGTAGAGAATACTTTTGCGCGGGTTCAACTCACACTCGACTCAATTATTTTTTCATGTTGCTGCCTCGTTTGTAAAGAATTAAGTTGCAAATTGGTTTTGAATATGTGAATTTTTCTGTAATCACACTTTGAACAGCTAGTCTTAAAACTAAAAACTAAGTAATCAATGTTTCTTCTTACTCTAGGAATGAAATTAACACAAAAATTCAAAAATATTCGAAAATGTGATGGACATTTGGACATTAGATATAATTTTATTTCATCATGAAAAATAGAGCAGGAACCGTGGTGCATAAATTTTGCTTACACTTTCAGTATGTTTAATAAAGAAAAATTATTTCAATACAGCCTTATTTTCCAAATGATACTTTCATTAATAATATTAATATAAGTTTTAAAGCTCATCGAATATAGTATCACAGGGTCATACTGATATTTGAATTATTATAATATAGTTGTTAAGTTAATATCTCAGCATAATTTAACTTGTCAAAGTCATTATCTTGCAGAAACAGATGGACTTTGACGGAAAGGGTTATTTCAATACACATAGATGGTGACATACACATAGAGCGCGAAATGGGTAAGATTTCGTAATGTGCTTATAAATCCCACAATTACCCTGTGACCTTTGATTTCAGCCCTATGCGGGTCGACTGGCTGTAATATTTCTCGGAACTGTGGCACTTTTGAGAAGCAATACGATATTTTTATTAGTGAAACAAGTGTTTTATTAGTGAAACAAGCTATTTAAATGTATGTGAGGAAAGTAGGTCAATTTATATTTATTTGTCGTGTATAAATTAATTTTAAATGGTGATGTTTATTAAGTTGAAAATCATATCATTATTAGCGATTAGATCAAATAATTATGCATGTAGTGGTAACTAAAAAGTTTTTACACGTTGTCCATTTTCCTCGTTTACAGTTTATTTAATTTTGATTTCATTATTTTATGGAAATTGTTTTGATGAAAATAAATGCGGTTAACGTAACGAAAATTCGAAATAGATTTATCAGAACCGTTTCTGACAAATTAAAATTGTTTTAAATAACAATAAATACTTGAATTTATTGTCATTTAAAAAATGAAGTTATTTGTTGCACACAAAACGTTGCATATTGCCTTTTATACAAATTTCGAAATTTGCAACATGTTCCGGATATCAAGAATTCCAATAATTCTCTACGTCTATGATGTTCACATCAGTGTTTAAAATTTTGTAAATTAAATTTTATGCTTTACAAGTACAGGTTGTTGTATAAAAAATATGGAGACGTTATTTAAATTACACATCATATTCATAACTTAATTGTATTTTCAAATAACGTTTATTGCAATGTTCTAGATATTTAAACTAAATTGAGATTTTACAAACGATTATACATACAATACAAACGATTATGTATACAATTTCTTGCAATATCTTCAGTGTACACCAAATTTTATATTTTATTTCAGATTAGAATAAAACATATTTTTTTTCAAGAAATTTAAATTTTGTCTAAAAAATTTATTATTACCTTCACTTTACACTCATTATCATAGAGTTTCCTAAGTCACAGATTTACTTTTCACACTTCGTAGGAAAATGAGAAGCTTGCCGACATGTCGTGTCGATATTTGATGGCATAATTTTTGTATTTTTCTAAATTTTCATTTATCATGTTACCTTCCGTGCTTTTTTAAATTTTATTTAAATATAACCGAATGTTGTAAGGACAATGTCGTTTTCAACTCCAACTACCTCGGTTAGTCAACTAATGACCGAATGTCATTTCTTTAAGCCTTATTTAATTAATACACAGACCCGTCAACAGTCATATTTCGTGGCGCTGGCTGGATAACGTTGAGTCTATTTTAATTTCATTTTGGATATTCTGGCAAATATCTGAATAATTTGTTTAAATTGAATTTTGTAGCATTCGTCAGTTATTTCCTTGGCGACTATAATACACACTGTAATCAAGGATATCTAACAACATAGAATAATAGTGATCAATTTAGACAGATCATTTAAACAGATAACTCTGAGAATTTGTAATTGATTTTTAATATATGCGTTGTACAATGTGTATAGTTTGAAAGTTATAACCATTTTATATTAATCATCTATATGCAACCTTTGAACGTAAACAAATAAAGAATTCGATTAGCGTATCTGTAAAGTGATTTTGGTTTTTATTATTTTTCTTGAGCTATATGATTTGAAAATATAAATATCTTAAAAATATTTGCAAAAATCATTTTAAAATTTTGGTGGATAAGTGTAAAAGTAGGGGTAGAAAGTAAAATACAAACATAATTTGAATGAAATAATGAAAAATTGTCCTTGTCCGCCTGATGATTTATATCTTGTATAACAGAGTCAAGGAAATTTTTATAAAAGTATGTTTAACTGAATTTTTTCTAGCATATTCCGAGATTATCTCTATATGCGTAAAGAAAGATACAAACATACCTCTAGTATTCACGAAGTAAGTGCTGGGATGTATGTTTAATAATATTGAAAATTCTACTATTCTAATTCTAGTCAACATGTAAATAGCTCGAACCCAACGATATATGGAAAATAGTCATTTATTAAAATAAAACAAAACATTATTAGAATTTCTATATATAAAGCCTATGCCAGGACCTGTCATGACCTCAGAACCTTCTGTCCTGGATCGTTGAATTGTTTATTTGAGCCTTCTTCAGGTCGCTTTTAATTACAGATATCCAAGATAGTAAAGCTCTTCCTTTTTTACTTCTTTGGCCCGATGTCAATTTCGACCACATTTATTGTCAAGTGATTTTCGAGCCTCTTCAATACATGGTCGTACTATATTAACTTTATACATTTTTTTGCGGTTTTATACATTTTCTTATGAATTGATATAGTTGTTTTTAAATTACAGGTGTTTGACATTTTTTTCTTTTTATAATTTTTGTACTTTGCCCCAAAGATTCTAGGAAGTGGAGTAATTTTATTATTTTCACTCATTGTATATTACGACATAAATACTTTTCTGATTTTAAATTCTGGTTTTGATATAGTATCCTCTGAAAAGTTATCAAAAATGTTCTTGTATCTTTTTTCGTGGTTTGGTGAATGTGCTGCTAATCAAATTAAAAATTAATTGAAACATTTCAAAGAATTAATGGTTGTTCAACCATCGTCTACATCAGGATTTCGGGGGTCCTTCTATATATATGAGTCTTATGGTGTGATATCAACTGTTAAGTCCAATATTGGGAAGAATTGACCATATAAATTCATTTGAGAGTGGGAAATGTAAGCAAAACAGCAAAATATAAAATTTATGAAAATTCATATAATTTAAAGTAAGTTAATCTTATGAAAAATAAATGAAAGAGAAAACTTCTAGTACAATATAAATTAAAAAAAACTTACAACATCTTTCTAAAGTAATAATAATCATTAATTATAACGACAATTCACTAATTAATTAATCTTTATAGATATTTCTACAGTGTTGTTTCCATAGACATTTTGATTATAATAAATTGTGAGCTTCATACGTAGTGCCTCTGATACTCTTAACACAAATTTTGTGTCTATAACACATAATCTCATAAAATATTTAGGTATATTTGAAGGATAATCTTCCGAAAATTCTCTTGTGTAACTGTTTAGGTAGTTAATTTATGTAACTACCTGGAGAATAAATGAATATTGTTACTTCTTTTATTTCAGTTCTTGGATATAAAATGTCCAATATTTACAAAAAATTTCGCCCCGACATGTAAGTTCTTCATTAGAAATGTGCATTTACAAAGAAATGCTACTAGGTTTTAACTTGTTCATTCTCTTTGTAACAGTCAAGAGTATTTTTATTTTCACATTGCAAAATAGTAAAACGTAAAATATATTTAACCGCACTGTCAACCGTAAAATTACTAAGTCATCCCGTGCAGTGAAAAATATTCTAAATTTTGTCTGTTTAAATGGCTTGCAATTAAAATTAAAATCCCGTCCCTGTTCACTACCGCAGACAGTCTCCATCTTCTCCTAATATGCATATTATTGGAGGAAATGTCCATAATCACCATGCTGGGCGAGTTGAGCGAGTTGGCGATCGAATAAATAGTTTCTCGCATTATAACGTTGATGCACATCACTGTCTCTGTGGAATTTTACCTATGTGTTTAGAATATCAATCCAGCCCTGCTCGACCAGCGGTTAGGAAGTCAATCCGGGATTCCGCGTGGAATCCAATCCGGAATCCCGAGTGCGGCATTGATAACCGTAAGCCTCATTGGCTTATGGCTTAACAAATACACTTCGGAGGCAAACTAAACCAATGACGAATGACTTAGACTGATGATATATAACAATGTGGTAAAAGTATTTTTAGAACAAATAAATCAAGGAACAAGTGATTTCATATGTACCACCGTAGCTTATTTTGCTGAATTTTTTAGCAAAATAAACAAGGGGGTTAAATTTAGAACAGGCAGTAATATCTCATCTGATCAGAAAAGCGGATTTTATTTATGTCATTCTTTGGATAACCATTTATATTTAACTTATCACTTACAATATCTTCATTCCCGGTACGAATGTTGATTCGATAAAGAGTTTTATACTACGAAGTCAGTCGTTTTCATAATAACATCTCTTATTCACCTGAGATTATGATGGCATGTCTTATGTATATCTTTTTCCGTCGCTTTGCTCCTATTAGTTTCGCTACCTCGGTTCTCTGTTCGTCTACATAATCGCTATCACATAAACATATAAACACGCACCACACACATACACACACACACACGCATATACGTCAAGAAGTGCCTCAATGGGTCGAAATTCGCGGGCGGATGATTTTGTAATGATATTAGTGCAAAAACAAATTAAAGCAAAGATATTTACGAAATAAGTCTACAGTATAGAAACACTACGCCATCTATTATAACAATAACAACTTACTATACTATCGTCAGGTCATAGGTATCCGAGTCATCTTAGCATATGTGTATCGCCCAACGCTGTCAGTGTGTTGGTAATTCACAGTCAAGCATTATTGACTACTGCTTGACTGTGAATTACCAACAATTGCGCTCGCTGCACAATCTGATTTTATGAAAGCATTAATATTAAAAAGACGTCGATTTTCTGAGGCCCGACGTATATGGCACTGAGTATGGTTGAGAGTAAGCTGCAGTAAAATATTTCCTGCTGCATTGTATTAACTTGCAAAACAGTCTCAAGATCCTAATTGGAAGAATGTAGTTCACGTACTCGTGCCGCTGTACTAGAAAGCTGTATTCGAAATGTAAGTTAATATGAAAAACTAGAACATGAAAAGCGGTTTCCTAATATTGTTTTTTTCATAGTATTTGTTACATGTATCTTCTATTCGAAAGTCACGTGATTGCAGTAATTTATAATAACAGAAAAATAGCTGAAACTTATAAGGACAACGATCCTTTCATCTTCAACCACCTTTATGTGACGCGGATATGACTCGACGCCTCAGTCGGTGGAGGACATAGCTAATGATAACTCGATTAGTCTATAAATGGCCGAGCGTCATTTCTTCACGCTGGATTTATTTAATTTGTGGTCACAGATCAACGGCTGGCCCTATTCTGCAGTTCTTGTTGGATACCGTTGATGTTGTTTTAATTTCATTTCTTATTAAATTGATTTTTTAGGGACGGTTGACTGGATATATATTTTTATGTATTTAGGTGGCTATCATCTATGTACATTTTGCGTGGTGATGATCTAGATGAATATTGTACGTTAAGGATCTCACAGTCTGAAAATTATGGGTAATTGTTTGAATTAAACAAACGCATTATGTTTACATATATTTTCGGAATTTTCAAAGAGAAAGTTCTATCGTTAACGTTTATTTCACTTCTTGCTATACTTTGGTAATAAATGGTGACTCCGATTGAGTGCTGGAATTAAATCACGCATTATTTTTTGCGTTATTATCATGCTATTTAATATTATAAACTATTATTACTATATTCATTATATCAATGATTATATTATTAGTTATCACCGATTGGCGAATATGGGTTACTACATGAGAAAACAGTGAATTACATTGTTAAAATGTATTATCAGTTTGGTAAAAGATTTGTGAAGGCAGTTTGCAAACTCCGTGAAATTTTTCTTCGAAAAGAAATAAAAATTGAACAAATTTTTTAAACATTTATTGCATAATTTGAGAAAATTGAATCACTAATAGTTGTTAGGATTAGTATTAGGATAATTTTAAGGCGGGTGAATGTATGGCTGCAAATCGAATGATATCAATTTCCTATCTTTCAAATGGGCATTTCGGTTATTTCATTAGTGAATTTTTATGAATTATGTGTGTACAGCTTTATATGTCCAAATTCAATTGATGCAACAATTAGAGCCTACAACCGGAGAAAATTTGCAGGTTGTATTTTTATAATAACATAAAGTGGATCGTCGTTTTGTTTTAAGTACATACAATAATGGTTATTATTTACTAATCATACAAATAAATATGGTAAACCCACGTGGAATTAAATTTGTCGAATCCTGCCAGTATTTAAAACATTTTTTAAGTGGCTTTTTTGCCAACCTTTGTTTATGCAATAGATATTTCTATTTTATTTTTTCGTCAATTCCTGTGGAACTCAAAGTGTAAAAACTTGCTTATCTGTGGTTTATAAAATCACATTATCCCGTATGATAAATAAGATTTTCCTGAACATTTGGAAATATTTTTACTGAGATGGACCAGGTAGGGCCTAGTCGATCTTATTTATGAAAACTGGATTTGGAAATGAGCTAATGATTTCAAATCACAAGATGTTTTAAATTTCGTTATTTCCTTTTTACTAGAGAGATGCTTAGGAAGTAAAGAGTTGGGCTATATTAAGTTCACCCCATTTGCTGCATTACGTCATAGATACTTTTGCCAATTTTATGTACTCCTCCAATTTCATGGTCTAATACAACTTCTTCAAAATATATAATATTCTCTTGTTCATAGTCCGGTGAAAATATTTCTACGGGTTGTCAAATTTAAGCGAATAATATTTAAACATTTGTAATACATTTATACATAACGTATGGTTTTCATTTAGTTTTATATTTGTTATAATAGTAAAAATACAATTATAATAAATATAATTTTACTTTCGGTATCAATAACTTATATATTCAATTTGTTATGATTACTTAGCTATGTAAATTGAGGTTTTGAAAATATTGTCAGAAGTTTTAGATAAAGTCTATTAAAAGTAATTTCCCTTGTAAATATACTCTGCTGTAATAAATATCTATACATTCAATTGTCACAAGCAACTTCATTTGAAATTTTCTTAAAACGGTGGAATCACTTGAGTTTAGATCAAATTTCAATATATTTAAGGCGATCATAGATACAGTATCTCGCTAAAATTTTTCTCGTGCTAAATGCATTTTCTCTGAGTGCCCAAGGGTATGCGAGGCGCGCATGTAGTAGAAAGTTTGTTGCTGATGTTATTGGTTATCATCACATTGTTGCCAGTTTGAGTTAAATTATCCCTATAATTTTTTAAACGATACATTTATGTTTTCTTGTTGTTCTCGAATTAGTTATTTAATCAATTAATTTTAATTGTTGATATAATTGTCGTTATTTTAAAAACACGAAGCAATATCATAATATAGAAATGTAAAATATTCTTTTACATTTGTTTAAATATTGGGTAATGATAATGTATGTTAATGTAGAATGCATAAAAACCATGATTCGGTTACCGGACTTTCTTTTTTTCTTTTGTGCTTGGGAGCATCATAGGTTACAGAGGGTCTGTCCGCATTACTCATATAATATTTTAAAAATAATCCACGTGTTTCCACCAACTTGATATTAATTGAGCAGATTATGGGCCCAGTAGTCATAGCTTGAAAACAATTCAATAATCAAAAACTGTCAAATTAATATAACTTACAAACCTGCATTTGTCAAACTCTCAACAAAGACACGAAAGTGACAAAATGATGAACAAATTACTTAAGGATTAAAACAAGCACTTTACATGTTAGAACGCAAAAATTAAATTGGTTTTAAATAAGTTCTAAGACTGATAAGTAATAAGGTTTTAATAAGTAAAGCTGATCGCCATGCAAGACTGCAGTAAAGTGACGGTCCACCTGAGAATAGATAAAGCAGTGAGATTACTAATTTATAATTTAACTGTGAGTAGAACCGATATCATGTTCTTAGTAAGTTATGTAACAAATATTTACATGGTTACTATGAATCTCACTAAAAAGCAGTGACGAAAATATTTAAAAAGAAACCAAGGGACTCAGGCACTATTCCCGCCATTCCACCCGGGTAGTCTCAGGGCCCCTCCTGGGACCCGTAACGACCCACCTCATACAAAAAGGGGACCTTCGAAAGTCCCCTAATAGTGTCCCGTATCTACATTCACAGCGCTTCCACCCAACAGGGTTAGATTCTGCTCCTGCTCAATGCGTCATTTAGGACCTCCATTTTTTCAAGAACGCATTTAGCGAACGCTCTAAATGACTCAAAGATCGGACTATTCTCAACCAAGTCTCGGTGACTGAAGATACCACTCTCTAAGACTCCGCGTGATTCTACTTTAGAATTTCGACGCATGCTCTCAAACAAAACTCTACGCGCATCATCGTGCTCACTGCAGTGGAAAAGAACATGGTTCATGTCCTGCGTCTCAAATCCGCAGGTACATGCCGGGCTATCTCGGAGGGCAAACCTAAACAAACTGGCGCGGAAAGCGCCATGTCCCGTTAAGAATTGTGATGTAAAATAATCGGAGACAAGCCAATTTTTACTTAGCCGCTCTGACACCTCGGGGAAAAACATCCTGGTCGTCTCCCCTTTGGAATCGGGGGAGGACCATCTGGACTGCCAGTGAGCAACGACGATCTCTAAAATACGTCTCTTTCTAGCAAAAAGGGATTCATTAGCCAAAAACTCAAAATTCAACGGACCCGCAACAAAACTCTTACCTCGTGCTGAAATGAAATTTGCCGCCCGTTCAACAATCGCAAGGTCTGCAGGCAGAAGACCAGCCAAAATAGGCAACGCATCCGTTGAGCAGGTTCTATAAGCTTTGGTCAGCGCCAGAAGCGGCGCACGCTGCGATCTCAGTACCACCCGTCTAACCTGCTGGACCCCAACGCACCACGAAGCCCACACCGATGGCGCATAGGCCAATATACCAAGGTATATTGCCGTATACATCAGCTTGAGGGTAGAGTTGTTCAGCCCCCAGCCGGCACCGGCAAGCCGGGCCATGGCATGGAAGGCTACCCTTGCCCTCTCACCAATGTACCGCGCCTGCGGTAGGAAACTCCGCCGTGCATCGAGGACCATGCCCAGGTAGGTTACCTGATCCCGCACACCGATTCTAGCGTAGGACTCAGGCAGTGCTTTTGCAATCAGTAATTGAATGCCAATTACTGGATGTATATTCCTCAAGAACGGAGCCCCTGTCACCTGATTCGGTTAGCGCCAAAAAAAGGTGGTCCTGTTTACCACCGACGTAGAGGTCATGGTAGCCCGTAAGAAAACAAGGAAATGATATGGTTGAAAGAGTTATTACGGGATAAAAATGAATTTAGTCAAAAAGTTTATGTTTAAACATTCATAATCAAAGTGCTATAAGTGTATATAGAAACGGTTCAGTTTCACAAAATATGTAAGCAAATAGACATTATGTTCAAATTTGTGACAGAAAAATTGTATGAAAAATTATATATTCGATTCACGTATATATAATAATCAATGAGCTGATTGTGTAGTACTAATTTTGGATTCACGAAGATAAGATTGAAATGTCAGAGTTAAATGGAATTGTTTAAACTCTAGCCACTTTATTTAATGCGTCAGTTTTTATCTCTCTTAACAATCTGTTGATATTGTTTTCCTTAAGATAACCTCCTAATAATCATCCTCATAAGCTCCTCATAATAATCTTACCTTAACAATCTGTTAATATTCTACAAATTATTAATCTGTTAATCATTAATAATTTGTTATTTTTCAACTTTATTCCAGTTTAAAGTGATATTGTACAATGTATTTTCAGCTAACAAGTAGTGGCGGTCGGTGGATCAGAATTGGGGAGAGGACACCCATCTATGACCACAATAATAATCAAACTATGTAAGCTTATTCCATGTCAAACTAGGGAGATCAAGCTTTAGACTCGTTTTTTTAAAGAGGTATTCCCATAAATAATAGGTCTAATTCTATTAATAAATAAGATAACGTAAGAAATGTACATTACGAAGTGTAATTAATATATTTTTAATAATTTTGTAATTTCTTGAAATGTTTGTTCAAATCTATTTCCATTATTTTACTGTAATAAGGCCAACAATCGCAGTCTCTTGAAAATCATTATTTGAATGCAAAATATATAATTAAGTTTTCAAGGATGGTTCATTTAAGTTGAAAGTATCTGCAGTGGTTTCAAGTTCATTTACAGGAAAATATTGAACATAAATAGGAAACTGATCACACGAAAAGACTTTTGATACACTTAAATGCTTAGTATTTGTAAATTTGTCTCTAATCTTACTTATAATAACATCGCAACATTTGATTGCAAAAATACAATTATTATCATCGACTGGTAATGAAACGCAACATTTCTTACTTTGCGTTGTTGTATACGAAATTACAGTAAAACTTGACACAGGCAAATTGAGCGCATTTCTTATTTTTGAAATTTCAGTAACAAAGCATTCTTAACTTTCAATTTTTTTGTACACTATTAAAAAAATTCTACGTGAGGCATAATTTTATAACAAAAATATAGCCAGTAGTTAAATTCACTGTCGGTCAATATTTTTAAATAATTTGGCGTTTGCACAATTAATAAATTTTCAGATTAATTTTCTGTTATAAGTTTAAAATGTTCCAATAAACTGGACTTGTCTTCACGTCATATGATCTCAGCACGACTTTAAAAATTCCACCTTGGCGGTGCAGATTTAGGTAAACTTTTTTTACAATATTATCTAATATAGCTGGGTGCTTTGCAGACCGAACGAAAAATATTGAAAAGTGTTGCATGAGAAGAAAAAATTCTGGAACAATTCTGGTTTAGTGAAAATGCTAATTTTCATTCTTTTTTTGGTTTAATTAAAAGAATTTAAATAAAAAATTAATTAATTTCGGTCGCGATTATTTTAATAACAAAAAAATGATTTCAAAAAACATCCCATACGAACGTGCGATTTTCCAAGGAAGCGTCAGTTATAACTTTTCGACTTAAGTGCCATTTTTAATAACACTAAACACTGTTTTTGCCGATTCAAAGATGAATACAAACAGGATATGAAAAAAACAGGACACAAAAAAATAAAAATATTAAAATTCCCGAAGAAATCGCGTAAAAAAAGGTTACGAAATAATAACCAACTGACAGATGTTTTTCCATAGAAAGTACATATTTAAAATAATTTCGAGCTCTAATTTTAAATACGTCGTTTCTTATGTATATTCCTTAATTTAAAAAAAAACAACGGGAAATTCGCATTTTTGCTAATCTAAACTTATACCGAAATTCATAGTCTGCTTTGCTTTAAATGTAGTCTGTTGGAAAATAAGATTACCTTGGCAAGTACCTATAACAGTGAATATAAAATCCTCGGTACATTTCTGTTTAATTAATGTTTGAATACCACCCTTAGTTTCACTCATTACACCTGCACTATCATATAATTGGATATTAATTTACTCGGAGTTTTATTTATCTCTAAAATTTTCAATGGTTTCAAAAGGTCTGCGCTAATATCAATAGCAGTTTATGCTTCAGGTTGAAAGAACATCCAAAACCGCTCAACAGCCGCTTCTTTAATAATATACCTAAGAATTACAGAAAGTTTTAATTTACATGACAAGTTTGATCGATCTGAATCAATAAATATTGGGAATTCATTATTTCGTCCTTAATAAAATTTTGCGTTACGTTTACAATCGATTGTAAAATGTAATCTTGTATATGGTTCGATGTTCCTTTAAAAACTAACTTTGAATTTGAATTTGTAATCATAACATCAACTAAAGTAGCAACAAATATATTAAACCTCTAAGAATTCCCGGACTATTTGAATCTGAACTTTCTTTGTGGCCTCTGAGCGCCGCTTTAAACGTGCCAAATAATTTTACACAGTCTACAATTCTATACAAAACACGTCTGTTTTTTACCAGATAATTATGTCGTAATATAGATGCCCGAAAATTACTGTCTTATTGTAAATTAATATTGTTTTTCTCGAGTAATGCTAAATGAATAACGTTTGACTTATGTTGTTTTTATTTTTTTCATTTAGATGTTTAAGATCCCTAATGCCATTTTTCGACCATACGTCAGAACCACTATAAATTAAGAAAGGAAAACAAAAAAAAACGTTATCTTGGTCACAGGAACAAATCCACGATTTTTTTCTTATATACATTTTTTCATATTAAAACATCGCGTGAAACTTTGATTTTGACACGAACAATTTTGCGTTAAATTTAACATCGGTCGCGCATGGCCTAATTTTTTGAAACCACTTTTCCACCAAACGACAGTAATTCACCTCTAAATATTTGGCACCTAATTCATTATTTAATATTACGATAAAATGTCATAACACAAATATATTATTACGGTACGGTAATAAGTAACAATTGGATATTTGTGGCAAAACAATAAATTTGCGCATTTCTAGTCGTGCTAGAGAAAGCGAGATGACTGCCTAATCCTTTTCTTTTGCGCATCCATGTCGTGCATCCAAGGCGTTGATCGACCACGTTCAGAAATTGTCTTCGATAATTTGTCTGTGTTTAAATTTTGTGTAAAAAATATAGTTTAAATTATATTTACAAATAAATATTGAGCAATGTAAATAAATGGTAATATTAAAATAATAGTTTAGAGTCGTAGAAAAAAAATAATCATTTCATTTTGTATCGAAAGTACTTTGGGTAGCGCCCCAACACTCCACATGAATCGCGGATTTAGCTGTTCATTAATGACATTTTTTTTCAATATATTGTGTGGAGACTTGGGGCAACCTATTACTTAGCCCGTAAGTATGACATATATATGTATGTAATATATCTTTATATTTTTCTAAGTTTTACACCATGTTCAGATGACACGCGTTAAGCGCGCGATTAGCTAACGCGTGTTTAAAACTACATGACTTTTAATCAAGCCGTTCACACACTAACGCGCGTTTTATGCACGTAGTTGTAAACGCGCTTTAGCTAAACGCGCGCTTAATGCTTGTCATGGGCGATGATTTTATTTTAACGTTTATCGTTAAAATTTCAAATATAAAATAATTAAAATTTGTTCTTATTTTTACGAAGATAAAGTATGGCTGGATAAAAAAATGAAAATGGTCTTTCTTTTTTGGCATTCAAATAGGAGGGCACAGCCCCATAGTTCTTTAGATAGGATCGCCACTGTTAACCGGTATCGATATACCATTTTTGACCTTTAATACTATATTGCTACGGGTTGCTTTGGATTAACGCCGTTCAACCCCGAACCAAAAACATTTTTGGAGTAGGGGAAATCAGCTTTCACGATTCCATTAATATAATGGATGAAATCTTCATTGGCCTAAAAGTCTGCCAATTTTGCTATCCACCGCTGGATAAAATTCAGAGAATAAAACATATTCACCCGAGTAAAAGAATATATCTTGAAATCTGTCTTCTACGTTCTTTGATATAACTGTAATACCAAAGAAGTATAAAATAAAACCGGTAGAGAAGGTTATTGTTAAATAATTCACTACCACAGAAAATATATGAGTTTGTATTTTCAAAACGGTGACTTGGACTTAAGTGTTTTCCCGTTAATTATTATATTATATTTATTCTTTAAACTAGTTGATCTTTATGTATTAAGCATCAGCGTAATTGCAAGTGTTATAAATAGTGTGTACCGTCACTTAGTCGCATGTGCATCGAGGAATTGCTGGAAATATGGGTCGCAGATCATACAGGCGCTAGAAGTTTTTTTCGCATAGGAACATGTCAGTGGATCTTCTTATGCCGCTTGGGGTGAGAAATATTTAACTAATTTATTTATCCCTACGAACAAATATGAGGATATAATTGCGTGTATGGATTTATGGGTTATGTAATGGTTTCATTTAAGCGGGGCCGGAATATTTAACTTCAATCGAGCACGCGATTTGAATATTTAATTTCATTCATATCTACATTGGTTCTTATATATGAATATTGTAATATAATTTGTTATAATGCAATAGGAATAAACGGAGAAATAAAAGGTTTAAAATGAAAGGGTAAATTATTTATCGTTCTTATAATAGTACAGTATATTTTCAATAAAACAAGTGTTTTACTGAGTAATGTTTGATATCATGTTGAAAGCAATTTACGATGTATATCATTAATAGAAAAAAATATGAAATACGTAATTATAATATTGGAAAATATTAATAACAAAAGTATGAAATTCTATTAGAATTGTTTCGTTCAAAATTTCCCATGACGATAATAATGTTGGTTTAACGATTTGAATATATTTTTATTCTCCTTCCGTCCTTCTGTCCAACGCCCACCAGTAATAACAAAAATATGATCGTTTACCGATTAGTAATTACTACTACCCTTTGAAATATTTGATAACCACAAATTGATTGTGGTTTATTAATCGAATTATGATGACTTATTTAAATTATTTTCATAAAAGCTTTGTAGAAATTATAAAAAAATATATTTTTACAATTTCGTGAGTTGTCGTGTGGGATACTCCAAACCATCACCCAGAATGGTATTGTGTTTAATGTTTTCCACGCTGATAATATACTTAAGGAAATGTATAAAGATTAAAACAATTATTAAACTTGCCCTTAAAATTTTGTGAGCTATTTGGATATTCCAAACTGCCACCAATTTAAATATTCAATACACTTAAAGTACTGAAACTCACTGTTTTTATTTATAAATATATTATTTACAATAATATGACTAAATTAAATGCTAATTCGTATAAAATACTTACTGCTTTACAAAATCTGTTTACTATCCAATAATATATTTTTTCTCTTTAAGATCGCGTTATTTAAGAAATGGGCAATTAAAATATGACTACGGTGTAACACTACGTCAATGCAAAAGTCATTTGGTTGTAAACTAAAAGACTCAAATAAAGGAATCTATCTTCACTTTAGATGCGGGCGATTAGTCATAATACACGAGGGTGTAATCCAAGGATCGTTAGATAATAAAAATATTTAATTTTAGGAATATTAAAATATTGTTGAACATTTTTTCGACTATTTTTTTGACCTGACGGTCAACCCTTTGTCGCTGAAATTTTCAAAAGACATTGTTTGTGCATTTTTCGATAATGTAAACCTCTGCGATCAAAGAATAGGTTTAAATTTTCTATACGTTACGAAAAATGCAGTTAATTTATTTAATTTCCTTTAAGTATCTATATGTTATATAATATATATTTGTTTTTTTTTAGTTTTTACCTGAATTTGTATAAAAACCTTTATATTATACTGTCATGCGTTACCAGGTACTCGTTTAATAAAATAATCACTGAACAGATTATCCATTATCCATAAACCGATCTGCAATTGATCGTGCCCAGAAAAATATGGAATTTGCAATCATCATTTCGAACATTTTTATAATACTTTTGTGTGTAAAAGCTCAGTGCTATGATGAATTTCAGTGCACCCTACCATTTTCACCATGAAGATATAGAATATTTTTATAATTTACTGTCATTTCTATTGTATTATCTTTTATTCATAGATTTAATCTTGGTTAGAAAAAATACTAAATATTCTTGAATAATTCAACAAGATCGTAGAAGTGATTAAAAATCATTTTCTAAATTATTTTACAATTGTGTTTATTTACCTAGCAATGTCACTAATATGACTAGTGTCAATTTGCTTAAGGCCAATAAAATGAGTAACTAAGTGATTTTCAAGGATAGTAATAATAACTAAATAGTATTGTTTTTCTCACTTATACTAACACCCATTTGGATTATTCGTTCGCTCAATTATATCTGTTGTGGGTATTAAAAATATATGGTCATACTTTATGCGCAACAATAGGAAACACGCACAAATTTTATTTTTATGTTTATTATACAGAATAACATTTAAGTTTGTTATTGGTAGTTGCAGAAAGATAAGATTTTAGTTATTGCCGGGAGAGTGCGGTTAAAAGTTAAAAGTGGCGTGAAAAACGGTTTTTATAATTTCGTGAGCTGTAGTGTGGAATACTCCAAACTACCATCAAACTTGACCTTGTTTTTTATGTATTCTATGCTAGTATTAATCTGAAATATTTGTGTAAATATTAGAACAGTTGAATGTGCCAAAATACCCCAACTCATGTGACGTCATCCGCACTCCTGTAATTGACGTTTACCATAATGACACTCATCAATATTTTAAGAGTTTCTAATGTCATATTTAAATTTTTCGTGCTGAAAATGAACGAAATACAGTGTCCTAATTTCAACATATAACAATAATCAGACGTGACTATAATAAATTACATGGAATTCCGACCGAGTGGTTTTTCTAATACCATTCTACATTCAAAAATGCCCCATTATTCATAAAAACATTTGTTATAATATCGGCATTAACTCTAGAATAAGTTTAAATAAAATTCTGGTCCGTTTCTATCAATTTTTTTTTCAAAGGCATGTATTTTAAATAGTTGTGGGAATGTCACCTATAGCTGACGAAATGATAGTCAATGAGAGGAGGAACAATTTCATTCTCGGTGGTGTTTACCTTGCTCTTTTAATAATCTTTTCTACTTTATTAATAAGGCGATATTAAATTACTGCTTTTATGTATGTTCTCCATTGCAAATATTTGTATGTTCTCCATTGCATTGTTCTCCATTGCTATTTTCTCAGTATATTGACAGTCTTCCAACGGAAAAGTTACTCAGTATGAGCAGGGTTACTTAAAGTTATTTTTATCTGACATTCAATAGCAAACTCTGTAATATTTTATAATTAAATATTAAAGAAAATTAGGAAAAAAGACCCTAAAAGATTAAGATGTGTAATGCAATCCACAAGTTAATTTCATATTGTTAAATCATACTGTTAAATATTTCCGTACTTTCAGATTTTAAATAATGTTCCTCGATATGAATGTATATTATTTCAAGAATTGTTTAGTGTCTGAATTATCTGAACCGAGAAAATCTGAAGTAAGTTTTAAACGATTAGAACATAGCAAAAGTTCAATTGTTTATTGAGTTACATAATAAAATTGAGATTATGTTTCATCATTAGAAGCAATATGGATGAATCGTTGTTCTAGCTAAGATTTTGTCACCACGTTTTGTTTCCTTAAGGATAAAATATGATTAAACAATATGCATTTGTAGTAATTTGTCTATTTTATTAAAAATGAGTTTGCTGAATGGATAGCAAATTAAATGTTGCTTTTTGACTAAGAAATTGTGACAGTATTGTAAGTTAAAACATATAGACGTTTCATTCTTATTATATTAAAAAAAAATATATACTAAAAATGGTCGGAATTAAGTCTGTTGTAGGTAGCCATTAATTACTGTACAGTGTAATTACATAATATAATTTAGTCTATTAAAATATATTACGTAATACATGAAATATTTTTAAAGGATATATTTCATTAAATAATTTCAAATGATATTTATGAAAAAAAACTCAAAGGCGAGTATTTTTAATTACAGGTATGCAAATATAATAATATAAAAATTATATTACCGTAATACCCGAAGAGATACAAATATTTTTAAACAAAATTCATTATTTAAACAAAAACCTTGGGAGTTCGTGTTGTTTTGCTACGGTAAAACATATTGCTGGAATCAGAGCTTTTCGTTGTGGTCTAAATCATGCAGAAAATAAGTTGAAGTTCGAGTTCAAACGGCTTCAATTTCCAATACGCTTTGCGTGCGTTATGACTATCAATAAAACGAGAGGTAATCTTTGTAAGTATGCGGTTTGCATTTAGAAGACGATTGCGTCCCTCGTGGGCAATTATACGTCGCATGCTCCACAGTCGGTAAACCATTGATCTTTATGTATATGTAGAGAACGGACAAAGTATAAATTTTACAGCAGAGAATGTCCCACTTTTACAATAGTGAATGATTTTCTGTGAAAAACATCTATTTTCTTTCTTTCCTTTCATTTCACATAGCCACTGAAATACAAGCCAGAGTCCTGAACTAAAGATATATTTTCTTGATGAATCTATGTTCGCTAGAATGCTTTTATTTACTTTCCCATTCATTTCATATAAGACAGAGACACAGCGAAGTGTGGCCGTGTTTAGCTAGTTGCTTATAAAAGAAAAAAAACATGATTGTAACTTTTATGTGAGTGTATGTTAAAAGAATAATAAGATTCATTGAAGCAAAATTAATTTTATTTGTGTGATTCCCGATTTGTGTTACCTTGTAATGATGCGGTCCTATTTGAACTTATGTCGTACTCGCTCACCTATAATATAGTTTCATATAATTGGAATTAGCATATATAAAAAGTGTATTTTCAGATTATTTTGTGTCCATGTTTTTCTATATTTCTACATAAAATTTGTAAAAATTGATAATATGTCTAATAAAAACGTTATTGATTCTGAATGTACGAACAACTAATATGTTACGAAGATAATGTATTTCCCTTTTATTATTTTTTTTCTTCTTCCATGAAATGATTCTATTGAATGAACTTGATTTTAGATAATCCGCAATTTTTTTAATTTTTTTTTATAATTTGAAATAAAATATGCACACGAATTACACGTAATTGAAAAATTAGGTTTTCCTCTCACTTTAAAAGTTTATGCATTAACACTCGACTGCATAGTAATTTTAAATATCCATGACATCCTGTCACAAGTTCTCCACAGAGATAATTTATTACTTTTTAATTACTGCATTAAGAGTCAGTCACTGCATAAGTTAAAAGCATAGATTATAATATCTATGCTGAAGTTCAGGATGGGATAAAATGTTGCACATATCGAGCCGAATTCGAAGCCGTATGCATTGGTATATTTTTTTAATTGTTACGAATCAAAACATAGGTAAATATTAAGCTTTTCGTAAATATTATGTTCTTGATATTGCGAACTTAAGTTTAATATATACACAAATAAGCAAACAAAGCATCTATCAGCAAATGGCTATATTGACTTCGACTTCCACGATCCTTATTTATTAGTGAGATTAACAGCAATGCTTTGATGAGAGTATTTGTAGAAAATGTCAGTTAAATACGTATAATTATTTTCAGTATTTTCCTGAAACTCAGTTATAAAATTTCATTGTTTCCGAGTATTTAATCTATTTAGAATCTTTATTTTACAAGGGGATGAAACTTATTCTAACCGTTTGATTAAAAATATTTTTTAATTATGAGTTACAATCTTTACCATATGATTCTACTGCAAGGGAAGAATTTTCTGTTTTAAAATTGTTCGAGAATTTAATATCTACATTGCATAATAGGATCTGTCTGTTTTCTATTTCTGCGGACAAAATACTTATATTCACGAGTCTCAAGTGAGAAAATGTTATTATTGCAGCAAATATTTACGTGATGAGAAATAGTAAAACAAATATTTTGTATTGTTTTATTTCACTTAAGAACATTTACTAATTTTGACGGTTCAACAAATATTCGGCTTAGAAAATAGTGATAAATATCTGAATAATTTTCTTATGTTTTTTAATTAAAAAAACTTTATTTAAACAATTGTTTAAACACACGCGCATTTTACTAATTTTTGTAGAAGTTTCTAGAGTCTTAATCTAAAATTTATTAAGCTTGTAATTTCGTAAAGATACGATGTGTATGTTTCATATTTAATATTACTTAATATGCAAACTTGCTACTGCATGCGTTAAATTTGACATGTTGGGAAAAAAAGAAGAGCATGAGGCACAAAGGAAACAGCATATGAACGGGGGATAACGGTGCAAATGAAATAGCAAGATACACAGGTGTGATTCTGTAAATACAGTGTTTCAATTATAATTTCAATTTTAAGTTTAAAACATAAATTGAACAAATCTATTCCATACAAGAACGTATTGTAAAAGGTTTCAACAATCGCATTTAGAATGACGACCATTTAAATAATGAATGAAAAAGCGCCGAGAACACGTTACGTTTAGCTGATAAGTTTTAGATGCTTGTAATTTAGCTTAACGTGTCAAAGAAATTCAATTTATGAATCTAAAGCGATGGTCATTTTCAAACTGAAATAAATATTAGCTGCTGAATCTTTAGATGCTTAATATGAGTTATGCTCGGTTGTAAAATATCACAAGTTCTACATTCATAAAGCAAACGCCTGTAATTTTGCAAGAATATATTTTAATATTTTGTAAAGAAAAATACTAGTCATCACATTCAGGGTGATGGACATATAAATAATGGAAACAAATTAATGACTTTTCCGAAATTCAGCGAGCACTATTTATTTTGCTGAAAGGATATCATGAATATTACATATGGAATTGGATGCTTGTAATTTTACATGGATATATTATAATGTGTTACAAAATATCAGTCATTAGATTTAGGACGACAGACATTTGAATAGTAGAAAACAAATACTGAATGTTTTAAAATGGTGTTAATACATTAGATTTCACTGTAAATATTCCATAAATCTTAGACTCTTGCACCTGAAAACAGTAACCTTTATAAAAATATGCGTTAAGCTGATACATAATCAATATTTGAAGAGTTTACATACAATTTTTTGACCAAATTTAACATTGCGCTTTGATACTTACTGTATAAACCACATGGAACATGACAATTCACAAAACGATCGCTTTTTAAATTGGTCCGTTTGTCTACTACATAAATTCAATAGATTGATAAGACCTTTCTTGTTGGGCGACATTTTTTTTATAAATTAGCGCTTATTAAAATACATAAACTTCTTGGAAAAAAAATATTTTCGAAACAAAAAAAATACGTTCATGTTTTCATATATTTTACTCCGCGATACTATCAAAGAAGAAAAACACGAAATCCTAAAAAATAGTTTAGTTTTTTTGTAATGGACCTTGAGTGGAACGGAAAAACTTGATTAAAACTTTGTAGAAATTTTGAAGGTTAACTATTACTTTATTTTATATTTCTTTTCATGGAATGAAATAAAAATTACATAACGTTTTACGATTAAAAAGTTTAGACAAGGTATCCTTTAGTTTCCCTTTAGTTTTTCTGTCTGTGCGTAGCACGTATCATTGTCGTTCTATTCTGTAAGTGAAATTCCCCATTGATGTTACACTATACACATAACACATATTTTTTGATGCGTCATTTTTGAATCGATCCTACTCTTCGGTGTTCATTTTATGTCTTGTATAAAGTAACTCTTTTAAACGCTTGACACTAAAATTTCCAAAGAAAAAAATCTTTTCTCCGACGTCCAACTGAGGAAGCACGAAAATTTCCTCAATTCATTTTTATTGAATCCATTCCTCGTTTTTTTATAAATTACAAGCTCATGCTTTTTCTGTTGCAATTTCGTATTCTAAAAAATCATGACAATTCTTCAACGGTCATTCGTTTATCATTTAATATGGTGCGGTTGAGATCTCTTTCAGAAAATTTACGAACTTCAGATCGTTGTTTGTCTTCGTAGCTCTTACCTCTTTCTCAGAATTTTATGAATCAACAATAAGACATACTTTCGTGTATGGTGTTCTAGGCGTAACCTTTAAAACATTTCCACAAATTTTAAATATACTCCTATCTATATCAAATCTATAAAATAAACAAAGTTGGAAGGGTTGCAAACAAACTAGCTATTTATAGATTATATCGCGCAGAAAATTATTGCACAATATACATTTATTTATTGTGTAAATCTTTTTTAAATTTGGAATTCAGAATTTGGGCTTTGAAAAACGCGTAGAACGCACACCTAATACGAGAGTAACAGTGTCTATTATCCATTAATTAGTTTTTTTTAACAATTAATTTGGTTGTCAAATCTGTTTATACAGATAGTTTTTAGTGTATCGAATCGTATATAACTCAAGGCCAGACCGAATAAATTAAACATTTTTAACCAAACATTACTGAAAGTTTCAGGTTGTTGTGGAGTTGGAATCCAGTCTACGTCGATAATTGAGCTATATCATGATGGCTAAAATGGTAGTTCATGTGCAGTAGTACTATATTATGCTATGGACCGGGTCGGAAGTAAGTGGTATGATATGAGCGGGCGAGGCTGTTTTAGTGGACAGGTAGACGTGTGAGTGTTATTATCAAATTATATTTGTTACTAAAAAGTTAAGTAATTTTAGGTACTATCAAGTGGAATTTACATCCATATAAAATATGAATTTTCAAATGAAATATGAGTCTGAGTGGAGAAATAAAGGTACGAGCATGTTTTATGGGTTGAACTTTCACTACGCACGTACCGTTTATACAAGTATGTTAAATTAATATTACAAAAAAATATTAATTGCTCCAGTAACTATTTGGAACTTGAATATTAAAATCTTTGCACATTATTTGTTTATGCAATGCCCTTTGTATTGCATGAACATGTAGTATTCAATCCAATATCTCCTACAGTGTTCGATCACTCTAGTGATTCAAAAGTGCTGAAAATATTGAATAATCTCGCTGATATTTGTGCAGCCAATATCAACACGCATTTTTTGTTTTACTACTAGACTTGTCAAATTGTCTTCATGGTCATCCAAGAGAGGTAGGTACACCAGAATTGGATGTCCCTGAATGGTAAAAAAGACACGGAAGTGTGTTTCATGTTATCGGTTCTAATTTTTTTCTATATGAAGCGTTTGAGTCTCTTTCAAGAATTGATTAGTTTTTCGGTAAATTTAATCGGAATTTAAAAGGTAGAATTCTTCGTATCGCTCGACGAAACTTCAGTAACACCTGAAAATTATGTTTCGAGGATAATACAACATGTTGTTTTAGTCTTTTTTTGCATGTTTAAACGAAATTATCAAAATTACGTTTACCCTATGTGATATAAAAAAATAATATTAATAAAAGTAGAAAGTTGCAAAATGAATAAAAATTCAAAATTGGTTGAAAAAATTGAAAAATTACTAAAGGTGTTACAGCATTTTTCCATCCCCAACGCACGCTTTTATTGATATAATTGTTTTTCTGACAAAAATCCCATGATTTTTTAACAAAAATGCAAAATATGTTTGTACATCCGACTATGTGCAAGTAAAAAGAGAGTATTTTTTTTATTTATGAAATGTCATTAGATTTACCTTCATTTCATGAGTAAAATAAAATATGTAACAAAAATACCATTATTACGGACTAAATCAAATATTAGCTTTTAATCATTCGATGTAATAATTGAAAATAAAACAATAAAGAACTAAATTTAAAATTTTCAGAACCTGGTTGCGTAAAAGTGTACTAAGAAATTTTATAACCTGACGATATTTATTATAAGAATGTATACGATCATCGACATAATTTGCATAAAAGAGGTATCTGCAATGTACAATATTACATGTTCAGTTATTATAGTACTGGTTATATTATTTATCTAAAAAATTCTGACGTTCTCCGACTATATGAGACACTACTCTTTGTTAGTGTGAATTTAGACAACTTGCGAATTCGTTCGTTTGGGTCGTTGCGATTTGAGATAATTTAATTTAGTGTATGTTGTCAATGGTGCTCAAATTATGCTAACTATAAGTGTATACAGTCCGTCATATTACTGCGCTTAGCAGATAGCAGTTTTAGATACAAATTAGCTCAATCATTGCGTGTATCCTTACAACTGATATAGTTTGGCTTGCATCCTACTTTTTGATTTGCTTTTTCTTATTGTACTTTTAGTTTTTTATGAAAACATTTTTTTAATTTTTAAAAAGTTTTTCAAATTTAATTAAAAGAATTAAATATTACTTATAGCCATCAAAATAAAAGTTCATTTTGTCAAGTTAATTTTGCTTACTTCGTCAAGGCCCGAGACGGTATGAACATATACGACGCACACATATACCTTTATGGAGATGTGTTCTTATAACGGATCGATGTAACAAAGAAAAATATTTGAATTTAATATTGTTTTAAAATAAGCTTTTATTCTTTACATGTTCTCGAATCCTTTAAAGTTGATTCAATAATAGTAGGAGCAGAGGAAGCATTACAAAATCTAAACGGTTCTCTCGTTTGCGATATATAAAAAAATGGATTTATCAAATTTCTTGAGCCTTTCTGACTTGCATTTGCGAGTTGTGGTATTTATATAGAATAAATATTAGAACGTTATTTTTTAATTTTTTTAATTACAAAACTTTTTTTTAAATTTATTATACTGGCTAATTAAGAGCATAGGCGTGATTTGAATAAAATGAATGAGAGCGATGAATCCACATAGTTACAACAGAAGCAGCTGTACCTAGATAAACATATTTCTGGCAAACATTATAAATTAATTTAGCGATAGTATAATAATAAAAACATTCTAATTAATAATAAAAAAATTCCAATAATTTAAACGATTGGACGTATCCCACTTATCATGTACCATCATCATCGTTTATTTCTCTAGTACACTTCCTTTTATCTCGAGCCAACCTTTTAAATTGGACAATTTCAGTTGTCGACCCTTTTGCAGAGGTGGAAGTTGCCGCGGTGGCAGGTAGTCAAACAAAACATGTAGTTAAGCGCCGGCTTAATGCTTTCAATATTTTTTTAATTGCATCATTTGGGTTTTGATGAATTTCTCAGTCAATGATAAAATTAAAATTAGTTTTTAATCAATAGAATAATAAACTCTTAGATTAATGGAGATACTACAATTTGTTTACTTAAATTGTAAGTTAATTATTTCATTTGATAACAAATTGGCTTATTATTAATTAATTCTAGCTTTAAGTGGTATATTTTACATTAAGCCGTTCATTTAAGGATTCGATAAAAACTGGAAAGTTACTTTGTGAAAGTATATACATCTCTCAATTTAATAAACGAGTTTGAAAATTTAGAATAAATTGGCTTATGATGTGAATAGATAAGGAGGAAAATATACGGGTAGCACTTATCGTTAGTACTTAGTGTTAAGAGTAAAATTATATATTTATAAGATTATTCTACCTTCATTTTCATAGTATTTTTGTATAATTTAGTGTCTTGGAAGTAAAATGAGATCCCTGTACGGTTTTAACTCAAATATTAAATATGTCATAAAAATTTACAGTGGTAGTTTATTGGCATATAGTTGTTATTACTGTTTAAGGCATATAAGTTACATAAGTAGAGAAATTAAACTAAATTTGATTTTAAATAACTTTTATAATAGAGTTTCTTTTAATATTATGTGATGATCGGTATATCTTAGAATTCACTGGGTTCCAAAGTTACGCTTCTTTGCAGATTTATAAGGGCGTATTTTTTTTCTCAAAAGAAAAAAAACTCTTGTAAATACACTCACGTGTCCGATCGTTTGACTGTTACAGTAATTTTTTACAGCAACTGTTCAGTGTAGAACTATATATTGTTGCATTGCACAATTATAAACTTTTTCTAGTACCCTCACGTATTTAAATGTAAAGAATATTAACTCTTACATTCTTCAATAGTAGTCTCATAAAATTCAATATAATTATGTGGAAATGTTATAGAAGATAACTCAAGACTTCAAATTGTGCAGCATCAACTGAAAGAGTGACTTACAACAATGTTAACTTCATAAATACTTTTCAGAATTTTATATAAAATAGTTTTAAAGATCTCGCTGATAACATTTACAAAAACGTTTATGCCCCTGCCAACGTTACTAGAGTTTTATATAAATGTACTGGAAAACCATGGTAACAGTTAGAAATCTCATAGTTTCTTTACAAAATTGCATCATCCATTTTATTGTGCCCAAAAAAAGATGCAAATCTAACTTGTAGTGGTTGTTGATACGCATCTTGTTCCATTAAGCATTTCAAAGTACATGATTATGACAGAGGGTGATTAACACATAAATATTGGAAATATGTATTAAAGTGTAGTTACATAGAATGGATAGCGCAAGTTACTTAATATTTGTTGAAAAATATGAGGGTAGACCTGTTCGAAATCCTGAATTTAGATAAGTTGCTGTTTAGTAGTTGGATGAACTTAGAGGGAAATTGGAAACAGGCTGTTACGTGGAACGAAAAGTACTTATAGAACATAAGATAAATGACAGTTAAACGATAAGAAAAAAAGAAATTGCAAGAAAGTGAGATTGGTAAGATGTAGAGGTGTATTCAGATCAACGATCTCTTATAGAAGTGGATAATGGAGTGTCATCGAAAACTTGCTTAAAAAAAGTTGATAGTTGTCTAGTAATAAATACACCGGAAACACTTTCTCAATATCCGGGTTCTGATTTAATATAAATTAGACAATTATTTTCTCATATTTTTCTGGAATATTTAATTAAAAACAATTAGATGTAAATCTTTAAACAATTAGATTATATTCCAATAGTCATTCTGAATCAGCATGAAGCTATAACCTACATATAAAATGGTTGAAGAAATATGGTAAATGGTATAACATTTTTAGTCGCTTATCACACTGGTCTAGTTTTTCTGCGAACAACCAAAAATTCATCTTAATTTGTAGATAACTATTTAATAAAATGACAGCATTTTGGCTTTATTGCGTTTTTTAAAAATATTTTCCTACCTTTATTTAAAGAATTAAAATAATAAATTAATATGGACATAATCTTACATTAGAAAAAAACAACAGCACACGTTCTCAGGATACACAGACCCAACTAGCCTTTGATGTCGGGAGAGTCAAGTCAGTTCGTGCGTCTCTGGCAATTAATTGCTCCACAAATCAAATTAAATTGTTCCTTCTTTGCGTGATATAAATATTTAATGTAACTATAATATTGACACAAATATTTACATACACGCATACATCTATCCACAGCAACCGTGCCGTCGGCATGTAGTCTCATATACAGAAATAATCATTTATATATTACTACACCGACATATTAATTGAGAGTAAATATAAAGCATATAATTGCAAAATTTCATTCACGTATATTTAGAACTGTATATACTACGAAACTGTGAATTACAGACAGACGCGATGGACGAATGGACTGATAGACGAAATTACAAGGGTAAGTTCCTCATTGGACTATGGAAAACTAAATACTTATTAGTAAAGTAGATATATACGCTGATATGTAAGTACCCTTAAAGTTTCAAATGTGTTAGTAAAATTAACAAGTTAACTAACAATAACGTAACGTTTAACTTTTATTGAGATACTGCAGATAAATTGATAGCACAAATACGTTAATACGTTTACTAAGCCAGCACTCTTGAATAGGTTATTCGTTATAAGTCAATGATCGTAGTTTTCTTAAAGTCAGTCTATACGACGTCTTGATCTTGTCTGCTGTTATTAACTATAATAGTTATAAATTTGGTTTGTAATTATATTGTTGCATTGCACAATCTTACTGATTGCTGAGAAATAATTTGCAATTATTTTAAGGTAATTAGTAAGACGATGCAATACAACATTCAAACCTAACATACTCTGAAACTGTATCAGCCGATCCCTATCCCACGCCTGTTTGATAGATGTTGGAACGAAATATACTCTGAAGAACTGGATGGAATGTTGCGGAGTTTCAATATCTAGAAAAATACTATGTTTGTCATAAAATAATATAAAGTTAGAAGTGTTGCATCAAAACAGTACGAGTTAGCCGTTTATTTCTGAGTCGTGCATTATTTTTGAATTGCTAATTAAATAGCCATCTTGTTTCAATAGTTTCAGGTAAATTAATTTTACCATTTACATTATAATTCATCTATTTATTAACTTTTCTAAAAAATAAAAAATGCCCCGAGATAATGAATTTGCAAAAGTTTTTAATATTGACTCATATATTATATTTATCTCTATAAGGGTGCTACTCCCGTATTTATTTTCTGGGTAATAAAATATAATTTTTACGGCCATATTAAAGGATTATTATTCTTGTTTATCAGATTTTTCATTTTGGGGAATAGTGCAGTGACATATTTTCCTTTCTTCTTACTTTCACATGAAGTTGTATATTCTCTATTTTATATCTACTATTTTTTAATAATTTAATCTTTTTCAAAGTAGTTTTTTACGAATTCTGTACGATTTATGAAGTTAGAAATAGTCTTTATTTTGAAGTTTATTGTTTGAATTTTGTCTGATATTCTCAAGACCGACAAAATGTTGGTTTTACTTTAAGTAGAATTGCAAATCTGTACGAAAAACGTAAAGGTAAATTGAACACTACATAAATACAAAGTGATATCAATATTATAATGTTCTTATAAATTAAACAATGTTCGGTACATTTGACATTTTCATAAATACAAAAATATCTTAGTGAATGGTGATTTAGTCGTTGCTATGCATGAATAAATGGTATGCACAGCAATGGCTAAGATCGAAATAGTCAAAATAATTGCACGTTCTAAGTTAGCAATCACGCGAGCACCAATTTTCAAGATATATCCAATTTCCGCTAAACTAAATTTATAAATTCTATTTGGTACTTCATTTCGCATTCTCAGAACTGCATTTTCAGAATATGGAAATCTTATCAATCCCTTGCCCACTTCCTTTTATGGCCTATTTGTGTGCATCATGTGTTTTAGAAATTTAGTAGTCTAGTCATTTAGAGTACGGTGTTGATATCTGATACAACTCTGTTCACTCTACCAAAATAATCGACGAGTGAAAATAAGCTTTTAGACGAAGCTTTGTTGTCACTAAAATTCGTAGAAAAACTAATTGACTTCCGTTATTTTTCAGTGAATCCTCATTACTATGTTGTGATAAAGTTGCCCCGCTAAAAATAATGTTATTTTTGAGCTGTCGATAGATATTTTAAGTTAATTACAGTTTAAGTGAGTATATATGCATTTTTAGCAGAAGTTGCAAACTGTAGCAATATATTCATCATCAATTATTCACGGTTTGCGATAATGCACGGTTGCGACATGGTTTGCAATATTTCATATTCATTCATCTAATATTAGCATCGCATCGAATTGTGGTTAAATTGTTACAAATATTTGACCTGTACTAAGATCACTACGTATTTCAAACTGTAAAATAAGTTTTTCTTTTTTTAATATTTTCTAAAATATAGTATAATTATTAAATTGTAATGAATAAGAAATCCTTGATGTTTTTCTTTTCCTTATCAGAGAAAATACTAAAAAAAATTATCTGTAAATCTCATTGTAATACAAAAATTCAGATCGAAAATTATTTTTATTTAATATTATTATTTCATAGAAAAAAATAAATAGCCAAATAA
Source organism: Druceiella hillmani (assembly GCA_039881145.1). Taxonomy (NCBI): domain Eukaryota; kingdom Metazoa; phylum Arthropoda; class Insecta; order Lepidoptera; family Hepialidae; genus Druceiella; species Druceiella hillmani. The sequence continues at coordinate 12,000,181 of JAYKKI010000047.1, read as the reverse complement.
ATGACAGAATTGCTATAAAATACGGCAGATTATAAACAATAAACGCTTTAATGTAATTATTTTTAATTAAAAATCAATAGCAACGTTCCAAAAAATTCATATTTACATAGTTGTGTGAAACTTCCACCCTCTAATGGTCGAACATTGCTGGTAGGTATTTTTCACATCAAACAATTTTATCCGAAAATTACAGTAATTTGATAAAAATGGAGACCTGCACCATCGTTGTGACTTGAGTAAAGGAAAGAAATTTTATTTTGAACAGACATTTATATTTAAGATGGTGTCTATTATTCTTACACATTCTTAAATTTTTCAGAAATAGATCTCAATATATTTTATCATTTCGAATTTAAGTGAATTTTACTCCCTTAAAAAATATTTTAAGAATGTTTATCTAAAATTGCAGACTTGACTTTTATTGTTATGAAAATTTTCTTCATCTTTCTTTCAGTAAAATGCTTCTCTTTCATTTTATGTAAAATTGTATTATTATTACTAAATCATACATATATTCGTTTTCAGTTTTTCAAATATTAGACAGGTTTTATTGAAATTCACAACTGGACTGGTGTGTAAAGTTAATAAACTTTTATTCATGAAAAAAAAATGTTTTAAACTGTACATCAATAGTCGATCTAGAATAAAGTGCTGCCTCGTTCGGAAAAATTTGCTGTTGATGAAAATGACCATGTATGGTAAAACCAAAAAAATCTTCATGAATTTTGAGGCATTGTTCACGTTCGGTATAGTTATTTAATAATAATAAAAGTTGCTAAAAAACACTACGAATGTGGTCGATAATAATGAACATTGCCCGTGGGACCTATGCTACACGCCCCTGTATCGTAGATAAGCGCTAATTAAAACTAAAATAAAGGTCTGCTTTAGACTCGAGAACTCCCAAAATATTAACGTTGTAATACAGTTTGTAAAGTAGTGTTCACGCAGTCTTCAGTTGGGAAATAACCGCCGGTCATAACTCAGATTTGGTGTGTTCATCGTGACTCCCTTTAATTATGGACCGGCCTTGACCTAACCCGCTTCGACTTAATAATTCAACTGCTCACAACTAAGAGGTTAGGTATTTCAGATTCCTTGTGAATTATTATCTCATTGTTTTGCGGTTGGTGAGATAGGTTGGGGCGTCCGCGTGTAGGATATGAATATGAAAATATTAATAAGTTAAATTAAATCAAGAAACAAGCTATGGATATCTTTATAACTATACTGGTAAAATGGAATACAACGTATAGAGAAATTATTTAGCACCCTTTAAGCATGCTCTGCAAACCGACTACATGGGCTCTGCAGATATTAAAACTGAAACCACTTATTTTCAAAGAGAGATTTATATATGGTTCTATTTTTGAATTGCGTGGTTTGTCAATTTGACAATAAATTGAGATATAGAAAAGTCATTTTCACTTATCACCATTAACTTCAGAACCGATAAAATATTTTTTTTGATACTGATGTTAATTTAGTTTTCTAATTTAAAAAAAATATTTTCAACGTCTGGTATATTTTATGACGGGTAGATTTCAACGTACTGGTACAACTTTTAATGCTTAAAAATGAAATATAATTTTTTCCCATTTTATATGAGCGATCCCTACTTATATCATTTTTATGGTTTAGAATAAAACAAATTGGAACCTTTATTGGACCATCTATTTATTTGTGTGCCTGTTTATTACAGCCGATTTAGTGAACAGCCATTTGGCGAAGACACTTGAGTAGCGTTCCTGATAAGATATATTTTTTATAACAAAATATGCAAACAAGTGTACTTTTCTCGCCCTTACTTGGTTGCCCTTAGTTGGCAGAATCTGTAATATTTTTACGAATTTATAATATTTTTACGCATATGAAAATATATTAGTACGGTGAAAAATATATAAAAATTTCTGTTAAAAAACTTTTATATGTGTCTCAGTTTGTACGTTAACTTTAGCAGTGGGAGTTTACTTGACAGATTTTTAGAGTTGCGTAGCGAAATGACAAAAAAAATTTGTAATTTCGTTATACACGTCCGTCCGCCCGTCGGTTACAGCATCATAGCACTTTAGTTTAAGACTGATTGTAACAGAAATTTATCGAAATACGTAGTTAGGAACGTAGAAGGAAAAACATTTTTTTAAATTTGTTCGAAGTACATCCACATATAGAGTGTATTTAAGGTTAATTTTTTTTCTCAAAAATTCCATGGAGTGGATTGTCGTTTAAGAAGTTGTTTAAAAGCAATAAAATATCCAGTAGTATTTCTTACTAGCGACCCAATCCGGCTTCGCACGACTACATTTTAGAGAAGACAAAGATAATTTTGAAAACATTTTGTTATATATCACGTTAAATGTATTTCCCTCAGGTGCCAAAATGATTTATACAGAGACTTCCTACGGGTGCAATTAAATTATTTGACAAAGATTATTTATACGTAGTACAAAAACATCATCATTCATGTATGTAATTTTGCTTCTTATTTTAATATATAAAAATAAAATTATGTGCAGCTACATAATGATTTGGTACCATCTCCCCCTTCTGCTTCTCCCCCTCCAACGCCATTAATATGCACATTTCTACTTGTCCACTTCCAAAAACCTTTTCGTTTCTCTTAAACTGCTAATGTCAATTATAGTTGGAATGGTTGATTTTTATTTATAGAAAATCTATAGAATGACAATAATATTTACATTAGTGAGAATTAATAGCCCTAAATATCACCACTTAGTACCCATGCACTTCTTTAAATTAATAAGAGTTATGGTGGCTTATCTCTAAAAGATCGACGTCAACGCGGACTGTTCCTTAGACCTTGTTAAGACATACTATTCTCTCGTATGTGGCATTAGCGTATTTATATTAGTATTGACTATAATCGTCACGAAATCTAGAAAGGCGATTTTTTTTTCTACTACGTTGACATTATTAATTATGTTTAAAAAGTTATAAAACATGTGTGGTACGATATAGCTTATGGCATTTTGGAAACTATCATATTGTAAAAATAATATGTCAATATAATTAGTAGTTCTTGGGTGAATATCTAATAACAAAGAAATATACTTTATGATAATCTAAGATGTAAATCTAAAAAATAAAAATTTCAGTTTAGAACCAAAATATAAGACCAAAAATAAATAAGTAGTAAAAAATGAAACGGAACGCGCTTTTAAAAATATTGTACTAAAAATAAAAAAATAATTATCGAACCTGCTTTCTCTGTTAACTTAGGCTTAGGACTTAGGCGTGTCTTAGGACGCTTTTTCTAAAAAAAACGTGTTTTTGAATTTAAAATTACGTGAACGATTTGAATTATAATTTCAGTTAGATTTCAAGACAAAGAGCGCCACGCTTTCACACTCTAATATTATATTCAATAGCAAACATGGTCAAACACTAAAGTTCTTACAAAGCAGACATAGAAAATAGGTTTGATAAATATTTGTTTGCTTTTAGTGCAGTATTTGTGAATGCGCGTTTTTGGAGTTAATTTCCTAATTTATTTTTACTTTTTTTAGCCTCATATTATAAGAAGAGAATATTTTTTGAAAGTGCTTGATATTATATTTAAAACTACTGTTACATATATTAACGCCTTCTAAAAAACAGAGTTAGCGTAATTTATCAGGTTGAGGTGTTTCTCCTTGATTCTGTGTCTGTGGACGACTGAGCGCGCATCCTCTCCATCCTTACCAACGCATCAGTATTGCAAGGCGTTTTTCCGGTAAGCTTGGAACAATCCAATACTTAGATCTGAGGTACATAAAGTGATTTTACTTTATTTACAACTACATATGCTTGCCCAGGCGCAAAGGTTTGCGATCCTAAATAAATCACTACGTATACAACAATTAGAAATCCAAAAACGTTTAGGGCACGTTGTTCCCTTATAGATTTTAGTGTCTAACTTGCGATTCTATTTCACGGAATCAGACCGATGGTATTTTATAGTGTTTTCATCAAAACTACACACAATTGCCAAGTTTCTTGATGATACAACAATTAAAGGTTCAAACACGGTTAGGATACGTTGTTCCTTTATTGAGTTCAATGCCTAACTTCTCGTTCTATTCGACTGAATAAGTCCGATAGAAACATTTTATTGTATTGTCTTCAATACTATACACAATTGCCAAGTTTCATGATGTTACAACAATTAGAAGTGTATGAAATTTAGTATCGTAGATTCTATTAAATAGTTATAAGTCGACATAATAAAAGCGTGTTAAAAGAGCGTAAAATCATTTCATTTGATTTATTGGACAATAAACAGGAAAGCACATATCACAACACGTTACATCCAAGGGGGGTTGTTACTTAAAATCATATATAAATACACCACAGAAGTTAGGTGTATTTGAAACTTGAAATAAATAAATAAAGTTTAATAAGTCTGCGTTGCAAATGTTGGCGCCAAATCGTTACACATGTCTTTACCATCGCTGACTAGATGTATATTGACCCGATAAATATTGACGATTAGACTACACTTTCAATAATTATGACGAGATCGACAGGTTTTTGAATTTTTATAAATTGTGTGATACGTATCTTGATCTATAAAGATGCCTCTATACACAACTAATATTACAACCTTGGATCGCAATTAATAATTAATAAATACAACCATAATAAATATCACTAAAATGTTGAATGCGTAGCGTTCCCTCCCTCGCGCGTTATGGGCTGTACAATCTTTGGCTCCATAACTTTAGTATAAAAATAAATGTTACGCTAATACTGTAACAACTTCAGAAATAATGAAGCTATGAAAAATAAAAAATACCATAAATTTTCTTTTTTAAATATTAATTCTAAAAATCAATAAAATAACATCTGTACGGTATATTGTAAATAGTGGAACAGGATCGATTAAATCACGAGATAACATTTAAAATCAGTAAGCAACTTATCTATTCATAATTGGAATCGGCTCATTTTTTGACAAAATTTTTCACCAAAATACCCATTATAATTACGATATAATTAAACCTTAAATTCAATACCAGATGAGGCTGCAAAATTGTTGAGAGATAATATTAAGATCAATAAACACGATTTGCATTTTAAGTTTTGACCCAAAATTGATGATATTTTTTTTCCACCCAAAATTGATGATATTTTTAAATTACCTATTTATTCATTTAATTAATAATCCATTTAATTTAAAGAAAACCGAAAACTTGTGGGGACTATCTGTCAAAATTATTGGTTCTATTATTGATATTGTTGCTCCATTTTCCGCAATTAGTGACCATTTTAAATAAATGTATCAATCTAGGGGTTTTTCTAGATCTTATCATCCAGTAAAATTATATCAATATTTAAATCCGGTGATAATCATGATCCCTCTAATTTTAGACCAGTGATTATTTTGCTTACTCTCATCAAATTTTTTAAAAAGATCATGTTTGATCAAATAGCCTCTATTTCAACTCTTCTCTCTATTGCTAGCTGTAAAATAGTCTTCGTAGCCAGCAATATGGCTTTACGAAGAGCAGGTCCAATACAGACGCACTAGTTTCGCACATTTTTAGTGCTTCGGAAAATTTCAGAAAATGATTAATTGCGTTGATCATAGAACATTACTGTGAAAATTGCAATGTTATGGAATAAAACATGAAGCTCTTGGCTTAGATAACTCGTGTCTCAAAAAGAAAATAAAAAAGTGCAGCTAGGGGAAGTTAAATCAAAAGGATATTTAGTAAATATGGGTTTCCCCCAAAGCTCCATATTTGAACCCTTTGTTTTTCGTATGTATATTAACGATCTGAATTTTTTTGAATAAAAAATTTACTGAAATAGTATTGTTTGCAGATGACACATCTCTCATATATAAAATAAAAAGAAGTGTTGAACAATTGTTGGATTATGTTGGCACAGCACTTTTCTTGATATTACTATAGATAGCACACTAAAATGGGAGCTCATATTCCAGAATTGGCAAGAAAACTTCCACTGTATACGCCATCAGGAAAATCGGGCATTTAACAAATATAGAGACTATGAGATTATTTTAGTTCAGCTATTTTCATAGTAAAATGTATGGTATAGTATTTGTGGGGGTAAGGTTGATAATATTGAACCCATTTTTTGCAAGAGAGCTTTTCGCTTAATGTACAATTTAAGTTTTCGAGATTTGCTCAGAGAAATATTTAAAGTAATTAATTGTTTGCGCAGCCACAAATTTGCAGAAACAGATTTACTCAGAGAATTATTTAAAGTAATTATTTTACCTTTCCAATATATTTTTGAAGATATTTTGCATGTGAGGAAAAAGTGATCACTTCTCCGTAAAAATAATAATCGACACAATTAAAATATTAAACATAAAAGTAAACTGGGTATTCCCAACTTTAGACTTGTAAAGACTAGTCGTTCATTTGTGACTTCTATAATAAAATACCAGAAAATGTATTGAAATTATCGGAAAAATATTTCGAATTTTGTTAAGAGATATCTTTTTCAAAAAGCGTTTTATAAAATTTGATAATTTATATATATTTATCTATATATATATATATATATATATATATATATATATCTATATATATATATATATTATATATATATTTATATATATATATATATATATATATATATATATATATATATAAATAATAGTAAAATGTTTTAAATATAATTCTGAGATAAGTTTTAGATGCAACTAGCTGCCATATTGTGTGCTCTATGAAGATAATCATTAACAAAATTTAACCTCTGTAAAACCTTTTTTATACGGTTCAAGGTAAACAATGGACGATTAAAAATGGTTACTTGATAGTTGGCTGTGAGGCTGAATTGAATGAGTATTGTTTTGATTTCATTACTTAGGGTAGAAGTGAGAGTTGAAAATGTGCATTGTTTAGTTAAGGTACTTATTTTATTGTATATATGTAAATTTCATCCAAGCTTGAAGGTCAGTGCGTGTTAACGAATAGGCTCTGAAATTAAAAACACTGCAAGTACACTTGTTGCTAGCAGTCGAAAGAAAGTCGATCGATTATTTTTATTATTAAGATTTATATATTGTTTATTTGTGAATGTGACTTTAATGTGAAGTATTTACAGTAGACTTATTACCACAGAAGCAATCTCTTTCAGTTAATCATAACAAGGAATTTCGAAAAAATTGTTGGTAGGTTGTAAAATATCTACGATACAGAATAATAACAGTAGTAGTAGTAGATGTTTACGATACAGACTAATAACAGTAGAATTGAAAATGACAAAACAACGTATATAACACACTTATTGACATAATTTACAATACAAGAAAGAAAGGACAAGAATGCAGAAGGACTAGGGTTTACGCGAAGTTGAACTCTTTAACTCGATTTTGAAATCATTTATAGAGTGATATTTTTGCTCTTGACGCTTATCAATACAGAAATTACAGTTGTCTCGCTCGCTCGTGCTAAGGCTGTATGTATTTGGATGATGTTTTTCGGCATATTATTTATTAAAATTTCTTTAGCAATGAGGTTTTTTAAATCTGATACACTTATAATTAGAACAATACCTTTCTATTCTACGCTTATAAGTCATTCTTTCGTATTAGCATATTGACGAAGCAAAAATATTACATACTTCTTAAGGCAATGAAAAATAAAACGAAATGTCAGTGACCAAATTAATACTAAGATTATTGGGATTAATTTCGATTAAGCGGACGTAATGCGACTCTACACACTGACCCGGTAGAGACGATAGTCACGTGTGAGTAAAATAGAGCAAATAGAGTCATTCGTCTTGAAACTGCTGTTCGCTGGAGCGACGCGCGCTTATAGGAGGCGCCGTTTCCCGTTTCTACTTGTACAATCGTCATTTTGAGTTTTAGTTGAGAGTTGCTTGTATGCAGTTACGATGACCGAACGTGGCAAAGGAGGAAAAGGATTGGATAAAGGAAGGGGTGCCAAGTGGCACAGGAAGGTCCTACGCTACAACATCTAGCGAATCACCAAACCTGCTATCCGCCGCCTCGGATGCTATGGTTCTAATTGATTCTAAAGTCTTGCAGCTTGGACAGGAAAAGGTTTTTTGTAAAAGTTATAGGTATAGAGATATGTCTGGGAATAAGCAGGGTATCAAAAACCATTTCTATTTTTAGTTACATTGTAACTGTGTTTGCATTATCATTAAAAAATAACTTGCTCAATAAACTTGCGCAATTCACATAAGTTGCTCAATAGTTGTTTAACATAAGTTTTAATTGAGAATATCCATAAAAATTGTTAAATAAATGATGTTTCGTATTAATTGTTGTTTTTTAAGGGAATTTCTTTGTGTTGAGAGACGAAACGTATTTGAACGTTGTTATTTACGTTATTATTTATTTTATTGTGTAAACAACTGAAATGACAACGATGGGTCATGACTTTTTTAAAGTATAATGCAAAAATGAAAATGTACAATTGCTGAAATATAATGTTAAATATCTATCTTTAATTAATTAAATTATATAGGCCATTGTTAATTAAATTAGATATTTTGCGTAATTTCGGGCTGTAATTTTGGCTGAAAGTGGGTTTGATTTAACAAATTTTTCAAACACATTTTCAGCTAAAATTACATTTACATTGAATTTACTTTTGAATTGGGTAGTATTTCTTTTAACTATAAACGAAGTTATATTTTTTCACTGAACGATATTTTATATTGGTTATTAGATGATTTGGCCAAAATTAATAATAAGTTTTTTTTTTACTTGATCACTAATAATATCGCTAGAAATGGTTATAAAAAGTTTGTAAAGAAATGAAAGAAAACGCTTGCATTCGAAAACACAATCAACGAATTTTATAAAAAAATATTAAACTTCATGCAACGTTCTGAAAAATTTTGAAAATTGTTTAATAATTTTTTCCTGTAACTGTGGAAGCAACAGATAATAAATATTCAATAGATTTATTTAAACCTATAATATTTTCCTATTAAAATTTTTGTTAAATTTAAATTGGTAGATATTTTGCAAAGTTACGGTTATTTAAAAATAACCCAATATTTTTATAAATCTTCCATTATCCCTTAATTTTGATGAGCAATGTATAAAAACGTTTATGTAAATTAGAAAAAAAAATAGTAGTGGTTATTTGTTAGTTTATTTCTCTCCAATGTTAGTGAGAAATATTAATGTGGAATTTTTACGGACTTATTGTAAAATAGCAAATATTTTTACCTAGCTTTTTGAAGCGTGAAGTAAAATAATTGAAGAAAAAAAATTTCCTGTAATTTAACATTTCATTACTATTTGGATACTCTGTTCAGTAAACTTTCCTGAAATTTTACTAAGTGACTTAACAAAGATATCACTGTCCTTGAACCCATAATTAAGTTTAGGTTTCACAGTGAAACTAAGATGCTTTAAAAAGTTTAAAGCATAACCATTACGATATTTTGTGTAGTAAATACTCTCTTACATAATAATTGTTTTGTTTTAAATATATTTTAATGTTTCATGAAACTTTTCGTTACTTAATTAAAAACAATTAGGTTAGAAAAAAGTGAAGGTATCTAGAACAATAAATTAAAGATTTCACGAAGTTTCAAGAAAGGGAAATTAATCAAGGTAACCTTGTCATTTTCTGCGAATAGTTCTATTATCATATATTCCGTTGAGATGCAGAATCAAAGAAGTTTAATATTGGAAAAGTTTCATCTTGTATGTTTTCGTCTTGTTGTTGTTAGTCTTCGAAAAGGTTGACTTTATTCTAATTGCGCTGGCTGCCTTCCGAATTTTCTTTTCTTCATAATTTTCCATGATCTAGAAGTTTATCGTCAATGTATGTAGAAATAATAATAGTAATAAAATTTAATTTTTGTCCTTTATTTACTTATCGATATGTTACGATTTGAAATGTTAAACATATTAAAAATTTAAATATAGGGTAATTACCTCATAAAGGGTGCCTTCCGTGCATAAGTGTAGACATCTTTTTTATATTTATATGTAGTAAAAATGTAATCACCGCAATTTTTTAATTATATGTGCTAGTTTCTTAAATTATTTGTCAGTTATGAGCAGTACATTTCTTTTCAGCAAAAATAGTCAAATTTGGGCGACATAAATTACGAAATCCTATAAAGTATACTTTTGAAGACCCGTGTATGTTACCGTAAAATTTTTCAATTAATTCAAGATACTTATTACTCGACTATACTTAACTGCAAAAAATTGACAATCAGTCTTAATTTGTAGTGGTGGCACCAAAAAATCGACTCAGAGCAGTGATTTTCGTAGTGTTTCAGAAAAATGAGAGGTTTTATTAAGGTAAAATTTTGTCAGTAACTCAGTCCTAGCTTGGGCTACTATCCTTTTTCGGTTAGTCCATGATTAACGAGATATTCTGTGACATTTTTGAAAAATAACACAAAAACATATAATTTTTTGGCAACATTTATATTTGCTCAACGCAATTACGAATTACATGCCAAAACTAGATAAACAATTTTACTTTACACCAAAGAAAAATGCAAAGATGTAAACAGATTTGATTCTTATATTATCACAGAACACGATTCTTGTAGTGGTTCTCATATGGGTGTTAGAAATAAACAGGGGAAGATCTAAGATTATATTGAGGAAATGTTTGAAAATGAAAAAACACGCTTTCCATTTTCATGATATTATTTGTATATGCTTTAATTTTAAACATGTGTTTGTACTATTATAGAAGATAGCTCTTTTTTGGTCGGTTTGAAATATAATTTTGTACGACGTTAACTGAAATGATATAGATGACCTGTGCAGTACCTATATTAATTTAGACATTGATTTATGTTACATTCTCTCTGCCTACAGAGACACCAAAAAGTTGACTTGACAAAAACTTCGGCCGAATGTCAATGAATTTTAAAAATAATGTGGAATATTAAGAACACGAGATAGTTTCTCGTGATGTAAAAACTTTAATTGTATTGTCTACTTATAATGGATAGTATTGAAATAATCCGTTTAGATCAAAGGAACCTAGTATTATAGAAAATGGGATGCATTTGGTTTAATATGATACATGTGTTTCAGAGATATCAGGTAGGTTTCTCCACAGCATGATCTACAAAATCAGGCCTCCGTTAATATGACTGGATAACATTTACTACGTACGCCACCTTTGATCTTAATGGTGTATTAATTTTTAATTTCAATGTATTAGGTTGGCTAATACGGTTTTAGCTGCGAGTTTCAGACTTCTCTAGAAAGGTTGTCTAAAGTACTGGGATATTTTATTGTAAAGTATTTGTAGTTCGAAGTTCGTTCGGTGAGTAACAGTTGGCGTCAAATTTTCAAGCCAAATAAAATTGATTTTAATCGATATTATGTACTTACTCTTTTGCTTTAAGAGTTCCGCTTACATCATGGTCAGACTTCTCACGGTTATGGGTGGAATTTATCGGGTCTTCGCATTATATTTATTGATCAACAGTTTTATTGCAAATCTAAAAACCATAACTGCATTGGAGTTTTACTAGTTTGATCAATGGAAAGACAGAAACCGGATGAATATCCGAATTCGACTAATTGGCGACGTCCTTTCCTCTGAAATTTAACACTTGCTGTTAAATTATTACAATGACAACAAACTGATTAAACTAACAACAATACGTGAAAAGGTAAATATAATAAACCTATTGTTATTCTCAAACTGTTAAAGTTAAGTTCTTTATTGCAATTAGATGAGATTGATCATTAAAAAAAAAGAATAAATTTCTTTTAGCGAATATTAGCATCAGCGTTTTGTAATTTCGATAAATGTGGTTAATGTAACGACTGATTTTGTATTGAATTACCGTTATAAAATGAGTAAATTATTTTTGTTAAATATTTTCCATTTTATTTAAAACCACTTTTCAATTTATTCTTCATTATTTTGTTGGTTTTTTTTCAATAATATCCATAAATTGTATATTATTTTTTATTTAGTTTGGTGTATGTAAATTGGGATCGCTGAATATTACCTGTAGTATCTTTATGAAATTACTTTATATGTATATATATATATATATATATATATATATACACACATATATATATATATATATATATATATATATATAGAAATGGCGTGTCTGCACATTAAAGTTATTTACCAAAAAACGCTTGGGAGTACATAATAATAATAAGAGTACAAAAATTTAATTTTTGAACTTTGTCTGTCTGTTTGTTTGAAGACGCATCACATAAATACTACTTCACCAATTAAGAAGGACGTTTTTAAAAAAACATATGGGTCAACTTCATGAAATACTATTTTTTAACCGACTTCAAAACAATCTCTCAATTCGTCTGTATTTTTTTATGTATGTCTTCAAAATTTCTCAGCCAGTTAGGATGTTTTTTTTTATTTGGAAAGGCATATTTCCAGTATGGTTCTATGAAAATTATATTAGAATTCTGTCATGGAAATTAAAGATAAGATTAATTATTCCAATAAAAGAGCAATAGATTACCCAAAATCGAACGGCATTGATGCCACGGTCAAGGTGTGGGTAATATAATTTTAAATAATTTGGATTATTTTTTTTATTTTTACCAGTATACTTTCATAAAAAAAATGGTTCGACTGTGACCACGAAAACTAAAGATATATCATAGAATTCGTCAACATTAAACAGCACATGTGCCATGATTATATAGCTCTAATTATAATCTAATAAGATACTACTAAGAGTGACATAAACTAGCTCTTCAGCAAATTCATGATGCAATGATGGAGTTGGAAGTAAATTGGTAAGCAAGTCTTCATCCATCAAGTTTCGATCCATAAATACTAATGCTGTAGGTGTACTGCCTACCTCAACCGTGTTGGTTGAATATTTGCTATTTTTAAATTAGTAATTTCAGTCTCAAGTGGACAGCCTCTCATTGTACTCTGGGTTCCATCTCCTCAATTCTGATGCTGCAGGTATACTGCCTGAATAAACCGAGGGATTAAGAGTATGTTGTTTTTAAATAAGTATTATGGGTCTCAAGCAAAGAGTCTGTAAATCTTTTATTGAGGTTACTCTCTTCCATTATTTCTTCACCTCGAGAGTGAACTCCGAAAGTAATAAATCATAGCGGAACAAATAATATTCATTCCGTGCAGATTTAGTAAGCTTGCAGAGATTCATATGGTTAAAAGGGAAATTTGATCTTTATATTATGTCCACCTGAATGAAAGACAACTTAAAGTATGTAAACATCTAAGTTATATGCCAAACATTAATTAATTCTTATTTAAACATTTATATTTTCTATGAAAAAACATGAATTTCTGAAAATTTAATTTTGCTGGACTATATATTTTTGATCTGCATAAGGTTATGTATACGCGATAGTTATATCAAATAGATATTATTAATGTACAGACTGCCTTTCACGTATATATACGTTTTAATACTATTCGTTTATGGTCTAAATCCCATAGAGGTTGGGATAAGGTTCTTTCCGACACAATATCGGAAAATGTATGCTTGCAGATATCGAAAACACATATTAACGATATTTTGATTTTAAAATGGAATAAAAATAGAATATTAATAAGGTCACGTCACGTGTCCGTTCGTCCATCCTCCTGTCTTTCACAGTCTTCTTTCTCGAAACACGTATGTTGACTTTGACAGAATTAGTATCAGGTTGTACAAATTTGAATGTACTTTATTGTCCATGTGTGGAAAAATATATGAACACATACTTAAGGTAACTTAAAAGAATACGAAAATATCGTTTTTGGAATATTTGGTCGTTTCACGAAAAAACAGCTAAAAGGATTTCAATGAAGTGTTTACTGGAGGATTCTGTTGGTTAGTATAAATACTCTTTTTTGTCATCCAGCAACTAAAAAGACGAGATGGAAATTTAATGTTTCAAATAAAAAGGTACAACTTAAAAAACTCACTTTTAAAATTGCCCAGTAGGTGAGGGAATACACACTATGTGTATTAATCTTAAATATTTAAAATGTTCAATATTAAATTTATAATTATAAATCTAATAAAAGCTTAATTTCGACAAAAAACACGAAGATTGAATATTTGGCATGTAAATTGAGCATTGTTGCATTATAATACACATGCGAACTTTTAACACGAGATTCTAAATAGGGCTTGATTCATTATTTATTCTGTCAACTATTTTTAACGTCAAAGTTTCTTTAAATTTTGCCGTAAACGTCAAAACCTGTTTTAAAAGAGCGCGAGCTCCTTCGAATATCTTCCCACATCATCCTGTTTTATAAATAAAATATCAATAAATTTATCTAGCGATATATTCATTCGTTTTATAATTAATATTTACTTAGATCATATGATAATGAAGAGCTCGTAATACCGCTATATTCATCACGATTATCTTCGTTTCATCAATTATTTTGAAGTTATAAGTTAAACAGTATATTGTATAAACAAAGAGATGGGCAGATCAAAGATCATAAGGATCAATAATGTCTAGTTATTATCAAGACGACATTATATTCGAGCAAAAATGAAGTAAGCAAACAAGATCTATTCCTTTATAGAAAAAATGTGTTAAAATATTCATTTAAGATTTCGATGATCGAGGCTGAATACTTCCAACATTCATTGGTCAGTGGAGTGGTTATATTCAGGGGTTTACCATTCATGTGCCTTTAATTAATTGGTAAATTCTGTACCATTCGATTCACGTAATGTACCATTTTTAGCACATGAGTTAGGTAAATTCCAAAGTAATAGATTTCGTGGGCACATTTTTATTACACAACTTCATGGAAAAATATACTTGACAACTGCGTTTTAAGTGGATTTAATTTAAAAAAAATAAATTAAAGTATAAGTTTTAAAATTAATTTTATATCTCTCTTATCAAATTTTTAGGGTAAATTCAATGTGTCTATTAAATGAAATAATTGACATCAAGTGTGATTTCCGAAAATTTGTCATAAAAAGAAAATATTTAAATACATACTTATTTCTTAATATATATTTTCATAATATATTCATAAATGTAACAATAACTATCAACTGTAAATAAACAATATTACATTGAACGCTCTAATGTGTGTCATAAACCTAAGCTTCTTCTTTTCAGGGCTCCGCACGAATCTTAATAATATCCTCTGACTGTTAGATTTATGTGTATAAAATGTTATAGATATATATGTAAAATGAGATGACTTTTTTCGTGCAAGCTATGTACTGGGGACTATTACTTTATATCAGAAACGCCAAGCTTCACGTTATTGTAAAATCAATTTACCGAAAAAAGATTTGTTAAGTATATTTTAGAGATTGTTTGTGTGCTACAAGTGTGAATCAATCTTTTGCGAAAATACCCAAATATTGTGCTTCCAAACACACCAAAAATTCGTCTAACTTGCCCTATAGGTTATTGAAGAATAATTAGAATTTGGAAAATTCAAAAAAATTCTAGTTACTAGAATTCGATTAGATATTTCGTTTAAAATGTTTCGGTTACTCTGTCAACAATTTTAAGACACGTAGAGATAGGCAAAGTCGTTTTTTTACTTTCAACACAATTTTCAAAATGCTAATATAGTGTATAAATAGAAATAAATCGATCCGTTGTGATATACTTTGCTATATATGAATACACGTTCTGAGTTAATTTTTTATACACTTAATAAGTTTTCTGTTTGTGAAGACTGTTCAATATTAGATTTTAATGAAAAGAGTCTCCCACATATGTGAGACACAAAAAGGGATTTTGCATATTTTGGTTTAATAATATAATTATTTGTGTACTCTAATTTATATTTTTTTAAAACGTCATATAAGAAACTTTCAAAATAAATTGTCTCCCTTAATGTTATCGATTTGGAAGACTCCATTTACAGCGACTGCTAAACTTGTTTATAAATTGTTGAACAAGTTTATTAACTATTTCGAAATTCTTTAATATAACTCTCTTTATGAAATTGTGCACTAGTGGCTCGCGTTTGCGTAACGAAAAACGGGAAATTCCTGCTGATTTGAAAGAAAGTTTGAATGTTTCAATTAGTAAATAAATTTGGATTTATTTCCTAGCAGAAAAGAATTATTTTCATATACCAGTATATTATATGTTCATATCAGTTTTCTTCATTTGAGAGTTTATTAATGTTCATTGTTGATCTATTGATAATTACTTAGGGATTTCTAAATGTAACCTCGTTTTGTGATGTATGTATTTTCCCGGCGACATTCATTCACAGGAAAAATTCGTTTCATTAAACTGAATAATGAGGGAAATTGTTGAAATTTAAAACATATTTTAATTTTTCTATTCAGAATAATAGCGGAATTATATGTCACTGCTTGTTCGCCACTAATAATGTGTTGGTACGTATTTACTAATTAATGAGTCATTATTATCAAACTCAGTTTGTAATCAAGGTATTTACCTTTTTATTTACCCGGTTAAATTTATGCAAAATTTGAACATGTAAATTTGTGGGATCAGCGTTCGTTAGTACCATGACTGGTACTATTGCGACACTTGCCACTAGAATATATAAAAATATTAAGAGAGAATTTCACTTGACAAGTAAAAAATTATAGGTAATATTTAGGCTATAAGAAGTCAATATTTATTTAACAAACAAGTTAATAATAATTCCAAATAATTTTATAAAACGTCTATTGAAATATTGCTCAACAAAAATTATAAACGGGAGTCAAAGTTGTTTTCTTTTGATGAATTGCCTCCCATAGCATTTCAAAGTTGCGTATATCTATAATATTTATATTTTCAAACGTAATAAATATAATACAGGGATGGGGGTAATAAAGAAGCAATATTAGTAATTATATTATTAACAGTAATTTTATCAGGTTATGTAATTTCATTAAATTCTTTCAATAAAACAATTCCGGAGATACGGAATTGTTATGCTACTTCACAGTCGCTTTACCTTCAGAAACTGTTGAAGACCCTGTTTAGAAACTGTTACATATTAAGTTTTAATAGAAAGAGGAACTGTGTCTCCTTTAGTGTAAATTCTTTTATTTGGGTAGATTTCCTTATTTACGGTTAGAATTATATGCTCCCACAAAACTACCAAAATTAAATAAAATACTTTGTGTTTTGGTGTAGTTTAAAAAGTTAGCGCAGAATATATGGGTTTTTAGAGTAATGCCACGAAGTGGCAAAATTCGGTCTGTTTTTCCACTTGTCACGTCATTATAACGCTTTCTTTTAAACCTGACTGTGAAATTTTACGAGAACTAGGTCACTTAATTTCTTTTCATATCCGACCTGGGGTTGAAACATTTTGTCCTCGTGGATCCCATCAAAAGGGTGTCATCAAAGAGGTCTTTTAAAATGTAATCAAAAATATTTGCTAATATTTTTTGATACCTCGTTACCATGAGTCTCCTAAAGTTTTGTAGTACGGCCTCCACCGTGTATTTTTTAGGCCCGTGTGTCCAAAATGTGAACCGGGTTAGGATGATGGGATAAATACGTTACTAAATTATTCGGATAACTTGCACAATTACTTAAAAGACTTTTAGGAGACCGAGTTTAATAAACATATTATGTAATATACCAATTTTCCCATAACAAATTTGTGAAATTTACACCTAAGGAAAATAAGCACCGTTAATAAAAATTTCATCCTGTGTACAATATATATTACTAAAATTCTATCCTGAGTAAACTGGGAAACCTTGTTTTTTTCTAACTGCAGTAAAAATGATTAGCAAGAAAAAATTGTCAAAAAATCCCTCACACAGTCTTTTATTACGTTGTGCCAAAAATCGCCCCAAGTGTAGTTTCCATTTTCGTTGTTTTTCTGGGGTTCGATTTTCTTCCTATATTTTCACTCGTTGACTTAGCATAAATAAAATAAGCAACACTTATTTTATTAAGTAACCTATTTCATAGCATAATTGATGGTGTATTTGTATATTCAGTTCTTCTTTACAACTCGGTATCACGCGGACAATTACTTCTCAAGCTTGACAAATCTTGCAATTTTTCATTACTATAATTTTAAAAAATTATTATTATTGATAAAATATCCTTACACTTGGGTAATCTAGGTTATTGATAGTTGATGCATTTCTCCATATATTAGTCGATTGTTTGATGTATGGCTTTGTAGTAGAGTAGTAAGCCAGCAACATAAAGAGGTATAAAATAACATAATACAAAGAATTGAAGATGACTGCAATTACTGCTATTTCTATCATAAAATCTAAAGGAAAATTGAGCATTTTAACCAAATATTTTAAAAGAAGAGACATATGAATTTTTTTTTAATATTAAGTTGGAAAATGATAAAATGTCACTTTTTTCAGGGATTTTTGGAATATTATAGAAACTTCTCAACCATCTCTAGTAAACTATATAAATAGAGCGGCGTTTGATTTTATATATGATAATTTTATACACAATTGCAACTGAACTTTAGCGAGTAAAGGGCGAACAATGTAGGGAAATTTCATGAAGAGTGCTTAATTAGTTGTTGCTTGATGACTTCGGTATAAGGTGAAAAGCAAGTGAAGCATGTGCATTATATGCATATCGTAAAGGCGTCGTCTATGATAGAGTGAAATACTCGAAAAAGAAAATTTTGATCTTTCTGATAATCCTCATCCAGACCAACTTCATTGTTATCCGAAGGAATATAATACAGGATATTAAATTTAAGAAAATTAAAAAAGTCTTATTAGAACAGATTCAAGGTGGTAAAACTTTTTTTATGGTCCTTACTGCAATAAAAAATCATTTCATGCTTTGGAGAAGAAGTGGAAACATTCTTTACTATCATTATCATATTATGTACCATATATGCTAACACGCCTTCAGAAGAAAGTCGATATGTGCATGAAACTATTGAGTTCACATCATGCTAATATTAGTCAAAGTATATTCTTACAGCTCTTCCAACTAATAGCACAACTACTGCCAATAATAAAGTACCTTTGTAGAAACATTTTAAACGATACGATAACTAAGAAACGAAACTAAGTAAGATAACTAAGAAGCTAACTGAATATATCGTTTAAGATTGCAGATATGTTTTGATTATTACATAAGATATCTTAATTTATTTGTAAACTTGCTGATAATAATGAAGAAAATTCGTTGCTAAATCCCCTATAAATAAAATAAAAGTGTATTTTTTAAATAATAATGCTTACCCAGAAAGCAAATACTGCACAAAAATACATTTCCTTGGATGGACTCTGCTTCCTCACCCATCAGTACTGTTCAAATTTCTTGCTCCCCTAGTATAATCTATTTCGCTCGTTGTCTAATTATTTACACGCTCCTTTAAAAATGCAGGGAATCTTAAGGTTGAACTAACCCAATTTTTCAGTCAAAAATGTTGGCGACAGTGAAAGATAATCATAATTGATGATTTATTTTATTTATTAAATACAGAAAACATACAATTTTCTTGCGAACTGAGATATTGGATTTAATAATGACCAACTCAATATTTTACAAATATAAGTATAATTTACAAGGCAATGGAATATGGATTTAAATTGTGTTTTATATGTGCACTTTTACCTGAGTGAACTCCATAATTTTTTATTCGAATAAAAACCTATGAACTTGAAATTTCGAGGGAAAAAGGCTAAATAACCAAAAATCAACATCAGGATCGCCCTTAACTCTTTCAGGATCGCTCTTAGATTTCCTTTGAAATTATCGTATTAAATATTTCGTTTGTGACGTCTTTTCTTAACATATTGAATAATTCTTGGGCAAGGTACATGTAATACGCCCACCCTTATTTTGTTCTAATAGTCGACGGCTATAAATTTATATTTTTTTCAGGTAACTGTATTTTTACCACGCTAAAATTAATTAATAAAGCTGTGTTATACTCAATGTCATAAAAAAGATCCTTTCTCCCTAGATATTGAATTGCGTAGTAAATTTCAATACCTTTTATGTTTTTTACTGATTTTCAATACATCATATAGAATCCATAATTAGATTCTATATGATGTAATTAGATCAAGTACAAAGGAGCTCTCTACAAATGTGCTCTATTTTATTAATTACAAAAGGAATCACAGCGCCAATTATCATCCCTTGAAAATGGTCCAAAGTACGACCCGTTATTATGAGAAAAAGTTTTTATAAGCCATTGAGTTATGGTCTTTGAAAAAGTCTTGCTGATTTTAATGATCTAAATACTAAGCTAGTGAAAAAACAATATTCAAAGCTGAACTAAGCGTATAAATAAAAACAATTTGGACGAAATAAAGCCGAGCAGGCTGCAAAATTGTACGTATAAAGCTATTGGTTACTAAGTTATATTACTTCTATGTGACTTTATAAATGAGCGAGTTTGTTTGTTTATTTGTTCCGTATTCACATCTCGACAACTCCAATCGTCTTGAAATTTTGTACACCATGAACATAGTATAAATATTTATCTGGAAATAGAATTTATTTAGTGATTATAAAAATCATTACGCTAGGAGTAAGAGCGTGAACAAAAGTGTGTAACATATTGCGGTAACATGTAAACCTACAGATACCTACTAGAAAGCACAGGCTTTGTTTCTTTTCACACCTTGTTGCGTGCGCTTGAAACTACTTAACCATTTCCGATTCCAACATCCAATTGTTTACTACAGCTTTTAAACATTTTACTAATATTGTTTCCTATTCCATACGAGTGCAGCATCTGGCTTAAGCTAGACTTACTTATTTTCTTGTCTCCAAACATGGTTATCAGTATTTCCTATTGGACTTTTATCTTGTCTTTCTTAAGGTATCAAAAAAAGGCAACAGCTGGAAAACTGCCATGGTATATTTGACAATTTTATTACTTAATAAAACAAATAATGCAAAGTAGTGACGTATAATATTCTGTGAGCCAGTTGGTTGATATTTGTATTTGACTAGCTTTAAGAAGCGGCTTTGCTCACTTGGAAAAAAGTGGTGCGATTTAAAAACGATGTTCTTGCAAAAATAAAGGAATCTAGTATTGGTAACGGCTAAGAATCTTGAGATGCACATAATTGAGAAAATAATTTGAAAAGAAAGAAGCCACAGCCCATGTTGCCGTCTAATGTGACATGACAAATGTATCTTTATGTTCCTAAACCAAACGGGGTGATTTTCAATTACTCGATTTTCCGAGATTTAAAATTTCACGTACTTTTTCCTCTGTAGAATTAGAACGTGGAATACTTTGCTTTCAACGCGGGCTAGATATTCCTAAAATAGAAATATTTAAATACCTTTTAAAATGAAGCCGTAAACTAAATATTGACGGTAATATCGAAAGTGTGGTGAATGTGTAGTAAGATTATTTAATATTTGTCATTAATGTAAGACATAATTATTAGTGTCAAGAAAATAAACACATAAAAACACAAAAGTATTCTGTAATCGCCTATGTGTGCATTTCTAAAAAAACTATTTTTATTTATTACCCTATGCTTCTTGTTTAATCGGATACTCATTAAATGTTGCTAATATTTTACTGCATCAGTGAAATGATGTATTTTTCCGTCGTGTAGTAATACTTCCTTAGAAAGGGTGATATGGAATTCACGTGAGTGACCCTTTTCACTAAAACGTAACATTTTTATAAACAAAGGATGATGACTTTTGCCACAAATGGCGTTATTGAGGACGTGCGACTGTAGAGGTGAAAGTATTCTACTGAGATAAGGGTTTCAATTGGCCTTTTCAGATTTTATTAGGGACCGAAACAATATTCCTCATACATCGAGAAGTCTATTATGAGGAAGGAAGATACATATATATGTGTTTTACGGAGTTTTTACTAGCAATATGCAAAACTGATATGAGGTATTCTAATACGCTCAGTACGATAAAGACAAGCTGTCAGCATAAATCTAACACCCATTCTTAAATAATGCCTAGAATAAATCGACATTTGTTATGATAAAGAGGCAATCTTATGAGAACTAGTTACGATAGCTACGGACTATTAATTCATTTATCCGTATGATGTACGTAAGTACATAAAAATACTTGTCAGATAATATTTCTCGGCAGATTCATCCTGTCGTTTATGTTATCAGAATAAAACTGAACAAAATTCTGCATGTCGTCATATAGAATTTCTGTCAGTTGGCATAGTAGTTTAATTACTTTATTAATATTACAATCGCTATGTGTCAATATGGAAAAATAGGGCTCCTTTTAAGTTTTTATATAAAATGTTAATAAATAATATGTTTTAATAGTAATAATAAAAGTTATTTCTGAAAATATACTAGCAAAAATCATTGTGAAAAAGTTTACCATAAATTGCTTTGTTTAACGAAATATAAGTTTTTTAATTAAAAACAGCAAGATTTATTGTATGTTTTTGTTTTCATATTCTTAATATTGTGCATTGAATATATAAGCTAATTGCAAACTTTTTGAAATTCAATGGAAATTAAAAGAGTTAGATGCTGTCTAAAGCAATTGGTAGAGTATAGTTTTAGTTTCATCATAAAAGTTATAATTTATTTCAGGTCCTATAGAAATAATCTCTACATACTATACATATGTGTGTTGATAAAATCATCCAATTTATAACATTAATTTGTGCGAAGACTTACAACAAATACCTTTTCACCGTTTTCTTCATTGTTGATGGAAATTCGAAAAGCTTCATCCTCATTTTCTTTTTCTTTTGTGAATTAATACCAAAAACTGTTTTGTATTTTGTAATACAGTTATTATATTCTACAATATTTTAATCTTGTTTCTTTTTCTAATATCCTTTCGTTTTCTTTATACTGACATAGTAGAATTTTTAATATTGTGAAATGTCTCATAAGGAAATTTATTAAATGCAAAGCTTCAAGGATTCATATTTTACACAATGCAACTTATCTTGAACCAATGGAACTTACTCTATCGTCAAGAATATGTATTAAGCTAAGATTATTTGAAAACAAATAGTAATGTACATGCAATTGAGTAGAGAAATTTATTTTTTCATTAACTAAGTATTGAATATATTTGGCGTTAATTTTGTAGAAATTCATTATTCACAATTAAATGAAACTACGTGATGTAGTATTATTTCTACTTTCTTTAATTACTTTACCACGACCTAGGTTTCGTTGTATTACAAAATCTTCAGGTGGGATTTTAGCAAAGATACTAGCAAACATTTTTGCTAATATCCCACCTGAAGATGTTGTAATACAACGAAACCTAGGTCATGGTAAAGAAATTAAAGAAAGTAGAAATAATACTACATCACGTAGTTTCATTTAATTGTGATTAACTAAGTACTTACGTCGTTAGATGAAAACAAGACAACACGAATTCCACTATTAATATTTTTCATTTACTAAGTGACAAAGTTTGTGATATCGTTATGATTATGAACGCCGGCTTCACGTTTCATCGAATAAAGGTTAACCGGCGAATAAAGGTTCACCTTGCCCTAAAAATATTCCATATATTAAGAAAATATGTACCCTTGAATTTCGAAGCAAACATGTGAGGAGCATTGGAGGTCGAATTTCGAATTGTTTAATTTTTCTCATTCGCAGTTAAAAGTTCACAGATTTTTAATAGAATGTGCTCATTCCAAATGTTTTATTTCCTATAAAAGTGACACTATTCTTCAGTATGCTATTTAGTGCACATCGTTACCATGTGATGTAAATTTTATTAAAAATAATAAAAGAAATAAATTTGAAATTAATACCAAGAATTAAATACCAACTCCTCATAAATTAATAGTATTCCTTGTTGTTACTTCTGCCGCCTTCATTACGTCGACATTTTTAAAGGAATCAGTAGCAGAGAAACAAAACATTTCCCATTCGTCCTAGAAATTGATAGTAAGCTAAATTATATTGCTTAAGATGCATTTGAAATAAAGAATATATTGTGGTAAGTCTAAATTCTGAATAAAATAGTCTGTAAATATAAATATAAAAATCTTGTTTATAAGTTTTTAATTATATGTACTGTGCGTAGCAAATAAAATATCTTTAAAATTGTCTTTTAATGCCTGGCAATTCAATAGCAAAATTAATGGGTTCTGGTAAGTATATTTATTTGCAGTAAACATAGGTTTACGGGCCGCCATTTTTCTGTTGTTATTATTCTAAATAGTTTTTTATACTCGCAATGTCAAAATGAGGTGGTTTTGGTTTGTGCAAATGAAAGTAAGTTTGTGCGGACAAGTTTTGGCTATGTCATAATTGGGGCAAAATTGACTTATTTCCTTTGATCAAGAAACTGTCAATGCATAACATAGAAAACTAAACAGAAACGAAACAAATAACTTTTATAGTCAAAGGTTTAAGTCAAACCAAATTGTGCATTTAAAACATTTCTCAGGTGAAAACAACTATCTCATATGATCGAGTCTGAAAAATGACAGCTGTTTGTTGTAATAAACTGGTTAGTCCCCGATCTTATAGAAGCATTGAAGGTATGCATTATTCGTAATGCATTGTTTGTAATTAATACAGCATAAAAACGTTAAGAAAATACGTGCACAGCTAAACTATCTTACAATATGATTGATATTGTAAGATAAACTATCTTACAATATTATTGATATGAATATATTTTCTTAGTGTTTACTAAGAAAATATACAATTGATCGCAATAAGGCGTAAGCGATCAAAGTGGTTGATGAAACAGAAAATACATACGGTGCAAATCGCTTCTGTAATACGGAATACCATTGATTACCAAAAATGTAACCTAAGTATTCCTTGTTTTTATCAATTACATAGTTCTTAATTATTTCTCTTATAATGTCTACTATATGCTATAATGAGAGATAAATTATAAATACATGTCCTTAGAAATGTACTAAGAAATATACCAACCTATTTATAAAAGAGACAAATTGCCTGAAATGATGTGAAGCAACTCCTCTGTGAAAGTAGTAAAACAGCACTTATCTAGTAACTAAAAGGAAGTTCCACAAAAAGAACAAAAAAACATTAATGCAAATCGGTAACAAAATCACTAATAAAAAGACGCCGAACTTCAGTTTACATAGAGAAGAGCATGAAATTACTTTAAATTACTATTACAGAACATCATGGTCGCCGAGCAAATGCCTCAGTGTTCTGAAAGGGTCGATCCTTTCAGAACACTGATGATACAACGGTGATGTAAACTCGCTCGCTCAGACTGCAGTGTGGGCGATTGTCTACTTCTGCACATCGAGTTTGCCACTATTTATCCTCGTCGTAATTTAACTACAATGATGCTGTATAATTAGAAATTCCTCTCGATTCTGTTTAAATATAAATAAAACTGACTAAAAAACAGCCTGTATTTTAATGGAATCTGTCATTTTTCTAAGAGTAAAATTTTAAATCGTTTTAATGGTTCAGGAGGTTGTTAGTGAGGGGAAGTTGGGCAACTTTCAGATTATATATGCACAAAAATGTCGTGTCAAAATTTACTTCATTTTCATCCTTTGTAGAACCACCCACATATGTAAAAGCATTACGCAAGAAAGTAAATTCATTGAGGTTCTGTTGTTTGTTTTACTACGGCGTAGATTTCTTACCTACAAAAATATAATAAAAAATGTTAGTTTAGGAATTTGTTGATTCGGTTCAATTGTTTAGGAGTCTATAAAAAGAGCATATTTTTAAGCAATGTTACTCTTTCAGAACACTGAGGTATTTGCTCGGCGATCATGATGTGCTGTAATGATCTTTTGTAATTTATAACGTCGTTCAGACGTCATCAATTACAAAAGAATAGCAATAGAATAGCAACAAAATTATCAGTTTTGAAAGGTGTGAGAAACAAATTAGCCTATAAGCGATTACGAAACTACTGATTAGTCTATTCTGTATAGTCTTCAAAAAATTCTTTACTTGTAGACACATTCCTTGGCGCAATATGGACAAATAAATGAGCTGGGGTCATTTTTAGGTTAACAAATGAATGTGGAATGAATGCAATCATTCCCGGTAGTAGCTCCGTTAACTAAATCACCCCAATAATACAAAAACAATAATCTGATTCTCTGTCACCCTTCTTGACTTTTCCAGCATTCATTTTCTTCTTTTTTGTGACTAGTCATATCTTTTTGCTTCCTTTTACCTTCGCATTTTTAACTTTCTTTTTTGTGCAACCTAACGT
Organism: Druceiella hillmani; assembly: GCA_039881145.1. Lineage (NCBI taxonomy): Eukaryota > Metazoa > Arthropoda > Insecta > Lepidoptera > Hepialidae > Druceiella > Druceiella hillmani. The sequence goes on along the minus strand of JAYKKI010000047.1, from coordinate 11,974,134 downwards.
TGAAAATGCATTTTGCATTTTCATCGTTAGGTTTTTTGATTATATTTCTCTTGTAAACCAATAAGTAATTTTATTTCATTAATTGCCATTTTTTCTAGTTCATGTCTGTACTTTTCCTAGGATTCTCTAAATTATGCAAGAGATTACTTGCAAAACTTTTTTAAACACACGGACTTTTTCTCATATTCCTTTAATTTTGCTTTTAGTATTCTAATACTATCAATTATTTACTTTAGATCTAGATTTCGTTTTCGATTTCGTTATTATATTTTGTGCATGTTTTCCGTGCTGTGCTACTACGGCTACGGGTTTGCAAATTTATCCTGGAGAGTGAATGGCACATTTATCCTAATAAATTATCGGGTGGCGTTTCACGTAGCAGTTTTTTTAAGAGTAAATTACTAAACATTTTTGGAAGCTTTTCGTTTTCCACGATTTAAAATTTTCGACTCTAATTGCTTTTATCATTTTCTTTTTCTATGTAAATATTTCTGCCTATTCTTCTCTCTTTGAATATGAAAAGATCATTTTTATTTTTATTTTATTTCTAAGCCCTTCAGCTACACTTATATCTTCTAGTTTTTCTTCCTTATTTAATTTTTTTTGGGATTGTCGTTTTATCTGCAAAATAATATAATTAAAAACACAATTTTTCTAAATCGACATAATAGGTATATTAACTTTATACCTATTTCCTTAATATAGATTTATCACTTTTGCATAAAAAATGCGAAAAGAGTATGTGGGCTTAAATTTATCAGGATCGTCGATGATTCTCAGTTTCCTGTGTCCTTTAAGTTTAAGGGAAATCGAGAGCATGGAACAGAAGTTTTCAGTTTCCCACAATAAATATAGCGACAGTTTTTAGTGAAGCATTATTTTGTGTAGTACCACTTGATCAACGTTTAAAATAATAAGTGCAACGTTTAATACGGAAATGAATCAATTTTATTGTTTGTATTCTACATTAAACATAATGATAACTGAATAATGCCACGTATAATTAATACTTTTTAGTGTGCTTCTGCGCTACTCTTTCGATGGTTATTTTAAAACGGTTAAATTTTTTTGCAAAAACTTTTTATTTTTCTATTTTTAGTGCTTTTTTAATTATTTAAATATCAATAATACTTTAATTCTTGAAATCGCGACAGACGTTTGCAGCGTTTAAGGTATCTAAATGTATTCATGTATATCGACATAAACATAGTGATATGTACACACACATATTTATACATACGTACATACATACGTACACGTACCCATTTTTGGATTCATCGTAGTTTTTTAAACCTATCTGTGCATACTATATATCTGCTTATTAATATCCTAGCACTTACTTATCTACTAATAGCATTGTTGCTAAATGTCTTTCTATATAATTGTATATGATTACTTACCTGTCCACCTACGTATTGATGTTTGGTCGACTTATACGTTTGTGTACGTCGGTATTTACTTCTTTTCTACCTATCTACTAACATTTTAGGTGCTTCATGCCTTTGCACGTACCTGTTTATATTATTTATTTCATTTCTTTTTATAGAAATACTAATAGTTGAAGTAAATACTGACGTTTGTGTGGGTCGATATTTTCTTCTTTTCTACTTATCTACTAACATGTTAGGTAATTTATGCCTTTGTGCGTACCTATTTGTATTATTTATTTACTTAGTAATTTTCTTGCTCAACTTAACACAGGTGAAACAAGTCCAAATTTATTGAGTTTACTCCTTACTAGTGAAAAGTTCCTGCCACCACTTTCAGGTTCCAATATTGCGCCACGAGTGTACCATCGGTGTACGTCGGGGTGTACGTGTCATCAGTGTACGCTTCAATACAAATATTACAACTTCAATTTCCGTAGTCAATTTCTAATCAAATTTTTATGTCACTATGCTGTGGCCATTTAAATAAAAAAAAATCATTTAAATTGGTTGAATAATATCGAAAATACTAGTTAGGATACGCAAAAAAAGGCAGCACCACTACACCATCGACCTGATGAATTGGAATCAGGAGTTAAATGACAATCTTTTCTTGAGACTTGCAATACTAATTTAAAAGCAATAAATACTCAAGCAATAAATAAGTCTTACGATTTAAGCAGGCAGTGTCTCTCCAGTATGAGGGCTAAGAAGTTAGAACCCGGAATTCAATGAGAGAGTCTCTGTTTGGGATCCACGATAATTATTTTAAAATAGTAGACTAAATTGTGAGAATTTAATCTCATAATTTAAGCAGGCAGTACCCCCACAGATACAAGCGCGAGGAGTTGGAACTCAAACTATAGTAACTGTCACTATTTGGGATCCTCAATACTAATTTAAAAACAGCAGATCCACAAGTCTCAAAGTTTTGGCAGGTAGTATTCCCACAAAATCAGGACTTAGAAAATGATGGATCCCGGGCTTTAATGATAGAGTCTCTGCTTTTAACCCAAAATACTAATTTAAAAATAGCAGATCCTTACATCATATGATTTAGATAGGCAATACCCCCACAGCGTCAAGACTGAGGAGTTCGAACCCGTAATTAAGTGACAGGATCTCTACTTGGGACTCACAATACTAAAAAGTGAAACAAGTTCAAACTCGATGAGTTTATTTCTTATCAGAGAAAATTTCCTGTTATCACGTTCCTGCTCCATCACTGCATCCTGATTTTGTTTAAAGGTATATTTATATCACTTTTAGAAATTACACAACTTTGGATACTTTATTAGATTATCATTAGACTTATGTCATCCAAACGCAATCACGGCGCCTGGGTTATTTGTTACTGAGTAATTCTACCTGTATTTTTAAGATGCTATAAATATGCTGTACAGATAAAAAACGATGATTGAAATTGATTCATCGATTCCGGAGATATGAGTTGACATACACAATCCAGACCGTGCAACTACAGTATGAGGTTAAGGAATTGGAATCAGGATTTCAATGTCAGTATCCATACAGCGTCGAGACTGAGAAGTTGGCACTCGGAGTTTAGTGATGGAGTCGCTGTTTGAAATCCAAAATACATAGTTAAAAATGGCAGATCATAAAATGTTACAGATTAGGCAAGCAGTTTCCCTGCAGCATCATGATTGAGGAGTCAGAACTCGAAGTTTAACACAGAGTATTTGCTTGAGATCCAAAATACTAATTTATAAACAACTGATCCTTGAGTCTCGCAGTTTAGGCAGGTAGTACCACTGCAGCATTAACATTGATGAGTTGTAACCCGGAGTTCAATGACTAAATCTAGGCTCAAGACAAATAATATAATCTTACAAATAGCTGGTCTTTGAGTATCACAATATAAGTATGCGGAACCCCCAAAACGTCAAAACTGAGGAGTTGAAACCTGAAGGTTAGTGGTAGAATGTTAGCTTGAGATTCAAAATATTAATTCAAAAAGAGCAGATCCTCGTTTCTCACGATTTAGGTAGACCGTATCCTTGCGGCATATGGATTGAAGAATGGGACTTCAGATTTAAAGACAGAGTATTTCTTAGAGATCCAAAATATTAATTTAAAAACAGAAAAACTTCTGGTTTTAAATTAAACGAGTGCAAACTTAGTGAGTTTACTCCTCGTCACTGAAGAGGTCCTGTTACCACTTTCTGGCTACGTTATAGTAAGAGTAAATTTATGTCGCTATTATTTGTGATTAGATTATCGTTAGATCTATACCATCAAACATTTATCACTGAAACTGTGTTGTTCAGTGTTGGGAAATTGAAGATATTTCTATAACATATCTTTAATTTTCATGGCCACATTCTGACCAAACGATTACGGAGATATACTGGAAGTATATTCTTCCAAATAAATAATCACCCAAATTAGTTTATAAATGCCGGAGATTTGAGATAACATACGCAAACAAAAAATACGGAATTGAGTATCTCCTTCTTTTTTACGTCGGTTAAATAGGGGTAATTTTTTAAATATTTCGACCTACAGCGTTTTTCTACCCTTATGCAAATGCCATTTACGTCATTAACATCCTTTATACTCGATATTAGTCTTTGTTTATCTAAATATACTTTGCGATAGAACGTACTCATTTCTCTACAATAATACTTTGATCATATAGATTTATTGCAAAATATAAACAGAGAATCTAGTTTCGTGAAAGCACTTCTCTTGCATGGTATTGAGAAGCGACACATAATGGTAATATATGTTTCAAATAGATTACGTGTAGCGTGTGTGTTTTTGTACAACATCAATATTACTGAGGAGTAAACAAAAGTGATGTCAGTAGGATCTATTTATAAACGTTACTCCCCTAAAATAAACGCGATAATTTGTGAAACGCGTTTCTGTATAAATATTAATATTTCCACTGCAAGTTCATGATGTTCAAATTTCGACGATACACACGTCATCTATTGTATGGCGCTAAATATAATTGTATACCACGATAATGCGTGTAACAAACAGAAATCATGTAAACATATTTGGTTGGGATTTACCAGCTTCTTTTTTGGTTCTTGAAACAAAATTATTAAAGTGATACCTTAGTATTTATATGTATATATATATATATATATATATATATATATATATATATATATATATATATATATATATATAAACATTTTGATAGAAGTTCATATTTGTGTCTCTATTAAGTTAAGAAGTAAAAGTATACACTTTATTTTTTCTCGTTATAGTTTTATCTTTTCGTTACAATTTTTCTCTTTAAGATATGTATAAGTTTATAAGGAGATTAATGTGTTAGATGTAACAGGAAGAAAACTAAACTTTAATACATTTAAAGACGTCATTTATTAGACGAGACAAAAGGCGTAACCACGTTAGAGTTTGAAATTTCAAAAGACTAAAATATTTTTCTCCAAAACGCCATTCACGTCCAGACTTGGTGTTCCGCTCCGTAACGTTCCGTCACTCGGTATTTTCTATTAAACCATCGACATGTATTATTATTTTTCATAAACATAAGACAAATAAATTGATTGATCTCATTAATTAATTATTGCAAGTAGACTGAAGCCATTTTAAAGAACTTGTTTATCGTACTTGCAATTTTTAATAAACATGGTTAAAAAATTATGACGAGGTGGGGTGAAGTGGGCAGGAAATTTATAGGAAAGTATCGATGGTATGGATCCTAAATATAATATAAAGTGAGAGCATTTAAAAGAAAAGGTAAAAGATTCTTCTTCTTATTATCATATATTTGAGTACTTCCCTACGTCTTCTTGTCAAATTTCATCACGATCGATTATCAATACAAAACGATGCAACGCGGTGATTTACAAACAAAACCCATGCTGGAATTTGAATATTATATATATATATATATATATATATATATATATATATATATATATATATATATATATGTATTTTACGTGTAACTCGATGTATTTTTTCTTTTTATTTCGAATGTATAATGTGAATCTTTTGAAATCTGTAATTATTATTGAGCAACTATTGAAAATTAAATATTTTTTATTGAGAAATAAATTATTTCTCCGTAAAAAAGGCACAGAGCAAACAATTTAATAGATATTTTCGAGGGAAATACGAAAAAAAAATCTTATCAGTTAACTATAGCCTCGTTTATTAACTTAAGTTGTGACTGGGAGCAGAAAGGATAAAAAGGTTGAAAGGTTAAATAGGAGGAAGATAAGATTTTTCAGACTATTTTCCTGTAGCGGGATTTAGTTGATTCTGAAGTTTAACAGCTTGCCAGTGAACGAGTTTTCATAGAAATTTGTGTATTTGTAAATAAGAAGAGAAAGCATACTTACGGATCTGAGAATTGTTTAAAATATGAAGACATGGGGGAGATCCCACTGCGAGTGGATCGATGAAACTTGCCGCTGAGGCAGCGGCACAAAGTCCTCTTTTACATCTGTTTCCATCACGTTTCTTCGACAAATGTAGGAAATAAGATTTATCATCGACCGATCAAGTTTCGGGTTGAGTTTTGGAGTTGACCTATTTATCTGAGTTATATTACCAGTGAGATATCTTGTGTGATGCAGTTTTTACAGATACAATTGTTGTTTGACGTGGAGTGGAAGTATTATTGTCCTTAACAATGTTAAGTACAAGTAGAACTCACTCTACAGAGCTCCGCATATATTGAGGTACATAAAAACATTTAATAATTATAGGTATGTAATATTTATATTAAACTATCTAAAGATAGAAGCATTATTTTTCACTATACAAATATATTTCCTATTGCATTTACTAGTATTAGTCAAATGACATGGTTGCTCATTTATCCTTAATTTGTTATTACAAGTTGGCTGAAATAATTTAACATTGAAATACTCTCTAAAAGCCGTTATCTTGTTTTTATTTTGTATTTTTGACGTACCTGCGTGAAAAGTTAGAGTACACTGAGAAACGCCTGCGAGACTCGTATCTCGCAAAGAAGATGTCACTGCAAAAAATTCTATTACACATTTTTGATTGTATTTAAAAAAACATTTTCAGTGGCATTCAATGCGATTAGTGAATAAAGAAAAAATTGTCACCAAGTCCGATCGATGTATGGATAAAATAAAAAAAAAATCAAAATTTTTTGGGCAATCATGAAGGCAGCTCAGGGAAAAGTGAAATTAGCGGGAAGTGGAAAAGATAATCGTCTATTTCACTCTCGATCTTTCTCCTTGTATATGCGTGAATAAGCGGAAAACCGATACAAGAATCATTTGAACTTCGAATTATCTTGTATTTCATATAATGAAGTGGTAAAAAAGATCACTTTTGCTGCCCACCGTGAACATCGGTTTCTATGATAGTTTTATAATTTAAATTGATCTTAAACTAAAAGAATGATGTTGGGACTTAAAAAAGTTAAACGTATATGACGAAATCATAATGGTTTCGTTTTTATTATTTTACTACGGAACCCTAAAACATGAAAACCTAAACATGAAACGTATGTATATTAAAGCGCGTGCGCACGTGTATTTGTGCGTGCATGTATGCGTGAATGCGTGCATGCGTTAATGCGTGAATGCGTGCGTGTGTGTGTGCGCGCGCGTGTATGTTTAAATGAATAAACAGGAATTCATTAGTTTTATCAATGAGATCTGGTCACTTAGTCCATAGCACACCTTTGCTTTGACCGCTTGCAGAAACTAATCTAACGATCTATCAATGTGTCACGCTCCTGATAATAAAGAACAAAGAATGATGGATTGTCTATTAAAGAAAAGATTATTTAATATAGGTTTGATAAGGAAACTAGAGTGAGTGAGGAGTGGAATAAAGTAGCGGTTTGATTTTTTTAATGATTACTGAATACATCTATTGACAAGAAGTTCCTTCTGTTCTAATACAATATTGTTACTATATCTTTCCAAACGTACAATCAAAATATTTACATTTGTACTGTTGGCAAGATGTTAAAACATAATTTATTCCAACCTAGTCATAATAATGGCTGCCAGATTTGTGAGATGTCGTGCCGTAAATTGCGGTAATTCTTAAAATTTCCCTTTATTTTTGGTGAAGCACTAGGTCAAAATTTTAAATTTTTAAAATTTCTTAAAATTTCAAATAAACGGGAAAAATAAATATAAATAAATCTTAAAAACTTCTTGCATAGTTGAACTGATTTAATTCCGATGAACTAGTGTTATAGTTGAACCTTGCTAATCTGATACATATGAAATCGAGGCCTGTCTGATTTCTAAAATTGACCATAAAAATGTAATTCCACAATCAATACGCTGTATTTATTAATAAAATAAAATGATTTAAAGAACATGATATACTGTACTTTCAAAATTTCATAATAATTATTATTATACCAATGTTCACATCAGTCTCTCTTTTTCTCACACAGCGACAAGTAATGATATGAAAATTTCATATTCCCTTGTGGAGATATGAATCCCCTTCTAAAGTCAAAGCTAATTTCATGGTGAGCACCGAAAGTGACACTTTTTATCACTTCTCTATACGAAATATAAATAATCCAAAATTCGTGTGCTAGTTCTTCTCATTCAAGGATGTGCCAATAGAAGGATCGGTGGCGAAACATACGACTACCTTTTCCGCTATTTTTATATTCCCACTGAGCTGCCGTCATGTTACGGAGATCAATTGTTATGGATGGCGTATCCAGAGCATCGGTGAGATGGTTATAACTTTATGTATAAATTAGACTAGGTGCGAATAATGTAATAAATGTTTTAAGCAAGTTCCAAAAAGTATGTGATGGGCTTTGCGTTTTAATTTATGTAAAAGTTACCTGTTTTCCTGTGTGTCATTATTTTACTAAATTACTTAATTTCTATACTTATATAAATAGTTATTCTTAATCAATAAGCAAAACGAATTTTTTTTAAATATATCCTGTTCGGAAAACGTTACAATGATTTGATATCAGAATACATGATAAAAAATCAGAAAATATTGTGTAAGTAATCAGATCTAAAGATCTTGTTTTATTTTATTTTGCAAAAGCAACTCTACAACTTCAGTACTTTCAACCAAATCAAGATGGTTTTTATAAGATTGTATTCAATAATTTTATCTACCAGATAATAAAACCAAACGCAGTAACTGAAAAAAACAAGTTGGCAATACATAACTCGTGCGGTTCACTAGGCTAGCTGTAAAATTATGCATGAAAAAATCCTCATTATGTGATTATTAAGAATATTTGGACGTCATCTGTTCTTAATTTTCAAGTAAGCGTGTTGTTTTTATTGATTAAATGAAAATAAATCGTTATCAAAAGGTTCTGTTGGTACAGTGTCGTAAAAACCACTGTCGTTAAGTGAGCGTCAATTTACTGTTTGCTCGTTACTGGTTGTCACGTTTGCTCATATTGTTTACTTGAGAGACGTGTTTCATTTCCAGTATATATTTATCGTGGACGGAGTTTAGATGCGATTGATCTATTTTTAAAGTTTAGATGCTTGTTTTCGCTCAGTTATAATTTAATCCAGGTGCAATTTGTAAAACTGATTAATTGTGAAACTTGGACGGATGTTCGGACAATCAAAAGCAATAAACAATTTTAACTGGCTTCAACAAATATTTATATTTTTCTTACAATGGTATGCAAACGAGGAAGAAGGAGGTATAAAAGGATCAAGTGAAACAAAAAAATATAAAGAAGCTGATAGTGAGCGGTGTGGCATTCATTTGAGAAGAAAATAGTTGTCAAAGGTACCGTCTACAAAAGAACATATCGTCATGATTCAAGATTTTCTTAAGAGAGATATCTGCTAAGTATTCATTATAGAAACTCTGAGGTCATAGAAGAGTTTGAATTTGTTTAAAATTTTCATGTCGAAACTATTTCATGTTACCTGCAATTCATTTCATTACTAGTTCGTGCAAACTTTAATTACTGATTATTAATGAAAATTTCTTTCAATATTCTCATTACTTTTTTGTCATTTTCGCGCTTTATTTTCATGACGACATTATAAATTGAATATGAAAGAGGATAAATTTTACAAAATACTAAGTAAATATGACAAATATTCGGTTATTTGCCTGGTTTAGTGGCAAACACTTTGCATGAAGGAGGATTTTAGTAAGAAGGCGTTACTCTTTTCTAAAACAACAGACAAATGACTTCTGGTAGTAATTGTTATTTTATTTCGAACAATCGTTGCGTAATAAGTCGTCCGCCCCAAGAACGATGTTATCATCTTCTTTCCATAACATCGTCCCATCTTCTTATAGGAAACTCTTCAGTAGAAAAAATCCACTGTGCAGACTTAGTTTTAGTGTCAGGTTTATAATAGTATATCTAACTTTTGTCCCCCGTGGCGATTTAAAATAAAGCATTTGACTGACTTCTGTCGATTTTTTGCTAAGATATCACGATATGAATCAACGTGATGGCGTTTTCGGGCTTCGTTCAAACTTTGGGACACAAAGCTTCCTGATGCACAAACCTTGAAGGATTTCCTGTGCTTATCTCATCTGAATGCTTAAAGTTTTCCAAATCTGCTGGTAGGTTGCACTTTTGCCAGTCTTTATCTTGGGCGGCACATCATTGATGTAATCTTCAATTGTCGTTTTTGGGAGATGTCCCTTAGACATGTCATTATGGAGTTTGTTATCAGCACGCTAACTCCATTCTAAGCTACTAGTTCAACTAATCGTAAATAGTAGTCAATCAAAAAAATATCAAAAAAATATCAATATGAGTCGATCGTAACTTTGTTGTTGATTGAAGTTGTAAGAACGAACATTTTCCCATGCTAAATTTTCCTTGACGTGACATACAATTTTCAAATTGCTACGAATTTGTAAAAAGAAAATGACAAATTCAAGTAAGTACTTCAATATTTAATTTTCAAAGTTTGTATTTTATTTTTTTATTACCATTACTACAAATGGTTAGTTCTCAGAAATTTCAGTAATATGTTCTTACTATTTATCTGAAGTAAAAGAATGGGAGAGAAATTTCATTTAAGTAGAGAATCAATCTGCTACGAACTCTGTCTAAGATGGTATCGGATGCAGTCACTGAGGAAAGCATCAATCTTGTGGAAAAAGTATAGAAAGATAAATATTCAAAAACTGAAGGCTTAGTAGTACGGTATGATTTTTCTGAGTGCTGGGAAATCTACACAATAATTTAGGGATAATTAAGGAAAGTGTAACGTGAGTTCCGAAATCTCTTTCGGCTGTTCAAAAAGAGTGACGTGTGAATTATTGCGCTGATTTTTGTTCCTCTATGAAGATTAAAAAATAGACGTTAATTCTTTAGTCATAACAGCAAAATTGTAATTCTTTACAATGTTGCCTTATTTAAAAAAAGGAGATTTAAAAAAGATGTTAATTCTACTCCAAGAAAGCATGTATAATTATTAATTAGTGGTGGTATAATTATTATTTTTCCAAACAGAAATTATTGTTCATTTAAGAGGAAGCAAATATAATAAGGATTATGAGTTGAAGCCAGCGGTTTTAAAGGATTTACAGTACAAAATTGTAGATTCTTTTTTAGATGGAAAATAAATGTTAGAAACGCATTACGAAAAATAAAATAAAAGAAAAATAAACATTAACAACGCATTAAAAAATATAAATAAAGAATTACGAACAGATGTCACTATTAGTATAAAACAGTCACTTGACAATCAGTTAGCCTAAATAAAATACAAATTTGTAAATTTGTTTTAGTTTTAAAGCATAAAGCGACAAAAAAATGATACGAGTTCCTCTTTTTCACACAACTTTTGTTGTCTACTTTCATTTAGAATTTTAAACATGGAGAATTTCCATTAAAAGAGGCATAATGGTTAACGGTATTTAAAACACCCTTAAATACATTGTATAATGGTAGTGGCACGGGGCTATATTCATGCTGAACTTGAGTTCCTTAAAAGATTTACTTTCTAAAATATACCTTCTTTTAAATATACATTTGAAAATAATATGTCTTGGGTTTTAATAATTTATGTTATTCGGTTCTTTATTGGTAAATAGTCATATTTCATTAATAAAAATAGATTTTCCACAAATGTTCCATAACCAACTCCAATTTTCAGAGTACAATAAATATGTCTGAGAAGGTATATTACATTAGATTCTAACAACACCATTACATTTAATTTTTGTTTCAACTCGAATCACAAGATGGTATAACAATCCGTAGATAACCCCAAAAACAATAATCTACTTAGTTTTGTTTCATATCTAGAAAGAAGAGTTTACGTCGATTGTAGCTTCAGTAGATAAATAATTTATTGAGTCCGGTTTTAATATTTATTAGGTGAAAGTGGCTTTGTTTGGTCGAATTCGGTAAATAGGTTATAGATACACTTTTGAAATAGAAATTCGTCGGTCTGTATAAAATTCGATAAAGTTTGATTGGAAATTGTAAAAAAAACATTAATCAAGGTCTTCACATGGTAGTGGTCGCCTACGCTTCGTGGCACATCTCGCAATAGTTTCAAATATTTTTCACTTGCAATCGTTGTGTTATTTATTGAGTATTACCAAATTACTATTGTGGGAGATGAGTTTAGAAACCCATGCTTTCAAACCACTATACCTACGTATACAGGTATGCGTAAAAAAGTTGGTAACAAATAGTTCGCAGCAGACCTGCAACATAAATATCAACATCGAAAGTCGATGTTTTGTTGCAACATCGATACATATATATCGATGTTTGATCGATGTTAAAACATCGATAAATATCCGATGGATTCTGTTATTTATCCTTGTTATTAACCCTTGGGAAAGCTATAATAAATTTATATTAATATGTTTACTTCACCCTGTGTTTTAAATGGATCAACATTTATTGTAAATCTTTTTGGAAGGCCGAACAACAATACGAGATCAATATTGTTTTTGTACTTGACTGCGCTACACCTACAAACAGATAATGAATGATAAAATATGCAATGCGTCGATTTTAAATACCTGTACAGTGTATCTAGTTCAGTATCCAGACAGTTTCACAACAAATTTAATACATCCTTTTTGCTTTTTTTGAGGAAGAGTTGACCTTCTAAATTTTGATTAGTCCAATGACGTTTCAATAAAACATATAAAAGTAGTCCGCTCACACGTACAATGTACAATTTTTCATACAAACAAATTTACAACATCACTGACTAATGAAGAAGTTGCATTGTTTTTTATATTGTACTGCAACAGACGTGTATAGAATTTACATAACATCATTTATTCATATTTAAATAACAATGCGCACACAATAGTAGAAAAGTTATTTAGCTACAAAACGTAATGAAGTTACTTACTTAGGGGTTCATTTTAGTGAATGTTGGAAGGTGGAAGGAGAGTACATTGGCACGGCGACCTAGTGAAAAAGGTACAAGTCAAACTATTTACCATTAGACCCACGAGTGTCAAGTGTCTTCGAATGGAAGATGGCTACTTATCACGAAAGCATTTGGCAGAGATGGAATAATACGCCAGAGGTATTAATTTATTCGCTATCGTGCGAGCATGAGTGAACATTATTTTAGAATACAGTAGAGAAGGCAGTCAGTCAGGTCGTTAAAGATGGGACATGTATAATTTATCTCCCTTTTTAATTTTAAATGAGGAATAATATAACAATATTAACCTGTTACCAAAAACGACATTGAGTAGAAACAATTTCTATGACACATTGCTTGTGACATTAATCAAAACTTGAAATAAAAAACAAGTTTTGATTTTGAATATATTTGGCGTTAATTTTGTAGGAATTCATTATTCAAAATGAAATGAAAATACGTGATGTAGTATTATTTCTACTTTCTTTAAGTTCTTACCACGACCTAGGTTTCGTTCTATTACAACATCTTCAGGTGGGTTATTAGCCTGCAAATGTCGTGTTGTCCCTTTGTAGCTTTATGAAATCTTCTGGTTTAATGAAATCGTACACTTTATTTTTATATTCACTTTGGTCTAGAATAACTATAGTGTTGCATTTACCTGTTTTAGATAGGATGAGTTTATCTTTATTTATTTTAATTTGTAAATTACGTTGTGTCAAAATTTCGTCAATAATGTGTGTTTTGGTTTTAGAGTATTCTTTACATATTATATCAGCAGCTTTGTGTTTAGTAAGTGCGTCCTGGTTGAGGTGAGGTAATAAAAACATAACACAAAAACAATTAAACAAAATTAAAAAAACTAAAAGCCAAAACCCAGAAACCAAAAGTCACACCTAAACAAATGTTTTATCCTGGAACAGTAAACCTTTCAAAATCAACATTTAATAATAAAGAACTAGAACTTTTAAATAAAGGATTCAAATATAATATTCCCACCGAACCCTCACGAAAAAGTCATTTAATTGTGAAGTTTTGATTTTGTTTTGCTAAATGCGAAAAAATTCCATATTTAATAAAATGGCGATGCTGTTTCAATTCAGCAATTTAAGCAACACAATTTGATTTCAGTAACTCAGCATTCATTTTTTCTGATATTAATGATAAATATAAATGACGATGGCGGTATCATATGTTGTTCAACAAATATTTCAGTGCTGTTTGCATCATTATATTTTATTTAAAAACGATATATGAATTTATATTATTATCACATGCTTCAAATGATCCCTTTTGCAATAATGGTGAACTTATTGCTAATTAATTTAATAAGTTATAAGTTTGTTGAAATATATGTTATGTCACAGAAATTTTTTCTATTCAATGTCGTTTTTGGTAACAAGTTAATATTGTTATGTTATTCCTCATTTAAAATTAAAAAGTGAGTTAAATTATACATGTCCCATATTTAACGACCTGACTGCCTTCTCTACTGTATTCTAAACTAATGTTCACTCATGCTCGCACGATAGCGAATAAATTAATACCTCTGGCGTATTATTCCATCTCTGCCAAATGCTTTCGTGATAAGTAGCCATCTTTCATTCGAAGACACTTGACACTCGTGGGTCTTATGGTAAATAGTTTGACCTGTACCTTTATCACTAGGTCGCCGTGCCAAGGCGCAATAAATTTTGATCTATTTAAAATACAGAATGCAGAGTGTACTTTCCCAAGGGTTAATAACAAGGATAAATAACAGAATCGATTGGATGTTTATTGATATTTTAACATCGATTAAACATCGATATCTATGTATCGATGTTGCAACAATACATCGACTTTCGATGTTGACATTTATGTTGCGGGTCTGCTGCGAACTATTTGTTGCCAACTTCTTTATGCAAACCTGTATACGTAGGTATGATGGTTTGAAAGCACGGGTTTCTAAACTCACCTCACACAATAGTAATTTGGTAATACGCAATAAATAACACAACGATTGCAAGTGAAAAATATTAAAAACTATTGCGAGATGTGTCACTAAGCGTTGGTGACAACTACCAAGTGAAGATCTTGATTAATGATATTTTTTAAATTTCCAATCGAAGCTTATAATTTCCGGTGATTTTTAAATTACTGGAAACTTTATCGATATTGATAGCCTGGTGATTTAGACCGAGGAGTTTCTCGTTCAAAAGTGTATCTATAACCTATTTACCGAATTCGGCCAAATAAAGCCACTTTCACCTAATAAATATTAAAACCAATAAATCAATGACTCAATAAATTATTTATCTACTGAAGCTACAATCGATGTAAACTGTTCTTTCTAGATTTGAAACAAAACTAAGTATATTTTTGTTTTCAGAGTTATCTACGGATCGTTATACCATCTTGTGATTCAAGTTGAAACAAAAATTAAATGAAATGATGTTGTTAGAATCCGATATATTGTACATTCTCAGTATTATTTATTATACGCCGAAAATTGGAGCTGATTATGGAACATATGTGGAAAATCTATTTTTAATAATGGAATATGACTATCTACCAGTAAAAACCCGAATAGCAGAATGTTCGATAATTTTGATATATACCGATCGTATACAATTAAAGCGCGGGTGATTATTTTCGCGTATTTTAAAGAATGGGGCCTCGATTAATAGGTCTTTTAGAATATTGTCGAGGCTACTCCTTTTTCGTTTTTGTAAAGTGAAGTTATCCTATTTCCCCGTTTGTAAAGTGACATTTGTCCATTCGTAAAGTTTGAAATGTGTTCCGTCTCTCTAATTTTTCACCAATGGATTTCAAAGTTTGGAAATATATAGATACTTGCATTTAATTGGAAGTTCGGTTAAATTTTTTAAACCATTTGAGGGGATATTAACAACTATGGACTTCAACTCCGTAAGCGTTTCGACTAACACGCAGATTTTATTTAGAAAATTATTTTTCCTGGAATTTATTTCGTCGTTTTATATAATGATGTAAAAGTGTAAATCAATTCCAAAAAAACACTTGAACGTTAAAAAGGTACTAAACTAAATATTTACACAATTCATTAGGAAAATTTATAGTCTACTAAAATAATTAAAAAAAATGGTGATTAAAAATATGTCGCAGTCAACAATTTCTTCACCGAAAATCTCAAACTGAATCTAATGTTTGAAAACTAAGTATTGAGACTATCTGAAATAACTTCAATAATTTGGATATTTGCAACTATATTGACCTGCAGCTTTAATCCGCGAGACCTTCACGGAGTTAGCCAATAAATGTATGTAGCAATGTATATATTTTAAACTAAAGGATCATCTACTAGTAAATAAATCGATATTATATAGCTAAAGTAATTAATTACCACTCTCGTTCCCGAATGCACAACGCTCACAATGCAGTTAAATGAATATGAGACAGTCTAAAATGAGGTTTCTTTAGACAAACCTTAGATTTCAACTAGGGTGTGCAGTCTGCTGTAAATTAAGCTTCGATTTTCAAATAAACACCATGACGGTATTCGCTTCTGGTGACAGTTTGGTTAGAGATAACGCGAGCGTAAAAAAACTTAACAACATCTTGAACGCGAACGCACGAACAAATTGAACACGAATTTGATACAGTAACGAACATCGCTCAATTTGTTATATATACTTTTAAATAATCGTAAATATAATATTTTCCATTTATTATCAGTATCAGTATTTAGTCATTTTTAATATTTTAATTATTAATGCTTTCTTCTGTCAAGACGGAACAAAATGGGGATGGCATCCATTTATGGGATAAAATACGGAAAATAATCAATTTTACTAGAGCTATATAAAAACAAACAAACACAAAAAAGTGTTTGAAAAACGTATAAAAATTAGTCTAGGAATAAATGCATAGTGATAGGAACAGAGACAGATGATTGTCGCTCAAATATATAACAAATATATACATAAGCCATAATAATAAAATATTCACAGCCTAAATTCATCAGTTAATAGGAGACAAAACAGAAGTGAACGTAATAATTCAATAATCGTAAAATTTAGCCAACTGTTGGAAGTGATAACCCAAACAACTTTGAAAGCGAATAGCAATAAGGATTAAAGTTTTTAGAAATTAAAATGTCACTAGGTTTAAACCAATTAACAATACTGTTACACAATTTTCGAACATATCGATCACATAACAGTTCCGTTTTATTTAAACATTGAGATTAGTAAAGATAAATTTGGGGAAAGTGAGTGAAAAAAAATAAAACAAAACTTGGAGGTAGAAAGATTGTCGCATTCCTGATTTTTAGACTTTTGGAATTTCAATTCAAGAAGGTAGAGTAGGTTTGTGTATACTGTATTAAATATTTTTAAATGCACTATAAATGTGAATAAATTAAAAGCTTGTCTCCGTCAATCGCTAGACCCGTAGGCCTCGTCAAATGTGTGTATTATTGGAGGTAATGCTCATAATCGCCAACACGGGCAGCCGACCACAATGTGCCTTTTCGCATATTGGAATTGCTGCCCCTTACTGGTCTGTGGCATTTTAGTTACGCAATTATAAAAATCTCTAGATGAGTGGCCGGGAATCGAACCAGGAACCCAAGGTGCGCTGTACTTTAAAGGCCGCAAACTTGTGACCAACCCAACAAATAAAGACCTTGAGAAAAGGTATTTTAATTCAGGTTAAATCCACTATTATTGTGACTGATTTTATATTCTTGTCTCTTTATATCTTAAATAATATATTTCAGTAGTCATTGATAGAATTATAAAATAAGTTTGTAAATTTGTGAATATAAGGGCACTTTTTAATTGATTTTGGTTTTTAACATGCTTGTATAACAAATCGTTGTAACGAACCGTAAGGGGTGCGGAAAAGAGGAGTTCATTCCAAACGTCGAGCATCTTGCGCCGATTAGATTTAACTGATTCCTATAGAAACAATTAATCAAGTATATTCTTTGAATATTTAAAGGCTAAAATAATGGAAACTGCTAAGATGGTATGTGCACGAAATGCGTCATTCAGAACTCCTCAGCTCTGTCGACTGGTCTCTTTCTGTAACGTGTTCAGGAGATCAATATTAAAGAATAGAGGAAGAATCTCAATATATTTGATACATATTCCTAAAAGAACCGAAGTTAAAATAAATCATAAATAAATAAACTTAAAAATTGATGAGAAATTTTGTCATGCTTCTTGATCAACTGAGCCATATTTTAGGTATAAATTTTAATTTTGAGCAATTTGTTTATCACTTTTTACCATTGAGACATTTTTAAAATCTAAAGATGACATACGAGAAATTACTAGACTATGTTGATGACTGAGCCTGAGTTTTAAGTTATAAATATGCTTAACTTGAAACTCAGCAGTCAATTTAGTCTAGTGATATAAAACCCTGACCAAGAGATTTGAACTGATACCCTCTTGATTACAGTAAATTCCATTCAAACCAAATAATATATCCTGTGCTATGAGATTGAAATAATTTTAATGTTATTTCGAAAGAAGGAATGTTAATTACTTTTTTATCAGATTACAATTTATACAAAATGAAAGGAGCTTATATAAAACTACAATTCATGCTAGTAGTAACACTAAGATAAATATTTGAAATCGAAACTGGCACATCCAAGTACTATAGTTTGGCAAATGAAGTGGAGACATGAGTATTTTCATAAGGCTTACTGGTAATTCCAACCAATGGATGCTTACCAACTGGGCTGCAAGAAAAGAGAAATAGAATATGGACTCTCCAAAAACATCAAACCAATCACTGTTGTAACAATTATTCTCTTAGTGATCTTTTGTGAAGCTCTTGATTACAAAGACATATCAAAGTTCAAGCAATTTTCTGGAATATTTTGATTAAATGGCCCTTTATCCAGAGTCGACTTCCATTGATATTCTGAAAGATGGCGAAAATCGCCCATAAAATACTTCAACGATGGTTTAATAATATAATATTGTAGGCAGCAAATGATTACAGATTGTAATGTATCATTAAAAATTACAATATTGTTTATATGAATATATTTTTGTACACTTCTAAATTACGAAAACAAGTACTCAATGATATTATGAGAAATTGGACGCTAAATTATCTCTTACTGTTTTCTTTACGTTTATCCCTCGTCATCACAGATTTTATCTTTTTTATTTACACTTTATTTTCTCTTATACTTTTTGCATATTATTTTGTTTACAATAATTTATTCGTGTTATTAGTAAGAATTTTATTTATTTCCTTAATACTTTTACTAAGACTGGCAGAATGATAATTTTTCATTGTGATAAATCCACCTTGGCAATGTTCCTGATAAAATAACAATTATGTAAAATTACATATAGTTGATTAAATTATAACGAATTTTTTGAAAGTCATTGAATACTGAGAAAATTAGTAGTTATATATCAATATGAACTTTTTTGTGCTGTACTAGTTAAAAAAAATTACGCGTCCTCTAAATTTGAAATTCCATGTGGTCTAGAAATGATTCGATTTTTCACAAAATATTGGATAGTTAGTAACTTTCTGTATATGTGTATGTATGAATATATATATAAATATATATAATATATATATATATATATATATATATATATATATATATATATATATATATACATACATATATATATATATATATACACATATAATAACACTGTAAAATTATCCAGCTTGTAAATTAAAGATATTTAGAAATATTATATAATAAAAGTAACAGAATTAAAAAATATTGTTTTCAGAATTTTTGTTTCTCTGTTTGTGTGTTTGAACACGTATCAAATAAAAAGTATTGACTCAATTCAGAGCAATTTTTTAAACTTAATTTAAATTGCATTAGAACAAAAACAAAGAAGTACGGGCCTACTCAGTGCGTAGTAATTACACAAATTTTTTAGTGAAATGTACATCAACAGATTACTATAGGTGAAATAAGCACTAGTGCGGGAGGTGTAGGTGCTTAAGCAAGTAAACTTAATGGGGGAAGACATACGAGGGCAAATCTCGCAATTCTCTCTCAATATCGTTAGTCGATTTTTTTCGCATATAACATTTTTCAATATTGTATGTTTTCAATGTAACTTTCCTTTCTTTCCCAATTTATTTAAATTTGAAAGCTGTTATTAATATTTAAGACTTAATTATTTTTATAGATTTAATACTAGGCTGTATGAATTTGGTTGCATTGGTTTTTTTTGTTTTATTTAGTTGCAGACTTTATTGTCTGCCTTGAAATTATTTACGAAAACAAATTAGAGGAACATGAAAAAGTAACAGTACACAAAAATACTGTTCTCGGAACGTTTGTGACTATGCCAACGAACCTGTTTATTTATTCGTGCATCATGCAAGAATAGTTAATAGGATTTCTATTAAATGTTTACTATTCGATTATTTTGAGTCTGAAATAACATATAAACAATCGCCGTGAAATAAACTTTGATATGGCTATTTGACTTTCAGTACAAAGCGTACTTTATCAAAAAAAATATAAACAGTTTATTTAAAATTTATTTTAATAGATGCTGTTACGTATATTAATTTTAAAGTTATCTTAATGAAATCTTCTAAACGTGAATGAAATTGCGGATACAGCGTATATAAACTAAATATGTATTTTATAACAAGTAAATTGTTTTATTAATACCTCGATCTATTCTTAGATTTGAATAGGTATGTAAAGTCTTTATGTAATATCCTCAGCATACAAAGCAGTGTATATTTAATTTCCAATAAAAATAAAATAGTTTTTTTCAAAAAATTGTAGTCATGGCAAACAAATTTATTAATAATAATTAATACTCGTAATAGAGTTTTGCTTAATACCCGCAATAGAGTTTTGCCAGCTATCGTTCTTTTGCTTATATAATTCAATATATTTTTTTTCGGTGTATCTGTCAGCATGTCAATTATATATAACTAATATAGAATATATACTGAAGATAAACTGTCCCCTTCTCTTTTTATAACCAGCTTCATACTTGGAGAAGCTCCGTTCCTACTGGTACTGATATATTTTGCGTTTAATACTTCTGAAGTCTCTTAGAGTTATGAAATAATAAATATAGTCAATATTCCGTAATATCTTCAATTTAAAATTTTTTTTAAATCATAATATTTAGTTATGCAGCGCTAAAATATAAGGTTACTATTCGCGTTTAAAATCGTAGTAAAGATGTTTCCAGATTAATTAATTTTATCTTCCTTTATAAGCTAGATACTATCTTCACGCTAAATTTCAAGTCTGTACGGCTACAGAAAGTATTTCATGTTATTTATTGACAAGATAGTATCCAAATAAAATAAAGTTATATGATTAAATGTAAACCAATAAATTATAAGTATAAAAGTTTTCTGGATATAAATAAAAAGTTTCATATTTTTGTTAATTCTCGAGCAAAGATATAACGGACTCAAAAATATAATGAGTTGTTTCCAATAAAGGAAATTACTTTTGTGTCTGCTTGAATTGGCGGGAGCCCTGCTGTACCCTTAGGTGTTATTTGAATAAATGTACTGAAGTTAATTAACTTTACCTACTTAAATTTAGACCACAGAAATGTTAAATGATCATAACTTGCAACTTACCACTTGCCAATTTGCAACTTACCACTTGCCCTGACTATTTATTGTTCTGCTCGTAATAACATGGAAAAATCGTAATTTGAGTGGACCACAGCCTTTATGGCAACATCCCGATTAATGCGGATATCACAGTATTAGGATGAACTGTACGACCCGCGAGCCTTAGGTTTCAAATAGACCTTATTCGGCTAAAATTTATAAAATATTTCGTTTGTATTTTATCGATCTCCGCCAAATAGGTCTATTATATCGCACTTGTGTGCCTATAAATTGATAGAATATCATCACCAGTCAATATGCGAGGGCACTCTTTCTTGGGATACTGCTATAGAGTTGTCAGTCTCTTGGCCTAAAGCTCATTCTCTATGAAATCACTTAAAATAAATAAAATGCAAAACTATTGCAGTTTTTTATTTCGAGGGAATTCGATAAAATCTGTTGCTAGTTGGTTACTGTACTCTACTGGCTTTCTAAATCGTTTTATTACTGTTATTTGTACCTTTCTTGCTAAGTAATAATCTTTAGTACTAGATATTTATAACACTATATTAATGCAAATGTCACCATTTTTTTCTGCAAATTACACATTTCGTATTTTAAAATACTTCTTAGTTGCTTATCAAATTTGTATGAAACACACATTTCTCTTTTAACTATTTTGGGAAGAAAAATATTCTCTTAACTCTTTCGCATATAACGTTGGATACATATATTGTTACCAATTAAAATAACTTTCTCATTTTCTTTATTTACCTTTTAAAACATTATTTCGAAGTCTTCTTCGATATTATTCAACGCTAAATAAGTGTATTCTATTTTTTTTATTTAAAATTGATGATGTTACTAAGAAGTGAACGTTATCTTTTATTATCGTAGGATGACTTTTATCTATCGGCAGTTAATATAAAATGATATGAATTCTAGTTCTAGATATATTGTTTAGTATACGTGTTCTGAATTGTTTGTTTCGGAATGGTGTCTTTTAACATATTTTTTTGATTTTATAGACCTTATGTACCATCAAGGGGTATCTTACTAATTGAAATATTACCCTGAATTTTATCACTTCTTTGTCTTGGAATATCGTTTGGATGCTATGTTTGTTCTCTCAGTAATTTTTCTGGTTATTCTGTTTTTAATGGCACTTGAAAAAGAGCGTGTTTATTTATGGTATCGCTGTATATCCTCTTTCTTTTCGGAGCCTTTCCTTGTACTCTAGTATTTTTTTTGTAATGATTTTTTATATTACATTTTTGACAAAGTTTTCACCTGTTTCCTTTGTTTCGCTTTCATCCTCTTAAATTATAAGTCGACGAGGCGCGAGTCAGTGAACACTGGATCATTATTGTCCTTGGGTTTAAAAGATGAGGCATAAAACAGGAGTATCTAGTAAAATATTTCATAATACTGTCCCTTTTTGTCTCTTCTTGTTCTTAACTTGTTATTTCCGTTTTAATAGTCTATGTTCTCTTGGCATCATATTATTACTAGCTTTTCAAGCTGTTTTCTTCTCAATAGGTTTATATGGGTATTTTTAAAATTCACTACAATTGTATATTCAGATTTTAAAAGGTCAACAATATTACATTTTATAACAGTGTATGCAAAAAGTTCAACCCTTTTCAACACAGGGACACGGTTGATTCGTACGAAAAACACTTTTGTTACACTTACTGTGCGTTTCGTCACGACGATTGCTATAGAAGGTATACTCGTCTAAAAAATTGATAAAACCAATAAATGAAGAAATATTGTAATTTTTGTCAAATATTTAATTTTCATAGCAGGTTTATGTCAGTCACATATAACGGAAGCAGGTCTTAAGGTAATTAATTTTGCATACGACAGTCCTCCAGATTTCAGCATATAATCAGCTCGGTCAACTGTAGAACTAAATCGCACTTACAGAAATCAAACGCTAGAGCATGGTTAGTTCTCAATTCAGTTGCTGGATTTGTTTTGAATATTGTAAACGTTGATTAAAAGATAATGTCAAAACCATGCGGACCGGGCGTGAGATTGTACCTACATAATGAGGATACGACATCCCTAAAGCTGAGAGTTATAGGTGCAAGTAACATACGTTTGTACGGAGAAATTGGACATATCGCTTTAACATTTAAATTATTATACTCATTTGGCCTCTGTTATACAACAGAACAAGAAGGAGAATAGTCAGGCAGGAAGACATGATATTACCCAAAATGTTTACCCTCGTTATAGGAGACGTTTTTAAGTAACTGGGTTGGAAAAATAACGGTTAAATTTTTTTACATTAGGTACACTTTGAAATAACTTAAGATTTACGGACGATATAGTGCTATTAGCTAATAATCCAGATGAACTATATACTGTGATCCATGGATTGCAAGAAGTCTTGCTGTCTGTAGGACTGAAAATTATTCTCGACAAGACAAGTCATAACGTTGGAAACCGATTGCCCTGCTACCATAAATGTGGTTGATACTTTACTCGAGCCTGTAGATGAGTATGTGTACATGGGCCAAGAACCACCAATAAGTAAAAAGAACAGACCAAAAAGTGAAGTTTCTTTTGCGCATAGAATGTCATGGGAAATATAAATCCTATTAGTGACACAATTTTTTTTGGTCAAATAATACCAGAAGTCTTCGGTTATAAAATATTTATAATGGAACATTCACATATAGAAACACTGTAAACGAATAAATGAAATTAAATATTCAAATTGCGTGTTCGATTGAATCTAAATATTGCGGCCTCGTTTAAATGAAATCGTTTTAAATAAACACGCGCAAGTATCTGCTTATAAATATTCATAAGGATAAAATATTTAATTAATTATTTTTCAACCCAAGCGGGGATCATTAATAAGGAAAAATTACTAAACGGAATTGCAAAATTTGATCTGGCTTGTTGCAAGATGTCGTCGTTAACACGTCACAGAGACATATAAGTTCCAGTTTGAAGTGCATTAGTGAAATAAAAATTTAAAATTTACAAGACCATTGTATATTTTACATAATATTATTTGATTAAATGTTAACTTTCAAAGCAACAACAGGAAGTTTATAAAATAGATGAAACTTCTTTTATTCACTAAAAGAAATCAAAACGATTCTGTCCAATATTCTTTACGATAAAAAAAATTAAATACAATTTTTTTTTCGTATTCTCATTTTCAGTTTACGTTTTCCTATTCAGAATGATACGACGAATCATATTTATAATGAGAATTATGTGAAAAACCTCAATTCAACTCTTTGCAAACCGTGCTACAATATTGTTATCGTTATTTGTATAATTCTGAAAAAAAAACGTTTTCCGATAATTTTTAAAGCTTTTTCCTGAAGTAGTAGGATTCGATGTAGCATTGAATTGATTTTGTGATAAAAATTAAATATTTTAATTCTGAAGTGTGCGGTTAATTATTTCGGTAACGGTTGCGGTTTTTATGAAATAGAACTGTCTGTGTATGATTTGATTAAAATAAATTTTAACATATTTTGAGAATCGTTACTGCGTCTAGCGATTATTATGAAATGCAAACGGAAATAAATTGACAAACCAAACAAAGCCTTGACTAGTTCGTTTCGCGTGTAATTTTACGATCGTAAATGAACAGCGTAAATCTGAGTAAATAATCTCTCGTAGTTTAAAAATTGTCAAGTTTTCCCTCTCCCTCTTCACATATTAAGAATTTAAGAGAAACGTTTAATTGTGCTTCACGTTCTCGATGGCATTTTAAGAAAATATTTTCAAAATAAAATTGCTTCTAGCAGTTGCTTGCTTCGTTTGTAGTTTTATCATAAATAACTGTAATAAATTTTATAGCGAATTAATTGATAATTAAAAAACGAACATCGGAAACGACACTGCTAACATGAATGGAAAATAGCATAGACGAAATCTACTAATTTTTAATATCAGCGAATCTTGATGTTTATATTGGACTTAACAGAAGTTCCCTGTAAATATAAATTTAAATTAATCCTAAATGTTGGTACTCAGCAGAATATTTGGAACGGAAAAATAAAACAATAATTATTATATTTAGTCAACGTCTCAGGACGAATTTCCCCATAGGTCTGTTTGTGTAAATGAAATAGGGTCGGCACACAAATATCACAACAAAA
Source organism: Druceiella hillmani (assembly GCA_039881145.1). NCBI lineage: Eukaryota > Metazoa > Arthropoda > Insecta > Lepidoptera > Hepialidae > Druceiella > Druceiella hillmani. Next base: position 11,948,679 of record JAYKKI010000047.1, on the reverse strand, counting down.
ACATCGTTGATTATTTACTGACTGATCGAGTTCTTATTATCTCTACCCGGCGCTCTGGTGACAGACGCATCGCATCCTATCGGAACCATAAAAAGAGAAGTGGAAGATAAAAACGCCAGTCATGACAGTTTTTAAGTGCTATAGGGAAACTTAAGATCTAACAATATGTTTGTCATCATCGCCTATAATTTTATTTTACGTTTACTTAACTGCAAAAATTAACAAAAACCTTTAATTTCTTTAATTTTATTTAAGTTTACAGTATTCTTGATATAATTTTTTATGTTTTGTAATCTTTGAATTTTATCAAACCTTACAAATTAAAAACCCAGAGAAGTAAGTATTGAAAAGAAATATATACAGAAAAACACAAATTAGAAAAAGTTATCTTAATTTATAAGAAAATAATTTCACAACTGTTCTTACGCGTAATGCCCTCTGAATGTTAACAATAATTTACATAATTATTACCGCTTAATGAATATAGCGATCGTACAAATAAAATACAAGGATACTTTTATATCGAATAATGTTGGAAAAAAATAAATTTAAAATTATTTACTTTTCAGAGGAAAGTACATGGACCATAACACATAAAATATTATATGGTAATGTAATAGAACATCGAGCACCTAATGCGACACCTAGATAGTATTATTACAACACAATTAAACCAAAAAGATTGACGAAATGTCTACTTCTATTGCACACGAATTGAAGTTAAAAAATAATTGATATACATACATGAATGACAATAAATCAAACAGGGATTTACATTCCGTTGAATTCTAAATCATCAAATATCCCAGATTTTTGGATTGTTGATTTATTTAAGAAACATAAGTGTATATCACCATCATACAACTACTTTATTGCTACTCATTATTATACGATCATATAATGGAATATGAAATGAGTAGGTGTCCAAAGAAACACAGAAAATATTTTGTACATCTGAATATTAAAAACTATCTGTCCATCCCAGCTTTGTCCGGGAGAGGAGGACTGTGACTACCTTTTGTTATATTCGCTTTATATATAATAATTATTAACGCTTGGTGATATTCCAAAAAACGTTGAAATAGATGTTCCTTTATTTCTATCCTATAGTCTAAATGAAAATTTCTATGTTAATAACTTTAATTATTTTAAAATTTGGAAAAATCTTCCACCCTAATTTTCACATATTTATTGTTTGAATTTTAGAATTTTTTTTAGTTCTCTAGATTTCGTGACAAGCCGGTCATAGAATGCGATTTGTGTATATAGACAATTATCTACGTATGATAATATTGTTATTTGAAATAAAATAAATAATAGAACTAGGATATTTAAGACTAAATTTTATAGCCACCACCAATGGAAGTATTTAATTATTTGGAAACAAAGACAAGTTAATGAAATTTATCATACATAAACCTGTACAAATGAATGTTTGCGAAGAAGCTATTTAACGAAGAAAAATATGTTCATTTAGAAAGGAAAAAATGGTTCGAACGTTTTATTTTCACACATTTACACCGTATTCGTATGAATTATTAATAATAAACGTCTTTATATTCATATGTATATACAAAATATTGATAAAACTTTATACTTAACTTTGCATATCATACATATGGGTAATAGAACACTTGCTACAATAATATTGATTTAATTTGAAAAGGTTAAAAATATTCTACAATTAACAGTAAAACTATTGAGAAAAATATTAAAATAAAAAAATACTACTGAAAATCGCTTTGGAATGCAACTAATTGCATTAAAAACTTCTAAACTATTTATGCTTTAGTTAAAAGCTATGATTTTGAAAGTTACGACAACGATAATACATCTTTTACTATTTATATCATTATAATAACTTAAAAAAATTGTAGTAAAATGTTACGTTACACATATTAATTAATAAACAAATTATTTACATAATTATATCTTTAATTATCATAATACTTTACTGTAGACATTCGAAAATAGTTACTATATGGTCTACTCTATGCAGATAAACTCGTCCTTTTTAGAAACACATTCTAATATCAGAGTCGCTCTCTGGACGCCACTAGAAATTATCTAGACTATAACCATCGCAGTATTCACCAGCTAAATATGTCGACCCGTTTATCCTAATCAACCACTTTTAGGCCACTTTAAAAGTTCATAGTTTAGAAGTTATATCTATTGTATTTTTTTGGAAAATCTTCTACCCTTCTTAAAAAAAATGCTAGCTAAGAAATATAGCAGATATGCAAATTAAATTGTTATACTACATTTCTTAGCTGATTATGAGGTTTTCGAACCTCTTATTTACGTATCCAAACTCCTTAGTTATTGCACTTTAGAACTTTCATAGGATTGTCTTTAAAAAGAAGCCTATTTTTATAATTTTTCTATTTTTTAGATATAAAATAAAAAATATTAACGTTACATCGATGTTAGTCCAGATACCTATATATACATTTTGCTAGATATAAGCGGTTCATTTCTTCTATTATATAAATTTATTAGCTTAGGGGCAACTCGTTAGCGGTTTTTGAAATTTGGGTGATATTGCAAAGACCCTAATGGAAATTGTTTTATAAAATATTGCTTTTCATTCTCATAGAGTCATATAATTCTAAATTCCTATAAGTATATATTATGGAATATTAACCGTGTCCCCTTGTAACTAACATCGTAGTGTTCATTTTAGTTTTTTAGTGGTAGTTTTTAGTGGTAGATAGTGAAGCCCTCCTTAGTATATCGTTAGAAATAAGAATTATGAATTCTCCAGGCCAAACGATCAGCTCTAAATCGGCCTGCCTTGAAGTAACTGATAGAATGACTTTTCTTGAATCAATGAAACACCATTATTGCACGTGTAAATTTATATCATTTTAACTAACTAGTTTATACTAGTTGAGATATTTCTTTCTTCACATGTCATCTTAACTGCATTACAAAATATAGTATAAATAAAAAAACAAAATGTTATGCATTTACGTTCGCGGTAATAATTAAAAAAAAAATAAAGTAAATATGTCTATCCACAAGTGTACCTTGCAGTATTGAAAAATATATAAACTGAAAAATACTGCAATCCTTATATGTTTAAACATGTTAAAATTTCAAAAAATTGCTTTCATTTTAAACTTAAAATGCAGCGAAAACTAGAATTTTTGACTAAATAATTAGATAATGTCAACTCAATTCAAAACATATTTTTTCCGAAACTTCTTAATTTATTGTGCCCAATGGAATAAAAAATATAATCTAGTGATAGACAGATAGACATCGTAATATTACAAACTTGTAGCATTTTGTTCTGATAAAAAAACAATGAAACATAAAAATCGAAATTGCTGCGAAACTTATTATTTTCTTACCGAAAAGTCGTGCGATGCCAACTCAATATTCATAACAATAAAACTACCTTATCGTAATTTCGAGAATAATTCATGCCGGCACTGAACGAATTGCGACCTAAGCATAGTTATATTCAAATTTATGATTGAATTATTTCGTTTTCAATTTACCCTTATTCGAAATAAGATAAATGCTGGTGCTTACTGATTTGTTATTAGTCGTGCTTATTAAAGTCGGCTAAATGTTATTTCCGAAAAGTCCAGCGATGCCAACTCAATATTCATAACAATAAAACTACCTTATCGTAATTTCGAAATAAATTTATGCCGGCACTGAACGAATTGCAGCCTAAGCATGTTGTATTCAAATCTATGATTTAATTATTTCGTTTTCAATTTACGCTTATTCGAAATCAAGATAAATGCTGGCGCCTACTGATTTGTTATTAGTCATGCTTATTGATATCGGCTAAATATTATTTCCCAGTTGTCAACAATCGGTCAGTGTGACCTGTTTCAAACAAAAACTATTGAAGCGCTTTTCTAAAAGCGAGCGACGGTCGGTTGTCACCGCGGGCCGCATTTACCCACTCGATTAGTGTTTTTTGTCAGATGTGACTCGCCCAACTGTAATGGTACTAACTGGTAATTTCTGTGGAAAGATCCATTCGTTTCAGTTAGCCATGTACAATGCAAGCTTAGTGCAATCTGTTCGGTTATGAAAATTCATTCGAACAGATAATTCTGATCTGAGGAATGTGCGAACACTGACAAAAATGTATATGGTGTTGGGGTCAAGCATAAGAAGAATAAAAATGAAACTCTTCTAAAGAGAAAATTAAAAAAAGACAAGCTATAGAAAAGTTTTATTTAAATAATTAATCAGACAAATGAATAATTTTGTACTTTTATGAGAAGTCAGGTTATTTTTTAAAAAGTCATAAATACTATTTCTATGGATTTTTGAACCAGAAAGGTTAAACATGCGCAAATTTTGTTGCGTTATATCCTTGTCACATAGCTTAAACATACTAAACAATGAGATTTGCAAGCTCGGCAGGATTGTTAAAAAAGTATCTTAAAACTAGAAAAGGGCTAGAGAAACTACAAGACCTTCTTTTTTGATAACAATGTAACGAATATTAACGTCAGTTAACAGTCGCTTTTTAATTAATTTAGGCAATGACTACATATTGAAAAAAAAAGGTATGGATCAAAAATTTATTATGAACTTGATTAGGTTTTCATTCTCATTTTTATTACTTGTTAATACTTTTTTATGTATTAAAAATAAAATATACGCGCCTTTATGGAGATATCTCCTTTTGCTTTTTATTATGGTTATGAATTTTATTTTATTTTTTGCTTATCTTTGAACGCATATCACCGAATATTTTGCTTTTTTATAATCTAGAAAATTAGGAGTTTTTTCAAAATATCCTATTTCTGTAATACTAGGACCATTTTCGTCAGTCTCCTTTGCTTAATTGAGGGCGCCTATTTATTTGTTTAGTGTAACAGAAGATGAAATCTGACTCGACAATATATCCACTCATCTGTGATCGGCTACTTAGTGCTATAACGGCCGCGTTTCAAGAGGCTGAAATAATTAATGGCCGATTGCGGATTTGTCGACGGACAAGGGTTTTGTCCGGTATTGGTTTCTATTCCATTCTTGTGATTGGTACCGATTACTTGTGGTCAGGCATTACTGAAGGTCAGTGGTGACATTCGACTGACGTGGATAAAATAGCCACCCTATTAGCAGAATGTCTTTAGGATTTACACGTCTGTCTTTGGTGTCAAGTAAAAGCTATCAGATAAATGCCGATGATCTCATGAAAATAACAGACAATTGCAATAACGGGTAATGTTTATTATTATTGTACGCAACATCTAAATTTTTCTCATAAAAATAATAAGATTGCTACTGTTTTACTATCATTACTATTTCAATATAGAATTTTGGTATGCCATGTCACGATTTGTTTCTTGTAATTATTCAATTCGCGCGTCTTTTAATTCCCTTTTATATTAGAATAATATTAAAGAAAAGCGGAAATTCTGTGAATGTTAAATTTGCTTCAAACAACTAAAATTTTACAATTTGTTTAACGACTATTAGTAGCACAGTCAAATAAAACATAAGAAGTGTTTACAAAAAAAATTGACTTCAAATAATCACCGAATAAGGAGCGCACTGAAAAGTATTAAATCGACGCGTCCCTCTTCCCTGACATTCACAAGTACGTTAACACCCACACACACAGATGAGTGCTACATTTCAGCAGACATCGACTTCAAATCCAGTATAATATCCAGCAGTAGCAGTATTTGGCAGGTTAATTTATGTACTGCAAAACTTCCGACTGAGTATTCGTATTTTCATAATTTTATATTTTTCAATACCCTTATTATTTGACGGTTATTTGAAGTCGTTTAATTTTTTTTTTGTAAAAACGTTTTATTTTTCCATTTGCAGTGCCTATAATATCCTACGTTACTCAGAATTTCACGAACTTACGGTGAATTCAATATCATTTATGAAATCGAAACGGACGTTTGTAGCATTAAATGAAACTAAATATATTCATGTACATCTACACAAATATATGCATGTGTAAACACATATACATGCATTTATACGGACACTTCAATCACATTACCTACTTCGGCTTTACACAAATATATGCATGTGTAAACACAAATACATATATTTATACGGACACTTAAATCACATAACTTACTTTGGATTTACCGCAGCCAGTGCTTCAAGTTTTTATATACTTTTACATACTACATATCCGCCTACTAATATACTAGTTGTTATATATTCTTGTGTATACCTACGAAAATTTACACGTCTGCCTATCTATATACTAATGTTTGGTCAATTCATGCATTACTTATTTATCTATCTATAATAACTAAGTTGTTTCATGCCATTGTTTGTATCTGGAGTTGGAATCCAGAGTTCAACAACTAAGTCTCTACTTAAGACTTACAATACTAATTTAAAACCAGCAGATTCTTAAGTCTTACGGTTTAGGCTGGCTGTACACCTACCGCATCAGGGTTTATGGATCAACGATTGAAATTATATTGTATGTACCCGTATATACATAACAATATTTTTATTCTTTTATTTTCTTTCTATGTCAAGATAAGTCCAAGGGGTCCAAACTCGATAAGTTTGCTCCTAATTACTAAAGAATTGGGCTCTGGCACCATTTTCCTGCCTTATAATTTCACCCCGATTTTGTTAAAGAGCACATTTATGTTATTCTTAGTTGTGTCTTGTTAGATTATAATTAGACCTAAATTATGGAAATTCTATCACAGCAACTTGTATCGTTCAATGTTGAAGAATTCTTTTATTTCCAGATTCTGGTCAGATTCTCACGAATATTGGACTATACCAGGAGTATATCCAAAGATAAAAGAAACGTCGGAGATTTTCACTTACAATTCGGAACCTCCTCCTTTTTTGTAGTTTATTAAAAATGAATATGTATATACTTACCCCATATATCCGTCAGTTCATATAAGTATCGATTTCATAATTTTGAAAAAAAATCGAACGTTTATCGTGCACAACAAGATCTGATCTTAAAGCTTCTGCGTAAATATTTTAAATAAAAATGGCGATATGTGAGATTTTTAAATAGGTACATTTAATAAAAAGTAATGTTTAAATGACTATCTCTGCTTTATAAAAATATAGTGCATTGTTGTTTTTAATGATTAAACATAAACGTGACCAAATATAATTATTTTATATGTAAGTTATCACATTTAACGCTACTTACTGCCTTTAATGACTAAGACATAACTAAGTATAGTTCACACTGCCTGAACCTATTCTAGTTTTACTTCCATAGTCTGATATAATTTCTCAATTTTTTTCTGATAAATATAATATATTTCTTGAAATTAGTCTTATTTCTGTCTTAATAAATATAAATTATTTTAATTAATTGGAGATAAACTTCTTTTCTAAATATTTCGTTATATTTGGTAGTATGTGTGTCATAATTCACCTGTTGTCACTGTGAACGTGAGTAGTTGTGTTTTTAAACGATTTTATTTCATTGGAGCTTAGTTATGAGAAATCAAATTTGATGATTCGATCTAAAATTTTTTTTTGGATCTGATCATCACAGTTCGATTTGATTGGATCTAAAATTTTTCTTTGGCAATAAATAGGATGTGTACATCAAATAACGTCTTGTATTTACGTATATTTATCAGGTTTAAAAAACTTACCAAGCAAGTGTTCAAAACACGTATACAATAAAGTGCCATAGTTGCGTTGTTCTTTGGAATTGTTGATACGAATACTATATGATAAGTAATCCTTGTTTCACTATAGAAGCATAATAATAAACTTTCATTTGTTTTTCCCGTTATGAATAAACAATTTTTATCCAATAAAAGTTTTGAAATGGCAATGTTCACAAAAAATGATTTAGAATCAGTTTTGTGTAGAAATTAGAATACTTATTATGTAAGAAATGTACATTTTTAAACTCTCAGTTGATGATAAACTGGAGAAATGGAGGACGTAGATGTATTGTAGTCTGCTTATGTGATTACTATCTATCAAGATTTTCAGTGGGAGTCGCGTTTCCGGTGCACGCTACGCAACATTCTCTTCTGCCCCTGCTAGAGCTCGACAATTAAAGAGGCGTTCCACGATGACAAATATATTTGATTGTTTACGCTCTGACTGTTATACTAATTTGAGTTATGTTTGCTTTGTTAATAGTAAATAAATGTTGAATTACTCGACGGCTCAATGCATGAAACGTGCGTCTGTATTTTATGGAACACTCGCTTTGTTCAATGCTGTTTTAAATTATTTTAGGACGCTGATAATGAAGAGCGACGTTGTATTTTATTTTATGTAAATAAGGTACACATTATCACGATTGCGTTATTTGTATCACTTAGTCCCTTTAAATGAGTCATTACAGTGAAGCAAGGCTTATTACATGTAGTTGGTTTTGTATATTAAAAAAAATATTTTTAAAATTTGCTTCAAATCCGTTGACTTTAATAATTTGTTGGATTTTTATTGATATCCGTATTTTACGCGTTTATACACTCGAATAGATAGTTAAATAAAATAGGCATTTTGCTTGAACTTTATTTATAAATCAGGTAATTCTTATAATCGTATAATAAGAGTGGTATTGACTAGTGTGACCATGTATAAAAATGCATTTTACAGCCACCTACTCTAAGTTACAATAGTGTGCACTGATTTAGAGTTCAGGTGTGGAATTTTACTTTCACAAAATAGCCCTAAATACATTTTTTTAAAAGATTCAGATAAAATGATACATGATAGAAATTTGTGTGAAAGAGGTTGATGGTCAATTTGTATTGAGACAACGTATTTGAGACATCATCAAAATGTTGGCTGTATTTCAGGGCAAATAATTTATATTTTCCGTTTATTGTGGATTCAGACAAAGGTGGCAGATTTTTCTAATTTTAGCGCTTCTTAATTTTACGATGGTTAAATGAAGAGATGCTCTGTGCTGTTGAAAAGATCCTCATTCTGCGTATTTGAAATTACTTTATTTTCAACTTTCATACTGTGATGCCAGATTGTAAAAAAATTGCGCATGCATAGTTATCATATTTTGGCAATCTGACGAAGTCAATCGTAGAAATTCTCCATTTTCTCATCTTATTCAATGGCTCCATCAATTACTTCCGATGATACTGGATGTGTCATAATGGATAGAAATATTTTTTTAATGTGTCATCGTTTTGGAAATATATTTTCTATTTTAGGAACGTACATTTATATTTTTTTACTATGATTAAAATACCAATTGTTTGTATAATTGGATATCTGATACTGAAAGAGAAAACAAGATGTTCAATTACAAACGATGTGATTGCAATAACGCTGAGGACACTTTTACTTTTCGCATCTCAGTTATCTTATTTTAGTTACACTAACCTTACAAGTATCTCTTTATTTAGAACAATAAATTTCCTTAAGTTTAAGACGTTAGAATGCTGAATAACCCTGTTTTTGCCACTAGGTCAAACTATCGATATAAAGAATAAAATTTTGTTTGTTTTTCACTCACGTGTAATTTGCCATTGTGGACGTATATTGTCCCACACTTTACTGAAATATAGATTTTATTTGATAGTATATAGAAGTATATATTTGTAAAAGTGGCACGAAAAAACGCTGGTTTTCCTGTTATGTATATATATATATATATATATATATATATATATATATATATGTATGTATATTAGTAAAAAAAATCTCGTTGAGCTTAGTTATAAAACATATCGAATATTTGATTTAATACACGACCACAACGCGAAATTTGAAATTCTAATCGGTTCTGCGCCAATGAAGTGTACAGCAGAAGAATTAATGACATAGATAAAAGCTGTTTGCAGAATTAACGACGAAGAGTATTTCAGTCGGATCAGGTACGTCGTTTTTAACATTAGATAGTTACAAACTTTGCAGAACGTTATTTCTCTGTGTTTATTTTGTAACGTTATTTCTCTGTTGCACAAAATATGACTGAAGTGGGTTTCAAAATGAACATTCGCCAGAGAGCCATTCATCTTGCTCCGTCTTTTGATCCCCGATATTATTTATGCAGACGTGTTTGCTAGTTTTAGGGGCATCGCAAAGGGACGATTAAATATAACTGTGGTTTAGGTTGGCTGACTTAAGATACGAGTAACTGAATTTCTTTGAGGTATGTAAATTCAATATAAAAAAATTATCGAGCTTTGTGCTTTTTGTATATCATCCGTTCGTAGTTTATGGGATATAAAATTCATTTGTACGATGTGACGATGTGTGTTGTTAAAAAATGTGCCGGTGTCAACAAATCTAAACTCTGTATCAAATTTTAAGTGCCTAGATATTTGGAAGTTATGACATGGTCTGAGACCGACAAAGAGAAAACTAGTGGTCCTACACGGGTTACGTTTTTAATGTTTCATAATGAAATAATGAGTACTTATCGTTATCTTCGTCCGCCAGTTTGCTCGCATAACTCAGTTGTGATATCATTAGAAAGGGCTTTAAAACAATATTGATCAAAATGAAATTCTTACTCTTTACACGATGCTTCGTTCGCGAATATCATGTAGAAGTTCAAAGTGATGTGCGATGTACTTCTCTCCTCTTCCCCACAATTTTTTGGACCGTGGGTTGGAAAGATAGGAAAAAATTCTAGACACCAATTTAAAATTATATCGATGACCTTGTATCAACAATTTGAAGACATCTAGATAACCATGACCTCATAGACAAACCGGCAACCAAATATACTTTTCATGGTGTTATTATTCTACGCACGCGAAGCCGCGTATAAAATCTACCGATACACGGCCGCATGAAATATTTCCACGCCAAGTTTAGTCGTGGTTGTACTTATTTTATTTTTCGTACAGTTTCTTTCATTTTTCACTAGACCAGTATATCTATATATAGAAATGATATCTGCGAAATTTTCCAATACTATGACATTTCAAGGTTAAGTTGAGACTTTCATATTAAGGTGGCAAAAATCGAAATTTGTCGTGATTTTAATGAGGTTTGTGGTGAGTAGACAATAGGTCCTAGTTTAAATTCCTGTTAGTCAACTCGTTCTCGCAAAGGTCTTAAAAACATAATTTATGAACCACGACCAGGGAACCTGGGAAAATCGAATGATCAGCAAAACGTGAAACTTGTGCTGAACGTTATTGAAGTTAGTCGAGTAAAGTATTAGGAAATATTTTTATGCAGAGATTGAATAATGCATAAAAATGGTAAGCCATTTATTACAAAAATTGTAAACCGCTAAATTTGCTCAAATATGCATGTCCTACATTGGGAATATTGTAATTGATTTGCAGCATCAGTAAGAGTGGAAAGTCTTGCTTCACTCACCACAAAGTCCAGACATGAGTATAACTGACTACGACTTGTTTCCAAAATTAAACGATTCTATGTAGTTCCACTCTAAAACAGCTTTTTGCAGCAGTTACCCATCAAATTCCATAGTTAAACAGAAGTTCAAGGCGATAAAAATCATCCGGCAAAAAGGCGTTTGTTGACAAACAAAGAGTATATAAAAGAACTATAAAGAGATACTGCATGCAAATATAAATAACATTTTAATAAGTAAATGGTTTGTATCATTTTTAAAATGTACCTGGTATTAAACAAATGTTTTACCTTTGCGGTAAAGACAATTTTGCATTATTTTTGTAAAAAAAATATTGGAAAATAATGGACTAGGTTTATTATTGCAATTTATACTTACACAGTTATACTATTTCAGTTTAACAGTATTAAGATTTTCTTTCATTGCATGAGCATTATTACTGCTTTGTAGAAATAAATTATAAAAAAGGAAATGCCAAATCTCTCCATAAACTTATATTTTTACTTGAGTTTGCAATGATAAAAAATTTACCTTGCAGTTAATACGTACTTATTACTAGAAATGCTATTGCGCTATTGTCTGGTGAATAAAAAAGTGAAATACTTCTTGCAATGGTAATGATATTTCATTTTAAAAAATGGCTATTACTGTATTATTTTAACTCTCTCTAGTAAAAAATACCAATTCAAGTTTTTTATTTCCTAAAACCAAGGCAGAAGTATTTAAATTAATTTTGTTGTAGTTACAAAAATTCTGTGCATGTTCGACATCAGATTCGCTTGGATAATTAAATCATATTTTGGGAGCAGATATTGTCAATATTAAAAAAAATAAAACTGCTATTGATCACATAATCTATTTTTTTGTCACATAAACTATTTTTTTGTTGAGTGTTTGACTTTTTTTAATGGTTAATTTTCTACAAATAATAAATTATTTTTAATTTTACATTTATTTCTTTTACATTTTCCATGTATTATTTGTTGTGGTTTTCGGTGTGAACTACATAATGCTAAAAATTATGTGACTTTGATATTTTGTGAGTTTTCACTGATATATCTTTCTTTATTGCACCAAAGTTATTAATTAGTAAATACTGTATTATAAAATGGGAGTTACCAAATAAATTGCTGAATGAACATTCATGGCTGGTGGTCAATAAATAACCCTCATATACAAGTACAATCACACTTTGGTAGAGGCACGTTGGGGTATGAAGAAGGGGTAGGTTTTGAAACGCCAAAACGTGGGGAAAGGAATAGTATTGACTATCCTATGAAAGTTTAGTATATGTTACCAATTATATATATATATATATATATATATATATATATATATATATATATATATGTATTATTTCGTTTAGGAGGAAATGTGGCTGTGGTTATGAAACTATTAGACTGGCTTTTACTGAGATGCTGTTGATTATGATATTAGGTTCATCTTTGCAATGAACACTGTTTCTTCCGAAAATGAAACTATGGAATAAACACGCAAAAGTCCTGTAATTCCAAATCGATTTGTGGTTGTCTATAAAGAAAAACTAAACTTTAAGATCATTTCGTTGATTATAAAACGTATTTCACCAAAAACACTCGTGCAAGAATGTACCAACAACACATAAAAACAGTCGTGAAAGAATGTACCAAGTTTTCGTCGGATTATTCAATAATTAGCTTACAATTAAAATGTTAACAACGCCAAAGTAAAATATATATCCAATTCCATAAGAGGTCTTAATTTGATAATTGTTTTATTGAAATGCCTACTTACTAAAAGTAGGCATTTCAAATTCGTGAAAATAATCCTGTGTCTCAATGAAATACCTACTAATTGTAAAAGTTGTGAAGATCAAACTATTAAGTTGAAAACTATTAAGGTAAAAATCTATTAAGTTGAAAACATATGTTACTGCATTCTTGTAATTGCAAGATTGATATAGAATCTGAATTTGGCAAAGTTTGTATAATCTAAAATCTGCACATTGCACTACCTATATTCCAAATTTTAATATATAGATACTTTGGAATTGATCCATAGGTTATAATGATCTGTTATGCAATCAGTGAGTGCTAAAATTAATGACTTTTGGAGATATAACCCATGTTTTGAAAGCCAACAAAGGCCATGAAATTTGGGATTCACAATAATGCCTACATTGTTATATCAGAAAAAATTTAGTTAGAGATTTCAGTTATTACTTAGATACGCGAGGTTAAAAGTGGCTTGAATTATTTTTCTATGAATAGGGCACGGTCTGTTTACTACCTGGTATGAGAATGAATTAAGTATTTAATTATATTCAAAATACAGAAAATAACATAGTATTTCGGTTATAAGTTTATTTACTATCATAGGTTACGATTACTGCTACAGTGAAAAACTGGAAGCATTTGATTCGCGTGGGTTTGTGGTAGAAGAATTGTTGACAACCCTTCATACCATCATTCAGTTATACGTGTTCACTCCATTTTGGCGGCCTTGAATATACGGTTTCCCGTTTTAAGATCTAAGTTTTAAGTTTTAAGATATTATGAATATAACCTTGAATATACGGTTTCCCGTTTATTTTCACTACGTAATAAATTTGCGAAACTCTAGAGATTGTAAAAAAAGATTTAATGTCTATCAAGATCTGCGTTCCTTATCTAAATATCGGTTACAAATATAAAGGTGCGACGTTGCACGATGAGCTAATTGTAGAGAGGCGTCATCTGCTTAGAAAGAATTAATGGTGAATTTAATGGGCAGCAGAAAAGATAATCGTTTGTTTCGCTCTCGATCATTCTATGTGAACATGTGAGAATAAGAGAAAAAAAATGACGGGAGAATTATTTATGTTTCACTTTCCTTATCCGCAGAGAAAGTCGCTTTGGTTTCTTTATTAGAGGCGGTTTGTAGCTACATGGCTTTACAAACCATTTTGAGCATAAGACGGAATGTATCTTGTATTATAGTTCAACTGGCGTGGGAGGAACATAAAAATGTAATGCTCCACGGTAATTAAATGTCCGGCGACTCAGGGCTTGCTCTCGCCGAGGGAGAGAAGTCATTACGCCCCAGTGAATTATATGTAACGGAATTCGTTTAATGTATAAACACAAATTGAAATTATGCTTATAATAACAGGCGTCCTTTTTGGCTCTGTATTGCGGGATTGAATTGCTGATAACAATAATCCTGCGATCTTATGTTAGAATATACCTGTTACATACGTATATGACTTACATACAGATTAACACCTCAGAATATAAAGAGTTTCGAACAAATTTATGCTTTAAGGAAAGGAAAATATCAAGAACTCATAGAAATATTTGGCTGCAACGATAAATATGTGAGAATGTATTGTTATTGTGCGACTATGTGCATCTCAGGTCACACACAAAGTAGAGTTTCCTATTTTTACCATGTCTTGTAATTGTCGATTCAAGTCAATCGACATAATTTTATTTGAAAATTCTAATGAAATTCTAGAATCTAGGACTTTTTCAGATTTATCAAACTCATAGTTAAAGGATTGCTGTGGGAGTGGGGGACGCACTGCACGTTCCTCGTTGATTTTTAAATATTTCGCAAACATGCTTAATAATGAACAATGATAAATAGAACTTCTTTCTTTTCGATTCTTTTGGGTGACTCAACCTTCTACTTTAATATATTTATCCGATGGAGTGATGTGTGAAATCTATTATTTTGCAGTTACTTTACATCTAAAAACACATTTATTGATTTTGTTTTAAATAGTTTATTATTGTTTTTCTTTGACAGAATAGCATATGCATAGGCCTTAAATCATAGAAACTGAGCGATGGGGGGAATAATAGGAAGAGAGATACTTTGGTAAAATTTACGAGGGAAAGGTAGAATTTTCCAAAAAATATATAGTTTGTATTGTGCATCACGAGTTTCGGTTCGTTTTTTAACTTTGTTTTTAGGTTGGTTGCCAAATGACTCTTTCAAGATTTACACAGAGTTTAATTTTAAATATATCGTGGACCGTTGATACTTTGAAAAATGTATTGGTACTATGACAAAAGCCATAAGCCTCAAGAACCGTTAATTCTAAGAAAAGAAGTTTTATTTCCAATTCCAGAGAATTAAATGTATTACAAGATTGATAATAATTATAATATGTTTTAATGTATCAATAGTGAAAAACAGTTAATAAGATATTTTGAAAAAGGAAACTGTCTTCATGTTTTATGGCTAACTGTAGCAATTGATCATGGAAAAAAATTATATTAAAAAAAATACAATGACATGTTTAAGATACCGATAAATATTAAATGAAATACTTAGAAAAATAGTTTTTTTGGTGATTTTAACACACGAATTTTAATTTTATAAAATGGCGTCTGTAGCAAAAACTTTAGAAAGTTTAGTGCGTATTTTAGTACTTTTATATGTATTACTACTTTGTAAAAAAATTAAAAAAAAAATTTAGAAATTTTAAATGACTGTAGCTCGCAAACGGTAGGTTCTATAAAGGAAATTATAGAGAATTTAATGCTGTACAAACAATAATGCCATAATGTTTGTCATGTAGCAATGGGTCACCAAACGTAAATATATTATATAGTGGATTTAGCATAATTTTTCAGATCGTCTCAATTTGGCAAATTACTCAAGACGTAAGAATCTTTACAACATTGACAAAAGAGACCCTTAACGAAATTGTCATAAAAATTATATAAGTTGTCGCGTAACACGAAGTTTTGTGTATTTTTATCCTTTACATACTTTTGTATATATCTACTGGTCTATTATTACGATGTATATATTCTTAAAAGTTTGTCGATTGCTATTTCTCCAAGCCGTGTTTTGGTATATTTTTGGTAAAATTTCAATATTTGAATTAATGAAACTAATAAGTGAGTTTAATAACTGAATAAACGGATTAGTAACTATTATTTTTAGTAGAGCTCATTGAAACTTATCTCCGTTTATATTACACTCCATCGTTTTTTTTTGTACCTGCTCCTCGCGCTTAATAATTTGATTACTCTCTTCATAATTACCAGTCGATTACGTAAGTAAAAGCGTAATGATGAAATAGTTCTAATATTGAATATATTTGGCGTTAATTTTTTAGAAATTCATTATTCACAATTAAATGAGACTACGTGATGTTGTATTATTTATACTTTCTTTAAGTTCTTTACCACGACCTGTTAGCAAAGGTTCTAACATAGATATTTGCTAACAGCCCGCCTAAAGATGTTGTAATACAACGAAATCTAGGTCGTGGTAAAGAACTTAAAGAAAGTAGAAATAATACTACATCACTTAGTTTTATTTAATTGTGATGGAATAGTTCGTTAATACTGTTCGTGATTATCCATTTTGATTGCAAATAAACATTCTGATTTGAAATCAAATAAAGTTGAATTTATTGAAGATGTAGTGAGTGTGGATTTAGAATGCGACAGACAGCAAAGATTATTGTGAGTTTCGTTTTCTTGTCGAATCTTAAAGGATTCTTGATTGTGCTTTTATTATCGATATTGTGCCCTGCTGGCCCCTGAACTTTAGTTTTGCTCATTTGGAATGACGTGTTTCATTAGTTATAATGAATTATTTAACGCGGTCATATTGACATGGCTACGTGGTTTTAGTTATAGCGATATTTTGGCACTAATACAAATATGATAATTTTTTTCTTTACTGAAAATAAGTTATGATATAATTATTTAGTAGTGACCAATATAATGCTTTTCTAGTTTTTCTTTCAAGAAAAAATAAAATAGGATGCCAGAATCTTTGGGGAAATTTAAAAGTTTGTAGTGGATGAGGATTTCTAGATATACACAATGTCG
Organism: Druceiella hillmani; assembly: GCA_039881145.1. Classification (NCBI taxonomy): domain Eukaryota; kingdom Metazoa; phylum Arthropoda; class Insecta; order Lepidoptera; family Hepialidae; genus Druceiella; species Druceiella hillmani. The sequence goes on along the minus strand of JAYKKI010000047.1, from coordinate 11,931,594 downwards.
TATAATTACGTGGCTATAAATGTATAAATGTACATTATCAATTGGTTTTTATTAAGGATTTGAGTGATCAAACATATGAGATCTAAAACCATGGCTATGAACCTAAATTTAAGAACTATAATAAAAATGATATTTTGCAGAACAATTGAATAAATATCAGTTTAAAGAAAGTATTGGTAATTCCAAAAATATACGGTTAGTTTGGTACTAAATACATAAAATAACAATCAATGTAGGAAAGTAATGGCGATATTTGTTTACTGCTTGAAGTATTCATGAGTTGTACTCTTCTAATACGTTTCGCTAAAGTCATAATTTGTACGCAAAAGCGAAGTGGGATTATTTTTTTAATATCTAGTTTTTGATTTTTCGGAAAACTGTGGAAATTCTCACAAATGTTTTACTATTACATATATGTTATTAATTTGCCACATAAGTATTCATTGTTTCTCGATCTGCAGAAGCGTTTTCATCACAAAGTATTTCGTGGGATCCTATACGTTTCCATTTCGATGGCGAGTAGCGTGTCTGCACCATATTAATAATGGAATTATAGCCCGTGAAACCTCTTCCCCGCGTTCGATGCCACCCACTCCCACTCCATCAAATATGAATACGGCGAGCGAATCTGTAATCAATTATATCCGACAATGGTCTTTGCATTCAATCACCGGATTATATTTTTATGTGTAATGTGTTGACTTGAATTTAGCTAAAGCAGAGTACTATTTAATAACTGAAGTTCCCGAAAGACGTGAGATAATGCGATTATTTTTCATCCCTTTTTCATATCGATACCCTTCTGAAGATGCTAGTTCAATTGATCTTGTAATTCAGGATAAATATTTTCCTTAACCGGTATATTTTTAAATTGTTGATTAAAAAGATGTTATACCCTGTATTCTTGAGAAGACTCTCGTTCGTTATACCTAAGAAATGGCTTATTCGATTGACATGAAATTATTTTACCCATTGTGTAGATTATAGTATAGTTATAGATTGTAGTATAGATATAGACATGCATATAATATATTTTTAGAAAATTTTGGGTAATTAGAAGACCAATTAAAACGAAGGGAGTTGAGGTGTATATAAGCGTACCTTTTGATTTAACTTTTAGACTTAAACTATGTTGACAAACTGTAAATAATTTAAAAATCTACAAAATACCTATTATTACAGATTTTGACTTATTGTCAGTTTTCTGTTCTAAAATTGGACCATGAAAGTATTTTTGAGACAAATTGACACGATAATGAAATTGACAAGAAAGTTCGACAATACAGATTTACATAACTAATTATTATTCATTGTTGTAAGTGTTTGCATGGTACAATATTCGGACGTACAGATAACAGCCATTCTTAAATCAAAACAATAAACAGTTAAGAACAAAGTTAACGAGTTGAACATTTTTTACTTAAAAAAATTATTACTTAAAAAAATGGTCAAAAGAAAATGAACTCATGGTTTCTTTGGCCGGGCAAAGTAGGGCCGAGCAACTAATCTCTCACAAATAATGTCGAGTGTCTAGAAATCAATAATAATTTATTATATCGAACTGTACGATAGTTTATCACCAAGCTCCAAGCAGCATTGTAAGATACTGCACTCTTTAACCGATGTGCTTCGCAGTGATTTTGATATCCCCATAATTTAGCTCAGGCGAAAGCTGGAAATCTTTATATTACTTTTTGAGATGTTTGATATAAAAACATCAATTTAGTAGATAACTCATGCACTCTCTGAGGGAATATTATAAAATGGAATATTATAAACTATCATTAGTATGCTAAAACTCTTCTGAAAGTGGCGTATAGGCTTTGCCTATAGGCCACTTTCAGAAGAGTTTTAGCATACTAATGATAGTTTATAAAGATGTTTAGGATACTAATGAAAGAAAAACTTTGAAATTTGAAAATTGTTAGCTCTAAAGAAGACAAAGTTTATCACAGCGTACATGTTAAGTTCGTATTTGCTTAGCAGGTTTTTACGTCTTTACATAGATTCTGTAACTTGGCATTGGTTTTAAAATGTATTAAGTCACTATATAAACTATACCGATTTAAACTTCTTTAGTGGTCGCCCAGTTGTCGAAATTCGACCGTAATGTATCTAAACTATCAACTTTTTGAAATCACTAATAGGTAGGCGAGAGTAAGTCATATATAATAATTTAATTTTGCAACTATAAAATAAACGTTTAGTAAAACACAGATATCTATTAAACAAAATATAAAATAAACGTTTTTTTGCCATGACATACACTCCACAGACCATTGAAAAAAGAATATTTGATATGACTCAAAATACATAACTTGAAATTCATTCAGTCAATGTCACGTTTTAAAATACTTTGGCGACAATCTTTACTCTGTGTGACTAGAACAAATCATTATGTGTTTGACATTAAGAGTAGGAACGTAAACAATGAATTCTTCAATATCTTTCTAATATACAATTTAATGTATTTATGACATATAACATAGATCAAATTTTAGCTTTCTGCACTCATTCTCCTTCTTCCTTTAATTATGCCAAATCTTATACTCCTCCGTGCGTATAATATGCTTGAAAAGAGGTATAATGTTTGCGAATTAATGTATAGATTCCATTACAAAAGAGAATGTTTGTAAAGAATCAATTCGACATTTAAAATATGGTTTGTACAGAGATATATTTTGACGACTCAAACCACTTGATTTGAAGACTATTTTCAAAACTCATTTTACTTCATCCACGGAGTTACTAAACGGTAGAATAAAATCGCAAAATGAATTGTACAAATTGTGACGATAAATAATGTTATAAATATTAATATTACATAATTATTTTATTAAAATGAATAGCGAAATTTTATATGGAAAAACGGATAACACTTACGTTTTTTATGCAAACCTCAGAGCATAAAATATTCCAGTAAAATAGTCAGAATTTCGATGCGTAAAACGTTTAGACTCATGTATACTACTAACATACATATTTATTTCATAATGCATTATTGGGAGATGGCTACAGTGGCCTAGTCTTAGTTCGACTACAATATTTGATTGTCTTTGTATACAAATATACTTACACTTTCGCACATGATAATTGACATAAGGTTGAAAAAATTATTAAATGTATTTTTTTTTCAAATAAGGGTTGATCACTTTTCTGTAGAGAATACATATTTTATACGCATGACACTACATTATTTTTTATTATAATAGCTAAACCTTTTCTCTTGTTTTGCAGAATACTTTCCACGAGTATTTAAGTTAAAGGGCAAACATCAAGAAAAGTTTTAATGTTATTGTTCGTTATTACTTATATGCACTTTGGCACTACGGACCCCTAGCGCAGTATCTAAAATACTAGCGCCCGTCTAAAAGGTCAAAGTTATATTCGTTGCGGGGTGTTTCAGCATTCACAAATGATTTTGTCTAATTTTGAATGATTTACTCCACCTCGGGCTGTGTTGAGACGTTAAGCTGAGCAGATGGAGGTAGTATCTGCAATCCATCATGTTTAGCCTCACAAAAATACCACCATAAGCACAATACCTATTAGTTGTAATAGGATTAGTGCACTAATTGCCCCGAATTATATAAGTAGGTACGCGTTGTTCGAACATTATAAGCCAGTTTATTTGATGATTACCTTTCTTAATACGTTAATCTGTGAAGACTGCCAGTCTCAAACCAGAAAAAGGTTTGGGAAGAAATTTGTTAGTTTTATAATAAATTCTCATTTATTTATATTGTTAATGTATTAAAATAAAGATAACAAATAACGCCATCTGCTGAATATCATGTATATCCAGATAATAAGTAGCGCCATCTATTGATAACTGCATACCCCGTTTCATTATATATATTTAAAAACAAATAAAAATAAAAAAATCAGTTGTGTTTTTAAATTATTTGGAAGATTTCATCTTACTTGTGTGAATTTCTATTAAATATAAAATACAATCTATTTAATCTAACTTATGTGTGTATACAGCGTAAATGGGTAAACCAAAAGAAAATTAATCACAGATACCAAATACATATTAAGTTACTAATGTGAATACAGGAAAAAGATTTACAATACCAAAGCTGTCAAGTTGGTTTGATTACAAGTATTCTCTTTTTAAATGGAATGGAGTATAGGTCATAAATTCGCTTATCTATTCGACATGGAAGTGGAAGAACTCTCCTTTTCTATAATTGCTATTGTCCTGTTTAATTTTACTTCATATAGGCGTTTTCTTTTGCCAGTTTTCTTATGACGCTTTATAACAGTGAAATCAATTTAAATATGAGAAGTAAAACTTTTGCTTTAAAAGACGGGTATCGTTTTGTAAGTAACTGATGACATTTTATGTATTTTACTATTAAATTTATTTATTTGCGTACTGTAATGTATGCAATTAATACATATAGACTTATTGCTACAAAAGCAATCTGTTACTGCCAATAACATCATCAAGTCCAATCTCGCTCGACGAGCGGTCGGGATAAGTACTCGGTTCACTATAGTGTGCCGTAATGTCATAGGCTATATGCCTTGTGATTAACCCAACACACAACGACAACGAATTGATAAATTCTTATCGCTCTACCACTTTATCATACGGTAGGATTTATAAAGCCACTAGAATGTTTACACAAGTCTGCTCGATAAGTATGTTATCCAATAAATCTACACGCAAATCCCTAAATCAGTCTACATGCACGTTTTAGCAAAGTTCTTGGCTGCTTGCTTTTATCTCACTACTACCTTTTACGGCGAACTTTTTAAAGAGAAACTTGGCCATTTTTACAGCAATGTTTTTGAAAAGATTTGTATTCACTGAAAATAATTATTTAAAGACATTCAGGTGTTATTGTAATTTTTAATGACAATGATTAAAGTTTTCGATCAAAGTCACTTATTTCGTAAATATCTATACGCACAGAGATGAGATTTTATTTTAAATGAAAAACCAAGGAATTGCATATAATTTATGTTAAAAAGGGGGAAGTTCTAATTGCGATTAGGTAAATTTGAAAATAATGTTATTGTCATGTTTTAATTGGAAAAAGAGGATAATTGAAATATTTAATTTTTTTTTATTTCAGTTAATTAAAGTTTCTTATTTTGGGAAATCATTCGCACACCTCTGTATAAAAAAAACCAAGCTTTGTATTATTTATTTGTCATGTTTACGATAAACACTTTATAAGATATAAATATCCTTATATTGACTGAAGCTGCATACAGCATTTCTATTATTTTTTCTTTACTGTTTAATCAAATTGCGATTTAAAGTAATTTAGTACGTTTTCCTATTCAAATAAATGATTTAGATAGATGATAAAGTAAATTTATTTTTCTCGTCCGCCATGTCGGTGCGCTGAGCTTGCTCAGGCGCGGCCGCCGCGACAGGGAGAACTGAGGCGGGCTTTGGGAGGTGCACGGGTGGCGCGGCACTGCGACGGGGCTCTCTGCTCGTATATTCTTCCGCAAGCGGGGCAGCGCGTGGGTACAAGGCCCGCCGTCTGGGTCGCAGTCCTCTTTGTGTTTCGCCGTTGAGGTGGGGGTGCACTTTCTCTGTGCTAGCTGACGTGTGTTTATTACGTTATGATTTTTTTGTAGACTACATCAGAGCTTCACTAAACTGTATTGCTCGTTTTTGTGATAGAAAACACTTTTGTGAAAGAAAAAATTGTTGAATTTATATATCATCTACTTTACGAATTTATGCAATGATATCTGTTAAATACGAGTCAGACTCAGAGTCAAGGGTTCAATCAGGCTGCGTTAGTCAGCCTGATTTACCTGTAATGGTTGCATTATCTTCAAATACTTATAAAAAGTAGACAGCTTTTATAATGTGAATATATCGAAGGCTTAGTGGAATTGATGATTCAAAAACACATATGTTTTTAATATCCGTGAATTCCATCAAAAACTTATTGTGTAAAAAATAGGTCAAGTACAAGCTATATTTGTACAATTAGTGGTCCGTACTATCTGATCTCCATTTAAATATTAATGCAGTAATACACTCGGAATATTTGTTCAAAATGCATATTATCGGTTAATTTGTCGCACTGTCTGCCACAGAGCGTATCATTGCCATATTATATCGCATGCGCGCGGCGCTGAGTGGGGAACTTTTCGATTGAACCAAATTACACATTTCGAAAAATATTAAGGACAGAAGTCGCTTCTCATATTTTAAAATATTTTTTGGTCAGAAACCTTTTTTTAAAACTACCATTAGTAGTTATAGAGATAAAGACAATTTTAGTATTTATAATAATTAATCGCATTATTAATTTACAATCCTGGTAATTTTGTTTCAATCTGTACTTAATTCTCAATGTTCATGATTTTTTTACATTTCTCTGCGTGATCCTTTTGGTGATATTTTTTTGGCGTTTTTCCCGAAAAATGTGTAAAAAATTCATAAAGTCGAATAATCATCAAATGTATTGCTGAATTCGTGCTTCAATAACTTTTTATTTGACACACTGTACAATGGCCTTAAAATCAATTTTTTTTTATTTCCAAATTTACGTCCGGAATTTAACCTCAGAATTGACCTCTTGTATTTCACGTAAATAACTGAACTGCCATATTCTATTTCTTTGTAAATTTAAAGCTTTTACATCAAATAGTTTCCGAGAAAAATGCCTGTGACCGACGGACGGACACCAAAGTGATTATTACTATTATTTATATTTTGGAAATTTGTGTCATGGAACTCTAAAACAGAGCCAAGGCTCGTGGGCAATTGGCCATAAAATGTAGTAAAATGTCACATAAAGCCAAGTCGATAGCATTATTTATACTTTTGAGACTTTTATTAAAAAAAAGTTTGCAAGACTATTTATTTTGCTGACGGAACATTTTGTAAATCGGAATTTAGGCAGCAGTAAAATGTGTCCCGTACATTTGAAAAGGAGGGAGATTTTCCATAATTAATTTTACCATTGTTTATCTGTTGAATATTATCTCAGTGTCAAATTTAAATTACAAGCTTAAAATGTGGCAAATACCTCAGATTTTTGATGATCGGTGAATTGGTCAGTATTAAAATAGCTAAATTGTGTATCGAAGTACATCAGGTATTGCAAAATATAGGAATATTACATTTGGAGGATTGGTTCAGCTTGTAAACTTTTTTGGATCTAAAAAATGAGAGTTGAGGCTAATTCTCAATTTTAAGTAAAGATATGAGGGGGCGCAAAAGTACACAAAGTTGTTTCGGTTAAGGGTTATTACGGGAGTGCTTGCTCGATTTGCGGGGCATTACCGCGCCCCCAGATTAATTTTTCAATAAAAATAATTAAAGAGAATAATATTTGATGCAGATTCCTGTTGAATTTTTTGTTGACCCAAAATTCCTTTCCGTTTATTTTACCCTATGCGTATCTTAAATGCGGTGGATCATATATTCCGATTATGATGAATATACAGCGTTTCACAGTGGTAAGGTAGAGAAGTTCAATATGGAATATAAAGCATTAATATAACATGTCGTAACCTATTTAGTGCAATTAGGCAGATTTGAGCTATGGTTAGAGAATTTGAATAAAATATCAAATTGAAATTTTAATTCAAACTTAAAAAAGAGTTAAGTGGATATGAAAACGAAATTTGTTTATTTACATTATAATATGAAAATAAAAATTAGTAAAAAATTATTAGTCCGTTAAATGTGAAACATAATTTTATAATATTTCGAAAGAGTAAGTAAAACGGTTATTAAGGTAGGTTTTAACAATAAAAATCAATGAATATATCGAAAGAGTACATAAATCGGTTATTAAGGTAGGTTCTAACAATAAAACTCAATGAATATATTGAAAGAGTAAGTAAAACGGTTATTAAGGTGATTGTATCTCTAGTAGTTCCGTTAAAAGTTTTTAATTACAGATTAAAAAATAAAAACATTTTCATAATTTCGTTTTTAAAATTTCACTGAAGTTGCACGATCATATTCAGATTTAAAATAAAAACAATAGTTTTAACTTTGCTGGATTAGGGCCAGTTAAGTTGAATGATGAATATTATATGGGAATATTATGAGAGAAATATATGAGTGGACCTAAAAATTATTTTTTTTCTTTCTTCTGAAAACTGTTTCACTCTCCATTGCAAAAAACGCTTTGTATCACTTTTTGCAATTTAAATTAAAAAGAATTTGTGCAAAAAACTGACCTACGGACAACAAACAATTACAAAGAAGAGTGTTAATAAAATATATACAAAACAAAAATTGACATAAAACTTGAATACAAAAACACTTTATCGACGTGGATCGACGCAACGCGAGAGCTCCCTTTCTATTGCACGTTTGAGTATAAAACTTCTTTTGGCAAATGGCAATTAGCGAATATCGGTGAGATTTTCTTAAATGTTACTTGTTTATTTATTTGAAAACTTTGATGAACAGTCATCTGGCGAACTTATTGCTACAATCTCTTACAGTTAACAAGAGTTAAAGTGCAATAAAATCAAAATGGGTTATCAAACGGAAATATGATGAATAATAAAATTTATTTATTTATAAATTTATTTTCTTGAATGTTCTGGAAGCACCTATTGTAACCTGCAGGGCATACAAGAAAATTTCACGCATATTCGCGAATTGTCATTTGCCGTCAAAATGATATTTTCCTCTTGTACATTATTAGTGCAATTTATTAGTAATAATAATAAGGTTTAACAACAGAATTTTGTTATTAAAGGTTGTTGCTGTTAACTTCGAACTGAATAACATTCAGCGTTTACTTTTGAAACCCGATAAAAAATGTTATTATAGTTGAAGATTAATTTATATTTCTTTATCTCTTAAAATATTTTTCTGGTATGATACGACCACTTGTATTTCCGTTTGATGCCCTTTATCATGGATTACTTTTAGTAAGTCAATATCCAATACAAACAAATTTGGTATTTTGAATTCCTATCGCAATGTAATAATTATTTAAGATATCCATTTAATCTCCAATCATAAAGAACCCAGACAAAAATCCAGCTGGCACAGCGCCAGTATTGATAGTATGTATATCCTATGAATTACCTGTCCGCTTCGCAGATAATTTAAGTCCGATCTTGCTGGTCTCCACTTTTCTCGTCGGTTTGTGAGTGCACTCGTTGTGAGATTGTTTAGCAAGTTGTTTTGGCGAGGGTCTTGATAATTGAATATTTAATTGTCGCGCAGTGTTTGCATGGTTGTGCACTAGATGGTTGGCGTGCGGTTATTTTAAATAAAAAATGACTTGTTTATATTCATTCGCAATTCAAATCGGCAAATTACCCGACAGGTTTCAAAGTTATTGTGAAGATCAGTATTTAAAAATAATATTTGTATATAAAAACAATACAATAGAATCGGCTAAACAATACAATCGAAGTGACAACAACTACAAGAAGTGACAACATTCAACTTTAATGAAAACCACGTCGGTGACTTTACATCAACAATTTCAAGGGACGTTCTATACATTATATAAATATAATTTGTGCGTGTTCCGACAAGTCCTTAGTCGACTTTTTTCAATGGTGTTGCGATGTCGATTAGATGTAGATGAAAAGGTTTTTTTATGATGTCCACAATATAAATGTATCTATAATAAATATTAAAACCGAAGAGCGCTGTAACACTGGCGGGATAGTGAATATTTTATTTCGTCTTTTATTACCTTTTACTTTTTAATACCTCACTTATCGAAATCTATTTGGAAGATTAGGCTCTATATAAGGAATATTCAAACTTACTTGGCTTTAAAATGTTTGGTATTCGTCGAGAAATATTCCTTGTAATATTTGATTTGATAATAATCGTATAATTATCACTTCGGCAGTTTTGGAGATTTAGGCGAATTAACAAAAATATACGAAGTCTATATGCGGTCTATTGTAAAGTGTCTAAGAGTACATCACGGAGGAAAAGTGTATTACGCTATAGAAACTATAAAAATGTATTTACGTCATTTCTTCAGAATCCCATCCAATTCTTCTCGGATGAGGTTATAAAGCTACCTCATAGATGATGTTTTATTATGGAAGATAATTGAAATTATACTGTTCATTAAAGTATATTTGTAAATTCTCAATTTTCTATTAAATAGTTCGATTTTTCTTTTGGTTCAACATATGGATTTATATAATTAAAAAATAAAATAACTTGGAAATGAAATTATAAAATATTTCTTAAAATCGACAAAAAAACATAAAGTTCTTCATAAATACAGAAACGACCCGTTTACTTTTACTATTGAATTTTTGGTGTTTTAATTTTAGTTTTAATTTTGGGACAGTTTAACGCAGAAAATATTGTCTAATTAAATTTATTAGGGTATGATTTCCAAAACATTTAATTTGTTTTAAAGTCAACTTTTTGCATCCTTTCAAAAAAAATTGAATAATTTTGTCTTTTCACTTTAACCCGAAAAATATCGCATGTAAAATTTGCTATAAGATAAAAACTCTTATATGCGTGAAACAAATTGAGATAATTTTTCAGAAACAATTCTCTCACTTAAATCTAAATTTTAACCAAATTACTAATGCCAGGAAAATAATAATGCCAGTAAAATAATTTCCTCTTATTTAAATAAAAAACGCTACAAGGTATTTTCTCTATTTTATTTATTTATCGAGTTATTACAACGTTAATTAAAACGGTTTATACTAATGTTGAGGCGCCAAAGGTTGCGGGCGCGTGATATGTAGCTGTTATAGAGTTCATGTATGCTACGATGTCTTTGTGTGTCTTTTTACACAATAGTACAAATAATAATCATTTTAATAATAATTAACTTTAAATTTAAATTGGCTCATTTTATTTCGTAAAAAAGGCATATGCTAAACTCTACCTCAAAATAAATAGTTACAAGTATTATTATCAAATTAAATATATTCTACTTGTAATAACAGTTAACAAACCTGTTTTAACGAATAGTAAGAATATCGGAATCAGGAAGTAAACCTTTTAAATTCAATTCATTTTTCCAAACGGGCCTTAAACTAATTTAACGAAAATAAATAGAAAATACCAGTCTCCGTTTTTTGTACGAGAACTATTTGTGACAATAAATAGCTCTGAAAATATTAACCAAATTGTTCAAATTTTATAATTTTTCAACATTTTATAATAATTTTAGACTTTAAAATATAAGTGTTAATATTTTAATAATTATTTAACAAATGATTAAATTAACTTAGACTTTTGAAGCTGATGTTACAGTACCTGGATATGAGGCGTGCGGCGTGAACTCTACCGACCTGAATATTACAGGGATTAATCAATTTAATAAGTAAGCATTTAATTTACTGAAGTCTTTTGATAGGAATTCGGCTGTGCTAACTTATTTTTATAAAAGGTAACTTTTACATTAAAATAAACATTAAAAAAATAGACATTGTTCCACTTTAATGATGTCATAGGTAAAAGTATTATTGAATATTGCAAATTATTGTGGGCTCGTATTGTGAACGTATTATTAAAATTGCCCTTAAAAAAGAACTGCGTAGTTTATTTTTTATGAATGGAAAAATCTATTTTTCAAAGTAAAGTTTTCTATACAGGAATAGTAAAATTCGTCGCTCAACCTGTCACTTTGTTAATAATAGAATATAAATTTGAAATTTCAAAATAAATTAACGTTGGAAATATTTAGGGAAACGTTTTGTGCAATCACGTCGATTACGTGATAGCAAAAATTAAGAAACACAAATATACAAAACACAAATATATTTTTGTTAATTCGCCTAAATCTCCAAAACTGCTGAAGTGATAACTATACGATTATTATGAAATCAAATATTACAAAGTATATTTCTCGACGAATACCAAATATTTTAAAGTCAAATAAGTTTGAATATTCCTTATATAGAGCCTAAACTTCCAAATAAATTTCGATAAGTGAGGTATTAAAAAGTAAAAGGTAATAAAAGACGAAATAAAATATTCACTATCCCGCCAGTGTTACAGCGCTCTTCGGTTTTAATATTTATTATAGATACATTTATATTTGTGGACGTCATATAAAAACCTTTTTATCTACATCTAATCGACATCGCAACACCATTGAAAAAGTCGACTAAGGACTTGTCGGAACACGCACAAATTATATTTATATAATGTATAGAATGTCCCTTGAAATTGTTGATGTAAAGTCACCGACGTGGTTTTAATTAAAGTTGAAATCGATTACTTAGAATTCTTTCATATTTTCCAAATCCAAGGTCGAACCAGGAGTAGAACAAATTGCACGTCCCTTTGAAGCGTAATATTTCGCAGACGGCGCTTAAAAACTGGAAACTTTGCATTTTATTTTGAAAGTACCGTCCAATTACATATTTTATTCAAAAGGGTGCGCACGAAAAACGCAACCAATGTACGTGTATGGAAAGATATGTTAATATACATTTTTCAGCAAATTCTGAGAATAAAATAAATCGTGCAAAGTTGCATCCATCTAAAAATGTAAAAATTGTGACAGACGGCCGAACGGAAAAAAATATGATTTTGCGATGGTTCCTTATTCCAATATGCAACCTGAGCCGATAAATGTGGAATAACTTCCTACAGAACGTTCATTCCGAAATGTGTACGTATAAAAAAAAAAGAACATATATATATATATATATATATATATATCTATATATATATATATATATATATATATATATATCTATATATATATATATATATATATATATATATATATATATATATACTACATTGGCTAGGAAACTTTTAGCCACAACTTCGGAACTTTTCTAGAAAGATTCTTAAAACTTTTAAAGGTTTTACTGTAGGGTATAAATAGGCCAAAGTTCAATCGGTTGACAACAGTCAGCGCCGAAGTTTTAGGTGAATTACATAAAACATAAAAACTTAGTGTATAAGGTTACATTTGATATAACAGATGGAATACTTTTAAAAGATGGAAAATTCATAGAGTTTACATTTTGTTCTTTGAGTTAAAGTCATGTTGCCCTACGTTTCCTTCCGTTTGGTTGCCCGGTTGTCACTTCGATTGTATTGTTTGGCCGATTATATTGTATTGTTTTTATATACAAATATTATTTTTAGATACTGATCTTCACAATAACTTTGAAACATGTCGGGTAATTTGCCGATTTGAATTGCGAATGAATATAAACAACTCATTTTTTATTTAAAATAACCGCACGCCAACCGTCTAGTGCACAACCGTGCAAACTCTGCGCGACAGTTAAATATTCAATTATCAAGACCCTCGCCAAAACAACTTGCTAAACAATCTCACAACGAGTGTACTAACAAAACCGACGAGAAAAGTGGAGACCAGCGAGATCGGACTTAAATTTTCTGCGAAGGGGACAGGTAATTCATAGGATATAGACACTATCAATACTGGCCCTGTGCCAGCTGGATTTTTGTCTGGGTTATTTATGATTGGATATTAAATGGATATCTTAAATAATTATGACATTGCTATAGGAATTCAAAATACCAAATTTGTTTGTATTGGATATTGACGTAACTGACACAGTTGGAACCGTAACTACTAAAAGTAATCCATGATAAAGGGCATCAAACGGAAATACCAGTGGTCATATCAGACCAGAAAAATATTTTAAGAGATAAAGAAATATAAATTGACCTTCAACTGGAATAACATTTTTTATCAGATTTCAAAAGTAAACGCTGTATGTTATTCAGTTCGAAGTTAACAGCAACAACCTTTAATAACAAAATTCTGTTGTTAAACCTTATTATTATTAGTAGTAAATTGCACTAATAATGTGCAAGAGGAAAATATCATTTTGACGGCAAATGACAATTCGCGAATATGCGTGAAATTTTCTTGTATGCTCTGGAGGTTACAATAGGTGCGTCCAGAACATTCAAGAAAATAAATGTATAAATAAATAAATTTTATTATTCATCATATTTCCGTTTGATAACCCATTTTGATTTTATTGCACTTTAACTCTTGTTAACTGTAAGAGATTGTAGCAATAAGTTCGCCAGATGACTGTTCATCAAAGTTTTCAAATAAACAAGTAACATTTAAGAAAATCTCACCGATATTCGCTAATTGCCATTTGCCAAAAGAAGTTTTATACTCAAACGTGCAATAGAAAGGGAGCTCTCGCGTTGCGTCGATCCACGTCGATAAAGTGTTTTTGTATTCAAGTTTTATGTCAATTTTTGTTTTGTAGATATTTTATTAACACTCTTCTTTGTAATTGTTTGTTGTCCGTAGGTCAGTTTTTTGCACAAATTCTTTTTAATTTAAATTGCAAAAAGTGATACAAAGCGTTTTTGTAACGGAGAGTGAAACAGTTTTCAGAAGAAAGAATAAAATTAATTTTTAGGTCCACTCATATATTTCTCTTGTAATATTCCTATATAATATTCATCCTTCAACTTAACTGGCCCTAATCCAGCAAAGTTAAAACTATTGTTTTTATTTTAAATCTGAATGTGATCGTGCAACTTCAATGAAATTTTAAAAACAAAATTACGAAAATGTTTTTGTTTTTTAATCTGTAATTAAAAACTTTTAACGAAACTACTAGAGATACAATCACCTTAATAACCGTTTTACTTACTCTTTCGATATATTCATTGATTTTTATTGTTAAAACCTTCCTTAATAACCGATTTACTTACTCTTTCGATATATTCATTGAATTTTATTGTTAAAACCTACCTTAATAACCGTTTTACTTACTCTTTCGATATATTGATTGATTTTATTGTTAAAACCTACCTTAATAATGGTTTTACTTACTCTTTCGATATATTCAATGATTTTTATTGTTAAATTATATCAATCACTTGTCGTCTTTAACTACAATTATCGTTTAAACAATTATTTGACTGAACGTAATCGTTAGATCCATCTACAAATCGTCTTCACAGTCGTTGCAAGAGCATTGTAAACTAAGTTTCACATTTGACGAACTAATAATTTATTACTAATTTTTATTTTCATCTTATAATGTAAATAAACAAATTTCATTTTCATATCCACTTAACTCTTTTTTAAGTTTGAATTAAAATTTCAATTTGATATTTTATTAAAATTCTCTAACCATAGCTCAAATCTGCCTAATTGCACTAAATAGGTTACGCCATGTTATATTAATGCTTTATATTCCATATTGAACTTATCTACCTTACCACTGTGAAACGCTGTATATTCATCATAATCGGAATATATGATCCACCGCATTTAAGATACGCATAGGGTAAAATAAACGGAAAGGAATTTTGGGTCAACAAAAAATTCAACAGGAATCTGCATCAAATATTATTCTCTTTAATTATTTTTATTGAAAAATTAATCTGGGGGCGCGGCAATGCCCCGCAAATCGTGTACTTTGTGTACTTTTGCGCCCGCCCATATCTTTACATAAAATTGAGAATTAGCCTCAAATCTCATTTTTTAGATCCAAAAAACTTTACAGGCTGAACCAATCCTCCAAATGTAATATTCCTATATTTTGCAATACCTGATGTACTTCGATACACAATTTAGCTATTTTAATACTGACCAATTCACCGATCATCAAAAATCTGAGGTATTTGCCACATTTTAAGCTTGTAATTTAAAATTTGACACA
Source organism: Druceiella hillmani (assembly GCA_039881145.1). Taxonomy (NCBI): domain Eukaryota; kingdom Metazoa; phylum Arthropoda; class Insecta; order Lepidoptera; family Hepialidae; genus Druceiella; species Druceiella hillmani. The sequence goes on along the minus strand of JAYKKI010000047.1, from coordinate 11,916,003 downwards.
GATAATATTCAACAGATAAACAATGGTAAAATTCATTTTGTGGAAAATCTCCCTCCTTTTCAAATGTATGGGACACATTTTACTGCTGTCTAAATTCCGATTTACAAAATGTTCCGTCAGCAAAATAAATAGTCTTGTAAACATTTTTTTAATAAAAGTCTCAGATGTATAAATTATGCTGTCGACTTGGCTTTATGTGACATTTTACTACATTTTATGGCTAATTGCCCACGAGCCTTGGCTCTGTTTTAAAGTTCCATGACACAAATTTCCAAAATATAAATAATAGTGGAATCACTTTGGTGTCCGTTCGTCGGTCACATGCATTTTTTTCGGAAACTATTTGATGTAAAAGTTCAGTTATAGACGTGAAATACAAGAGGTCAATTCTGAGGTTAAATTCCGGACGTAAATTTGGAAATAAAAAAAATTGATTTTAAGGCCATTGTACAGTGTGTCAAATAAAAAGTTATTGAAGCACGAATTCAGCAATCCATTTCATGATTATTTGACTTTATGAATTTTTTCACACATTTTTCGGGAAAAACGCCAAAAAAATATCACCAAAAGGATCACGCAGAGAAATGTAAAAAAATCATGAAGATTGAGAATTAAGTACAGATTGAAACAAAATTACCAGGATTGAAAATTAATAATGCGATTAATTATTATAAATACTAAAATTGTCTTTATCTCTATAACTACTAAAGGTATTTTATAAAAAAAGTTTCTGACCAAAAAATATTTTAAAATATGAGAAGCAACTTCTGTCCTTAATATTTTTCGAAATGTGTAATTTGGTTCAATCGAAAAGTTCCCCACTCAACTCCGCACGAGTGCTGTGTAATATGGCAATGGTGCGCTATGTGGCAGACAGTGCGACAAATTAACCGATAATATGCATTTTGAACAAATATTCCGAGTGTATTACTGCATTAATATTTAAATGGAGATCAGATAGTACGGACCACTAATTGTACAAATATAGCTTTTACTTGACCTATTTTTTACACAATAAGTTTTTGATGGAATTTACGTATACTAAAAACATATGTGTTTTTGAATCATCAATTCCACTAAGCCTTCAATATATTTACAGTATAAAAGCTGTCTACTTTTTATAAGTATTTGAAGATAATGCAACCTTTACAGGTAAAGTTAGTTAGTCAGCCTGATTGAACCCTTGACTCTGAGTCTGACTCGTATTTAACAGACATCATAGCATAAATTCGTAAAGTAGATGATATATAAATTCAATAATTTTTTCCTTTCACAAAAGTGTTTTCTATCACAAAAACGAGCAATACAGTTTAGTGAAGCTCTGATGTAGTCTACAGAAAATTAATAACGTAATAAACGCACATCAGCTAGCGCAGAGAAGGTGCATCCCCACCTCAACGGCGAAACACAAAGAGGACTGCGGTCCAGACGGCGGGCCTTGTACCCACGCGCTGCCCCGCTTGCGGAAGAATATACGAGCAGAGAGCCCCGTCGCAGTGCCGCGCCACCCGTGCACCTCCCAAAGCCCGCCTCAGTTCTCCCTGTCGCGGCGGCCGCACCTGAGCAAGCTCAGCGCACCGACATGGCGGACGAGAAAAATAAATTTACTTTATCATCTATCTAAATCCTTTATTTGAATAGGAAAACGTACTAAATTACTTTAAATCGCAATTTGATTAAACAGTAAAGCAAAAATAATAGAAATGCTGTATAAGTTATGCAGCTTCAGTCAATATAAGGATATTTATATCTTATAGTGTTTATCGTAAACATGACAAATAAATAATACAAAGCTTGTTTTTTTTATACAGAGGTGTGCGAATGATTTCCCAAAATAAGAAACTTTAATTAACTGAAATAAAAAAAAATTAAATATTTCAATTATCCTCTTTTTCCAATTAAAATATGACAATAACATTATTTTCAAATTTACCTAATCGCAATTAGAACTTCCCCCTTTTTAACACAAATTATATGCAATTCCTTGGTTTTTCATTTGAAATAAAATCTCATCTCTGTGCGTATAGATATTTACGAAATAAGTGACTTTGATCGAAAACTTTAATCATTGTCATTAAAAATTACAATAACACCTGAATGTCTTTAAATAATTATTTTCAGTGAATACAAATCTTTTCAAAAACATTGCTGTAAAAATGGCCAAGTTTCTCTTTAAAAAGTTCGTCGTAAAAGGTAGTAGTGAGATAAAAGCAAGCAGCCAAAAACTTTGCTAAAACGTGCATGTTGACTGATTTAGGGATTTGCGTGTAGATTTATTGGATAACATACTTATCGAGCAGACTTGTGTAAACATTCTAGTGGCTTTATAAATCCTACCGTATGATAAAGTGGTAGAGCGATAAGAATTTATCAATTCGTTGTCGTTGTGTGTTGGGTTAATCACAAGTAATAAAGCCTATGACGTTACGGCGCACTATAGTGAACCGAGTACTTATCCCGACCGCACGTCGATCGAGATTGGACTTGATGATGTTATTGGCAGTAACAGATTGCTTTTGTAGCAATAAGTCTATATGTATTAATTGCATACATTACAGTACGCAAATAAATAAATTTAATGTTGAAATACATAAAATGTCATCAGTTACTTACAAAACGATACCCGTCTTTTAAAGCAAAAGTTTTACTTCTCATATTTAAATTGATTTCACTGTTATAAAACGTCATAAGAAAACTGACGAAAGAAATCGCCTATATGAAGTAAAATAAAACAGGACAATAGCAATTATAGAAAAGGAGAGTTCTTCCACTTCCATGTCGAATAGATAAGCGAATTTATGACCTATACTCTTTCCATTTAAAAAGAGAATCCTTGTAAACGAACTAACTTGACAGTTTTGGTATTGTAAATCTTTTTCCTGTATTCACATTAGTAACTTAATATGTATTTGGTATCTGTGAAATATTAAATTTCTTTTAGTTTACCTATTTACGCTCTATACACACATAAGTTAGATTAAATAGATTGTATTTTATATTTAATAGAAATTCACATAAGTAAGATGAAATCTTTCAAATAATTTAAAAACACAACTGATTTTTTAATTTTTATTTATTTTACTTTATTATACGTTGACCGTGGGTGCCCCCTCTGGTCCTCGGCGTGGAGTGAAAAGATACGTCTATCTACACCATCTTTTATATCCCAACAAGCAAAACGCACCCTGTTTTGCTATGATCTAGTATGAAATATTGAACCGTACTAAAATGCAATAATTTTTTTTATTTGGTCTTCAACACTTAATCAATTTGATGAAATAGCAGAACCAGTAAACGTACCAGAACCAGTAAAAAATTAAAATATATGTCTTTTAATACGACGAAGTGAAATTAAAAAAAAGGTTGAGTACGTTGCATAATTTGATTTTGAATCATTACTCTTTCTTTATAGTACTAAAAAAACCGTGACAAAACCTCTCCCTATTCTATTACGGTCAAAAATAGGAAAATATCCTATAACACAGGGAACATAAAAAGGTGATGGGAAAACTGTGATAAAATTATTGTTATTTTTGTTTCTTTCTCTAGTTTCAACTTTAAAATTTTAACTAGCTGATTAAATTTTTATTTTAAATTGTAATAGGATGAATCTTGGTCTTTGTAATGCCATACTGTATTTACTATTCTGGAATGATATATAAAGTTTATAAAGAATTTTATAATTGTAATAAACTCTAAAAGCCGTATAACTAGATTTAGTTTATCGTTATTGACTAAATAAGGTAATTGCTTTGGATGGATATTATTAGAACTGATATGTAGATAATCTCTAAATTCATGAATGTCTTGTTTCATAAATAAAGATTTTTCCACGGTCGAGCAAACCAAAACTCCGTATTAGAGTCGATGTTTAAATTTTTTATTGAAGTAAAACTTCTTTTCGCACGCTTGACTTGGAAAGAAAGCTGGTGAATGCGTGACGAGGGCATTACGAAAAGTGTGATCGGGCGAGGTGAACGGAAGTTGAGAGGGAGATATAAGTTAGTGAAGACAGAAAGAGAGGGAGAGTTACGTTTCGTATATTGCTGTAGGGACAAGAGAGAGAGGTGCGAGCACACATTTTCTCTCTCTCTTTCTCTCATAGCCAGTTATGTTTCGTATATCTAAGAGTCAGTGCAAGCCTATTGTCTGTATCACACTGTAGGACCAAGAGAGAGCAGTGCGTGCGCACATTTTCTTTCTCTCTTCCTCTCATAGCCAGTGCATGAAATATATACACACACACATATATATATATATATATATATATATATATATGCGAGTTTGCTAGCGTTACGCGAACGGTGATTTTTTGATTATTTTGTAATTTCATTTTGTTCTTGAATAATTTTATAAATTATTATTTTGTTCAATACATTAAATATTCTACGTTTAAAGTGAATAAAATTGTAAATTCATTTCAAAGTTTGTATTTAAAAAAATTGTATTTAAATATAAAAAAATTGCAGAATACGGCTATTGCTAGAGATTTTTTAGTTGGTACCAAGTCAATGCTTTTCTTTCTCCCTCACTCTACATTCTTTTTTTCTTTCTCACTATACACGTGAGTTCTACATTTTACTTGGCACCGACTTCAAAAATTTGGTTAAAATTTCAAGAGACCACAGCCTTCCAAATATAAAATGTCATCAAAATTGGTTTATAAACGACCGGAGATATGAAATAACTCGGCAAAAAAACATACACTCGGATTGAAACTTTTGGAATTCGATTAAAAATGAATTTGATTTCATTTTAAATTTTGAGACCCCATTTGCCAAATATTGATCTCCAACATGACATGCAATGTGCCTTCTATTGGATTTTAAGACCTATTGAAAAATCATAATGAAATAAGAAGAAGTCCTTTGATGGACGCTTTTTATAACTTGTCTTTATAACTTTAATTGTTTGTTAGTAAAATTGTTACTGTAAGGATAAATACATACTAGTAGTTGGATATAGATAAATACTGACATTCGGCATATTTTGTTTGACCACAATGAGCACAGCAATGCGTTTAGACTATTTTGTACAGTACGAGTCAACATAGGAATAGTCACTGATATTAAAATGCATGCTTAGTACGCAACTGTTGCCCAGTAATGTACAGCTGGCCAACGATGATTTCAAGAGAAAGTTACAGATTGCCAGTTGTACACTACTGGGCAATGGTTGTGAAAATGAATATATTTCATCTATTAACACGTATTGCTTTAAGAGTGAAGTCACTGTTACCCAATTGTACACTTCTGGGCAACAGTGCCATTTTTATCAGATCATTGAATTATTTTCTCTCGTGAAATAATTGTCACATAACTTAACTTAAATGGAGAGAATCAGTTATACAGACTACACTTTTCTCCATTAATTGGAATCGATTTTGAAGTTTCCACATTTGTGTTTATAGAGTGGTAATACTTTTCAAGTGTTTGGATCTTAACAGAATATCCGCTTGGTGCCTACTATCGTATCTAATAAAATCTTAGTCAATATTGGCATGTGAAAACATATTACAGATTGGCCAAAATATCAAAAGGAATTGGTTTAGGTATAGCGGTTGTTATTACACTAAAGTTTGTTTTGAGACAGTTTTTATAGATATTTCATCTACAAGTTGATCTCATCAGCTTGGACGCTAGGGTCATACGTTTACCATTTAATTATTGCTTACTTAATAATTTATATTTAATTATTGCTCGGAGTACTGCACTTGAAGTTTAACAATGAAATTACGAGTTAATATTTAATTTAATTGAACCTCCTCTTTACGTATCATAAAAACAAAGTTCCATTAAGTGTATTAATTTCCACCTTAATAGGATTTTTTCGGATTTAACTATAACTTTCTATAATCTATTGATATTCGTAACGTCAGCCTTATAGTTAATTCTTATGTTTGAGCGAATCGATTCTCAAATAATGAAAACTAAATGTTATTTCAAGTCAACCCCTATATTATTCAAAAGATATTCATGTAAATTTAGTAAGTAGCAAGTTTTAAGTGATGCGTGTTAAACAAACACATAAATAGACAGACAAACATATAAAAAATCCAGAAACAGTTTTTTGTATTCTATTGATTTTATTGTCTTCCTAAATCATTTTTTTCTAAATACTTTCAATGTACAGACCAATTCTAATTCTCTTTTGTACAGACCAATTCTCTTTTTTTATGTGTGTAGATATATTGTTTATATTGTTACGAAAAATATCACGTTGAGAAATAGTGCACAAACTATAAATATTTTGCATATAAGTTATCCAAAAATCCAGCACTAAATTGGTACTTTATTTGGTAAAAACAATTCATGACAACAAATTTACTATTAGTATGAAATATTAGAGCGTCTCTTTCATCTAGTTGACTTCAAAACAGAAATTCATTTATTCTTTTTTAACGAAATTTAAACTTAATTTGTTATAATATGCTTAATTTTGTTATGTGGTCTATTTTTATAGGTTTACGGCTTACGAATCTGCATAGATGAGTAAAATAATTATGCTGTTGATTAGTATACGTTTTCATAATCATAATTAGAATATAGAAGTAAAATATTTATAACGAAATGATGGTATTGCATGGAGAAGAATAACGGTAAGTAAATAAGTCATTCTATTAAGTAATGGGAAAACACTTGACATAGCAAAATTTAGTATCTTAAAAGTTCTTTTAAAAGTATACATCCATACACGCATTCCCAGACGCATTTACACTCTCATCTACGCATGCACGAATATACACGCGCACGCACATGCACACGCAAGCACACACGTACGCACATACTCATGAACGCACACACACTCCCACACATACGTAAGGTTTATGTTTAAGTGACTGCTGTATTTTAAGAAGTGTTCCTACACATTTAAAACAAAAAATTAGAGTTCATGTTTTATTTTGAACAATATCAGTGCCACACTAACGTTATATTTGAAAATAGCAACTTAATTTGATTTATGGTAATATCTTCACTTTTCCTCCTACGTTCCAAAGACATACTTTAAAAGAGGATAACATTTACTCTCGGACTGATTTCGTGCTTTTTAAATAGGAATCAGTCCGAATGTAAATCGAAGCACGATTTCTGCATGGCTCAAAAGATAAAAAACAGTAATCTGATATAATAACAAAAACAGAACAATACTAATAATAAGGTAGTGTAGTGTAGTGACCGATAAAAATATGTCTTATATTGACAAACACAAAGAAAGGATTTAAAACGAAATTTAAAAAGGGATTACGAAAGAAAAATCTTCTTCAGATAACCTTTGTCGACGCGTCCCGTATAAATGTATTGGGCGTGTGAAACGCAGTGGAGAGCCACTTACTCATTGAGGTCGCTCACTGGGATTATGGGGCATAGAGGACAAAATCATTTCTTAAACTACGCCTTCAGTAACGTTCGTCATTTCTTGATCATTCAATTAATGCTATGTAAATCTAGTACACTGGTAGCTTTGTATATTACAAAATAACATGTCCGTACTATGACGGCACAACTAGGGGATACAAGGTAGGGGAGGGCAGGAAACAGGTAGAAGGTAGGGCGGGGGACGATATATTTTCATCATCGTTTGAACCATTCAAAATGCATACACTGTAAGGTTGATGAAATAATCACGCTCTTGTATTTAAATTTTGTAAGCGGAGTTCTAGTCCGGAACGCGTATTGTCTCTTGTGTAAATGAAAATATTATTTTATATGATGTCTAACATTTGTTCCTTTTATTAATACGGCTTTTTATTTTTGTGATGTAAGTTTTCATTTCATATCTACGAAAATATGTGTGTTTGACGAAAAGAAACAAAATATTTATGTTATTAATTAATATTGTGAGTTAGTTTCAGTATGAGAAACAAACAAACGAGACCGAAAAAAGTTCGTATAGTGTTGGAAAGGTATTACAAAAATACAAATGACACTTGTAAATAGAGAAACCAAAAGAAGTCCCTTAAAAGTTTTATTGAAATTGTCAATCAGACAAATGAGGAATCTTTTGTTTTCGTGAAGTTAAGGATATTTTTTATAACAGTTTTTAAATGCTGTTTCCACCTAACTCTTTGAATTGTTGAGTTGAAACAGAGTGCAAATTGTATTTCGTTGTATCCTCCATTTACAGTTGAACTCGCCAGCTTGATGCGGTCGTCGACTTCTTTACGTTGGGAGTTCTCTCGTCAATACTTTTTTAGTAAGATGAACTCATGTGGTCTAAAGCAATAAATAACTTAAATATTTAAATAGTCGTGTCAATAAAAAACTATTCCTATTTCTTTTTTCCGTCGAAATGATGAAGCATTCTGACAGTCTAAGCTTTCCTCAAAGGCTTTGTTTTATGAAAAATTAATGAAGTAAAAAGAAAGATGCCAAAATCTATAGAAACATGACATGACAAATATCACGACTTTCACAGAAACATATTGGCTCCTCGTCTTTATGGAATTAAGCAATATTTCTTCCACAAACGAGGTGGTGTTTGTGAACAAGTAAATTTGTGTGCGTTTAAAATATCGTTTGGTAATGTAAACGTGACTAACATAATGCATGGTCACCTAAACAATTGATCATAAGAAATATAAGGCGTAAAAAGGGACTTCTTTTTCAGTGTAATTGCTGTCAGTTAATTAATCTCTGCCATTGTGAAAATTTATCTCTTTATTTGTTTGGAAGTTTCATCACAGCGCTTCTTAAATGTAACAAATATAAAACTATGGATGAATCACTTGTAGCTGGCGCAGGGTCCTCGCTTACGCAAAACGAAATGTTGTTTTTATTATAAATATAGCTGCAGAACGTATAACCTTATATTTTATGCATATAATATAAGTAATAAGGAAGTAAGCAACTATTGTCTTTAGATATGACACATTATCGGCACTTTATATGCTAATAAGGAACACTTACTCATAATAAAAAAAAAATACTAGGATTACGATTAACAAAAAAGAAAAACAAAATAGTAGTGAATTTTAAAACATTTATAATATTTAATTTAATACTATACGTGTAAGTCTTTGATACGGGTACTACGTACGATGAACGCCCCTCCGTCTCTTCGTCAATAGCTAAAATTTATTCAGTATACAAATAATTTGTTTGTACTTGAAAATTATAGAAACAAATGCCTAAATATAGATTAAAAAAAGAGTCACATGAGCAACTGCGTGTACAAAATTGTAGGAATTATATTCACCTCAACATGATTCGTGGGGTAGCCTTGTTGAACCGTCGAACTATAAAAATTCCAATTACGGCTTACATGAACATGAGGAACTTAGTTGGAAACATAGTTTTCAATAGGATGTTTAGTCAAACAGTTTGAATTTAATCTTTTCTTTAAATTTTTCATAAATTCATGATTCTATTTTTTTCAGTTTAAAGGCCTTTTCAATTACTATTTAGTGCAAATACGTGAAGTTAGTAGATTATTCATAAGTCAATATTATATAGAATTATTTCAAATATTGAAAAAATGTGATATAATAAAAAAAATAAAATTAACGACATGACTTTGAAGTTGTGATAGTGTTTTGTTTAGTAGTTACGTCAAGTTCTAAAGCCACGATAAGGGTTGATTACTGAAAAAAAATCAAACAACGCTGAACAATTTCTATTTCATAGACATTTCATTTCGCTATTAAAGATTTTGCAGTAGAATATTAACAATATTAACATTTACTGCAGTCACACAGAAGTTACTACTTTCATGTCTTTAGACGTAACAAGAGCACTTCAAATGAGATAGGTAACGGTGAAGCGTATTCGCTTCGCGGCTCTGTCTGTCGTGAGCGGACATTGACAAAATCCAAGACGATAAGGAGCTACAGAGAGTCATGAGAACGCACTTTGCGAGGGGGCGGATGTCATCGACAGATGCAAACGCGTTCCGTTCCATTGTGCAGAGTAGTCGGTCGCGTGACACGAAAGTGGCACTCGCTCCTCAATGTGAACAAACAGGGCGGGGACGTAATATTTTTCCTTGAGCTCCTCCGTCCATCCGTCAACACCTAAAAACAGATATTTCCATAATTTTTATATAGGCAAATGTTTCTAAAATTTATAGCGAAATATTTGAAAATAATTTATGAAAACATTATATAAGGTTAACATAAGTAGTTAGTGTGAAGGAAAAATAAAAATGCCCTATAGAATTTTTATCTTTTAACATCCCATTTTTAGGGTTTCGTATCTCAAAAGGAAAAAAGGAAGCCTAATAGGATATATCAAGTTAAAATTAATATCAAATACTTAGGTCTACTGTCCCTAGGAGATGCAATAAATCAAGCTTCTAAATCTACGCAATCAAGAAGAATCCAAAAAATATGGCCATTTGTGTCGTATATTTTGACGTTCGCAAATAAATAAAAACCTATAGGGAACTTCCCGTTGACTTAGTATTTCTCGGTGACTTAGAGCACAAGTACAGGAAAAAATCCTAATATCGTTAATTCGTAGTTATATCACATATTTTTTTTACCAGTAGTAGACAATTTATTTTCGTTCTAAAAAATGAAAACTTTGTAAATACAATTAAGTGAAACTACGTGATGTAGTATTATTTCTACTTTCTTTAAGCTCTTTACCATGACCTAGATTTCGTTGTATTTCAACATCTTCAGGTGGGGTATTAGCAAAGATTTTCCAATTACCAAGAAATCCAAGATTAACCAATCTTTGCTAATAGCCCGCCTGAAGATGTTTTAATATAAGAAAACCTACGTCGTGGTAAAGAACTTATAGAAAGTAAAAATAATACTGCATCACGTAGTTTCATTTAATTGCGAATAATGAATTTCTACAAAATTAACGCCAAATATATTCAACACTTTGTAAATATTTTAACAGGAATATTATGTACCATTAAATGTTTATAAAAGCCTAAATGTTTACGAAACCCTTGCAGCGCGAGTTCCACTTGTGTTTGACATGTTTTTGTTATTCGTTAAATGTCTTTAACACTCCAATGAGAAATGAATGAAGCACAGATAACTCACAATAAATGTGATTTGTTTATATCTCCAGGCTTTATAGCCAAAAGTTCTTGTTTAGTTTAGTTTAACATTATTTAAATACTAATATAATTGGTATAATGATATAATTGTCATTTCGTATCTTATCTTTCCAGAAACGTAGAAAAGGCATAGGCATTTACAACAAAAAGTTTGAAACTTTGAATTTTCTTTCCCAATTTTATGTGCTCTGTGAACGTACTGTTTCTTGTGGATCTAAATTTCTTTATAATTTTTTGTATCTATAGTTGTTTTCTGTAGTCAAAAATAGTAAAACAGTCTCTATAAGACAAGGAACAAAACTCCTCGAGTTTAATTTTAAATAACTATTCTTTGCGACATAAACTTTAGTCCCTTTATTTTTAAGCCACATCGATTCTTTCACATCACGAGGAATGTGTTTTGCCTGATTTTCTTCTGTGGTGGAACAATTTATTTTTAATTACTCCATAATTACCATTTACTGTTAGTTGTAAAGTACGCTAGTGTAAATAAAATCTTAAAATGTAAACTTGACTTTAGAAAAGTGGCTAGATCATTCGATCTAGCGATCTAGCGATATTCGATCTATTCATTTCGTATGGAAAATGTGATAATCAGGTGTTTATCTTCAATATTTCATACAGAAAATGTTTCATCGTAATCAAATTTCAACATCGAATTTCATTAAATTCTTTAAATATCGCGTTTAAATGTACGCGTTCCGACATATATCCAACCTCATTGTTTAGTAGCGTCATCCAAAGCGATTATTGAATTTTATGTGTACCCTCATTGTTTTATTTTTAATTTTATCTAGCTCAGAGTTAGTCTTCGAGTTAGAGAAAAAAAAGTAGCTCACCAACTTTTTTTTACTTTTGTTTGGTTTTCCGTCCACTTTGGAGAAATAATAGCTTACTTGTATTTTTAAGATCAACGTTTCCGGGGGCGTTGTAATACATTCAATACGAATTAGAAAAAGAAATAATTTAAAACATGTTTTTTATTTTCTTTAAATTAGGAGGCAAATCTCACATACATGATCCAACATTTCCACCAGCTTTTCAATAGGCGCTGGATACCAGGCATATTTCAATTCCTATTACAAAGTAAAGGAAATTATTTTTAATATCATTAATGTAAATTATACAGACATAGACAGAATTACCAAATTATGCTTATAATAAGAGTTACTTTGTAAATGCTGAATTGTGTACAAACGAATTATCTCAGAAATCGTGGTGAGCAACACCTCCTATTAGATACAAATATAAGCACTGACTTGCTCTCGGTACTTCTATCTAATCCTGTTTCCATTACCGAGCTCGAAACTCCTGCCGTTGATCGCAATGTTAATTGGTATTCTAAAGTTGAACCGCAAGTCGCACATTTCGTTTCACGTGATGAATGTATTATTGTATAATGTGTTTTATCGCAACACTTTCTTATCTTTAATGTAAACTGCGAAGATAATAAAATATTTATGAATTAAAAAACGTTTTAGATGTTCTCAGGGGAAGGTTGTGTTTATTTGTTATTTATCCAGTTGGCGTTAAACTATTACTGTTTATTTTTTTTTGACCCGTCTTTAGTGTTACTTAATATCTAATTTCCTCTGACCATTTTTAATTTCCACTGTTTGGTTGTTTTTATATACCTGCCCGATTACTTTTTTATTTTGCGTCTATTGAGATAAAATTTGGTATGCAGATGTACGTTAATGAAGAAAAGTTTACGTTATGAAGTAAGGTGTAGTTCGACACGACTTCTAAGCAGCAATAAAATATTCTTTGGAGTTAAGTAATTATAATGCTTCTATTTAGAGATATTTCTTTTCCAACTCTTCATCAAGGAGCCCCCATACTTTCAAAATATTGGTGCAAAAAATACTGCAATATAGCTCTTAGTAGGCTCCTGAAAACTGCATGTTTTCAAAATATATTGCAGCTATAGTTCTAAATGGAAACGTAAATTGAGCCTATCCGATATATTCTTGATCGTATAGAAGTACATTTTAAATGTGTTAATAAAACCGTTAGCTATATCGAAATAAAGTTATGATAAATACGAGTACATGAAAAATAAATATATGAAAAATAGACTGTCATAAGCATTTCTCTGTATGTCACAAAACTAAGCTGTAGAGTTCTGTACTCAACTGAAGCACAGAATAAATGACTTAACCATTGAGAATATCGTCAAAAAGTTAACCTTTAATAATTGTTGTATAAAAATGCGAATGAAACAAGTACTGACATAGTTTATTTTTCACTCAGGCGAAGCGGAGGCTGGCTGTTAGTTTCATTTAAAAAACAGATATTTTTTAGGATCATTACTTCAAATAAATGAATGGGTAAACCGGCGACACATATAGGATTACTGGTTTATTCGAGCATTAGCCTGTCATCAAGACCTACGAAATATTGAATTTGATGATATAACAAAGTTAAATTTGGCTAGTGTGCAGCTAATGGGATTCTTGGATTCGGTCAATTCATTCTTGGATGATCCACTGACCGAAAGCATTTTTTTGTAGTAAAATGTCTTATTGGGTCCCATTCGCTGTGTACGGCGCACCCATCCAGTCCGCCGCCGTAAATAAAAATAATAAATATTAAATTAAAGTCTCGAATCCTCTGAAAGTTCTTACAGTATAACAATATTTAAATAATTATTGTGAAATGTTATTCCTTAAGGAATTTATACTCCCAAATTTTTTTTAAGCCTTTAATTAACTTTATTTAATATCTAAGAGTACTTTTTGTCAATTAATTTACCTTGAACTAGTTTTGGTAGTTATCTTCTCGATCCCTCTTGAATGGATCCCTAAAATTTATGTTGTGCGGAAAATTTGTACTCAAATGTGTGCCAAAAATTATATATTAAACACAAAACAGCTTTTAAGCGATATGCGATGGAAATGGTTATATATGAAACTTGAATAGAAGCCTGCTTGAATATTCCGAGAATTCCGAGATGGGGCAATGGGGTAGTGTGTTTCTCTAAGACACCCGTACGGATACACGTCGCGGAGATGCGACACGCAGTCGAGAGCATTTTGTGTTTCTGTCGCTCAAGGATGATGCGGTCCTTTTTTATCAATGACCGCAAGACCTGTGAAACTAGGATTATAAAATATTTTAGCGCGTTGCATGCTGACATTGGACAGTAACGTCTTGTATTCCACTGGCACAGATTTAATATTCTTGAAATCCTTAAATGCCTGTTGAAGAAGAAGTAAGAAACCTAAGTTACATTTAATAAGTTGATGTACAGCCTGTTTATTTCAGATCAATGCGTGCTTGTAATCTATTAACTGTAATCGCTTGGGGAAAAGAAAACGGCGAATAAACGTTAGCTGATCTGGACGATTTTCATTTGTGAAAATATTTTTGTACGGATTTTGTAGTAATAAATTTCTCATATTAATTGCTTCCGTGTACGGAACACGCTATTGTTATAGAACGTAAACCTTACACCGTCATCATATAACAAAAGGAAAGAGTTACTCCAAAAAAAAGGTTCTTTTACACTTTGAGAGACATTCAATTTATTTTAATTATGGTCTAAATGTTTCCTTATAATAGGAAATTGACATAGTCCTATATAAGAGAGGCTTATAGGATAGATAGGACAGATATTGAAATATTTTAGACATATTATGCTTATATAATAAGTAAATTTATAAAACTTCTCAAATAGTCAATCTTTGAAAATGTCAACCTTTCCCTAAGGAACTAAATGAGAGAAGACATTTCAGAGCGAGTAAAACTAGATATTAATTTTTCTGTAATTTAAGTATATAGACTGTTATTATAACATTTAATTTACAGAAAACTTGCTGATTACCGTGTTCACCAATATTTATATATTAATATTTATATATTAATATTTATATATAATACTAATTATTAACCAATATTTATATTATAATACTATATTATAGAAAGGCAATTATTTTTTTTTATAATTTGCACATTCATTTTGGCAGCACTGGAAAATTTTTTTTCACAATTGGATAGAACTTGACACGTGGAACGCAAGAAATACAATCTCGTATAAGATAATTTGTCTCATTGGATGTTTCATTAAAGTTTACTTTATCTCATTTAATACTATGGGCATATTTTAAATGAGAATTTGTCAATGCTCATATTACAGAAAACAGCGGAACTCTCCTCACATTGCAAACAATATTTTATTAGCACTTATGTCGTTTGCTCCATATACTAATAGTTTTCTAAAAGTACCAAACTAAAGAAGCCCATAAATTAAAAGAAAAGATTCGAAAAATATAGTCTTTTTAGAAGTTAAATATAAGGGTTACATATAACAAGGATGAAAATTCTTTTTCAGGTTATAGAATTTGTCAATTTATGGCGTTTTTACATTTATATCAGGGTAAGTACCTGTTTTTACATAAATACGGTAAGGACTAAAAAGAAGATTTATGATGTTATTGATATGATATGTGCGTATTTATTTGTAGAAGTTCCGTCGCAGGAACCAAACTACTGGAGGGTTTTTGACAAATGATGTAGGATTGGATTCGTTCTAATGTTAAGAGTGTCGTAAGTAGGCGAAATTTGATTGCGCTACATAACATTGTGACGCTTATAATCAGGATTCCTAATGCAATAAGTGTAAGATCTTAAGACTGTGCCTTCTGCTAACACCACGTTATTGTCGCGTGATAACTATCGGACAAATGCCGAGTGCACGACTGTAGAGTCCGTGAAAATTGCAGCGTAATAATAAAAAAATCTTCAATTCGTTTACCTGCGAAATTTTGTAAAAATACAGAGATTAGGTTATTTAATGTTTGTTTTGTTTTGGATATTACTACGCTGTTTTATGATATTTGAAAAATGCCGACGATAGGCGGCATGACCTACGTGAGTGTTACTGGTGTCAGACTAAAGAATCTTTCCCACACGCGCGAACCTTAAATTTGTTAATTCAAGTAATTTTTCGTAAAAAACTATTGCAAAATACGCAGGTAAGGATATCCGAAAGTACTTAAAAACCAGCCAAGTACTAGTAGAACTTGCACTACGAGGGTTCCATAGATATTTAGGTACTTATGAACCTTTCAGGGACGTAGTTGTGCTATCAAACTGTATATAAATATTAACTTTTCACAACGAAATATATTTCTTATAATATCCTTCACAGGCGTAAAAAATGGTATATATTCGTATGTAAAAAAATATGTGAACCAGAATAATAGCTACGATTTTCCTGTCATCTTCAAATCGGATTTTAGTTCAGTGAAATTCAAGTTCAGCCCTGTTATTTTCGTGATTTTTGGTCCAATATTTTTGAAAATAAGGGAGAAAATAACCGAAGTCAAACACTTCCCGTGTTTGACTTCGGTTTATTTTTACAATATCTTTTTAAACATACAATTCAGAATTACGAAAAATTGTGTATCTTTGTAATAGACCTTTTCAAATGATAGATATGAGTAAAGTTAAGAGAAATGGTTGAATACTTTACTTTACACCTCTTTAATTCTTATTTGAATATGCGAAAAAAAAATAACTAATGCTAAATATGTGGATAAATAATTAGTTAGGAGGGACGGACAAACAGACGGGCACATGAATAATCTTAAATAGATTTCGTCGTTTCGTATTGTTCGTACCCTAAGAAATGATCCAGATCATTTTATTTTTGTTTCATTCCGTTGAAGTGATTTTAATAAAAGAAGATGATACTTGTATTTGATAACCGAAAATTAGGTTCGCGCTCGTAAAGCAACCGTCGACTGTTCCGTGTTGAGTGCGCCGCAACTCGCCTTATGATTACAAATTGTCTATTGGGAGTCCCTCGAGATGTGCTGAACACGAACATTAAAGACATTGTATTTAGTAATCACTTGATTGATTTTAAGGAAAATGGTATTGATAAATTAAATGAACTTCAAATTTATTGTTTGTTACTATGCATAATTTATTTCACTGAATACCATCGAGATGAAAGATTATTTGCAACCATTTCAAGCTAACTTTTTGATTTAGATAAAAATGTTTTTACTTTAGCCTTTAAAAATAGTCCTAACGTGAAATATTTTTTTATACTTATGAATAACCGAAAATTCAACAAAATTATTCGACCGGATTTGGTGCCCGCTTGCATGCTAAAGAAATCTACGTGTTGTCACCACAAAGTGTACTGTGATAAGATCAACTCGTCAGATCTTTTATGTAAATTGAAGTCCTTAGAACTAACAGTGCAACAAGGATTTTATAAGCATTTTATACGTTGCGGTGAATACAAACAATTTTTTAAAAAGAAAAGGTCCACCAGAACATTTTAATCCAAGGTTTGATTATTTAAAACGAACAAAACGAAAGTGCAAACAAATAGTAATGAAAGTGTAAACTCGTCCTCTGTTAGGATCAAATGAACGGTAGCCGTTGAGCCCAGAGAATTTGTACGTCTTTCTGGAATTGTAAAATAATTGTACTTGATCGTTCGTATTTATTTTAGTTACTATAAAATGATAAGGTAAGTAAAAGAAATACAAACAATCAAGTACGAGAAACATTATTGTAACTAAAATTTATACTTACTTCATGCGTAAATAGTAACAATCGAAATAAATGCAACTAATCCAATTGTTTACAGTAGAGTGCTGTGAACCGGAATAAGTGTTCGCTATTTAAATTTCTTGTTGTATTGACACGTGACATTATATTCCCTGGATACTTTATACGTAAAATTCAAATAAAGAACTAACTCTCTACACAGTAAAATATTGACGTGTTATGTATCTTGACTAAATCTACATTATAATACATATATATATATATATATATATATATATATATATATATATATATATATATATATATAATATATAAACTTTACAGGTTTTCTATGACATTATAAAATTTGATCAACTTCTGCTGTCCAGACTTCTTCCTCCCATTCATTTTAAATTTGAGTCGACTCAGATGTGAAAAATTTGACAATTTTATTAATTGTTATGAAAAACTCACGTTTCATCAAAAATTTGACTACACTAAAAGGGTTTTCATAAAAACAGACCGAATGGTTTCCCTATCTTTGCCATGGTTTCGGATTCCCACATACTATTCTATTAAAAAGAAACACATTTATTCCTATTTAACTACTTACAAATATAAGCATTATTTTTCACCATAGGATAAATTGTTTGGTACATTTTTCATAGGCATAATATTATCGTGCAAATCTCAAAACCTACTAACTACTAATTTAGAATCATCGCTGTGGTGTTACGGTTAACTTTAAATTCTCTTCTAGTAACATTTTTTATAATTTTGATCGAAAATATATTTTGTAGTTTCGGCAATATTTCTGAAATTATTTCACGTCAAATTGTAAAAAAAATTTTGAGATCCCACATGACACATGTAACAAAGAAAATCGAATAATTTATTTGCCTAACGTAATAGTATGTATATTTTTGAGAATTAACTGTTGATAGATGTGGGTTCATTTGCTAAACCACTATTCAAAATTACAAGTTACTACGTCAACAAGGTTTAAAAAAAATGGCTGTGATAGACGAACAGACGTCCGACCACGTGAGTGATTTTACAATGATTTCGTTCTTTTTTCTTTTGAATTACGGAACTCTCAAAAGGAGGGTTGTTTTGGATAAGCTATCAAGGTATGTTGATTTACTTTTGTGTATATTTTAAGACTGTGCGGATTTAAGATCGTACCGTTTGGTAGCATTTCGTTATTATCACGTGAAAACTATCGGATAAACACTGATTACACCAATGTCGAGTCAGTGGAAACTGTTTTATATATATACTGATACCGGTGATATTACGTGATAATAAGAAATATTTATTTATTCACGAAAATTTTAAGATAAATAAATTAAAGATTTGGAAAAAAAAATTCAGGAACTTAGGTATATTACTAAGATGTTTTATGATATGTGGAAAAATGTCCCGCTAAAATTATTTTCCCGTACTGTATAAAAAGTTGTTGAAGCACACGGTATTTTTTGTTTTAGAGAATAAGTCAAAGAATATTTCGAAATAGAGGTAATAGAAGACAATTTATATTCGTTTTCGAAAAAGACTAAAAATACGAAGATATTGGTCGAACTTGCACATGTTTGCTGGCACTTGTATAACATGCAAAATACTCCTCGTATCATTAAAAATGTTTAATGACGGAAAGATTTGGATGTCAGAAATTTTAAAAGATATCGATTTTAAAAATGTGCAGTACATTACGCTTGTATATATTTTTGTCAGAACAGCTACACCATAGATGGAACAGTTGCATCAACTTCTAAATAGAAAAGGGAATTCGAAAGATTATTAATTTGCTTATACCTGAAAGTCTAGGAATAATGCAATCTGTGAAGACTTCTTCTTCAAAAAGAAGTGTTTACTACAAGGTTATAAACATCTATAACTTTGTGAATTATTTAATATCAACGTTAATACTTTGTCAAAATATAGAGAATGCTTCGTGTAAATTCAATGAAATGCATTAACATGAAGTATTCTCTCGTATGAAGTCAGTGAAAATAATCGAAAAGAAAAAAAAACCTTGTTCCTTGACTTCAGAAATTGTTGAATTCTGAATATGTTAAAGGTAGCCCTTTTGCATTGATGATACGTTATATCTCTTCTTCAAATGATGCGCTTTTATTTATCAAATGGCGTTATTTTGTTGTAAGATGAATGAAAGCCTTGAAACAAATTTAATATGAAAATAATGTAAATATATGTATGGCTGTACTTTGGCTGTTTAGAACGGCTGTATCGCGCCAATAAAGGATATTAATTAAATGCAAGAGGATATTTAGTTTTTACCAGTTTATTCTTTTCATTTATTGTTTATGGTTTGATAATTGTATTTCAGAAATTACCATTTTATTATTTAAATTATTCAACAATAAAGAGTGTAGCATCCTTTGATTATCAATGGATTATCAGGGGAACACATATATGTCTTTAGTCCAAGATCATATAAATGATTGTTTCGAGAGAATAAAATGACTTGATATCTCTAAATAATTTAAAATCGGGATAATTATTGAGACTTAATATATTTATTTATATACTTTAATATATCTAATTGCTACATATTGCGGACTTATTGCTACGAGTGCAATCTCTTACAGCCAACCATCTCCATCAGTCCAGCTCCGCTCGAGGAGTGGCCAGGAATCAAATTATGGCTTCCGTGGTGCGCCGTGCTGTCAAAAATTTATTAATTCTAAAGTACAGATTACTCGAATAATATATACGACTAAGGAAGAAATTCTTAAAAAAAACTTAAGTGAACAACTTTTCTTTTACGACTCATGGAAATTCGAGAACGAGCTAAACTTTTAAATTGCGAACGTTTAATATTTGACGCTTATGTTAAATTTAAGTGTGAAGTGAACGGGTTCCCTCACAATACGAGCTGTTAGATACCCTGAAGGCTTTTCTATAAAGGAGAAATAGATTGAAGTCGTTAGACGGAAGAATTCGTTTTCTACGAACATACAGATAGCTTGCTCAGCACATTTTTTGGAACACGATTTTTATATAAAGTAAGTAGTCCAGTAAAAGATGAGAGGCATTACCAAATTTTAGTCGGCTATGTTATCGATGAAATGGCAAAAGATCTTCGTGCCGAGTGAAAAGGTAAGCAATTTCATGGCTAGGTAGACGTAGGAATTGGAATGACTGTATGGAAGAAACTAAGGAGGCTTTTGTATTTCAAGTTACAACCATTATTAACTCAAACCTGAACTCAAGCTATAAGTTCGACAAGGAAAACATTACAAGCAAGGATTTATATAATTTCAAATGCGCAAGCATGTATCCTTGCCTTCTCTTCTTTATTTAATTAGTATGAAGATTTCTTTACAAGCAATCACGTATTTTATGTATTGAAAGCGGTTTTTTTAGTTAACAAAACACCCTGATATTAAATTGACAAAATGTTAAATAAATAAAGAAAAAATAGTTAATAGGTACGTAAGATTTTTTGAGAAATAAGTTAAATGTTTTCTGAAATATTTTTCCAACATATTTCATTTTGAGCAACTAAAACTAAAATTATTTCGGTCAGTATGAATAATAACGAAAATCGGTTACGTCTTGGAAACTAACAATTCTTGAGTGTTATATTAAATTAAATCCTGTTTTGGTATGTACTTTACTCCTTAATTGTCTATTATTTATTTCTACTTTAGAACTTGAAATAATATGTATATATTTTCACTTCGTAAAATTCTTTTTAATAAATAATATTCAATATTATATTGATGATCTGGAGAATAAGATATTTTTTTTTATACCATCGTCTTAATTATCTTGCTGAGTTCAAAAAGAATGTTTGCAGATTGTTTAACACTTAGAATTAATTATCAAGTAATAGACCCTTTCAGAACGATCTGACGGCAAATCACTTAATTGACTATAGTAATAATGTAAATAGCATATGGAGTCTGGCTTTATGAACACCGTAGGTAGGATGTACAAAGTAATTGAATGAAAAACCTATTTAATGATAATTATGTAAGTCTCACCGACAACGAAGGGGCCAGCCATGTACAAACTGTGCCAAAGAAGTAGAGTTTCCCGAAGCGTCCTATCGGTTAGTTCAGTGAAATGGAAACTGTGTAACATCTGAAATGAAACTCTGCAGTATCGCATAAAATAGATTTGGTTACCGCAAATTGATGAGAGTGGACATAACGGATTCAGGATATAATACATTTTACTTGTCTACATGTTCATAAACTCTGGAAGATGCCTTTACGTATTATACTCGCTTATCTTTCTCTTTTAACTCATTTATAGGTCGATCTTTGGTACGTTTTTATTATAATGGATTTGATTATTTGGTCAGTACCTTAGGTCTGCCGTAGAAAATCCTCTCTTCTATTTCCACCAATATTTGGGTCACCTTAAAGCTCTTCCTAGAGCCTGTTAAAATGCGACTCGGAAGGTTTTGAATGCTCCAAAGCTTTTTTCTCTGTCAATTAACAACGCTTCTTTAGCAGGAGTAAATATTTCCCTGTGCAATGAATATGCAATGCATCTTCTACGTCAAATTAACGCAATTATTTTGCACGCTTGGTTTAATCAAATTTTCGGTTTACTGGAAAGTGTAGAATATGTCAAAATGCAGTATATTATTAATTGTTATATCCCATGAAAATATGAAGAAGTGCTTCGTGTAGTTTTTTGACACCTTCGTGTCCTACGTATATTCCGTTTTAAGTGTTTTTCTCAGTATATTATCGCCATTTCTGTCCTTTCCACCTATTTAATTTTATTAACACAATAAAATTCAGTTCAGTTCACTTGGCTTATTTTAGGCTTCCATCGTGGGAAGGTTATAATAGTACCTTCATTAGAATGATCGTGCGTGACAGTTATAATCTCGTAACAGAATGAAATGATATTCCTAGATATTTCGCGTTTTGTACATTAAAATTTTGACAAAGTCGATTCAATACAAACAAATGGTTAATTTTACATTCCAACGCCAGTTTTAATTGGCCACTACCCATATCAATAGTCATATCAAAATTTTTTATCCAAAATTGTAATCGTATGAACGGTTTTTGATTTCTTTATCGTATTGGTACTACATACACAATGGAAGATATTTGTGATACATATCCATCTATACACTCCTCGTGTGTATTAGGTATACTAAGAAGCATGTTCATTTTATAAGGGGTCGTGGGACCAGAAAAAAATTAATTGTGCGCAAACGAAACTTAAAATATAATTAAAATATTTATAACTAATAATTGAAATATTTAAAACATACAATGTTTTTAAAATATTGCACGTTTTAAATATTTATCAAAATAAGTCATGGTTACTGGCAAACTTTTATCATTAGGGAATGAACACCATAAAATAAGCATAAGATCATGTTATTAAGATTTAGCGCCACCTGACGCAATGTTCCAACTTTTAGGTGTTGTGTTTTATCTTTCTATTTATTTTATGCTGTCAGAGATCGCAGAACCACTTTTTCTGCTTCAAATATAAGTTATTTGAAAGACTATAATTATTGTAATTATATATAATAAATATTTCGTTACTAACTTCTAGAATTTTATAAATATTTGCAAAAGTTATGGTCGACCAGATTTAGCGTCACGTAATATAATTTAGTGATATTCTGGAGTGATCTACTTTACCATTTCATTTTAGTTTCACGTAGTCACGTTTCATTCGGTCATTTGTAGGCATATTCATACATTTCTAGGCATAAAGGAAACACATCAAGAAATAACATAATTGAAAGCCTCAATTCTGGTAGTTAATATATATTTAAGTTTTAACATTACAATACTTGTATAAATAATAGTTAATATTCTCCACTATATATTAAAAGCTACGAAACCTACCGAAAGTATTACAATTGATCGATATTTTGTCAAACTGTGATAACAAAAAAATTTCACTATATAAAGGCCGACAATTTATATAGCGACATTTTATATTATACCTTTATTCGCTCCAAAGAATTCAAAACTATGCTATCCTGTGAATATAACATGTAAGTAGAATAGTTTTACTCAATACATCGCCATTCCTAAAAAAATTACGCATTAACCCATTTACGTCACTATATAAATGTCGCATTATAACTGCATCCGATTCTATTGTTGCATAGAGACCTAACACATCAACTATAGATCCATCTGTATAAGTTAATCATACAACTTAACTAAACCATTTATATTAAATAAATGGTTTGGCTAAGTTCCTATATTTATGTAAACTATAACTATCTTTTTGGAAATTATAATTACTACCTTCCTGCCTATAAATATATGTTCCGTCACAAAAAATTATTGCAGGCTATTGATATATTAATGCCTGAGGAGCACCGAACAAATCGTTAGAAATTGTAAGATTTCTTTGAGCTACGTCTTGAACACTTAAGTGACTTAATCCTAAAATGCTCTTGGGTCATACGTTCTCTTAAAATATTGAGCTTTTTATTCAAATTGAGTCTTGAAATATTAAATAAAGTGAACAACCTATCATTCAAATCTACAGTTCTAAGTTTCATCAAATACATGCATAAGGCCTTTGATTGTTTTGGCAGCCTTTGTCTTAAAGCTGGTACATTAATGAATATTTTATTAAATTGACGTGGATCAAGACCTATCCAGTAATGCAAAACTTTGGGGTTAATAAGTTCAACGTTTTCAAAATTAAATGTAATTTTTGAAGCACTTGCTAAATTATATAACATATCTTCTATTTGACTACTACTCGTGAAGGTACTATAGTTAATTTGGTCAAGTAAAAGTTCCCAATAATAACTATGCAAATGATGTGAACGAACGCGAGCTACCCGTGGAATCCATAAGTTATAATCTATGAGTAATCTTTGCTTAATTATTATGGGCACAATCAAGCGAAATTTGCTTTGACAACCTACAAATAAATAGTGTCTTGAGGTGACCGAAATATGATAACCAGACAGTTCCTTGAGGTGGCTCAAATACGTTTATAATTATGCAGCGACAGTGTAGGTGCATCGAGAATAAGAATTTACTGTAGAACTGGAGGTACTGGTAAAGTAGGAGGGACTGGTATCATTTGAACTCCAATGCCTTGAACAACTTGTTCAAGCAATTCAAGTGCTTCTGTATCCTGGTCTTCAATGAGTTCCTAAAAAAATTATTGGTATATACTAGTCTTCAATGAGTTCCTAAACAAAATATTGGTATGTGTGTGTGTGTGTGTGTGTACTCACACACACACACACACACACACACACATACCAATATTTTGTTTAGGAACTCATGCGTGCGTGGTGCGTGCGTGTGTGCGTGCGTGCAAGCCTGCATGCGTGCATGCGTGCGTGTATTCAGAATAACTATAAGAAATGTGCAGAAGAACCGTGGTTGACATCAGCTTCTTTAGATACATCTACACATTACGTTGTAGGTTCAAAGACAGAATATTGGGGCTCTCATACGTGCAAAGTGGAACTAATTGTACACAATTAGTACTTAAATGACAAAAATGAAAATCGTGTAGTTAATATGAGTGTACACTAGGGCATCTATATATTCATTCTTTTTACATACACATCATCAATGGGGATGGTATCGTAAAATTATTGTTGATGACAATTGAAGCGTCACGGCAAATAAGAATTTTGTCAATTCTTGCAACATTTTTCTACCTTATTTTACAGTTTTGGAAGATAAACCATAAAATATTTGTTGGAATATATATTCAATATAAACATGATGTATTAATTTATAAAAAACAAGAAAATGTACGAAACGGATAGAATTCTATGTAGAATTCTATGATGTTTGACAATGGTTGCCCCATACATAATGGCCATGTCGACAATACGCCACCTGGCAGGAAAGTGACCATCCCGATTGTTTGGTGTTGGTTACAAATTTTAATATTTATGTAAAAATGAGAAACGTACTCTCGTAACATGTCCTGAAAAATGTGCACCTTTATTAGTATTTGCCTGTAAATCACGAATCATCCGTGTCCAACATGTTCTGCACGCACGATTTAAATAGCTCACCTGGAAATCGATATACAATTTACAAAACAATGTCTAAAAGAGCTAAAAAAATAAGCGCATTTTTAATTTATGAATGAATTTTAATAAATACATGTATACATGGAAACAAATAAATTATACACGTAGATTTTAAAAAAATAATATTAATTACCTAAATATTGTGAGGTATCCATGAAAAAATTATATTTCTCAATGCATCTGCAGTAACAGTTACGCTTTTAGTTCCTGCAATAGAAATACCACACCCAGACTGTTCTATAACCAAACTCTCTTGTCATATTACATATCAATGACTGGCGCCGAAGAATTTCTATGCATTGCTAACATATAAGGTGCAAAGGAGATATCTGAAATGGAGATAAACGTAAGTATGAGTGCTAATAATTAACCATTATTTTAACTATAAACCATGTATTTTAACTACAAAACATAGTGTAATCCATGCCTAATTATCAACAATCTTTTTAAACCATAATTTATAATATTAACATAAAGAAATTGAAAACGTTGTTAAGTATTGATTTTGAGTGTTCGTCAACATCGCTGATATTTCGTCGTTAGCGATAATGCAATCGTATGAAACAGTTTACATACCTTTGCATCCTTTAATAGTATTGTAATTTAGTTAGTCACAATTTATAAATAAGAATTGTATTGACAAATATAAAAGTATTCCCAAATATGTACACACGTCCACCTTGAACAGTAGCATAAACGGAATAGACCTATATATAAACTTATAAACCAAAGGAAGTAAAATGACAGCCGGTGTGGTATAGTGTTTTTAATATTTTGTAGACCTGAAACGTCATTGTTAACTTCCGGTCATGTAACGTTTCAATTTAATCTAGAATTTAAACCTAACGTTTTCTAATCGTGAGAGGTATGTTAAAATAATTGAATATTTAATATCTTGTTTTCAATATAACGAAAATATACACATTTTTTTCTTTTTCCGTGGTGGGCCATTCTGAACACATCCTTTCTCTATAATACCAAAATAATTGATGATGCAAACACGATAATGACTAATACGATAGTGTGGTTACCACGTTCTTAATGCGTTAGCGACACGAATATAAGCGTGATTAATTTGATTCAATTTGCGTTCGGATTTTGCTGTTGATTGTCACGCTTGTACGTAATACCTGTATCTAAAAATGTTTTCGGTCTGTGAAAAGAAGCATAAGTCTTATCTGAGAGGAACTACATAAGATTTACTGTAATATTTTTAACCTACTCTACTGGTCGATGATCATATTAGAACCGTCTGTAATATTTAAACAATAATATCTACATTGGAAATAGCAGGTCCCTTATTTGAAAGATGCACAATATATCTTTGTAATTTAATAATTAACATTTTAATAATATACCTAAAAGAAATTAAATATTTAGGTCACGTCTTTGATCGCATCTAATACAAATGAAGCCAGTTTGAAAAAATGATTTGCTTAAAAATATTCAAATTAATAAATAAATAAATTATTTATAGAACGAAATTGTAATATGCTTGTCCTATTTATCGGCTCCCAGATATTAATGTGAAACCATAAAATTGTAATCAAATGAGATTTATTGTATAAATCTTGGCCTATGCGCCGAATGGTGCTGGCACTTTTAGTACAAACTAAGACAGTTTGTCATTTTTGAACGACAATCTATTTAAAAAAAGACATTTTATAATTTGTAGATAAATAAATTAATTGAGATATTTTATTACCTTATCTACATCAATAATATAATAAAATATGTTATTATATTTTTAGCGGTTCAGAGTTCATATGAATTTTGTTTTTATGAAAAAACTCTATTTACATCTTAATCAGCACTATGTTGCATCAATTCATATGCGCCATCTCTTGCAATTAAACGAAACTAATTCATCAGTCACATGGCCTACTGTGTGCGAAGGTAGATGTAATGTTGTCGTGGCGTTATCTCATTTTATTATTTTTTAACTAAATAAAAAAAATAGTTTTGAATTTATACGCATGTATATTGTTATCACAGTGCTTAATTAGCTTGGAATTTTTGTAAAGTAATTAAAAAAGTTATTTTATGTAACAAAAGGCAATTTACAACAGGTGGATACAATGGCTTAATTATCTCAACTTCATTTTGTGCCAATCAGTTTTAATTTATTCCCTGTATCGGGAGGTTGCATGCTTACAGTTGTCGGCGTTGGTAAGACGATTTTGCAATGCGTCATATGCATATACCTCGCCAGTAAGGAAAAAGTTAAGATTTAAAAAATTATAATATTATTATACTCTCCGTCTACATACGTATCTACGGCATGTTTTCGGTAATCATTTATCTTGCTCTCGTATTTTATATATTTTTAAAATATTTTTTTTTGTTATTTTAGTGCAAAATTGGTAATGTGCAAGGTATATAGAGGAAACCAACTCATATAAGATCACATTTAAATTCTCTCTGACCATATAAGAAAAAGCGAATTTTCGACAGTTTTGTCGTAATACAATTCAAAGGTTATACCGAATATTTTCATGTCATCTTCAATTACGTTATGCTTTCCATTATTATTTACCTTTACAAAAAAATCCCTTTCTAATTACGCTTAACTGCTTTAAAAATTAATCAAATATTTAACGCAATTAATTTACATTAGTTTTAGAGAGAGATAAAACAAAGTCAAGTTGTTTCTAAATATTTCAAACTGGCTGCGCCTACGATTTCGTTTACTTGAAATTCGGAATAAGAAAAGTTGTTATAATTTTTTTTCTCTATCGTATTTTGTTCTTGGGTATAAACTATTACCATACCATCATTTCATCAAAATCCGTCCAGTAGATTTTGCACGATTGACGCACAAGGTAACAGGCAAACAGACAAAAATTCTAAAAAAGTTTCTCTGACTTCTATTATCATTCTATGCGCTAAATCAGTCACACTTTTCAAAATATTTCCCATGTACAGAATTAACTCTGTTACAATATTATTATACGTATATATTATAATTTGGAAGATTATCTAGAAGATTTGTCGATTTTGTTTTCTAACGAAATGCAGTAGTTTCAAAAATCAGTTAAGTACACACACGCACGCAATATATATATATATATATATATATATATATATATATATATATATATATATATACATACGATATATATGCACACATACAATAGCATGCTTTAAATTTTCAACTGATAAGATTCTGTTGTTTTCTTTAGTCTGTGAAATACTTCTTGCACTACTTATAGTTAACAAATAGGAAAATGGTTTCAATAAATTACAACATAGTAGACATTGCTCTCAATAATTAAAGACACAACGTGTATTTAAGGATGTGTGTCTTTCATATATAGGCTTTATGAAAAAGTATATGCGTTGGTTATATTTAATCACTAAATGGTTCAAACCTATGAACATATTATATTTTATTTTCCAGTTTTAGTTTATCGGTTTGGAAGTTTTTGAGTTATTGAAATGACAGACAAATGGACAAATACTAATTCATTTTGCTTGTAAGGTTTTTCCGGCTCATCGATAGATTTTCTAAAATCAAGGCATTTAAAAACCAAAATTATGTGTAACCACACGTCCTTACAAGATCACAACATTGAAATTCATATAGTTATTGAAAAAACAACGATTTTTTTCAATAAATAACGAAAAATATGTATGAGATGCTATTATTAACCGAAGGTAACATATATCAACCTTTTTTAAAATTCTTGAACTGTAATTTAAATATATTTTTACTACACAATTCGGCATTTCTTTGACTGTTTTCGGGATAAACATATCTACGAAAATCGAAACGTCAACTGAAATGAAATGGTGCTAATTTCCCCATTTAGCACCGTTTCTAGTGGGACATTTTATGGGCTTGTCCTTACGAAGTAATATAAGCATATGTTTGCAGGTCGTATCATAGCTAAACCTTTATATTGATAGCTACGTACATTAAAATGATGCCTTATTTCACTTTAGGTAAATATGGCTAAATAGGGGATGTTACGGTTGACTTTGTATAGTATTTAAACATGTCTTTCGATAATTTAGTAAATTTAACATTACTAGCAGAACTAATTAAACGAATTGAAAGGTAATATGATTAATTTTTATAGCAACCTTTTAAAAACTATGTTACGCATTAAATTAGATGCCAACAAACCTCGTTACATAGTTCATCTCAAAAAAGTATTCCGTATTTCCAAAAATCAAAAAATGTTTACTTGAGAATTGTAGATATTTCGGATTTATTTACGTTATCAAATAATAATTTCATAAAATACTGTGGACTATAGAAACAACAAAATTTCTAATCGACAGTTTGAGGGTGACATTGAAAGTGATATGATGAACAAACGTTACTTGAAAATATAGAACTGCAGACAAAATAGCTCCGACTTTTTTTACTCGTATTATTATATGATGCTATTCTTTTCTCTTAAATACCAAAAAATAGCGTTAGCATGTAGTGTGTGTAAGAACAATAAAGGCAAGGACAACCCAAATGCGAATAATCATCTCGATTTGTAAAACGAACGTTAAAATAATTTATTGAGTGAGACTAATAAAAGCAGTATTTTTTTAATATTTTGTAGGTAAACAATCGGTTGTGTTAAGAAATAACTTGTGTTATAATATTGATAAATATAAGTAAAATATATGAATTGACCTTGTAATAAGTTATTGTATTTTTAGGGTTTCTTATTGAAGTAAGGAATATTTATTACCTTTTCATGTCCGCCCGCCTGTCTCACAGTTTCAACAAATTTTTACTTACGCGTATGAAATTTGTAGGGATGTAGGTGTTTTATATGAGAAACTGAGTAAAAAGGTACCTAGATATTGAAAGAAATGAAGGCACCTCTCCATATATGTTAAACGGGGGAGATTTTTTTTGTGAATTCCTTCAACTGAGGCATCGTTGAAGGTGAATTCAAAAGGAAGGAAAGTTTAATTTAGGTTCTTTTGCTATTTTTTTTCTCTTTTTAGGATCCGTTTGCAAAATATTAAACTTTAAAGCGACGTGCAATGTTGAAAATATTGCCCTGACTTTAAACTTTCCACTGCGGATTTACAAAAATCTAAAAAAAACTTGGTATTACTACACCAGCAATTTCAACTATGGAACGCTTCGTTATGGACAATTGGTCAATTTTTATGCGCCAACTTTAGAGGTTCTACCAAGTCGGAGGGTAATTATAGCTTGTTTTAAAACTTGTAGACTATTCCACATAAGGACTCAGGGATCTGTTCAGGGATCAATTTACAATTTTATTTGTCGTAATTGCATTAATAGTTGTAGTGGTCTTTGAATTAGCCGTATTTTCCTTGACGAATGTGAATATGGAAGGTCTACAGTTTGGTACCGAATGGAGGCAAGCATTGTAGTATAATCGTGAATAGGTCTTTAGTTCTGTAATATAAAAAAATAATCGCTTGTTTATCGCAGAACATAAAAAATTAATAAATATCGTCCAATAAATAGTATAAAATACTAAATTATGTAAAAGTGCGCTACAGGTCAAATACTTAAGTATTTAATGTTAAATTTTTAATTGTAAAGTTAATTAAAGTATTGTACGTAGTGAGGAAAATATTATTTTACATTCGCTTGTCACTTTAACTAAATTGTTCTTTAAATTTCATCAAGTTAGGTTTAAAGATATGTGGCAAGTTGGCGGCTTGATGTATAGCTGATACATGTTCAAAAAAAATCTGAAATCTTTGAGGGGTTAAATAAAGTGCTCGAATATTTTTAAATTTCTTATAGCGCGTGGAATATTAATTGAAGGAGCAAATTATATGAATCTTAAAATAATTCTGTTTGAATTTCAAGTAACATAGTTCTAAAGTATTGTTGATAATGTCCACAAAACATATTTCACCCGACTAAAAAAGAAATACTAGAAGTACGTGAAATTAACATTTTAAAAATAATATTAGGACATTTACCTTTAATTCTATATATGTGCCTATGTTTGTACGGTACCCTTATAATCGTTACATACGAGATTCCTTTTTGTGAAACTTGGAAAATCTTGGGACAGCTATTCCTATTCGAAGACGATGGAGTGATGATGTGTCGATCATTGTGCGAAGCAAAGAAAATGCTAACATATTGGGTCAAAAGTTGGGTTGGAGGGTGTCGCGCAAAATTCGATTTGTTTGTCTAAATTTATTGTACCATATAAATTGGTGCGTGTCTTTAACGCTTAGGTACCGCTGCATCGTCTAAGTTACTCAGCACAGTATACATATACGTATTTGCAACTCAGATTAACCAGGACAACAATGAGAAAGATGGCAGGATTGATTTTGTGTATTTGAATGTAACTAACATTCAACTAACAAAAGTATCCTCATCACTTTAAATTTACGGTGTCAATTAATGGTGTTATGAAAATATTCTCCGGGTGTTGTAATTAGCTTTTCTGCCTTTAAGGGATTTTTATGGTTCTTTTCCTCAAAAGAAAAAGGAACCCTTACAGGATAACTTCGTTCTCCGTCTAACGGTCCGTTAACACTCTTTTTCTCAGGAGCACGTGGAAATGTCAAATTGAAATTATTATAAAGTACTTAGGTCTATGGTTCCTTGGAGCTCTAAAAAATCAAGCATCTAATTCAATACAATCAAGAAGAACCTTAGGAACATGG
Source organism: Druceiella hillmani (assembly GCA_039881145.1). Classification (NCBI taxonomy): domain Eukaryota; kingdom Metazoa; phylum Arthropoda; class Insecta; order Lepidoptera; family Hepialidae; genus Druceiella; species Druceiella hillmani. Next base: position 11,883,818 of record JAYKKI010000047.1, on the reverse strand, counting down.
CCATTCATACTTTCAAATAAATCAAAACCTATAGGGTACTCTTATTGACCTAGAATCATAAAATTTGGCAAAAAGCAAGGTCTCACAGTACCAATAAAGGAAATGTGTATATATATTTGCTGATTGATATTGCCTTTGCAACTAACTTCATTCTGAAAACAATTTAAATGAATGAGTCGTGATATATTATAGTATTTTTTTTAAATCCATTTAGTTTACTATCTTACTACCTTCTTAACTAGCCTTGTTTCTGTTTTTTTTAATTTCTGACAAAAAATATCTATATTTTCGACATAATGTGGCGCGGATTATACCGACCCGTTTTTAGCAAAAAGCAAAGGCGATCATGTCGCTGATCGTTTCTCAACCTACGTGGTAATTACCGGATATCGGGAAAAAATTTCTTCCGGTGCGGAAGAGAATGGAGACATTTTTTGTAAAATACATTTATTTTAAGGTGTAAAAAATGTGTGAGTGGTTTTCGAATCAGTCACAAAAGTTATTTTAAAATAAATAATCTGCAAATTATTTTATTTCTATTTTTTGTAGTTGTATGTTCAACATTATTACGTGTGTGCCATATTGTTAAAATAAAATAAAATACCTTGCGTAATTTTAAATAAATTATCGTTTTACTAATTCTGATATGTATATCGGAAAAAAATTTGAACATTTTTACTTCTTTGATGATTAACGTAAAAAGTACTTGTTATCCTAAAGCTGTTTCCTAATATTTAAAGATGTTTTAGGACTAAGCAGTATTCATAACTGTGACCTGTCTGAAATTGCTATATCAATTGCCGATTAAATGTATTTTAATGTAAGTAACAGTGTATTGACACTTCAAATTAACTTATATTTCACAATGCAATTATAGCTATTTTATGAAGAGCATAATGATTCACGGTATTGCTCACCTTTTTTAAAGCAATTGATATAAACTACGTAAAGACTCGTTTCAAAATTTTGTTCGAAATAACCTTGTAGGTAGTAATCTGGTCTTCTTATGATACATAAAATAAAATGAATTTTATGCTATTCAACGTAATATTTCATACTATAAAACTATTAACATTATAAATATAAAAATTTATAGTAACTGTCAGAAATGAACTGATTCTTATACAATTTTGTGCACTACCGAAGTACGTTACAGACTAATATGTGTATAGGATACATGTTAGTCAGTAATGCGTTCTAGATTGATATCTACATAGGAATTAATCTCGGAAGTAAACATAGTTTTTAAGAAATAATAGAAAAAAAGGAAGAGGCTCTAGCAACTTTTTTATCTTGAAGAGACTTTAGCAATTTTCGTATTAAGTTATAAATTACTTATTATCTTTATAACCTAATTGCAAGATTTTATCTCCAGAATGTGAAACGGTGATAAATAATTATTTTACGTAGACGAAATCCGAGTATTTATCGTTTATTAATCTCAAATATAAACAAACATTTTGTGGTATTGTTTTGACCGTTCCTTTTTATTTTGAATGACATTTGATATTTGATATTTTCTTCATTGATCAAAATCTTGGATATGCTCACTGAGCCGAACATATTGATACCCCCAGAAAATCGATATTGGATATTTGAGAGGTTTACGGTCTATAGAAAATATTTACATAATGTTTTTACCTTCGTTATGTAGTACTGCCTTATTGTGTTGTATTTAAACATATCATTAATTGGTCTAATTATCCCACGCTTCGGTTTAGACAGACTGTAAGTTGTTTAGGTGAGATTAAGTATGTAAAAGCTAATGTGATTTGAAATTAAAGAATTGTTCAAACAGTTAGTAAATACTTTATATAACTATATTAATAATAAGAATATTATAAATAAATATTCTAAACAAGGAAGTGGTACGAGAAGGTAGTTTAGAACCAAAAGTTTTCTCTTATAAATCTTTATTTTATGCTCTTACTACTATCAGATTAAGAAGAGTGTAAAGGATTCCAGACAACAAAGGCATATTTGAGTTGCGATTTTATAAGAGCATTCGTTAAAATAAGATGTATTTTAAAGTTTTTGAAAACTTATTCTTAACACAAACTCAAGCATTTCACAGGCCTTCAGTACATTCCGTTCTATCAAAATGGAGTCTGTTGTACAATATAACACCAAAGTTACACATTTTGTCGATAGTATCAAATGAGTTCCCACCAATGCCGTAACTAAAAGTGAGTTGTTTTTTTCTTTCTATACGTAATTTGCTTACACTTGCAGAAGTTAAGTGCAGATTATTCTCACTGCATTATGTGTGGGAACTCTTGTTTACTTTGCGCTTACTTTGAGATCATTCTAATACCATAAAAATATACTGTGTTTGAAAAAATATCATTGATAAATAAAATAAATAATAACAGATCCTTGTGGTACATTAGAAGTCATATATAAAATATAATTAGGTTTCAATAAGAGGTCAATTTTATTTACATCTTTGTACAATGTTAATTAAATATATAGCCCAGGTTACATAAGACATTTGTGTAGTAATATTCATAAACTAACGCACAACTTACGTATTTCAAAGCACTCAAGTCAGCAGCACACTGACATATGATGTACTAATTATGCAGGGATAGGATCTTCCCGACTTTACCATCTACCGAGGGTTGCTTTTTAATAAAGGCTTGCAATATTTAAAGCGCATCTACTTTTTGGACCACAAAAATCACTTTTACTCTACGAATACGATTTGGTGCTGGTTCAGCTAGTTGCCGGAATATGGAGAATTAATTTGTGCGGAACTCAGTTTGATCCGTGTCTGCCTTCTATTAGTAAATTTTCGGAATGATATTTATATATTCGCATAAATATTTTAATAATTGTTATTTATAATACATGTGCAAACAGTGCACTGGAATACAACATTGTAATATCATTCTGAAAGATAAAATTGGAATAACAGTAACTACTTTGAATTCAACTGAAATTACATGGCAATATTTTACTTTTTTATATTAGGAGGGAGGGAAGGATTGCAGCCCAAATAATTTTGTATTTTGCTTGTGTGTGAATGTCCTGTTATGTTTTATTATATACGTGGCCGACAAGGATACTGCCCTTACACGTCCATGATACACGCCAACATCTTGCTGGTGACCGCTTCCGTTGAAAAAATGGAACATGTAATCGTGCCATTTCTCGATCCGTTGATATGATTACAATTATAACCCCTTATTATTTTACCTAAACCGAAAGTCAGGTAATAAAAGAGCCGTCCTAGTATATATTGAAGACTGTCTTCAATACAAAAAAGTATAAACTTGCAAAATAGCATAGACGATAAGTTATTTATTGTTGATCTGAAGGAAGTTATGAGGAGTAAAGGCCGTTTGTGAAGATGTATTTCTGTCATCGATTATTTTCAATGCTGCAGAAGCAAGATAAAAGTAAATTAAATGCAGTCAAAAGTTATCGTGTGGAATAGTTTGCCGAAAGTCAGCGTGACAAAATAATGACTTTGGTGATGTGTGTCTTGAATAATTAACGTATGTTGACATTTTTCTTGTGTACTACGTGAACACAGTCATAGTTTAAACGATGGAATTAACGACAATAGTAATTGTGAAACATTTATTTATCTGTAGTATAAAGCTATTTAATGCATCATTCACTAAACAAAAAGCGTTTCATATAAGCATGTTCTTCACTTCGTTCAGGAAATGATAGCTTTCCAAAACTTAATAATTAAAAAGTTTGGTGCTTTTAAGTACAAGTGCAAATTTTGAGACCCTGCATAGTCTGTATTTAATGATTCTAACGTTATGTCCATACCTAGTAATTTTTTCGTGTTTTTCAAAGTTTAAAGAAATATTGTTAATATTTTTACTACTTTCTTTATGGTAAATATGGTGGCATTTAATTTTGGTTTTATTTCTGAGATATGAATGCCTCAATTTAAATTTAAATTTATCCAGTTACGAATAATATTTTTATTAATTGTATTTAGGGATATATTTTTCAGCAGTCCTTCGATGAAGTAGTTTATACAATTTTTACTAGATCCCAGAACAAAATGAATAACATTTGGTTTATCCAGACTTAGTATGTGTATGTCTTTGCCTGTAATCTAGGAAAACTAAGGGACAGTTTTTAATCGGAAAATCCATCAGAATTAGTGCAATAAGTTTTTCAAAGGTTTTACCGAATACTAGCAGAATAGAGACAGGACGATAATTTTGCATCTCACTGTTTTTATTCTTTCTTGAAAAGCGGTAATACCTTCGCCAACTTCGTGAGATCTGGGAACGAGTCAGTATGCATCCACACATTGAACGCCCACGCAAAAGGCGTTGTTAACACCTTGTTCAAACCCTTTGTTAGTTCAGGGGACACATGCCATGGATCGACTGATGAGTTTGGATATATTAATTATTTCATCTAAGGTTCAAATTTTTATTAATATGCAGAGTTAACCAAGAGGGAATTTTTCGTTAAATACAGGTATTATTACTGAATTATGTACTATATCCATTATATTTGAAAAATAATTATATACGCGTTTGGCAATTTCGGTATATTATATTTTTTTAGACGTACTTTTGGTTTTACATGATCAACTTTCACTATAATTTAAATAAACTGCAAGATGAACAAGACTATCATAAATAGACTATCATAATATATATATAATAAGAGGCTAGTTATAAAAAGTTCCTTGTTTTATTTATTAATCAAGTTATGAAATTTTTTTACAGGTAATATTATTAAGATGTACAAGATTTTAATGATTTGTTTATTGAGAAATCTGTTATTCAATTGTATTATATTTTTCAAAGTGTTTTTATGCCATGGACATTTTCATTTGTTGTTTACGAAATTAAGAACAATACATGAAATTTTTGTTTACGGTGATACTTCAGTATCCTTTATAATGCACATCGTACCCGAGATACATAGTAATATAACGTTTTCTTAAATCTAGAAGGTTTTGAAAATCATTTATTGAAAAAATAAAATCTATGATAGTTGAAACATTCTATAAACGAAATCCTCAAACCGAGATGATCGGTGCGTACTGACAAATAACTCAAATGAATTGTTCATCTCCTAATACTGATGTAGCCAAAGAGAATATAAATCATCTCTGGCCGATATCGGGGGTAAATCACATTCTCTTCGCTTGTTGATGTAAACACGAGATAAACAAACGCGACAACAACTCGGCTGCTACAATAAATCAGTCGATGCGCGCTTTCGTAATTGTTTTTGTGGCATTGCGTATCGGCGGTAAGTTTTTGTCGCGTTCGGGGTTACATCAGTTTACTTGCGCTTAGAGCTGAATAAACATCATTCGTTCATACAGGAGAAACTACGAGAGTGTACTTGCACCAGATGAAATTGAGATAAGTTCCACTGGAAAACCGCAAATCGCGATACGCGTACTTTTATTTTCTGCAATTTTATTTTCAGTCGATTTCAGAATGTTTTTGTGAATGTAGTGTGATAAATAATAGCTTCTAACTGATCGCTTGGTGAAAGGGGGCGTACAAGAGAGTTTGTTGCCAGATATGAAAAATAATATTAGTTAGTGAAAAGTGAACCTAAATTATTTGCAGTGAAATAAATTATAGGTAAAGAGTGCATGAAGCATGTGCTGACGGCTTTGACACAATTTCCTTACTCAACCCATCTGCAAAGTAAGATTTAAGGCAATATAAATGACAGTATCAGAATGATAATATCGGAATGATCTTATCTTTTTCCATGACCCGCTATTGCGGGATACGAAATGTTATTTCTTTTATAGTTTTTGTAGTCGTATCTCTGAGTAAATGTAACATAGTATTAAATCGACTGCATCTACGCGTGAAGCAATTCTCGCTATTCAGTATTGCAGATTTGAAATAAAAAGGCGGGAAAAGCAAGCAAATATTTTTATGAATTATTGATTGTTATTCACCCATTCCGATACATAATAGTTTTAATAATAATATAATAATAGCTTTATTTACTCCTTAGACTAAAAATAGAGATACAGTTTATGTAATACGTACACTTAATGTAATGTTCATGCGTCGATATAAATAAGGAAGGATCTATTTTTGAACTGAGAAAATATTTGGTCGTACACCAATATATTTATGTAGAATAAAATAAACATAGCTAAAAGCAAAGAAAAAAAATTTTCGAGACTTCATTTTAATAAATTTATCAAAAATATTAGCTAATTTTGCTTACATTGATAAAAAAAACTATCAGATATATCTATTGGTAAAAAACTATCAAATCTAGATATCTATATCTAGCATAATTTTTACGTGTCTATAAAATAATGATAAATAACTAGTAGATTCCAAAAGCTCAGGGTGCCGTCTAAATTAACAAAATTTATATCTATTTATGTACATTAATAAATAGCGATTTGTTTGAAAAATGTTTTGCTTTTGTCATATAATATAAAGGGATAATAAAAATATTAGAAATAGTAACTCGGTACACTCCGTAATGACGAAACTTGAATGGTATCGTTATCAGCGTACCAACTACTAAGTAATTAATGTATAATTAATTTTTCTGGTCTGCATTATTTAATGATATAATAATAATTTTTTGATTACAAAAAAATTCATCTTGTTAAAACAAGAATTAGTAAAAATATAAAACTTGACAAATACATTTTCTAATAAGAGTGACAAAGGCAATGCTAATCCATTTGACTGCAAATAATTACTGTTTAAATAATAATACGTTGATAATCTGAGTAATAAACCACACACAACAAAGATAATCATTTTAACGTTATTATAGCCTCAAATGATGAATCGTTCATGACAAATGGAAAAAAGGCTCTGATAAAAATAACCTGTGGTTTTATGCGTCTTAGTATTCGTAAGCTTTTTTATATCGTTTGGTAACCTTACTTACTCTTCATGACACAATCGAAATAGATATGTGTGAGATGGATGAGATAACCTAAACATACTGTTCGCAAAATGACACTCAAATTGTATGTGAATGTAATATAAAGTGTATATGGAGACGACCGTCTGAAGTTCAGCAGTTAGAGCAGCAGCTCTACCCAAAGGCCTTGGTTCGATTTCTAGTAAGCATGGTTTGTAATTATAAAGATACAAAAGTATAGATATCGCAAGGAAAAGAACAAAATCATGACTCATTTTTCCTTGACGTTTTATTAATATATTTGAAGACAAAATAAAACTCAACAAATGCAGAAGAGTTTGTAAATATACTAAAAATAAATGCTTAATGAATATACATTATAATTTGAAGAACGTGAAAGAAGACAAAATATATTATGAATAAAAATAGGACCCCATTTTGAATGGCAGCTTGTTACTTTCTAGACTCCAACTAAAAGCGAATGGAATTACTAAATTCTAAATTGTGAAACTACAACTAAAACTATGCAGTCACTATCTATGTTAAAAACATTCTAAAATGTTTAAAATTAAAATCAAAGTTCGATAGTTTTGAAAATGGTTTAGTAAATGATTGGCTTACAGCGAAAAACTATGGGAAAAACAGTAACGAACTATGTGTTAAACCAATACCCCTTGGTATTGGTTGGAGGAAACTGATTTTTAGCAAAAAAATACTAATTTTACTGACAAAACAATCGTTATTAATAAAAATTGTCAGTACCATTCTTATAGTCAAACAAACGTTTAGGTTTAAAAAACTATTTATATATTAAATTAGTACAGTTTTGTAAAGCATTAGCAAGTATGCAATATTCATGATCCCAGCTTTTTTCTAGTATAATCAAGCTTATTAAAATTAATTTAAATTTGAAGGGTTTTTGAATATACTAGTGTTAAAAATATACGCAATTATGTCTGTGAATGTACTTATCAGTCAATTGTACCTTAAAAGCACAAAAGTCAAAGAATGTAAAATGTAAAGAAAAAAAATAAAAACGTTGTATGCTTATTGGATATATTGGGCGTTAATTTTGTAGAAATTCATTATTCATAATTAATTGAACAGGTGGCTATTAGCAAATATTGATGCTAATAGCCCACCTCAAGATGTTGAAATACAACGAAACCTAGGTCGTGGTAAAGAAATTAAAGAAAGTGGAAATAATACTACATCACGTAGTTTCATTTAATAGTGAAGGTTGTATGCATTTACATACAGCATTAATCAGAACATATGACTCTTCAAAACCCTTAGTATATCTGTGGGTATTTTTAAAGGTCTCTATAATTATGTATTCAGATTTTAAAAGGTCAATAATATTACATTTTATAACAATGTATGCAAAAATTCAATTCTTTTCAACACAAGGACACGGTTGATTTGTACGAAAAACACTTTTGTTACTTTTGCTGTGCGTTTCGTCACGACGATTGCTATAGAATAATTTGTGTTCAACGACAAGATTGCAATACAAGGTGTATTCGTCTAAAAAAATCGACAAAAGGAATAAATGAAAAAAAAATTGTAATTTTTAAATGTAAAAAAAAAACCTGAATATAAATATAATTAATTACTTTTAAAAGCTACCGATTTTATCAAATGATATAAACAATAAAAACACGTCAAAATTACGATGTAAAATAAATCTAATTTATTAACAGTAAAGTTATATACCGTAGAATTTGGATTAGTCCAGAATCGCGGAGCATTTTGCGTTTTTAAGGAAATTATGAACTTTTAATGAGACTACACGATATTCGAATTCTGACAATTATTTTGGTTTTCTTTTGAAGCCCACATTGTGAAGCTCTCTTTTACAGTATGTAAGTTCTTCGTGATTTAGAATTTAAACCCAGAGCATAAGCCCATAAGAGTAAACAGATTATGTAAATATGCATTGCAAATTATGGTAGCGAACGAGAAAAATTCCTGAATTTTGAGGTCCGTTTCAAAAATTTAGATACGGAACTTTTTTGCTGCAATAACGCAGTCTGCCTACTGGTCCGTCCATAAGAGGTTTCTAACTATTGAACTGGATAAGGTATAGACTTAGAGTGTAGGTATTTCATAAAGTTCTACTTCACATCATTCAGCCCAAATTGAAATTCCATTTACCATTTTTCATTATTAAGCCCCATTTGTGAAATATTAAAACGAAATGAAGTTTGGCTAACAGCTCACATTTTTTAATTATGCATTTTAAAAATCTGACCAAATTTTAGTTACTAGTATTTAATTATAAAATTCAACTTGCAACTGGCTATAAATGATGGTGCATACCGCCTATATTGGTGTATACAGTTATAAAACTTAATGCATTTCCTTTGTTCAACTGCAAGTTATTATAAGTATTTGTAAGTACAATTCCATTCCTAAAAATTAATTTAATACCAAATCAAAATTGATCGAAATGTGGTTACGTTTTATACTCATACTCAGCACTGTCTATGTACTTTTTTGCATACTTATAAATTATAACTGCTTTGTACTATGTGATATAAACTATGAACTAAGTTATTGCTATGGATGTTTAATTATGGGTCTTCCATCTGCAATACAAATACGCCATGTCATTAGCAATGCAACAGTCCGGTCAACCGAAGGACACGGTCACTTTGTTTAAGAGACTGCGTACCTGGTTGAGTTGTTATATGTCGTAGTATTGCTATTGTTATTAGGAAAATAGAAGTTTATAGTTTATTTTAGTTTGAAAAGTTATAGTTTATAGTTTGATCTAAAAACATGTCTTTTCTTGTAGATAATTCTTCTTCTAAACATGATTAAGGAAGGCATCAAGATGCACAAAATTGAAGTTATACAATTTAAAGACAAAATCTGGAAAGGATTTTTAAAGACAAATTTCCAATATTTTTTTAACAAAGAAAAAAATCTGAAATTGTCAATCGTATTTTTTTTGAACTGAATTTCTTGGAACTTTCGTTACGGTATGTTTTTTATCCTATATATATATATATATATATAAATATATGTATATATATATATATATATATATATATAAATATATAAATATATATATATGTCGATACAGTGACGAACAATTGTATGACCAGTATTCATTTGTCTGGCGTCAGATATAATCAAGACTGCCGTAAAACATCTTATGTGAACGTCAAAATCGTAATTATTTCAATTCCTGGTTTCTATTTTCAAGAATACATATAAATGAATGTAAGGCTTTTGTGATAGTTTTCATATAATACTAATATGGTGTCACCGGAATTTGATCGATACTTTTCCACGTCACCCTCACATAGTGTGTACGACACCAAAATATAAAATAATATAGAATTTACCTAATAATATGTATTACACGAATAACATTCTTGTAAGTAATGATGTAAACATTTATAGAAAAAAATTGTGTTCTATTAAATATGATTCGGAATGGAACAAATGTGTTGACGGAACAAATTGTGTTATATTACCATATGCACTATGGCGCATCCACGAAATTTCTATAGAATTAAGTAAACCCTAAAGGTATTTCAATTACTATTATGTAAATATAAATGCATATTCAATTTAAAAAAAAACAGAAATAAAATAAACTAAACAGACATTAAACTGTAACACTATCATCATATATGGTTATAACGTTCGCTTATTAAAGATACCCATGTTGGAGAAATAGGTCTGATAAAAGCATAATATTTTTTGCTGATATTGGCAAAGTTCTTAATGTATAAAGCTACAAAGAATCCTGTTGTCAACCATACCGTGTTTGTTATGTCATAACTCGCACAGATAGGACTTCGTTACTATTTTGAATGGATAATAAACAAAATAAAAAAAATGTTGTATATGATTCCGAAACCAATGCTTAATGTTTGCCTCTATAACATTTAAACTCTTCGTAATGACTATGCTATGAATATGAATCTTGATATCGCTAAAAGCAATTTTTATCCATTACTCTTAAGTATAATTTTCGTTTACCAAAAATGTTCCATTTATTATTACAATCGAAAAGCAGAAAAAAAATAAGAAATTGTTATAACTTAAAAAAAGTAAATGGAATGACATTTTGATGCGACTGGTATGGGAGTTTTCCATAATTTACAAGCGAATAAGATGATATCCACTAACGCATTCAGTTTCAAAATGATCATAATAAAACACCGGGCACAGGGCGCCGAGAAAACGGTTCTTGAGAAACGGATCCTTATATTTATTATCCACAAGTTTGTTTAGTTAGTATTTACTTACGTGGAGTGATGTAAAGTAGTGAGGAGAACTCACTTTTTTAATGCACACACTTATTTTTACAAGTAATGAAAGTTTGTTTGCAAAAAAAAAGTTTAGAAATAAATAAAAGGGGAGCAGTTTTTTGTGACATTTTTATCAATAAAGTTGAAGTGGGAAAAATGACGCACGATCAGTGATGAAGTACCTCTATTTAAACAAATTAACGATCTAGAAGATTCACGTTGCACCGCACCGGCTGGACATCAATACTGATAATATTAGAAAATGTTGAAAAATTTGAGAAGGTTGTGTCGAAAGATCGAATCCGTGCCGTGTGTTCAAGACGGGTATTTGATATGAGAGTGTTAAATCAACATTGAATATGAGGAAAGTTTTCATGGGATGAGGGTTGAAAATAAATCGACAACAAAAAAAAGAAAAAAGACTCAACCACTTAAGTAAATTATTCGGTAAATTTTTCAAAGTTTCTAATAATTTTTGAAAATTTTGTTACGGTGAATAAAACATGGGTTCACAATTTCGATCCCGAGAAGAAGCAATAATCAGCAAAGTGGAAACGACCGTCATCCCCGACCCCAAAGAAATTGATTATTCAGCATCGGCTGTCAAAATCAACGATTTAGTATTTTGGGACGCAGAAAAGATATTGATAGTTGACTCTGGAGGGTCATATAACTTATGCGAGCTAATATTACACGCTGTAGCACCCAAATTAAGGAATGCTGTCAAAAAGAGAAGATGAGACTTATTCCGAAAATGCGTTCGGTTTAATCAAGCCGAGGCGGGTCAGTTAAGACACACGGTGGTAGTTACATTGGTTGCTATTCAACAAACTTTGTTCACCGGATCTACCTCCTTGTAATTTCTTACCGCTCTTCAAATTAAAATAACACTGCAACACACGAAGAATCCAGAGCGTGGAAGACTTTTTAAGTAGCCAACAAATATATTTTTTTAAAAGGATGAAAGCTGATATGTAGAGATATAAGGAGTCTGTGCGGGAAAATAATAGATTGATTTTGTTTCTTATTATCACTAATTTTCAATCACTCCATGTACACTTCAGTTTATTTTTGCGTTTACAAATGAAATCTATACGTGCCAAGATTTAGAGCCTATGGACTCGATTCAAGTAATTTGTGACATAATTATATATAGTACCTGACGTGAAGTTGCACTTAGCAGCCGAGGTATTCAAATATCAGAAGAATGTATTGAGTTTACACAATATGCATCAGGCCATGATTCTATATATTTTTGTCCATTTTTAACTTCATACATTCCACCTTTTAATCGATATCATGATTACAAAGATTTTCATCGACTACCAAGGATTATCACAACCATATTATAAAATGGTTGTCATTTCTTGTAAAGCAAACATATTATTTACACAATGGAAAATAAAATTTGCAAATACGGCGGACGAAATTCAGGTTGAAAGCAAATTAATTCTAGTAATTTGTTTATATGTTACCGTGGGTTTTAAATGATGATAATGTAAAATATACCATTAATAATTGTATATTTTTCACCATATTTGATTCTCTATGTGATGTCTGATGCTTTTAGCTCTGCTATAACTATATCAGTTTTATTAATTTGTCCAATTCGTGTAATTAACATAAATATATTCCGCCACACCACTTATCGTAATGTGCACAAAATATTTTTTCTAATATCAATTTGAGTTTTCCAGAATCAGTTTATAAAAACTAACATGACATTATTTGTTTCTTCTACCGTGTGGTGACACTTGTATTGTTAACACTAAATGACGGTATACTATTTTGCCACTGTGGATCTTTGGGTAACTTAAATGCAAAATATTTCTTCCCCTTGTATTGTTCCTCAAAATTATTTTTTTCTTTGCAATATAAATAGTATGGATTATTAGAAATATAATGAAACTCACTTATCCAAATAGGTCCTGCAATCGCTTTCATTATAATACATTAACATTACCGCAGGTTTTCATGAAAAGTAATGTCCGCTTCTTTGATCAATGTTAGCAACGTCTTCAACTCCCACAAAGAATATAATATAAAATGGGGTAGATACTATTTTTTTAGCATAGAGCAACGAACCACGTACTTTTGCATTTGTTTGTCAACTACACATCCGATCACCATGCATTTTTACAGCCTGTGTTATGAAGATGGCACTAGTGTGCCGGTTTAGACGAGGGTTTCATTTTCTGTATAAGCCATACATCTCTAAGCGGGTGTAAGTGGCATATATATAATAGAAATTATTTGAATTGGATTTTCATATACGTTTTGACGAATTTTGATTATATGTTTTCCCCACATAAGTAGCCTCTACAAAATTTAGTGATTTTTTTGCAAATAAATCTTAAAAAATTCACAAGAACGAAAACTTATGATTGATTTAAAACTTGTACATAATGTTTTACAAATGTTGTATCGATTATTGTAAAATGTTGAGATGGTCAAATTATACGACGAGAGTTTGGTATTCAAATATTAACGCATTGCATAGAATGCAGAGACTTTTAGGGGAATGCATAATGTTCATAACAAATTTTTATTATTTCTTTATGTAACCATACCATAATGATAGAAATAAAAAATAACATAGTGTTCATTTTCCCAAAACAAATTAAAACTAATTTCGTGATGCTCGAGTTATTGAATTTCGATCTATTGATTATCTAATTTAAAGATGTATTTTGGTTAGGAATAAGAATGTGAACAATTAATATATTTATATTAATATACTAACTTTGGATAATATTATCCTAACCTTACAAATAATCGCGTAATCGCCTTAATTTTTAAAATACTTACCAGGAAGTATTACATCAGAAATATTTTTAGATAAATTAAAAAAGTATTTGTCTAATTAAAATTTTAATAAAAATAATAATTTTATTACAGTGTCATTTTCAACTATTATGTCATTTCCAATGCTAAAATGTAATATTTTCAAACGGCGGCGGGTCAAAACCGGCAGACATTAAAAGTTATAATTTGTTACTATTGCTCGCTTTGTCGATTGACAGAATACTTGGGACACAAATAATTTGGCATTGATGACAATACAAAAATATTCAACTCGACTTATATTTTGAAATATTAAAAATAAAATTATCCCTTAAGGAAAATGAGGAAAAGGACGAGAAGGTGATTATATTAAGGAATGATATTATTTTCCTTACAGAACATATCTATGCTGTAATTCGTATTATTAATTTTATCAATTATCCATTGTATTTTGAAAAATTGTATTCAACAAATTAATTAGCTTAAGAGTAATGGGGTGGTTAATGATTTTCTCGGGCAATTCATGAATATATAACTTTTTTATTATCGCAAAATTATTTCAATGATTTTTTCCGATATAGGATAAAATACCGTATCGAATAAAATAGATTGCATACATCTCTAGGGAAGCTGCTCAATAGGGGGTGAACATGGCAAATTTCTTAAAGCGGAAGATCAAAAAGTTCTGAACGTAAATGTATGAAATTGTTTGAACAAAAAGTTCTGAACGTGAATGTATAAAATTATTTAAACTATGTTCCTACATGTTTCATACAAGGGTGTGTCTACATATTATTGATTATCATTTGATTATCGACAATTTGTAGTCAGGAGACCCAAAAAATGTCTAATGATTTCCATTTCCCTTGAAATCCAAAAGTTGTTTAGTTCCTACTTTTTCTAATTTTAAAATTCTTTCATAATCAGCAATAAACATGGACTTTATAACCAGTTGACGGGTAAATGAAAACTATATTACGTTTATTAATATTGTATTGTTTTTTTGTGTACCTGGAGAATTTTATAAGTAATGAGAAGATTTATTTTTAACAAACATACATACATATATACAGAAGCCTAGGAGTAAAACAAAATAAATATGGAAAGCTTGAAAAATATTGTAATTAAAGATTTACAACCGCAGAAATTGCATTTGCTTCTATGTGTGTTTCTTTTGTTTCTATGGGAAAAACCAGAATTAGAGGGAATATTTCATTAAGGAAGTGTTACTGGATAAAATAATATTTTATTTTTCATTTTTATTTTTATAAATATGTTATATTTTATTACACTTTATCTGAAATAATATATACCGACCCCAGTTAGTCAGTGAAAAAGGCCGATAAGGTTAATAGTTTACAAGGTCATAAGTTGATATTGGTTCACTCGTCACTCGACTTGAGGTTTAATCCAAAGTTTCCTACAAAAACTATTTTAATAAACCATATCCCTGTTATTCTGTTGTAAGGACTTAAGTCTTTTAGTATATCAGTTGTTGAAATAAAACCGCTTAATAAAAAAACAATGGAATAGTATATTTGCGAACACATTTGAGAAATAAATTCCCTCCGAAGACACTTCATAGTCAACTATATAAGGTATCGAATCGAAACCTATGATGTACAGGTTCTGCACTTATTCATTTACTGTTTCGTTTCTATAAAACATTGTACATTGATGGTTAAGGCAACGAAAATTTTAAATTAAAATAAATATACAGCCATCCCGCGATGAAGCTTACTTTCTTGCAAAACATAAATTTATACATACATAGGTTATTTATTGGTTACCGTATGATGCTAATCTGGTTTCCATAAAATTAACTTTCATGATGTATTTTGAAATATAATATTTTATTAATAAAGCGATATGTATGGACGTTACATCTTCACTCAATAGGAAATTGCAACTGGAAACAAAAAACGAATTAATGGAAGTATTGAAAAATTTATGTCGGTTGGAATAAATTTTATGTCGGTTGGAAATTTTATGTCGGTTGGAATTCAGTGACATTATATTAACCCTGCAGTGGTCGTGCGGAGGACAATATTCGTACTTATCCACTAATATTTCATTTGAAAACACCCTTTTCGCCTTATTTTCATTGAAAATCTTAAAGCAAAACTTTAGTATTTTTATCAAAGTATAAACAGGACTCGTCGAGTCAATTCTTGTCTTTGTATTAAAAAAATGCATATTCTAAAAAATTTAATTATTTATTAATTTCATGTACTATGTAAAAATAAAATGTTTTTCCCAGAATTTGCCCTGGGGTAGCCGTGTACTCATAACACTTTTACATAATGGAGAAAGGTATTTTCACATATATTTCTATACAATAAGGCTGTGACCAACGGACAACCTCACATTATGAGTTGCAGTTCTTGTTGCTGATAGCTAAGCAAAGTTGTGATGGATTATTCATCTTTGAAGCAACACTTTTGGAGTACAAATGGCATATCCGGACAATATGATATTATGGTTTGAAATTTCATACATAACTTTTCTCCGCGCAAGGTAATTTTTAAAGAAAACTTGAAGAATTCATTTTAAATTTATATTTTTTAGCATATTGCTGTATATCCCGCGATTATTCTATTTTTTTTGTTAAATTCATTCAAGACCAATCTGAATTAGTATAAAATTCTTATTGGGTCAAGGAATTTTTATTCCATAATTAGATTTTTCAATATTATTTACTACCCCATAAAATAGTATTGCTACTTGAAATATAATATCCGTCAAAGAGACTTGTTTTGTAGGGAACAAAGTCACGAAAATTCTACGCCACAATTGTCAAATAAATGCATCATTTTGGATGCAGCCAACTGTACCATACGATATTGTTCCAGGACAGCGTCAGGTGTCATTTCGTTGTTACTGGCAAATGGCGATGCGATATCATGCAGCGACAAGGAAGCACTTAGCGAGGAGACGGATGTCGCCTACAAAAACGCTTCTGTCTTACTATACACAGACCAGCGTCGTATAATGGTAAACGGCACTCGCATCACAAGGCGAGCTTCTTGTAGGAAAAATTAATACATGTCTATTTTTTAAGAGGAAAATTGGTTTATTTAAGGCCCTTTTCATGATAATGCTTCGTTAGACTCCTCATAATCTCCCAACATATTGCGCGATGGCTCACATTTAAATGAATTATCAATATCTCCTAAATAAAACGGTAAAATGCATTATTTTGCTTCTCTCTTAAAACATTTATTTTGAAGCAAGGATGGTCAAGATATCGGCTAGATTTTTTAGAATCAAGTATTATTTTTAAAGGATATTAAATAAAAAGGAATTTATTCAACCGTATAATTTTTTGTGTTTATCCAAGCATAAATTATGAAAAAAATGCCTCAATCCGAACTGGCTGTTTTGCATTTTTATTTTTGAAAAACATGTTTTCGATACTAGACTTTCACGTGAAATCAATTATTTAAAAATCCTTTGAAAATTCATGCCTTGCCCAAATTTATTTGTCCCATTGCATTTCCTTTCATACTCCTTTCCCTTAATCCTTAACTTTCTTTTTCCTCCACCTCAGTTCTATTCTAAAGCTCCTCCTGAAAGAAGAAATTAGTTTATTTTTGAAGTTTTTGCATTTTTCAAAAACTTGTATATAACAATTTGTTATTTACCTTCACAATAACTTAAGAAATGCATGTAATTTTGGTTCACTAGAATTTATTAGACCTACAACAATAAATTTGTAAGACCTACATATTCATCAAAGTATCATTTCAGCACGTAATCAACTTGGAACATGAGAGCGCAGCTTACATTCATTCCCTGCAAAATATTTAAACGCACCAGCGTCACTAATTTCCGGTTCAGGTGGCGGATGCGCTTTGAATATCGTAAACATTGATTAAAAGATAACATCTGGAAAATCACACGATCCGAGCGGCACTACATCTACATAACGAAGGTTGTTTATCCATTATATACGATTTGTATCATTACTTATTTTTCATCCATTTTATAACAAATAAATGAAATTAAATATTTCTAAAAGTTGTAATAAATGAGGAATATAAAGCAAAATAGAAAGAATGCAACTTATGGGCATTAAAAGCAGGGAAATACATAATAAATAAAAAAAACAATATGCATGTATAAAACACTATATTTTGTTTATTTCAAAATTTTCAAGAAAATATCGAAGGTATTCCAAATATTTAACGACCAGTCACTGTTCTATTTACTGTCTATAATGACATTACTCACTAGGCGTAATGCAAATAGACCTATAAAAAATATTTACCAATGAATTTTAGTGGAGGACTAATGCGTTAAAGCTTTCATTTCGGTATCTACGCTCCAACTTATGGCATGTAAGCATATAAGTTATGGTGAGTAATAAATAGAGGATAATAGGTGTAAATAAAAGAAATTGTTAATAATCATTTCATGTGATGTCTGAAATTAGCTCTTGTCACCCGTGAGTTCCGCTGTAGATGGCCCTTTTTTTACCTACTTTCTAAGTAGTGCCTCATCAATTAATACAGTTAATTTCAAGAATGAACAGGCAACAACAGTGGGAAAACCCAACACACGCCACGTTATAAAAAATAAATATTTAAAAGGAATAAACATCTCCACCAGTTGACAAAAAAATATTGTCAATCACTATGACTAAGTCGCACTGAACTAGGGCAAGTACAATCTTTGAAATTAGTCTTGGAAGCAGTTAAATTTAAGGATACAAGTGAAGTAAAAGAAATGTGAATAGCATTGTTTAAACAAGTTGAGTTAAACATGGAGCAAGAAGACTATGCTGAGTGTTTTAATTTGTATTTTTAAATTCAGAGAATCCACCAAAATAATTACACACTGTAAGTCGGACGGAAACACTCGGCCATCGTTGCCTATACTGTAGTTTTATCTGGGCTAAAGAATAAATTTGCAGTTGAGAAACCGTGTCTTGTAGGATGGAATAAAATAATGGTGACATTGTGGTTCTACGTATATCAAATAATGCACTTAGTGCTGAAAACATTAAGCCAGTTTTCATTTTCAATAAAAGAATTAGAAGTCGATTTTTTTGGAAGATCAATGTTTTCCAATTGATATTTTTTTTAAAGAACTCAAAGTTATTCAATCATATACCAGCAAGTGATTGATCATTATGCACTGATAAAACACCAACAAAATCTTGGTTCCCTGTTGTTAATTAGTTTACATGTATGAGGAGTGCAACAGATTTATTTATTTTTTTGGAGTACTATTTATCACTACAATTCTTGAAGTTTTTGCTATTTCTGCTTGGATTTCAGCATCAAAATGATCACTACAAATGTATGCGTTGCAAGTAAATATTATTTTATTCTTATTCTGAATACACATCAACTTGACATCCTGGCAAATTAAGCTGGATTCACTTCATTTAATGCTCCAGTTGATGGACTTGGTGAGCTTAATAAACTTCTGCGCTCCTTATTGTCATAAAACGTTTATATCTTGCTACGATCTGGAATGCGACAATTTTTTTTCGTCCGGTGTGTAGCAAAAAATATTTTTGAAACATAGCTTGGACTCTCTTCTCCGTCAGAATTTATGCTTCCCATAAAATGAGCACTCATATTGTGTCATAATTAAATTTTAGTACACTCAGTTTTAAATGAAAATAAATAAACCAAACTGTACATTTTTATGGCAAGATTTGAAATTTTATAATAATAATTAATAAACAAATTAAGAAATGAAAAAATTGTTCATAAATAAATAAATAAAAAATTCAAAATGATTGAGTGCGAATATAACAGACATAAGGCAATTTTCTAATTATAAATAAAGAAACTAAATTAAAAACAAATAAACTGACAAAAAATACACAAATTTATTTTAAAATTTTCCAGATACAAATATTTTAATTTTAATTGTATTAGAACTTTATACATTTATTTAAAAATTCTCTCTCAAAATGACACTATGTAGTAAAATTAATATATTTACGGAAGTTATATTTTTCGTTAATATAAATATTTAAACCGAGTAGTTTTTAATATCGTAAAAATAAAATTTATTCAATGAAGTTGACATAAGTTTATGCCAGTTACTTTTTCCTTTTCATAGCAACTATACATTTTTTCGCTACTCCAGTTTCCAGGCAGATTTCGGAAAGTGTAAAATTTACAAGAAATAATTTTTCCCTTATTTGTACAGTTCACAACAGAACAATTATTGTAACCCACTTCTTTCTTGAAATTAAAAACAGCAAAAAATAAATAGCAGATTGTATGTGGAATTGTCAAAACAACTTTTGACACTCCCGAAAATTTTCGCATTTCTTTTACTGCGTGCGCTGTGATTGATTTAACTGTCGCCAGTCGCCACTACGCACTTTGCACACAGCGCGTGCATATATATAGCCTTAACTTCACGCGTTACAAATAAGTTTGAAAATTATGGATGGGTAAATTGTATTATATTTGTTAAATTGAAATCATGTACTAATTACATCACTATTGCTCCGAACTAACGAATGAACCTAAAGGACGAATGAAAATTATTCATTCTTTCTTCTTATTTACCCGTATATTTCTCATTATATAAATATGTGTTTTATACGAGTATATTGCTGAGTTACTAAATTACATAATAAATTAACTTTTTTATTGAAATTTCTGTGAACACAGGTAACAAATACATTATACTATTTTAAGTAAGACACATAATTCATTCTTTCCCCTTTAAATATTTTATTTCATCCTTTAATCAAATAATACCAAAGTCTTCGTTTATAAAATATTTATAATGGAATATTCACACATAAAAACACTGTAAACGAATAAGTGAAATTAATTATTCAAATCGCGTGTTCGATTGAATCTAAATATTCCGGCCTCGTTTAAATGAAATCGTTTTAAATAAACACGCGTATCTGCTTATAAATATTCATAAAGATAAAATATTTAATTAATGATTTCTCAGCCCAAGCGGGGATCGCTAATAAGAAAAAAATACTAAACGGAATTGCAAAATTTGATTTGGCTTGCTGCAAGATGTCGGTTAACACATCGCAGGGTCATTTAAGTTCCAGTTTGAAGTGCAGTTGTTAAATAAAAATTGGAAATTTACAAGACTATTGTATATTTTACTTAATATTATTTGATTAAATGTTTACTTCCAAAGCAACAGCGGGAAATTTATAAAATAGATGAAACTTCTTTTATTCACTAAAAAAATCAAAACGATTCTGTCCAATATTCTTTACGATAAAAAAAAATTAAATATATATTTTTTTCGTATTCTAATTTTCAGTATACGTTTTCCTATTCAGAATGACACGACGAATCATATTTATAAAGAGAATTATGTAAAAAACCTCACGTCAACTCTGCGAACCGTGCTGCAATATTGTCATTGGTATTTGTCTAATTTTGAAAAACATTTTCTGATGGTTTTTAAAGCTTTTTCCTGAAGTAGTAGGTGATGTAGTATTGAATTGCCTTTGTGATAAAAATGAAATATTTTAATTTTAAAGTGTGTAGCTAATTATTTCGGTAACGGTCGCGGTTTTTAAGAGGTAGAACAGTCTGTATATGGATTGATTAAAACAAATTCTAACATCTTTTGAGAATCGTTACCGCATCCATTATTATGAAATGCAAACGAAAATGAATTGAAAAATCAAACAAAGCTTTCGCTAGTTCGTTTCGCCTGTAATTTTACGATCGTAAATCTGACGAAATAATGTATCGTCGTTTAAAAATTGTCAAGTTTTCTCTCTCCCTCTTCACATTTTATGAATTTAAGAGAAACGTTAATTCTGCTGTACGTGCTCGATGGCATCTTAAGAACAATTTTCAAAATAAAATTACTTCTAGCACTTGTTTGCTTCGTTTTTAATTTTATCATAAATAACTATAATAAATTGTATAGCGAATTAATTGATAATTAGAAAACGATCATCGGAAACGATACTGCTAATATAAATGGAAAATAGCATAGACGAAATCTACTAATTTAATTATCCGTTAATTTACGACAATAAATCAAACAGGGATTTATATTTCGATGAATTCTAAATCAACAAATATTATAGATTTTTGGATTGTTGATTTATTTAAGAGTATGTCACCATGATACAACTACTTTATTGCTACTCATTATTATACGATCATATAATGGAATATGAAATAAGTAGGTGTCCAAAGAAACAGAGAAAATAATTTATTCATCTGAATATTAAAAACTATCTGTCCATCCCAACTTTTCCCGGGAGAGGAGGACTGTGACTACCTTTTGTTTTATTCGCTTTAAATATAATAATTATTTACGCTTGGAGATATTCCAAAAAACGCTGAAATAGAAGTTCCTTTATTTCTATCTTATAGTCTAAATGAATTTCTATGTCAATAACTTTAATTATTTTAAAATTCTGAAACATCTTCCACCGTCATTTTTACATATTTATTGTTTGAATTTTAGAAAATTCTTTACTTCTCTAGATTTCGTGATAAGCAGGTCAGGGAATACGATTCGTGTTTTGTTTATATAGACAACTTATCTATGTATTACATTATTATTATTTGAAATAAAACAAATAATAGATTTAGGATATTTAAGAAGGCTAAATTTTATAGCTACCACCAATGGAAGCACTTAAGTGAACGATGATAATTCAAGAACTAATTACATTTGTTTACAGTGCATGAATTCATGATTGAATAAATCATAACATCCCTTCTAACTTATATCTACATATATAAGAGTAATTTAAAAATATGTTTTATATATACATAGTATATACATTGTTGTACGAGGACTTAATTCGCTATTCACTAGCTAGTGTAACATATTTAACCCCGAAATGTTCTAAAAGTATAAACCAAACAAACAATTAAACTGAATAATACATTTAAAAGGATGGTTATTTTTACGTGAAACGAAATACAATGTTTATCAAGCCATTCACATTGGTAAATGAACATGTAGTGAAAATGCAATAAGTAATTCTATCTGTGTCAATGAAGCATCTAGCGCAATACAAATAAAAAATCATGTCTAACTAGATAATAACTAAATTAACTATAATATTATCATTAATTAGTGAATCTATTGATAACTAAAATACGCACAACTTGTTTTATCCAAAAGATTACATCCAAAGATATATATATATATATATATATATATATATATATATACACACACACACACATATATATATATATATATATATATATATATATATATATACGTATGAAAAAGTCTTGTAAATCTTATCTATATTCTCCACAGTTATCCATCTAAGAGCATTAGATTAAGCGACTCGACAGATCGATACATTAACCAAACCAAATCCATTAATAAAGCGTTTCATAAGTCAATTTATAATGACAAAAATCTAACACACATGCATTTAAAAATGACACCGTCTAAACAGATCCTCGCTGCCAACGCGCAATATTGTATGCTCGTGCGGCGCTAAATCGAACTACATCTAAATTTTATCCGCAATCAATTCGGTAATCAATTTCGGAACCTTTTAATGCATGGAAATGTAGTAAAGTACACATACAAAAACAATCAATGTATATGAAATTTAGCAACCTAACCTAACCTAACCGAACCCTGTTGGGTTTTCTTTGTATTACCTATTGTATGACCTATAATTTCAAGAAAGAGTGTAATGAAAAAGGTAAAATACAATTAGGGTATACACTATTTTTAATATTCGGATGGTTAAGAAATCATGATAATATCAAAAGTTGAAAGGTCCATAAAAGTAACTAGTAACTAAGAAAAATGATACTTTTCCAGGCTCTTAAATCTACTTGCCAAAAAGTTGCTTATGAAACGTGCAATTGAATATATATATATATATATATATATATATATATATAAATATATACATATATTTTAAAGAAAATAGTTGAAATATGCAGAAAGAGCCAATTCACATATTAATAATAAGAGATTGCAATTAGAGATACTGAATATAACAAAATGTACGATTGAATCTGAAAGATCATTCAGAATAACCACGTAGAACATAATTAAATGGAGTTTTGTTTTAAATTTTTAGTTGTTATGAAAAGAGATTTCTACGATTTAAAACAATGAAAAGCGCTAAAAGCTTTGCAGGGTTAAAAATTATTAAATTTATGTCAAGATTAAAATAGTTGTAAGGTCTAAACAAACTGAGTATAGTATTGTATGTAGTAATTAACTTTCCCCACTTTTTGTTAGCGAAAAGTTTACTCGGTTACTTTATTTATTAGAACTGTATTTTTAAAAACGAAATTAATTACCAAAAGTTAGCTAAAAGCATATATCAAACTTTTTGAAATGATTTGCTTTATTTAATGATTTATTGTTTTCAACTTATTTAGTACATCATTGAAATAGAATGCAGAGACACTGAGTGAATTGTATTTAGACAACACTTCAATAAAACTAGTAATTACGATCGTAATAAATATTTATGGCGCAACGGATAAGCGGTGAAAATAATAATAGTCTGTTTCCTGGCATCCAGGAGTCGAGAAGAAAATTAGATTACACAAAGTGACAAAATTTAACCCAATTTAAAATTTGAAACACCTGAATTATTTCCGGTTCTCATTTTCTTAAATAAGGTCAA
The DNA here is from genome assembly GCA_039881145.1 of Druceiella hillmani. NCBI lineage: Eukaryota > Metazoa > Arthropoda > Insecta > Lepidoptera > Hepialidae > Druceiella > Druceiella hillmani. The sequence continues at coordinate 11,859,311 of JAYKKI010000047.1, read as the reverse complement.
TACTCGTCACAGACCGTCGTGATAACTATATATCAAAAGTCATTTATTTTGTTCATTTAATGTTTATGATTAATTGTATTATTACATAGTGGTAGGCTTTTTTACATTGCAGAAGTTGCGAAATGAATACTTTATTTGGAAACCCTAAACAAAATTAATAAAAGTTAATGAAATTTATCATACAGAAACCTGTACAAATGAATGTTTGCGAAGAATCAATTTAACGAAGAAAAATATGTTTATTTCCAAAAGAAAAAATGGTTCAAACATTTTATTTTCACACATTTACACCGTATTAGTATGTATTATTAATAACAAACGTCTTTATATTCATATGTATATACAAAATATTGATAAAACTTTATATTTAACATTGCAAACCATATATATGGGTAATAGAATACTTGCTACAATAATATTTATTTAATTTGAAAAGCTTAATAATATTCTACAATTAACAGTAAAAAATAAAAAAATGCTACTGAAAATCGCTTTAGAATGCAACTAATTGCATAAAAAACTTCTAAATTATTTAAGTTTCAGTTAAAAGCTATGATTTCGAAAGTTACGACAACGACAATACATTTTTTACTATTTATATCATTATAATTACTTAAAAAAAATGTAGTAACATTTTACTTGACACATATTAATTAATAAACAAATAATTTACATAATCATATCTTTAATTACCACAATAATTTACTGTAGGTATTTGAAAATAGTTACTATATGGTCTGCTCTATGTAGATAAACTCGTCCTTTTTAGAAACAAATTCTATTATCAGAGTCATTTTCTAGACGCGATTAGAAATTATCTAGACGAGACTTCTCAACTCCAACTATCGCAGCATTCACCAGCTAAATACGTTGACCCGTTTATAATGATAAACAATTTCGGTAGTGGGCACCCTAATCAACCATTTTTAGGCCACTTTAAAAGTTCATAGTTTGGAAGTTATATCTATTGAATTTTTTAGAAAATCCTCTACCCTTCATAAAAAATGATACCAAAGAAATATCGCAGACCTGCAAATTAAATTATTTTACTATATTTTTGAATTTCTTAGCTGATTATGAGGTTTTGGAACCTCTAATTTACGTGTCCAAATTTCTTAGTTATTGCACTTTAGAATTTTCATAGAATTGCCTTTAAAAAGAAGCCTATTTTTATAAATTTTCTCTTTTTGAATATAAAATGAGAGCCAAAAATATTAACGTCACATTGACGTTAGTCCAGATACTTACATATAAATTTTGCTAGATATGCGCGGTTCATTTCTTCTGTCACATTAATTTATTAGTGTAGGGGCAACTCGTTTGAAATTTGGGTGATATTGTAAGACTCTAATGGAAAAACCTTTATAAAATATTGCTTTCCATTCTTATAGAGTCATATAGAGTGGAAAGGCTAGATTCCTATAAGTATATATTATGGAATATAAAGCTTGTCTCCTTGTAACTAACATCGTAGTGTTGATTTTAGTTTTTCAGTGGTAGTTTTTAGTGGTTGATAGTGAAGCCCTCCTTAGTCTATTGTTAGAAATAAAAATTACGAATTCTCCAGGTTTCACCGCTTTTATCGGTTTTCAAAAACTATCAGCTCCAAATAAGTCTGCGTAATATAACTGCTAGAATGATATGACGCTTTTCTTGAATCAATGAAACTCCAGTATTGCACATGTAAATTTGTAAATAGTTGATATACTTCTTTCTTCACGCGTTATCTTAACTGTTTTACAAAATATAGTACAAATAAAAAAGCAAAATGTTATACATTTCCGTTATGGTAATAATTGAAAAAAAATCATAAAGTAAATATGTCTATCGACAGGTTCATTTTGCAGTATTGGCAAGTATATAAATTGAAAAATACTGCAACCCTTATTTGCATGTTAAAAAAAGTCATATTAAGTTTAGGAGAGCAAGAAGAGAAATCCAGTTGTTAAGATCATAATTTGTTCGTATTTAAAAAACTGAAGTTACAGGCGTGTCGCGTTGAACTTGTTCTCGACACCCGAATACAGCATGATTATTTGTCATATCATGCATATGTTAAAATGTTTGTGGCAATACATTTATATTTTTCAATCCTAACAAAAGTATCGATTTCATTATTTTGAAAAAAGAAAAAAAAAACGAACGTTTATCGTGCACAACAATATCTGATGTTAAAGTTTTTGTGTAAATATTTTAAATAAAAATGGCCATACGTGAGATTTTTAAATAGGTACAATTATTAAAAAATAATGTTTAAGTGAAAATCCATAATTTATAAAAATATAGTGAATTGTAATAAGTATAAACATGACCAAATGTAATAATTTTACGTGCAAGTTATTAAATTTAACGCTACTTACTGCTTTAATGAATAAAACATAACTAAGTATAGTTCGCACTGCCTGAACCTATTCTAGTTTTACTTCCACAGTCTGGTATAATTTCTTAATTATTTTCTGATAAAAATAATATATTTCTTGAAATTAATCCGATTTTTGTAATAGTGTATTAATAAATATGAATTATTTTAATTAATTGGAGATAAATTTCTTTTCTAAATATTGCGTTATGTTTTGTAGTATCTGTGTCATAATTCACCTGTTGTTACTGTGGACGTGAATAGTTGTATTTTTAAACGATTTTATTTCTTGGACCTTAGTTGTGAGAAATCAAACTGAGTCTAAAATTTTTTTTTAATCCAATCATCACAGTTCGATTTGATTGGATCTAATTTTTTTCTTTGGTAATAAATAGAATGTGTATATCAAATAACATCTTGTATTTAAGTATATTTATTGTGTTTAAAAAACCGACTTAGTAAGTGTTCAAAACACGTATAAAATAAAGTGCCATGGTTGCGTAGTTATTTGTAATTGTTGATACGAATACCATATAATAAGTGTTCTTTGTGTCACTACAGGACTCCAAAAATCTAATAAACCATAATATACTTTCATTTGTTTTTCCCGAAAGTTATGGGTAAACAATTTTTATCTAATAAAAGTTTTGAAATGGCAATAGTTACAAAAAAAAAAAGATTTAGAATGAGTTTTGTAGAGAAATTAAAATACTTATTATGTAAGCAATGTACATTTTTGATTGATTGTAGCTACTTAAGTGATTATTATCTACCAAGATTTTCCGTGGGGGTTCTCGTTTCCGGTGCACGCTGTGCGCCATTCTCTTCTGCCCTTGCTGGAGCTCGACAATTAAAGAGGCGATCCGGGATGACAAATATATTTGACTGTTTACGCTCTGACTGTCATGCTAATTTGAGTTATGTTTGCTTTGTTAATGGTAAATACACGTTGAATTACTCGACGGCTCAATGCATGAAACGTCTGTGATTTATGGGACACTCGGTTTGTTCAATGCTGTTTTAAATTATTTGCGGGCGCTGATAATGAGGAGCGACGCTGTATTTTATTTTATGTTAATAAGGTACACATTAGCATGATTGCGTTATTTGTATCACTTAGTCCCTTTAAATGAGTCATTACAGTGAAGCAAGGATTTTTAGATTGTTATGCATGACATTTTACCTGTAGCTGGTTTTGTATATTAAAAAATTTTATTTTGAAAATTTGCTTCAAATCCATTGTCTTTAATAATTTGTTGGATTTTTAATACCATCTGTATTTTATGCGTTTATACATTCGAATAGGTAATTAAATAAAATAGGCATTTTGATTGAACTTTATTTATTAATCAGGTATCTCTCGTAATCGCATAAAAAAGTGGTATTGGCTATTAAAAATGCAATTTACAGCCACCTGCTGTAAGTTACAATAGTGTGCACTGATTTAGAGTCCAGGTGTGGAGTGTTCAAAAGACGCACCCTTGTATTAAATGATACTTCCCATTTCTCTTCGTGACCAATTTCCAACTGGATACGCTAAGCTAAAACTTAGAAGGTACTTTATGTATGAAAGAAGGCTGTTAAAATTGGTTAAATTTGGCATTTGTGGAGAGTGAGAAAACGTCAAAAATTTTTATTTCATTTCACAATAAAAAGAAAATTGTTTTTGTATGTTGAGGGGAACATTTTTATAATATCTTAAATGTGTTAAAAATGTCACTATATGTTTCTTCTAGTGTTGCTAAAAATCTCTTTAAGAATATAAAGCATTTTTCTCTTGGCTCTAATACTTTTGCTCAACAATTCTTGGATAATTACTTTAACGCAAAATAACTTCACATTTTATGAACAGTGATAAGAGGAAACAGAAAATAAATATAGACTTGTTTTTATTTGATGGATATTTGTTGTTTTTGTTACAAACAATTTACTGCATAGAGATATACATAAATCGCATCCATATGCATTATTTTAATTGAAAATTAAAGATATAATTATGCTTTCATAAAATAGGCCAAAATAATTTTTTTTGTAAGATTAAAGATAAAATGATACATCATGGAAATGTGTGTTACAGAGGTTGATGGCCAATTTGTATAGATATTTTCTAACGTATTTGAAAAGTCATCAAAATGTTGGTTATATTTCATGGCAAATAATTCATTTATTGAGGATCCAGACGACAAAGGTGGTAGATTTTTCAATTATTAGCATCCTTCTTAATTTTACGATGATTGCATGAAGAGATGTTCTGTGTTGTTGAAAAGATCCTTAATCTAGTAACAGTAAGGGGCAGAATGGGATAATACACCATTGGGATCAAATGGTGTATTATCCCATTCTGTCCCGGAACTTAACTAGATGAAATGTTGATTTTATTTTCTATTGCTTGAATTATGATCAACAAGGACAAAACGATAAGGAGTGGGAAAAGTAGTTATTAGTTACGTTACAACAGAATTATCCATTAAACATGTTATTTTAATGATTTTGAAACATTTTTAAACATATGAAGAGGATTTTGTAAATATTTACAATATCTTATACACTTGTAAAAATTTAACAAACATCCTTCGATAAACAAACAACGAGCGGTAGCTTGCATCGCTGTGAGTAAATGATTATTTTGAAGCAACTCATGTGACTATATCTTTCCCCCACATCAGTTATTTTGATATCCCATCCAGCTCAACTACCCATTCCGCTTCACGTTCTCTTACAATTTTGTTTATCAAATTGAATGCGCTGATTGTTCAAGATAAGATTTTTCTTTACCAAAATATATATTTAATATAAAATCCATGCAAAATATGAATACGAAAGCTGGTGTTATTGAGTCACTAAGATGAAACAACTGTAACTATGTTTTTAAAATAAATTATTAATAATGTCTTTTTGTATTTTATAATTGACCAGCTTAATGGTGGCGTAAAATGATTAAAGAAGTAACACATTATCCTATTCATTCAATAAACATGACATTTTAGGTTTCGTAATTCTAAAATGAACGGTACCATAGCCGTATAAGTAGGTTGTTATCACAGTCACCATTGATTCCTGAATTAAGTAGATGAATTTGATTTTGGGGTCCGATAAAATATTAGCTTCATGGTAGCATGAAGTTTCCTTAAAGTGTGTTTTAGAATTATCTAATTGATTGCGAACTTTTAAGGTTTCGAATATTGTAGCAACCCTTTTGTTTCGGTAAACAAGCATGCATGGTGTGTGATTGACGTACGGCTACTGATGAATTTTAAAGTTCAGTCGCGACTTTGTTAATGTTAGGCGGACAGAGCAAACGCTAGGCGGTTAGTAGTCGCTAAGTTTATTATGCTTGTTAAGTTGCCTTTCACAAAACATCCTAGCAGACTTAACTCCCGTATTAGCGAAATTTGTTATTATTTTTAGTTTATTTTCTATAAGGAAAAAAATGTAAATCTTTTGAAAACTTTTATAATAAATATGAAAATCTTTTGAAAACTTTTGTGTGATACTTTACTAATGTATAAATATGAAAATCGTTTCCTTTGGTCTTTTTATGTGCAGACGATAAAGGGTCTCGATCAGATGTATGATTTGTCTGGACAACAAAAATAAGTAATTCATTTATTTCATGAAAACGTAATCAGTACACACATCAGTTAAACGTGGCAAAAGTAATGAATCGGTCCTGACTTACGCAAATACTTCACAATCTTGACTGTACAGTTGAAATTCGAACAAGACGATATGGAGAAATGCCTTCAATATCGTTCTGAGTAAATTTCGTGCGCGGGTAAACGGATATCGCAAATAGAGATGTGCATGCGGAATATTAAATAATTGATGTCTTCGTACCCGGGCACGACAGTCCAGCACAAAATGATACTAATCTCAGTATTGATGGATTTTCAATTTAACATTCAAAGGTTACTTTTTTAATAAATACAGAGTTAGGTGCAACTTTCTTCTTACTTGCAGAGAGCTATATCCAGTTGCGCCGCAAAAGAATGTACATGTGGGAACGGCAGCCATATAGCATATAATATTGTTATATGCTATAATGTGTAATATGCAATATGGCTGTCGTTCTCACGTGTACCTTTAATTACAAAAATAAATCCGTTTTTAAAAGCCAAAGCGTTAGTTTTTAAAACAAAATTTATATCGATGACGTGACAGTTATACCACGTTGTAAGTAACGTGAAGATAAATCCGCTATACGAAGTAATTTGAAGCAACATCCTAGCGAGTTTGCAAATGAAAACAGATCTGTTCTAATTATTTATTTAATATTTTGTACTACGACAACTATTGTTACATGGATAGATCTGTAGAAATTAACTACATATGAAACTTTAATGTTAAGATATGCTTTTCTGAAAGTGATTTATTGATGGTCTGTCAGTGAGTGAGAGAATGGTTTAGGAAATTGGTGATTTTTCTTATCAAATAACTTGGAAAACGTATGGGTATTCTATATTTCTTAGAAGTCTGGATCAATAAATTCCTGTCAAGGTCTGAACCAATCCTTTTTTTATCTCAACACTATGCTGTCCAGTGAAATGAGATGTTGAGTGTAATCTACGATCATATTATAAGATTTTCTTGCTTTCAATATTTAAATTATTTTGTCTCTTCAGAAGAGAAAATAAATATTCACAAGAAAATAAGTATAAATGCTAATAATAAAATAATTTATTTTGTAATATCGTCGGTACAGATCTTATACCATGGAAACGTTTTCCATAAAACATTTTTGTAGATTTTATTATCATTCTCTCACAAAATTTTCCAAAATTATTTTGATTTAACTATAACGGTTTAGTTACTTAAATATATGTAGTGTGATTTAGGATATACTAGACAATTTCCATAATTTTGAGAAAAAACCTTTACTAAATTGTATTTTTATAAACTCCTTTAATTTTTAACCATTGTTATGTATAAACAAATTTTGAAGTAGACTCGGTATGTAGACAATGTATCCACATCTGTCACAGGAAGTAAATTCTTTATATCGAGGTGTTGACATCCATACTGAATATGTTAACTCCAAATGCCTGCTACTTTGCAAGCGAAAACGGGTCATACCACTTAATATATAATAATTAACAAGTAGTGAAAATATAAATATTTTAAGCTATTGTAATGATAATAAAAAATTACAATTGGGTGCGGCAGAAATTCTCAATAAGCGCAGATGTCCTTATATAACTATGTGTGTCCGTTCGAGTAGGTGGAGCTTGCGATGTGTACCCTGCTCCCCACTCCATGCTCATTAAATGCACGCTGTTGAAGTTTCCTGTGCATACAAGACCATGTGAGTGAACCTACTGTTAGTTCCACTGTGCTATTAGCGTGTTATTGGAGTATGGTTCTTTGTATAATGTTATTTATTTATTTGTAGCTACTCCATTTACGGCGAAGAATATGTAAGAGATAAAGGGCGTACAAGGTGTAATTAGTAAGTGATGTTTATTTATTTACAAGTGTGACACTTTGTGCTAATACTTGGTAAATGAATATGTATTAATATGTTTATTTTTATCTGTAGATGAATTAATTACATTTTTATACTCTATCTCTCTATATCAAAGAAGTCCCGATTAAAAAATAACCCATCCTACCCTGGTGTGTTTACCACATTGAAGTTTTGATAATGTTACATATTTCTATAAAATGAGTGTACAATTTTGGCCGCGAATACAAATCCTATATATACGTATGACTCACTGGCTCTTCAATGCAGGGTTTCACAATCATCGAGTTAAGCAAAAATATACAATATATTGATGTTATACGTGCACAGAGAAATATATAGTGTATGAAATTAATATTCTTTATCTAAATGACTATTTTAAATATGGATGTCAAATTAATTAGCGAAAGAAAAAAAATTACGACGACACATTTTGACAAATTTACTTTCACTTATCCGAAATAAATCACACTTTGGTGCAACCGACATCAGGTGCGTGAGTGCAAACAAGTGATGATTACGTGAATGCAAAAAATTGTCAGGTGCGAATAATGAAAGTTACCGAGTTGTAAGGAATGGAAACCTAGCACACTCAAGAGGAAATCGGAGGAAATAGAATGGGGAAGTAACCATACTGTCCCATATATAGATATTGAAGGAACGTTTTTTGCACTCGTTCTATGATCAACCTTTATTTGGCTTTGTATGGGCTCCGAATAATGGAACCGGATTCTAGTTGGTTTTGCTTCAATGAAGTGTACAGCAGAAGAATTAATGACATAGATAGAAGCCGTTTGCAGAAAATACGACTAAGGGAAGGTTATTTCAGTTGGGTCAGGTATGTCTTTTTCAACATTAGATAGTTACAAACTTTGCAGAACGTTATTTCTCTGTGTGTCAACAAAAATATGACTGAAGTGGTTTTCAAAATGAACGAATGCAAGGGAGCGAATGCAAGGGAGCCATTCATCTTGCTCCGTCTGTTCATCCGCGATATTAATTATGTAGACGTGTTTGCTGGTTTCAAGGGCGTCACAAAGGGACAAGTGTAATTGCAGTTTAGGCAGATTGCAGAGTAATTGCAATTTAGGTCGGTTGACCTAAGACACGGGTAACTGAATTTCATTGAGGTATGTATGTATGCACATTCAATTTAAAAATTTTATCGGGCTTTGTGCTTTTTGTGTGTCATCCGTTCGTAGTTTATGGGACATAAAATCCATTTGTACAATGTGACGATGTGTTTTGTTAAGCAACGTGCCAGTGTCAACAAATCTAATCTCTGTATCAAATTTTAGATGCCTATATATTTGGAAGTTATGACATGATCTGAGATCGACAAAGAGAAAACCAGTGGTCCTATAAGGGTTGCGGTTTTTTTAATGTTTCGTAATGAAATAATGAGTACTTATCGTTATCTTCGTCCGTCAGTTTGCTCGCATACCTCAGTTGTGATATCATTAGAAAGGGCTTTAAAACAATATTGATCAAAATGAAATTCTTACTCTTTACACGATGCTTCGTTCGCGAATATCATGTAGAGCTTCAAAGTGATATGCGATTTACTTCTCTCCTCCTCCCCACAATTTTAATTTTTGAATCGTGGGTTCGAAAGATCTAAATAAATTCTAGACACTTATTTAAAATTATATCGAAAATTTGAATTTTTACGTTGACTTAACATTTTTATCGTCACTAATCGTAAATGGCGAGGTTCGTAAAGTAATAACTTACTTGCTTTTTGCCCGTGGCTGTAACCGCGTGGATTTGTAATTAAAACGGCGAGATTTGCTCCGAACCAATTAGGGTAATGTTATCTATTTATAAATAATTTAAAATTCTTTATATATACAAGTATAAAGATGCTAAATTTTTATTATTGGTCACACAAAAGATATAGGGTTTTATTTCACGTGACGAAAGTTACAAATACGTTAATATGAATTATAATTTATATTTATACCATGTTTTATGAAAATTGGTACTGCCGTTTAATTGTAATTGAGTAAAAAATACCAAAATGTACTTTTCATGGTGTTATTATTCTACGCACGCGAAGCCGCGTATAAAACCTACTGATACACGGCAGCATGAAATATTTCCAATCCAAGTTTAGTAGTGGTAGTACTTATTTTGTTTTTCGTGCAGTTTTTGTCATTTTTCTTTAGACTAATGATAGAAATTATATCTGCGGAATTCCGCAATATCATGACATTTCAAAGTTAAGTTGAGACTTTCATATTAAGGTGGCAAAAACAGAAATTTGCCGTGATTTGAATAAGGTTTGTGGTGAGCAGGCAGTAGGTCCTAGTTTAAATTCCCGTTAGTCAATTCGTTCTTGTAAAGGTCTTAAAAACATAAGTTATAATCCACGACTAGGAAACCAGGAAAAATCGAATTATCAGTGAAACTTGTGCTGGACGTTATTGAAGTTCGTCGAGCAAGAATTAGGAAATATTTTTATGCAGAGATTAAGTAATGCATAAAAATGGTAAGCCATTTATTACAAAAATTGTAAACTGCTAAATTTGCTCGAAAATGCATGTCCTATGTTGTAAATATTGTAATCGATTTGCTGCATCAGTAAGAGTGGAAAGTTTTGCCTCACGCACCATAAAGTCCAGATACGAGTATACATGACTGCGACTTGTTTCCAAAATTAAACAATTCTATGTCGTTCCATTCTAAAATAGCTTTTTGTAGCAGCTGCACATCAAATTCCATAGCTAAAAAGAAGTTCAAGGCGATAAAAATCTTCCAGCAAAAAGGCGTTGGGAATCGTTCGTTGACAAACAAAGAGTGTATATAAAAGAACTATAAAGAGATTCTGCATGCAAATGTAAGTAACATTTTAATAAGTAAATGTCTGTGATATTTTAAAAATGTACCTTGTATTATACAAATATTTTGCCTTTGCGTTAAAGAAAATATTGCATTATTTTTGTAAAAAAAATATTGGAAAATAATAGACGAGGTTTATTATTGCAATTTATACTTAAACAGTATACTATATTAACATATTCTTTCATTGCATGAGAAATACACATTTTTTTATTGTAAAAAGATGTAGAAATAAATTATAGAAAGAAGGAAACGCCAAATCCCTTCATCAAGTTATATTTCTGCTTGAGTTTGCAATGGTAAAATAGTTACCTTATAGTTAATACGTACTTATTACAAGAAATGCTATTGTGCTATTGTCTGGTGAATAAAAAACGTAAAATACTTCTTGCAATAGTAATAATATTTTATTTAAAAAAATGGCTATTACTGTATTATCCTAACTCTCTCGAGTAAAAAATAACAATTCAAGCTTTTTTATTTTCTAAAACCAAGACAGAAGTATTTAAATTAATTTTGTTTTATTTACAACATTTCTGTGCATGTTCGACATCGGATTCCCTTGGATAATTGAACCATATTTTGGGAGCAGATATTGTCAATATTAAAAAAAATAAAACTGCTGTAGATCTCCATTTTATTCCATCACCTGTTTTTTTGTTGAGTGTTTGACTTTTTTTAATTTTTAATTTCCTCTAAATAATAAATTATATTTAATTTTGCATTTATTTCCTATATATCTTCCATGTATTATTTGTTGTGATTTTCGGTGTGAACGACATAATGCTAAAAATTATGTGACCTTGATATTTTGTGAGTTTTCACTGATATATTTTTCTTTATTGCACCTAAGTTATTAATTAGTAAATACTCTGTTATATGGGAGTTACCAAATAAATTGCTGAATGAACATTCGACCGCAACTGAAGTTATGTAAACACACAGGTTGGTGGTCAATAAATAACCCCTATGTACAAGTATAAAAATGTAATCTCGAAACACATTAATCATACTTTGGTAGAGGCACGTTGGGGTATGAGGGAGGGGCAGGTTTTGAAACGCCAAAACGTGGGAGAAAGGGGGGGGGGCGTTCAATGAAATTACTTTTTAATTTTAACGTCATTAATAGGAGGATTGTTTGCCAACAATTATTTAGCTTATATTGTCAGTAATATTGACTATCCTGTAAAAGTTTAGTATCTACTACCAATTATACTTATGCTGCAGTATCAATATAGTCTTTTACCAGAGTCACGTCTATTATTTGTATAGAGGCAAAAAAAGAGGAAAAGATGAAATGAATATCCGAAATTATTACGCTCGGATAAACCATTTTAATAAGTTGGAGCGAAGAACTTATATGTATATATATATACTAGGTTGACCCGTGCGAAGTCTTCGCATTATAAATTATTCAACTCAATTTAATAAATCAAAATTGATTGAAGGTATTCAATTCATTTCTAATTTTGCACACTGCTTATTACGTTTTTATTCCATTATGAAGCTCAGATGACAGATCAAACAAATATTTTACTAAAATTGACATATAGAGGCGCAAGTATCAAAAGCATTGAGCTAAAGCGCCACTTTATTTATACGTGAGCGGATTTGAAATTAAACAAAAATTTTACCGACCGTCAATCATATTGACGTTGAGCCGTTAGATGGCAGCATTGCTGTTTTGTATATATAATTTTAATAATTAATTAATTTGCAAAAACAATAGCAATAATAATTTTTTTAGTTGTGGATGCCGGTAGAGCAAGCAATTATCTATAAAATGATATATAATATATGTGGATTAGTTGTGAGGTTTTTTCTAAAAAGGGAGAGTAACATCTTAACCTTAGCGTATTAATATGTATGATGATGACAGAGGCAAAAAAAGAGGAAAATATGAAATGAATATCCGAAATTATTACGCTCGGATAAACCATTTTAATAAGTTGGAGCGAAGAACTTATATGTATATATATATATATACTAGCGTGACCCGTACGAAGTCTTCGCATTATAAATTATTCAACTCAATTTAATAAATAAAAATTGATTGCAGGTATTCAATTCATTTCTAATTTTGCACACTGCTTATTACGTTTTTATTCCATTATGAAGCTCAGATGACAGATCAAACAAATATTTTACTAAAATTTACATATAGAGGCGCAAGTATCAAAAGCATTGAGCTAAAGCGCCACTTTATTTATACGTGACTGGATTTGAAATTAAACAAAAATTTTACCGACCGTCAATCATATTGACGTTGAGCCGTTAGATGGCAGCATTGCTGTTTTGTGTATATAATTTTAATAATTAATTAATTTGCAAAAACAATAGCAATAATAAATTTTTTAGTTGTGGATGCCGGTAGAGCAAGCAATTATCTATAAAATGATATATAATTTATGTGGATTAGTTGTGAGGTTTTTTCTAAAAAGGGAGAGTAACATCTTAACCTTAGCGTATTAATATATATGATGATGATGATGATATATATATATATATATATATATATATATATATGTACATATATATATGTATATATATACATATATATATATATATATATATACATATATATATATATATATTTTTTTTTTCGTTTAGGAGGAAATGTGGCTGTGGTTATGAAACTACTGACTTTTACTGAGATTCTGTTGGTTATGATATTAGGTTCATCTTTGTAGTGAACACTGTTTCTCCCGAAAACGAAACTATGGAAGAAACACGCAAAAGTCCTATACTTCCAAATCGATTTGTGGTTGTCTACAAAGAAAAACTAAACTTTAAGATCATTTTGTTGATTGTAAAACATATTTCACCAAAAACACTCGTACAAGAATGTACCAACAAAACATAAAAAACAGTCGTGAAAGAAACTATCAAGTTTTCGTCGGATTATTCAATAATTAGCGCACAATTAAAATGTTAACAACGCCAAAGTAAAATATATATCCAATTCCATATGAGGTTTTAACTTGATAATTTGTTCATTGAAATGCCTACTTACTAAAAGTAGGCATTTCAAATTCGTGAAAATAACCCTGTGTCTCAATGAAATACTTACTAATTGTAAAAGTTGTAAAGATCAAACCTCGATATTAAGTTGAAAACATATGTTACTGCATTCTTGTAATATTTTTAATTACAAGATTGATATAGAATCTGAATTTGGCAAAGTTTGTATAATCTAAAATCTGTGCATTGCACTACCTATATTCCAAATTTTAATATATAGATACATTGGAAATGATCCATAGGTTATGATGATCTGTTATGCAATCAGTGAGTGCTAAAATTAATGACTTTTGGAGATATAACCCATGTTTTGAAAGCCAATAAAGGCCACGAACTTTGGGATTCACAATAATGCCTACATTGTTATATCAGAAAAAATTTAGTTAGAGATTTCAGTTATTACTTAGATACGCGAGGTTAAAAGTAGCTTGAATTATATTTCTGTGAATAGGGCACGGTCTACTTACTACCTGGTATGAGAGTGAATTAAGTATTTAATTATATTCAAAATACAGAAAATAATGTAGTACTTCGGTTGTAAGTTTATCTACTATCATAGGTTACGATTACTGCTACAGTGAAAAACTGGGAGCATTTGATTCGTGTGGCTTTGTGGTAGAAGAATTGTTGACAACCCTTCATACCATCATTCAGTCATATGTGTTCACTCCATTTTGGTGGCCGATGGTATAAAATTTTATGAATATTACCTTGAATATACGGTTTACCGTTTTAAGACTTTATTTTCACTGCGTAATAAATTTGCGGAACTCTAGAGATTGTAAAAAAAATTTAATGTCTATCAAGATCTGCGTTCCTTATCTAAATATCGGCTACAAATATAAAGTTGCGACGTTGCACGATGAGCTAATTGTAGAGAGGCGTCATCTGCTTAGAAACAATTAATGGTGAATTTAATGGGCAGCAGAAAAGATAATCGTTTGTTTCGCTCTCCATCATTCTATCTGAACATGTGAGAATAAGAGAAAAAAAGGACGGGAGAATTATTTATGTTTCACTTTCCTTAAAGTTGCTTTGGTTTCTTTATTAGAGGCGGTTTGTAGCTACACGGCTTTACAAACCACTTTGAGCATAAGACGGAATGTGTCTTGTATTATAGTTCAACTGGCGTGGGAGGAACATAAAAATGTAATGCTCCACGGTAATTAATTGTCCGGTGACTCAGGGATTGCTCTCGCCGAGGGAGTGACGTCATTACGCCCCAGTGAATTATATGTAACGGAATTCGTTTAATGTATAAACGCAAATTGAAATGGTGCTTATAATTACAGGCGTCCTTTTTGGCTCTGTATCGCGGGATTGAATTGCTGTTAACAATAATCATGGGATCTTATGTTAAAATATACATGTTACATACGTATGTGACTTACATATAGATTAACACCTCAGAATATAAAGAGTTTCGAACAAATTTATGCTTTAAGGAAAGGAAAATATCAAAAACTCATAGAAATATTTGGCTGCAACAATAAAGATGTGAGAATGTACTGTTATTAGGCGGCTATGTGCATCTCAGGTCACACACAAAGTAGAGTTTCCTATTTTTACCATGTAATGTAATTGTCGATTCAAGTCAATCGACATAATTTTATTTGAAAATTCTAATGAAATTCTAGAATCTAGGACGTTTTCAGATTTATCAAACTCATAGCTAAAAGGATTGCCGTGGGAGTGGGGACGTAGACGTGGTAAAGAACTTAAAGAAAGTAGAAATAATACTACATCACGTAGTTTCATTTAATTGTGATGTATTTATGATGAATAGTTCGTTAATACTGTTCGTGATTATCCATTTTGATTACAAATAAACATCCTGATTTGAAACCAAATAAAGTTGAATTTATTGAAGATGTAGTGAGTGTGGATTTAGAATGCGGCAGACAGCAAAGATTATTGTGGGTTTCATTTTCTTATCGAATCTTAAAGGATTCTTGATTGTGCTTTTATTATCGATATTGTGCCCTGCTGGCCCCTGAACTTTTTGCTCATTTGGAATGACGTGTTTCATTAGTTATAATGAATTATTTAACGCGCGCTTATTGACATGGCTACGTGGTTTTAGTTATAGCGATATCTTGGCACTAATACAAATATGATAATTTTTTTCTTTACTAAAAATAGGTTATGATATATTTATTTAGTAGTGACCAATATAATGCTTTTCTAGTTTTTCTTTCAAGAAAAAATAAAATAGGATGCCAGAATCTTTGCGGAAATTCAAAAGTTTGTTGTGGATGAGGATTTCTAGATATTCTGCATATTCCCAAAAAAAGCAAAGGCGAAACATACACAATGTCGTATAATTACGTGGCTATAAATGTATAAATGTATATTATCAATTGGTTTTTGTTAAGCATTTGAGTCATTAAACACATGAGATCTAAAACTATAGCTATGAACCTAAATTTAAGAATTATAATTAAAATGATATTTTGCGGAACAATTGAATAAATATGAGTTTAAAAAAAGTATTGGTAATTCCAAAAATATACGGTTAGTTTGGTACTAAATACATAAAATAACAATCAAGGTAGGAAAATAATGGCGATATTTATTTATTGCTTGAAGTATTCATGAGTTGTACTCTTCTAACACGTTTCGCTAAAGTCATAATTTGTACAAAAAAGCGAAGTAAGATGGGGATTATTTTTTTAATTACGAATGTCTAGTTTTTGATATTTCTGAAAACTGTGGCAATTCTCACAAATGTTTTACTATTACATATATGTTATTAATTTGCCACATCTTTGCTTCATCACAAAGTATTTCGTGTGGGATCCTATACGTTTCCATTTCGATGGCGAGTGGCGTGTCTGCACCATATTAATAATGGAATTATAGCCCGTGAGACCTCTTCCCCGCGTTCGATGCCACCCACTCCCATCCCATCAAATATGAATATGGCGCGCGAATCTGTAATCAATTATATCCGACAATTGTCTTTGCATTCAATCACCGGATTATATTTCTATGTGTAATGTCTTGACTTGAATTTAGCTAAAGCAGAGTACTACTTAATAACTGAAGTTCCCGAACGACGTGAGATAATGCGATTATTTTTCATCCCTTTTTCATATCGATACCCTTTTCAAGATACTAGTTCAATTTATCTTGTAATTCAGGATAAATATTTTCCTTAACCGGTATATTTTTAAATTGTTGATTAAAAAGATGTTATACCCTGTATTCTTGAGAAGACTCTCGTTCGTCATACCTAATTACATATAGGCACGCTTAATACATCCATTCCTACAATAGCAGAGTCTAGTCTTGTGTTATATCAAAATTCTTCTTTTCCATTTCATTTGGTGAAAACACTTTTCAAGATGTGGTGTTGAAATTGTCCTAATTGTTTAAATAAGGTTTTGTTTTCTTTTGTTTATCTCTCAGGATTTCGCATAGAAATGGCTTATCCGATTGACATGAAATTATTTTACCCATTGTGTAGATTATAGTATAGTTATAGACTGTAGTATAGATATAGACATGCATATACTATATCTTTAGAAAATTTTGGATAATTAGAAGTACCAATTAAAACGAAGGGACTTGAGGTGTATATAAGGGTATCTTTTAATTTAACTTTTAGACTAAAACTATGTTGACATACTGCAAATAATTTAAAAATCTACAAAATATCTATTATTACAGATTTTGACTTACTGCCAGTTTTCTGTTCTAAAATTGGATCATGAAAGTATTTTTGAGTTTAATAAACTAAACCGCCTTAGGAAATTGAACACGATAATGAATTTGACAAGAAAGTTCGACAATACAGATTTACATAACTAATTATTATTCATTGTTGTAAGTGTTTGGATGGTACAATATTCGGACTTACAGACAACAGCCATTCTTAAATCAAAACAATAAACAGTTAAGAACAAAGTCAACGAGTTGAACATTTTTTACTTAAAAAAATTATTACTATGGTGGTTAATATGAAGTCATGGTTTCTTTGGCCGGGCAAAGTAGGGCTGAGCAACTAATCTTTTACAAATAATGTCGAGTGTGTTATTAATTTATTATATCGAACTGTACGATGGTTTATCACCAAGCTCCAAGCAGCATTGTCAGATACTGCACTCTTTATCCGATGTGCTTCGCAGTGATTTTGATATCCCCGCAACTCAGCTCCAGCGAAAGCTGGAAATCTCTATATTACTTTTTGAGATGTTTGATATAAAAACGTCAATTTAGTAGCTAACTCATGCACTCTCTGAGGAAATATCAAAACCTATAGGCCACTGTCAGAAGAGCGTAATATTTAAGATACTAATGAAAGAAAAACTTTGAAATTGGAAAATTGTTAGCTCTAAAGAAGACAAAGTTTATCACAGCGTACATATTAAGTTCGCATTTGCTTAGCAGGTTTTACGTCTTTACATAGATTCTGTAATATTCGCATTGGTATTAAAAAGTATTAAGTCACTACATAAATTAGATTTATTTAAACTCCACTAGTGGTTGCCTAGTGGTCGAAATTCGACCGTAATGAACCTAACCTACCCACTTTTTGTAAACACTAATAGGTAGGCGAGAGTAAGTCAATTCAGATTGCTGTTACAAAACTAATAATTTAGTTTTGTAACAGCAATATATGAGAGTATAAAATATTCCAGTAAAATAGTCAGAATTTCGATGCGTAAAACGTTTAGACTCGTGTATACTACTTACATACATATTTATTTCATAATACATTAATGTGAGATAGCTACAGTGGCATAGTTTTAGTTCGACTATAATATTTGATTGTCTTTATATACAAATATACTTACGCATTCGCATACGATAATTGACATAAGGATGAAAATATTATTAAATATTTTTTTTTTCAAATAAGGGTTGATCACTTTTCTGTAGAGAATATATATTTTATACGCATGACATGACATTATTTTTTATTATAATAGCTAAGCTTTTTCTTTTGTTTTGCAGAATATTTTCGACGACTATTTAAGTTAAAAGGCAAACATAAAGAAAAGCTTTAATGTTATTGTTCGTTATTATTTATATGCACTTTGGTACTATAGAGCCCTAGCGCAGTACCTAAGATCCTAGCGCCCGTCTAAAAGGTCAAGGTTATATTCATGGCGGGGTGTTTGAGCATTCATAAATGATTTTATCTAATTTTGAATGCTTTACTCCACCTTGGGTTGTGCCGAGACGTTAAGCTGAGCAGATGGCGGTAGTATCTGCAATCCATCATGTTTAGCCTCACAACAATACCACCGTAAACACAATACCTATTATGTGTAATGGGATTTGTACACTAATTGCCCCGAATTATACAAGTACGTACGCGTTGTTCGAACATTATAAGCCAGTATTAAATAAGATTGCCTTTTCTAATACCGTCAGTCTGTGAAGACTGCCAGTTTCAAACCTGAAAAAGGTTTGGGAGGAAACTTTATAGTTTTTTAATAAATTCCCAGTTTTTTATATATTTAAAAAAAATAAAAATAAAAAATCAGTTGTGTTTTTAAATTATTTGAAAGATTTCATCTTACTTGTGTGAATTTCTATTAAATATAAAATACAACCTATTTAATCCGATTTACGTGTGTATATAGTATAAATGGGTAAACCAAAGAAAAATTAATCACAGATACCAAATACATAATAAATTACTAATGTGAATACAGGAAAAAGATTTACAATACCAGAACTGTCAAATTGGTTTGTTTACAAGTATTCTCTTTTTAAATGGAATGGAGTATAGGTCATAAATTCGCTTTTCTATTCGACATAGAAGGCTCTCCTTTTTTATACTTGCAATTGTTATGACGTTTCTTCTTATGACGTTTTATAACAGCGAAATCAATTTAAATATGAAAAGTAACACTTTCTTTAAAAGACGTGTATCGTTTTGTAAGTAATAGATGATATTTTATGCGTTTCACTATTGAATTTATTTATTGACCTACTGTAATGTATGCAATTAATACATATGGATGTATTGCTACAAAAGCAATCTCTTACTGCCAATAACATTATCAAGTTCAATCCCGCTCGACGAGCGAACGGGTAGGTACCCGGTTCATTATAGTGTGCCGTGACGTCATAGGCTGTATGCCTTGTGATTAACCCAACACACAACGACAACGAATTGATAAATTCTTATCTCTCTACCACTTTATCATATGATAGGATTTACAAAACCACTAGAATGTTTACACAAGTCTGCTCGATAAATACATTATCCAATAAATCTAGACGCAAAGCTCTAACTCAGTCATGCACGTCTTTAGCAAAGTTCTTGGCTGCTTGCTTTTATCTCACTACTACTTTTACGGCGAACTTTTTCAAGAGAAACCTGGCCATTTTTACAGCAATGTTTTTGAAAAGATTTGTCTTCATTGAAATGAATTATTTTAAATATAATATAGTTTAATTTCATTGAGACACTCAATTGTTATTGTAATAGTTTTTTAATCAGTCACTTATTTCGTGTTAATATCTATACGCTCGTAAATTTGCGACGGGGCCCTCTCCTCTATTCTTCCGCGGACGGGGTACCGCGCAGGTACAAGGCCCGCCGTCTGGGCCGCAGTCCTCTTTGTGTTTCGTCGTTGAGGTGGGGGTGCACGTTCTCTGTGATAACGGACGTTTATTACGTTATGAATTTTCTGCAGACTACATCAGAGTTTCACTAAATCGTGTTGCTCGTTTTTGTGATAGAAAACACTTTTGTGAAAGGAAAAATTGTTGACTTTATGTATCATCTACTTTATAAATTTATGCTATGAGATCTGTGAAATTCGAGTCAGACTCAGAATCAAGGGTTCAATCAGGCTAACTAACGCATTTACCTGTAATGGTGTGGCTCGAGAAAAATAACCTTAAATTAATTCATTATCTTCAAACACTTATAAAAAGTAGACAGCTTTTATACTGTAAATATATCGAAGGCTTAGTGGGATTGATGATTCAAAAACACATATGTTTTAGTATACATAAATTCCATCAGAAACTTATTGTGTAATAAATAGGTCAAGTACAAGCTATATTTGTATAATTAGTGGTCCGTACTATCCGATCTCCGTTTAAATATTAATGCAGTAATACACTCCGACTTTTTGTTCAAAAGCATATTATCGGTTAATTTGTCGCACTGTCTGCCACAGAGCGCACTATTGCCATATTACATCGCATGCGTGCGGAGCTGAGTGAGGAACGTTTCGAATGAACCAAATTATACATTTTGAAAAATATTAAGGACAGAAATTGTTTCTCATATCGTAGAAAATATTTTTTCGGGAGAAATTTTTTATAAAATAAAAAGAAAGCTTTTTATATAATAAGTGGTCTAGTAGTTATAGAGATAAAGACAAGTTTAGTATTTATAATAATTAATCGCATCGCTCAAACATAATAAAAATTACTAGAATTTTTAATCTTGGTAATTTTGTTTCTATCTGTACTTAATTCTCAATGTTCATGATTTTTTTTACATTTTCCTGAGTGATCATTTTGGTGATAATTTTTTGGCGTTTTTCTCGAAAAATGTATATAAAAATTCATAAAGTCTATACATCAAACGTATTGTTGAATTTGTGCTTCAATAACTTTTCATTTGACACTATACAACAGCCTTGAAATAATTTTTTTTTTATTTACAAATTTACTTCTGGAATTTAGCCTCAGAATTGACCTGTTGTATTTCACGTATATAACTGAACCGCCATATTCTATTTCTTTGCTAAATTGAAAGTTTTTATGTCAAATAGTTTCCGAGAAAATCGCCTGTGACCAACGGACGGACACCAAAGTGATTCCACTATTATTTATATTTTGGAAATTTGTGCCATGGAACTCTAAAACAGAGCCAAGGCTCGTGGGAAATTGGTCATTAAATGTAGTAAAATGTCACATAAAGCCAAGTCGATATCATTATTTATACCTGAGACTTTTATTAAAAAAATGTTTACAGGACTATTTATTTTGTTGACGAAACATTTTGTAAATCGGAATTTAGGCAGCAGTAAAATATGTCCCATACATTTGAAAAGGAGGGAGATTTTTCATAATTAATTTTACCATTGTTTATCTGTTGAATATTATCTCTGTGTCAAACTTTAAATTACAAACTTAAAATGTAGCAAGTACCTCAGAATTTTGATGATCGGTAAATTGGTCAATATTAAAATAGCTAAATTGTGTATCGAAGTACATCAGGTATTGCAAAAGATAGGAATATTACATTTGGAGGATTGGTTTAGTTTGTAAAATTTTGTGGATCTAAAAAATGAGAGTTGAGGCTTCTTCTCAATTTTAAGTAAAGATATGGGCGGGCGCAAAAGTACACAAAGTTGTTTCGGTTAAGGGTTGTTATGAGAGTGCTTGCTCGATTTGCGGGACATTTCCGCGCCCTCAGATTAATTTTTTAATAACAATAATTAGAGAGAATAATATTTGATGCAAATTCCTTTTGAATCTTTTATTGTTGACCCAAAGTTCCTTTCCGTTTATTTTACCCTATGCGTATCTTAATTGCGGTGGATCATATATTCCGATTATGATGAATATACAGAGTTTCACAGTGGTAATGTAGAGAAATTCAATATGAAAAGTAAAGCGTTAAAATAACATGTCGTAACCTATTCAGTGCAATTAATTAGATTTGAGCTATCTATGTTGAGCTGCGTATACATATTAGAGAATTTGAATAAAATATGAAATTGAAATTTTAATTAAAACTTAAAAAAGTTTTAAGTGGATATGAAAACGTTTAGTTTGTTTAATTTAAAACGTTTAATTTAATTTATTTATTTACATTATAATACGAAAATAAAAATTAGTAATAAATTATTAGTTCAGAAAATGTGCAACTTAGGTTATAATGCTCTTGCAACCACTGTGAAGACGATTTGTAGATGGATCTAACAATTTCGTTCAATCAAATAATCGTTTAATGGACAATTGTAGTTGCAGACGACAAGTGATTGAAATCTCATTTAACAATAAAAATCAATGAATATGTCGAAAGAGTAAGTAAAATGGCTATTAAGGCGTTTGCAGCTCTTGTTCCGTTAAAAGTTTTTAATTACAGATTAAAAAATAAAAATATTTTCATAACTTCGTTTTTAAAATTTCATTGAAGTTGCACGATCATATTCAGATTAAAAAAAAATAGTTTTAACTTTGCTCGATTTGCACATCGATTACACATTATTAGTGCAATTTATTATTAATAATAACAAAGTTTAACAACAGAATTTTGTTATTAAAGGTAGTTGCTGTTAACGTCGAACTGAATAATCTACAGCGTTTACTTTTGAAATCCGACAAAAATATTATTCCGGTTGAAGGCTGATTTATATTTATTTAAGATTTTCGTTAAGAAATTGCAAGAAAAATGCCGAAAATTTTCCTTTGGTCTCCAAAAATATTTTTGTGGTCTGATATGACCACTTATATTTCCGTTTGATGCCATTTATCATTGATTACTTTTAGTAGTTACGTTTCCAACTGTGTCAGTTACATCAATATCTACACCTCAGTAAACAAATTTTGTATTTTGAATTCCTATCGCAATGGTATAATTATTTAAGATGTCCATTTAATGTCCAATCAAAACGAACCTAGACAAAAATGTAGCTGGCACAGCGCCAGTATTGCGAGTGTCTATATCTTATGCTTTACCTGTCCGTATCGTAGATAATTTAAGTCCGATCTCGCTGGTCTCCACTTGCCTCGTCGGTTTTGTTAGGGCACTCGTTGTGAAATTGTTTAGTAAGTCGTTCTGGCGAATATCCTGCCTGTTGTATATTTAATTTTGGGGCCGTTTTTGGTTGGTTTGTGCACTAGTAATTTGGCTTGCAGTTATTTTAAATAAAAAATGTCTTGTTCATATTCATCTAGTAATAAAATCGGCTAATTACCAGACAGGTTTCGAATTTATTTTGAAGTTCGGTATCTACAAATAATATTTATATATAAAACAATACAATAGAATCGGCTAAACAAGGAAATTGAAGTGACAACGGACAAACCAAATGGACGGAAACGAAGTGCAACATGACTTTAACTCAAGGAACAAAATGTTAACTCTATGAATATACCATTTTTTTAAAATGAATCCATAGGTTATATCAAATGTTACCTTATGTACTAAGTTTTTATAATATTCTAGATTTATTTTTTAACTAGTGGACTATAATGTAAAAACAATATTTTTTTAGGAAAAGAGTTTCTACCCAAAATTTTTACTTTCTTTATAATGGTTAAACTTTTCAATTTTAGAAATGTTATCTGTATATCTGCTGGAATGTGTCATATATTTCAGTGGTATAGAAATGATTGAAAAATTAAACGAGATAGTAGATGATTTGAATGAATTATTGGATGATTTCATGTCGAACTGTTAAAAGTAAGAAAAGCAAAGCATAATCATAATCATAATATTTTTAGAATAATTTTATACGCGTATTTGTATCGTTTCATTTTTATATCTCGGCTCCTAAGAGCAACAAAAATGGAAATTGCTGACATTGTCGATTTTCGGGAATAAAACTTATTATCATACAAGAGCTTAGTATGCTTTTCTCGCTCGATGTTGTTGATTAGTCGATATTGTTTAGGTTAGGTTAGGTTAGGTTAGGTTAGGTTAGGTTAGGTTAGGTTAGGTTAGGTTAGGTTAGGTTAGGTTAGGTTAGGTTAGGTTAGGTTAGGTTAGGTTAGGTTAGGTTAGGTTAGGTTAGGTTAGGTTAGGTTAGGTTAGGTTAGGTTAGGTTAGGTTAGGTTAGGTTAGGTTAGGTTAGGTTAGGTTAGGTTAGGTTAGGTTAGGTTAGGTTAGGTTAGGTTAGGTTAGGTTAGGTTAGGTTAGGTTAGGTTAGGTTAGGTTAGGTTAGGTTAGGTTAGGTTAGGTTAGGTTAGGTTAGGTTAGGTTAGGTTAGGTTAGGTTAGGTTAGGTTAGGTTAGGTTAGGTTAGGTTAGGTTAGGTTAGGTTAGGTTAGGTTAGGTTAGGTTAGGTTAGGTTAGGTTAGGTTAGGTTAGGTTAGGTTAGGTTAGGTTAGGTTAGGTTAGGTTAGGTTAGGTTAGGTTAGGTTAGGTTAGGTTAGGTTAGGTTAGGTTAGGTTAGGTTAGGATAGGTTAGGTTAGGTTAGGTTAGGTTAGGTTAGGTTAGTTTAGGTTAGGTTAGGTTAGGTTAGGTTAGGTTAGGTTAGGTTAGGTTAGGTTAGGTTAGGTTAGGTTAGGTTTGGTTAGGTTAGGTTAGGTTAGCGAAACCTGTTTGGTAATTAGCCGATTTTATTACTAGATGAATATGAACAAGACCAAGATATATATATATATATATATATATATATATATATATAGCTAATAAGTTTTTAATTCACAGTTACTGTCAACAATTTTTATTAAAATATTAAAATGTTACACTAAATTTCATTTAATTACACACCATTATTATCTACTACTTGTCGCCATCTAGTTGGCAGTGACAATATGTCTTTCTTGTAAAATTCCGGTGACTCATTAAAAAAACTGTGCGAGGTCGTTTTCGAAACCTTCTTTAACGTGGAATTTTTTTTCACGTAAATGGATACTTAGAGCTCTCAATGAATGGTAATCAGAGGGGCAATGTCCGGCGAATATGGTGGATGAGTGAGTAGAACCCAGCCGAGCTTCACTAATTTATCACGATTGCGTTTTGCAACATGTGGTCTGGCATTATCATGTAGAAAATAACCTCGATCTTGTTGACTACTAAAGTTGTTAAAAAAGCGAATCGATCCAATTGTTCACAGTAAATATCTGCAATAATTGTAGATCTCTTTGGAAGCAACTCTCAATTAATAATACCCTTGAAATTCCACAGCTGTGCATCATCTTTCCGGCACTTATTTCAGTTTTGAATACAAAAACTCCTGTTCCTCTAATATTCAGCCATTTACGTTTGCATGTGTGGTTAACGTATGTAACCCACTTCTCATCGCCAGTTACTATTTGATTCAGCTAGTCGAATTTACGTTTCAATGTCCATAACTGTTGACAAAAATCAACTTTGCAGTTCCTGCAAATTCCCAATTCGTGCAAATGTGTTTCTATGGTGCCATGGCTGCAGTGTAGCTCATCTGCTAATTAACGAGTCGTCAGACTCCGTGGACTCGCCCATCGCATGACATATATTATTTGTGGCAGAGTTTGCATCATGACACAGACAAAACTCGTAAAATAATAGAATCCGAATTTGATATCGATTTAAATTCTCTTTTATGTAATTCACTTAATGCTTCGGTCTTGACTGCTGTCAACTGATTGCATTTTGGCCTATTTATACTCTACAGTAAACATTATATAAGTTTTGAGAATCTTTCTAGAAAAGTCCCGAAATGGTGGCTAAAAACTTCCTAGCCAGTGTAATATATATATATATATATATGTATATATATATATATATATATAGATATATATATATATATATATATATATATATATATATATATACATATTTCGGAATAAACATTCTGTAGGAAGTTATTACACATTTATCGGCTCAGTTTGCATGTTGGAATAAGGAACTATTATAATTTTACATTTTTTTACGTTCAGCCGTCTGTCACAATTTTTACGTTTGTAGGTAGACGAAATTTTGCAAGTTATTTAATTAGAAATTTAAATATTTATTATTTATTTTATTCTCAGAATTTGCTGGAAAAATGTACAAATTGCGTGTGTGGAACATATCTTTCCATACACGGTTTATGTGCACACCCTTTCGAATGAGGTGAAATTGGACGGTACTTTCAAAATAACGTGCAATGTTTCTATTTTTGAGCACCCTCTCCGATGAGTGAGATATTATGCTTCAAAGTGACATGCAATTTGTTCTACTCCTGGTTCGACCTTGGACTTGAAAAATGTGGACGAATCTTAAGCATTCGATTCCAAATTTAATTAAAACAATGTCGGTGACTTTACATCAATAATTTCAAGGGATGTTCTATACATCATATAAATATAATATGTGCGTGTTCCGACAAGCCCTTATTTGGCCTTTTTCAATGGTGTCGCGATGTCGATTAGATGTAGTTAAAAAAGTTTTTTTATGATGTCCACAATATAAATGTATCTATAATAAATATTAAAACCGAAGAGCGCTGTAACACTGGCGGGATAGTGAATATTTTATTTCGTCTTTTATTACCTTTTACTTTTTAATACCTCGCTTATCGAAATCTATTTGGAAGTTTAGGCTCTATATAAGGAATATTCAAACTTACTTGGCTTTAAAATGTTTGGTATTCGTCGAGAAATATTCCTTGTAATATTTGATTTCATAATAATCGTATAATTATCACTTCGGCAGTTTTGGAGATTTAGGCGAATTAACAAAAATATACGAAGTCTATATGCGGTCTATTGTAAAGCGTCTATGAGTACATCACGGAGGAAAAGTGTATTGCGCTGTAGAAACACTTTAAAAATGTATTTACGTCATTTCTTCAGAATCCGATCTAATTCTTCGCGGATGAGATTATAAAGCTACCTCATAGATGATGTTTTATTATGGAACTTAATCGAAATTATACTGTTGATAAAAGTATATATGTCAATTTTCAATTTTCTATTAAATAGTTTGATTTTTCTTTTGGTTCAACACATGAGTTTATATAATTTAAAAATAAAATAACTTGGAAATGAAATTATAAAATATTTCTTAAAATCGACAAAAAAATATAAAGTTCTTCATAAATACAGAAATGACCCGTTTACTTTTACTATTGAATTTTTGGTGTTTTAATTTAACTTTTAATTTTGTGACAGTTTAACGTAGAAAACATTGTCTAATTGAACTTATTAGGGTATGCTTTCCAAAACATTTAATTTGTTTTAATTTAAACTTTTGCATCCTTTAAAAAAAATTAATAATTTTGTCTTTTCACTTTATCCCGAAAAATATCGCATATAAAATTTGCTATAAGATACAAACTGAAGGAAAATTGTCTTAGAATATTTATATCTTACATGCGTGAAACAAATTGAGATAATTTTTTGGAAATAATTCTCTTATTTAAATCTAAATTTTAACCAAATTACTAATGCCAGTAAAATAATTTTCTCATATTTAAATAAAAAACGCTACAATGTTTTTTATTTATTTATTGAGTTATTACAACGTTAATTAAATCGGTTTATACTAACGTTGAGGCGCCAAAGGTTGTGGGCGCGTGATATATAGCTGGTATAGAGTTCATGTAGGCTACGATGTCTTTGTGTGTCTTTTTACACAATAGTACGAATAATAATCATTTTAATAATAATTCACTTTAAATTTAAATTGGCCAATTTTGTTTCATAAAAAGGCGTATGCTAAACTTTATCTCAAAGTAAACAGTTACAGGTGTTATTATCAAATTAAATATATTCAACTTATAATAACAGTTAACAAACCTGTTTTAACGAATAGTAAGAATATCGGAATCAGGAAGTAAACCTTTTAAATTCAATTCATTTTTCCAAACCGGCCTTAAACTAATTTAACGAAAATAAATAGAAAATACCAGTCTCCGTTTTTTGTACGAGAACTATTTGTAACAATAAATAGCTCTGAAAATATTAACCAAATTGTTCAAATTTTATAATTTTTCAACATTTTATAATAATTTTGTACTTTAAAATATTAACACTTAATTTTTTTTTAACATTCCTCAATATATTTTTTTATAATGAATAAACTCGTCCCTACATATTCGAAGAGACAAATTATTAAATTAACTTAGACTTTTGAAGCTGAAACAGACATGGAGCATTACAGATTGTTCCGCCTCGTTGTCCCACTTATCCGCTCCCCGGAGACCAGAACTTTTAGCGCCCGGCTGACCTACTACACGGCGTTACTGGATTTAGCTCGTGTATGTTAACTCAGGTGTGAATAAGTGGTTACAGTACCAAAGTTCCTGGATATGAGGCGTGCGGGGTGAACTCTGCCGACCTGAAGGTTACACGGATTAATCAATTTAATAAGTAAGCATTTAATTTACTGAATTCTATTGGTAGAAATTCGGCTGTACAGACTTATCTTTTTAAAAGGTAACTTTTACATTGAAATAATCTTTAAAAAAATAGACAATGTTCCAATTGAATGATGTCATAGTGAAATATGTCATAAGTAAAAGTATTATTGAATATTGCAAATTATTGTGGGCTCGTATTGTGAACGTATTATTAAAAGTTTCCTTAAAAAGAGAACCCCGTAGTTTATTTTTTATGAATGGAAAAATTTAATTTTCCTAGTAAAGTTTTCTATATAGGAGTAGCAAAATCCATCGCTCAACTGTATTGAATATAAATTTGAGATTTCAAAATAAGTTAACGTTACAAATATTTGGGGAAACGATAAAATCGATATATAATATAAAAAGGTGCAAAAGGATAACGAATTTAAACCCTTACTATAATTTTCTTTTATTTATCCTTAATTATCTTACTTCCGGTGATATGGTTGAGTGTGCTCTTTTGTTGATAACTTCACGTTACTCGCTCACATGTTTTATTTTTGTTTGTTTTCAGTTTGCCTCCGCGTTTTTATGCAATTTTACAGAAACATCGCCGCCTTCAGCATAATTCGGCGTAGAGTGCGTTTCTGTTTTTCGTTAATTTTTTCATTTGAAAGGTAAAAAGCGACGGCGGTCGTGGGTCATTCTTTAGATTACCGTGTTTTTATCCGATATTTTTAAATAATAATTTCTTTAATGGCGTTAGAGAGAAAGAGCGAGATATTTTTTGGGAAAGATAGCTATTTCAATGTGGCATAATGCAATCGATAGTGTACATTTTTTGTTTATCACGTATACTCACTTCGATAAGATTTGTTGTGAACAATGGAAGGCTAGGCGTTTTTTCGGGTTCCGAAGTGAGGCTGGAAACCCTTATAAGTACATTATGTCCTTTTGTCAGTCATAACCTCGCAGTTTATACAGTTTTAGAACTATGTTCATTAAATTTTGTATGCAGATATTTCAGACGGGAATTTCAATTAATATATGACAAATTATTAAAGACAGGGTGTAAAGTTGATGTATTTTTTCCTTTCACAGATCCCAGCGAGACAGATCAGGTCATTGAAATCAACATTGAGGTTTTATTTATCATTTTTAAGTTTTCAGCCCCTTTGTAAAATATTGAGCTTTGAAATTATGTGCAGTGTCACCGGTATAAGCTAACTTTTAATCGATATTTTTGATAGTTAACTTGGTGAGCCGAAATATTTTGTCACACCAAGAATATAATAAAATTGTTTATTGGAATAGAACAAAAACTAAATACAATTTGCAACCATACTACGAAACAAAAAATAACCTTCATATACGTGTACATACTATATTTTTAATATATCACAAATTGTTAAAAAAATAGGAATAACAATAAAAATGAAACTATGTACATAATTGTCGTCGTCGTGGTATATTAGGTTGATCACAATGTATACTGTCTTTAACAGCTAGGACTGGATTGACGTTTTGGTTGGGTTTAAGAGATTTCTCTCGTAGCTATAAGTCTGCCATATGTTACACATTAAAGTACAACTGTTAAATCATAATTGCCTTTTTAGATAATATTACAAAAGATAATACTAATTCTTTTTTTATTTGCAGCCATTGCCTAAATTGATAAAAAATAAACTGCTAACTGACATTGACATTCGTTCCGATGTTGTCAAAACGAATGTTTTTTTGGTTCTACTCGAGTTTACGTGGATTTTTTCGACGATCCTGTCGAGCCTACGAATTTCATGGATTAGTAGATTACATGTGTGCACAGAGAATGTATCTAGAAACAATCTGCACTTCACCTTGCTGGTTCAGTTTCACAGAAATAGTATTTATAAACTATTGTAAAATCTGACTCTCCAAAAAAAAAATTAAAATTTCTCGTTTACCTGATTGGCTATTTAAATAAGTTTTTAGGACACGTATTTCTCCATTTAAGTGATGATTTATTTTGTTATTCTTCTAACACTTGGGTGTAACACCATATGGACTTTGCTGGTCACTTTTCTGAAGTAATTTTTACTTCTTTTGTATTTATTTGTTTTCTTAAGCACACTTTTATATAACTACTATAGGTATATAAAAGTGTGCTTAAGAAAACAAATAAACCTTCATTTCAATAACGATAACAGAACTAAGTTAATGAGGTATGCAATAATTAATAAATTCAATGAAACTACAATAAGTAACGAACGAATCAAACTTCGTGTAAAGGCGATCAGGCGATCACACATTTTTTTATTATTTTAAAGTCAAAAATCTCTGTATAGTTTGTGTTATTTATTATGTGTTTAATTAATTTAAATTTAAGTAATTTCTTTTTACAAAATATGACGGTTGTCTTGAAGAAGAAATTATTTACGAATTACAATTAGAGTGATGGTTAAATAGTACTCGTGTGGGTATTACCAGTAAGAGGTAGTGGTTGGAGAAATTAACAGAACTCAAATGTTTACGACATAATGTGTAACATCCCAATTTTGATACAAGAACGACGTAATTTTATAAATTATGAGTTGTATAATTTTAGCTAATTTAGATATGCCCATAAGATATCCCAGAGATGTTCACAAGATGTGTCCACTTTACTTTGTAACTACTGCAAGTGGAAATTTATCTGATATGTTGCGTATAATTTACGCAGTAATGGTATGTTAAAAGAAATTTAAGCAGCGACGGCAACAGAAGGTAAATTAAAAAAAAATATTGACACGGTCTTCGGAATACGATGCTTAAATTGATTAAGGACATAAGTACATATTACTAGTAGATTTGTAGATAGATACTGAAGAAAAAAAGAAGAAATTAAAAGTAATGAAAATGTAATGAAAAATCAATTATAAATTTTTGAAAAATTGTATAATACATACTGAAGCTTTGTGGAGGTATTAATTTGGGACATGAAAAATGTATTTTTATTCATAATAAGTAACTTCTATTCATGATTTTTCAATCATAGAAAACCTATGTTATTTGAGGTAGGCTATATTTTTAAGATTTTTTTTTAATAATTTTTCTTTTTATTTGGAAATAAAAACAATTAATCTAGATATCATTAGTGCATAAAAGTCTAACAATCTTGATGTGACTAGGCAATTTCCTGTAGATTAACAGTAAACCCGAGTAACAACTTTATTTGCTTAAGAGGAATAGATTTTCTTACTAGTTAACTAGTAAACATTCCAGTTAATATTATGTAATATGAATGCATTAATAAATTAAAAATGTTTATTAAGAATATTTTAAATGTTATCTAGTGGATAATTATGCAACTAAGTATTGATGTATTGAAATTTCGACGATTGTTTATAAAATAAATATATGTCACTGTTAGATAATTAAGCAGTAATTTAATTAATTAACTAGTTTAAATTAAAATATTTTAATTTTTACCTGCTAAATAATAAGACCAGCGCAATTCGATAATATTAAACTTCCTTCTATGATTTGTGATCTTTATAAGAGCAAGGATGTTATTCGTTTGCAGCGCACTCGCTAACTAATTTTCTTTGTTTTTAAATTACCTGCAGTAGGCTCCATCAAATATAACGACCATAAAGTCATTAGGAGGACACGTGACCGCAAGTATATTATCCTTTCTTCTAACATGAGCGCTATAGGATACCACTGGGATTCCATACGTCGATTTTGATACGTACATATGTTAACGATTCCCACGCTTTGACTTGAATATATTTTTTAAGTAGACAAAGTGTAATTTTCGCGTAAATCTTTGTTCGAAATTATTGTAGGCCCTATAGCCGTTCTTTGTATGTATACATGCGAAAATATTGTGTCTCGATAAAATTCATTAAAGGCTGCATCTAGGACTTGTATAGTGAATTAATAAACAAGGCGCATACGTATTTATTTGTTATAATTTAAATTTAAATCGCAGATATTTTTGAGAATTTTTAAGTTCCCGATCCGTAATGAGTTATTCTGGTTGCCTTTTTTTCGGCCGTAGTGATTATAGTACTTAGTGATATAGATTATACTGGTGGCAATCGTGGATTTAGACATACGATTCAAAACACTTTGTATATATACATGGAAAGCTATTTATTAGATTTTTTTATCCAATGGTTGCAATCATATCACTTTCTGTTCATTAATAGTTTAACGCAATAAGTAGCTGCACGATGGATTTTTTTCAAGGTGCTAAGTGTAGTGTTATGCTCAAAAGAATTCAAACAATTTTTCAATATTGACTAAAATATGTCCATTAAAGAATGGTTATATTAATTATTACGGAAATCCTTGGCCGGGTCTTTATTCACGCCCTCGAGTTTCGAGGGGATATAAATAATTTTTAAATTTTTAAACTATTGCATGAAATATGATTTATATTATGTTGAGTAATTTTCTTAGTTTTGTAAATATATATATATATATATATATATATATATAGCATGAGATTTTATTGGCTATACTTCCATTCCTAACTGATCAAGGTACGGACACCCTACTGTGCTTTGGTATGGATCACCAGAATTTTAATATGGTATATTTTTAGCTAATGTTAATTTCTTTTAATCTGTTAGTTTTGTTACACATATTTTAATTGTTAATTTTACTTGCTTCTTAATATTAACATGTAAATATTTGTATACTTCGGGTAAATAGACAATAGAGATGAAAGTATGGCGAAAACTTTATGTCGTTTTGTGGGAGCTCAAGTATAATATCACTCGTTTGATTATGTACATCAAGCGAGTGATGTTATATTTGAGCTTTGCGAAAGTGACGCAGTATACTATACTCACGATAAAAAAGTAGTTAAAAGAAAAGTAATTAAATTGCCTTTTGTTAAATATATTTATATCTCACAATTAAATGAAACTACGTGATGTAGTATTATTTCTACTTTCTTTAATTTCTTTACCACGACCTAGGTTTCGTTGTATTATAACATCTTCAAGTGGGATATTAGCAAAGATATTACTAGTAACAGGTATCTTTGCTAATATCCCATCTGAAGATATTGTAATACAACGAAACCTAAATCGTGGTAAAGAAATTAAAGATAGTAGAAATAATACTACACCGAGTAGTTTCATATAATTGTGAATAATGAATTTCTACGAAATGAACGCCAAATATATTCAATATTTATATCTTCTATTACCTGTACCGGGGTGGTGAAGCCACAGTAAATGTAAACGATGTTATCTCTGGATCGATCGAGTTTGAAAAAGGTGTACGACTGGGATGTAATCTATCTCTCACCCTTATTAACGTATAGTGGATTGCCTCATGAAAAGGGTTTTAGAAGAACAAAAAGGAGGTTTATCACCAAATAAAAACCAAAGGAGGTTAGGTACCAAAGCGACCACCAAAGGAGGTTTGGTACCAAAGCGACCTTATCGATATACGGATGACACTCCTTGCTTCACCGGAGTAAGAACTTGCAGAGTTAATTAAAAGGACAGAACATGAGAAGTAAATTATACGCATTAATGATCAACTAGTATAAAATCAAAGTCACGGTCATAAAATAAATAAACAACTCGTAAAACTGGAATTTGTAAGATAGTTTTTGTATTTCGGAACGCGTTTGGTCGACAACGGTGTATCCGAAAAAGAAATTGGAAGTAGAACGCAGATGGCTGAAGCTATCATGAATAAAGTGATATGAATCTTTCAGAACAGAAAAGTTTTGAACATCACAAAGAAGATATTTTTCCGAATTTAATTTTTCATAATTTTCTTATGTGGTTTGGAATCTTGAAAAATTTGTTTATCTAAGAGAAAGAAAATCAATGTATTTTAGATGGGGTCTTAGAAATTGATGCTACATATACCATGAACAGCCAAAAGAACCATTGTGGGATTTCTGGATCAACTCAGTATAAAAAGTAGACTGTTAACTATCTGTAAATAATGATTGCTCAGCCACTTCGTGACATAGCTCGTAGACAACCAGATAGTCGTGTCAAACTAATTCCGGTAGGTGAGGAGGAAAGAAAACGTGCTTGTGTTTAGTCAGACCAGCTAAGATCCTCACGGGTCTCTTAATGACTATCGCAATGAGGAAGACCGAAGACGCGCCAGTGGCAAATTTTTATTATTTAGCGATACGAGTACTATTTTACTGAAATAAATATCGATTATACTGAACATTTCATGTTGTTTTATAGAGGTTGTTTTATAATAACGATACATTTAAAGAAAAAAGGTTGAAAATATATGATTTATCTTTTAAGGTTCAAATTAAAAAAAAATTTATCATAATTTCATTTTATATTTTCGAGAGTGATCTGAAAAAAACTTGCTATGCTAATCAAAGAATGTCTTACATAAATATAATAAAAAAATATTTTGTGTCATATTTTGAAGAGAATACTTATCGGGTTATTTCGTTAGCCTTACTTTTGGTCTTATTATTGAAATGGCTCTGAAAATATCATAATTATGACAAATTAGTGTTTCTTTTTCGTAAATAACCAACAAGTTGGTTAATTATTTGACACTGTATTGATTTTAATGCACACACAGGTATGTATTTTTTCTTGCCACGCTTCTACAGCTAAAAATGACATACGTTTCATCCAGTACACTCGACACAATGCAGGAGGAGGCTTTCGACTCGTTTGCCGTATGATGATGTTGCATCGCGTTAATTGAGGCCATCCACTTACCGTTGACCGTGGGTGTCCCCTCTGGTCCTCGGCGTGGGGTGAAGAGATAGATATGTCTACTTACGCCATCTATTATGTATATCCCATTAGGGTGCGTTTTGCTACGATCTAGTACGAAATATTGGACCGTACCAAAACTCTATTATTTTTTTTTGGTTTGGTCTTCAACACTTAACAAATTTTACGAAACAGCAGAAACAATAAACGATACTAGATTTTAGTCCTCTTACTTCTATTCAATTTTTTAAACGAAAAAAAAATTAGGCAATATGTATTTTAATGCGAAGAAAGAAAAGGTTGAGTACGATGCATAAGTTGACTTTGAATCTTTACTCATTTTTTATAGCACTAAAAAACCGTAATAAAATTTCTCCCTATTCTATTACGGTCAAAAATACGAAACAATTCTATAACACAGGGAACATAAAAAAATGTTAAGTAAGTACTCGAGAAATAAGAAAAATATGTTTCTAAGAAATATTAATTATTATCTATTCATGGTTTTGTTTATTACTTACACGCGATTATTAATCAATACATTGAATTAATACTATGAAATGACAGGGTATTGAAATAATTACCAAGCATCATAAAAAGTCGTGTAAGGAAAGTAAGAAGGCACTATGTACCTTTTAGCATTTCTTGTTTAAAAATATAGTTCAAGGTAAATAAATTATCAAATCTGTAATGATATTGCGTTCTCTAATTTCATTAAATAGTAATTACAATATAATTATCTTCGTGGGTATAGTACCAGTTTTGTGGGTACACAAAATTACATCTATTTCTTTAGTTTAAATTTAACTAAAGATTTAAATTTGGATTATTAATTGTTAGTTTTCCCTTAGCTTTGTTTGTGCTAATTTTGAAATACGGTAGATGTAGATTAAGGACTAAGGAAAGTGATGCAAATCAAAAAAGAAATAAAATGGAAGAAATTTGCTATTTCTTACATGTATATTTTGGATAAATTACTGTGTAAATAAAAATAAATCGTATTTTTTTCTACATTTCCTTTAAAAAAATTCTTTTAATTGATATTTGTGTGATATTTTTTTCTATTCTCAGACCAGTAAAAATATATAATTCTTTCATTTTCTTTAAAGAAAATTCGTCACTATGAATTGCGCAGTGATGCTGTAGTGCGTTTTACATCATTTAACTTCGTGCTGTCACATCGTGTTGCTTCTCGTAGTGATATACGGCGCCAGTGCGTTTTGACTTTAACATGATTCTTACCAGAGTTCTTTCTCATTCTTTCTCATCTTCAGATTCTTTCTCATCTTCAGGGTTCTTTCTCATCTTCATATTCTTTCCAAATTTCATTTGTGACTTTCTCTGTATCGAGATTGCTTAGAGAGTTTGAGAGTTAGTGAGCAAGGACCATCTTTAAGCCGTTAGTGGCAATATTCGTAGTTTTATGGTGCTCTGAGGACTTTCAAATGTCCTGGATGGATATAACATAGCCTTGGTTGGGTTTAAAAAAATGAATATACTTTACTCACTGACCTTAACATGGATGCTAAATATACAACTGTTGCCCAGTAATGTACAACTGGACAACAATAACTTCAAGAGTGTAGTTACAGTAGGCCAGTTAGACACTGCTGGGCAATGGTTGTGAAAATGAGTATACTATTGCTTCAGTAGTGAAGTCACTGTCGCCATGCACTGCTTCAAGAGTGAAGTTACTGTTGCCCAATTGTACACTTCTAGGCAACAGTGCCATTTTTATCAGATCATTAAATTATTTTCTTTCGTAAAATAGTTTTCACGCAATCATTGAAATTCCATTGAGATAACCTCTTATCAACAGACTGCACTTTATTTCATTAATTGGAATCGATTTTAAAGTTTCTACACTTGTGTTTATAGAGTGGTAACACTCTTCAGGTATTTCGATGTTAACAGAATAACCACTTGGTACCTATTATTATATCTAATTAAATCTTAGTCAATATTGGCATGTAAAAAATATTACACACTGGCCGAAATATTAAAAGAAATCGGTTTATGTATAGCGGTTATTATTATAGTAAATTTTGGTTTGATTTTTAATACTGAATCACGTAGATATTTCATCTACAAGCTGATTTCATCAGCTTGAACGCTTGGATCATACGTTTTATACTTAATTTTTGCTTACTTAATAATTTATAGTTAATTATTGCTCGGTGTACTGCAGCTAAAGTTTAACAATGACATTTGTTGTATTACAACATCTTCAGGTGGGCTATTGTAATACAACGGAACCTAGATCGTGGTAAAGAACTTAATAAAAAAAAAGTAGAAATAATTCTACATCACGTAGTTTCATTTAATTGTGAATAATTAATTTGTACAAAATTAACGCCAAATATATTCAATAAGTGTTAATTTCCACTTTAATAGGATTTGTACTAGAATTAATAGCTCCAACTTTTCCATATTCTGTTGATATTCGTAACGTCGGCCTTGTAGCTAATTTTTCTGTTTGAGCGAACCGATTCTGAAATAATGAAAACTAAACATTATTTCAAGTCAACCTCTATGTTTTTTAAAAGATCTTCATGTGAATTTAGTTAATAGTTTTTACGTGATACGTTTTCAAATAAAGACATAAATAGACGGCAGATAAACATATAAAAATCCAGAAACAGTATTTTTCCATTCCATTGATTTATTGTATTTCTAAATCATTACTTTCTAAATAATTTCAATGCACAGACCAATTTAAATTTTTTTTTATATTTAAAGATATATTGTCTATATTGTTACGGAAAATATTACGATAAGAAATAGTGCACAAGCAATAAATATTTTGCATTTAAGTTATGTAAAAATCTAGCACTGAATTGGTTCTTTATTTGCTAAAAACAATTCGTGACAACAAATTTACTATCAGTACGAAATAATAGAGTGTCTCTCTCATCTAGATGACTTTAAAATAAGAATTTATTTATTCTTTTTTAACAAAATTTAAACTTCATTTTTATAACACAGTTTTTAGTGGCTAATTTTATTATATGATCTTATTTACGTAAGTTTACGGCTTACGAAACTGCAGAGAGCACGAGTAAAATAATTATGCTGTTCATTAGTGTACGTTTTCATAATCATCATTAAAAATAGAAGTAAAATATTTATAAAATGTATCAAACGAAATTATGTTATTGCATGGAGAAGAATGCCGTAAGTAAATAATAAATCATTCTGATAAGGGATTCTATTGGGTCATTCTAATGGGAAAAGACTTTATATAGCGAAATTTAGTATGTTAGAAGTTTTCTTAAAGTATACATCTATACACGCATTCACAAATGCATTTCCTCTCTCAGCCACGCACGCACGCACATACGCGCGCACGTGCACACGCACGCACATACGCATGAACGCACACACACATATTTAAGTGGAAAATTTCTGTATTTTAAGAAGTGGTCCTACACTTCATTTAAAACGAAAAGTTAGAGTCCTTGTTCTATTTCGAGCAATATCAGTGCCACGCTAACTTTATATTTTCAAATAGGGTCTCTATTTAATTTATAGTAATATTTTCACTTTTCTTCATGTGTTTCAAGGACATACTTTAAAAGAGGATAACATTTACTATTGAACTGATTTCGTGCTTTTTAAACACGAATCAGTCCGAATGTAAATCCGTGAACGATTTCTGCATGGCCCAAAAGATAAAAAAACAGCACTATGACGTAATAAGAAAAACAGGACAATATTAATAATAGGTTAATATATATAATAGACCGATAAAAATATATTTTATATTGACAAATAAAAAGAAAGGATTTAAAAGGAAATCTGGAAAGGGATTACGGAAGAAAAACTTCTTGAAACAATCTTTTACCACGCGTCCCGTATAACTGTATTGGGCGTGTGAAAGACGCAGTGGAGAGCCATTTTTTCATTGAGGTCGCTCACTGGCATTATGAGCCATAGAGAAGAAAATTTCTCAAACTACGCCTTGAGTAACGTTCGTCACTTTTTGATCATTCAATTTAGTGCTATGTAAATTTAGTACATTGGTAGCTTTTGAATATTACAAAATAACATGTCTGTACTATGAGGGCCCAGCTACAGCCACACAAGGTAGGGGAGGGCAAGGAACAGGTAGAAGAAGGTAGGACGGGGGACGATATATTTTCATCATCGTTTGAAACATTCAAAGCGCATACACTGTCTGGTTGATAAAATAATCACGCTCGTGTATTAAATTTTGTAACCGGAGTTCTAGTCTCGAACGCGTATTGTCTCTTGTGTAAACGAAAATATTATTTTACATGATGTCTGACGTTTGATTCTTTTACAAATTCAACTTTTTTACATTTACAATGTAAGGTTTCATTTCATATCTACGAAAATGTATGTGCTTGATGATAGGAACAAAACATTTATGTTATTAATTAATATCGTGAGTTAGTTTTACTATGAGGAACAAACAAACGAGACCGACAAAAGTTTGCAAAGTGTTGGAAAGGTGTTACAAAAATAAAAATGACACTCGTAAATAGAGAAATTAAAAGAAGTCCCTTAAAAGTTTTATAAAAATTGTTAATCAGACAAATGAGGAATCTTTTTAACTACGTCTATATACGTCTTTAACTTTGCTACCATACGGGGGCAATTCAAAAAACCTAATGATAACAAAATCGAGGGATACAGGTTGGCGTTGCAGTTACATCAAAAATTAAATTATACCACTGGATAGCTAAAGGATCAAAGAATTCATTACAATAAGCGAGAACTGTGACGCATTGTGCGCGGTGGATGGGAAGCGCCGCCATTTTGAGGTTATTTCGCTGCGTACCGACATTTGCAATTAGTATAACTTTTGATTCGAAAAAGCTACGATGTTCGTCTAAGTTTTAATCGTCAGCTGTCATCAATATCTATCGATTGTATTTAAAACATTTGTTCATAGTAGTAACAGTGAATATAATAAGGTGTTAGAATAAAAAAATATTGTCAAAAATATATAATGTCTGCCTATACGCGTCGAAAGGCCAAAACCAAATACACAGATCGTATACGGTCGTATGCTGGAAAGGGCTTCTCAAGAACAATAGAATGGTAATAATAAAACACCGTATGACCGAGTCAAGCAGTGCCGGGAACGTAAAAGAATGAATGCGCCCGAGCGAATCAACGACGGTGCCAGTACATCTGCAGCTGGGGCGGTTGAAATTATGCGTTACATAGACGAATTCACGTACAAACACGGCCGTGTCCATGACACAGCCACACCCCTTTTTTTGCGAAGTTAAGGATATTTTTCATAACTGTAAATGCTGTTTCTGGGGAACTTTTTGAATTGTTGAGATGAAACAGAGTGTACATTGTGTTTCGTTGTATCCTCCATACACAGTTGAACTTGCAAGATGCGGTCGTCGACTTCTTTATATTGGGAGTTCTCTCGTCAATACTTTTTAGTAAGACGTATTCATGTGTTCTAAGACAATAAATAATTTAATTATTTAAATAGTCGTGTCAATAAAAACAACTATTCCCATTTCTTTCTTGCGTTGAAATGTTTTACGAAAAATTAATAAAGTAAAAAGAAAGCTGTGAAAATCTACAGAAAATGATACGCTGCTAGTACTTTGATCACAAATATCATGACTTTTAGAAAAACATATTTGCTGCTAGTTTTATGTAATTAAGCAATATTTGCTTCCGAAAACGAGTTGGTATTTGTAAACAAATAAATTTAAAACAATGTGTGGTAAGGTATAATTAACTAAAATAATGTAAAGTCACCTCGACAATGCAGCATAATAAATATAAGGCGTAAAAAGAGACTCATTTCTCAGTGTAATCGCTCTCAGTTAATTAAGCTCTGCCATTGCAAAAATTTATCTTTATTATTGGTTTGGAAGTTTGAACGTAGCGCTTATAAATTTAAACAGACATAAAACTATGGATGAAGCACTAGTAGCTGGCGCAGGGTCCTTGCTTACGCAAAACAAAATGTTGTTTGTATCATAAATATAACTGCAGAATTTATAACATTATAGTTTTTATATATATGATACAAGTAATAATGAAGTACCCAACTATTGTCTTTAGATATCACACAATATCGGCACTTTAAATGATAATAAGAAACACCTATTCGTAATGAAAAAAATATTAGGATTAAGGTTAACAAAAGCAAAAATATAATGAATTTTAAAACATTTATAATATCTAATTCAATATTATACGTATACTTCATATGCCTCTTTTTTAATCTATATTTAGACATTTGTTTTTATAAATTTCAAGTACAAACAAATTATTTGTATAATGAACAAATTTTAGTTGTCGACGAAGAGACGGATCGTCGTTCCTGGTACGCGGTACTCGTCTTAAAAACATCTTTAAAAAAGAAACATCTTAATAAATAATAATTGTTCTTGCAATACCATTTAATATCAAAATTGTTTATATTTTTTGTTCAGACTTGTTGATTTTTATCTTGATGTTGACGCTAAAAAATGATTGATTACATTTTTCTTTAAAAAAATTATTTTGCATTAAAATTTATTTTATTATTTTTATTTACAAATTACGTAAACGTTTGATGAGCATCTACGTGTACAAAATCGTAGGAATTATTTTCACCTCAACATGATTCATGGACCAGCCTTGTTGAACCGTCAAACTATAAAAATTCCAATTATGGCTTATACGCGCATGAAGAACTTTTTGGAAACGTTGTATCCAATGTGCTGTTTATTCAAACAGTTTGAACTTAATTTTTTTTATAATTTCGTGACTTTTTTTTTTACAGGTTAAAGGCCTGTTGAATTACTGTGCAATGTAAATACGTACAATAAAGTAGGCTATTAATTAAGTCAATATTATTTAGAATTATTTCAAATTTGCAAATATATTTGACGAACTTATGGCTTCGTCGGAAACATGACTTTTCAATGAAAAAAGTAAAATGAAATTGATCAGACCCAATCGTTTTAATTAGGTATATAAGATTAGATATACTGGAATTTTTTCTACTCTTTAACTGAAAATAGAAACGATGCTAGATTTTCGTAAAAACCAATGCATATTACTTCGACGCTTAATATTTCGCAAACGCAATTTTAAGATTAAATATGTTTAATGAAACCTCGAGATCATAAAATAAAAGATATTAAGACAGATTTTCTAATGACACCACACTAGATGGATTGCACGAAAATTATTTTTTTGTTCACGTTTTACATGTGTGGGTAGGTATAACAATTTTGTTTGTATTATGTTTAACAAATATCCTGTTATCACAGAATAAATAAGGCAAATAGCTCCATGTCTGTTACATGTTAATAGATAGTCCTATCTCGAGCATCTACTTGTACAATTTAATACAAATAAGTCTAAAACTGATAAAAAATGAGGTTGTGGCAGACAGATCAACGTTCGTCCGACATGACGAAATTATAGGGATTCATTAC
Organism: Druceiella hillmani; assembly: GCA_039881145.1. Lineage (NCBI taxonomy): Eukaryota > Metazoa > Arthropoda > Insecta > Lepidoptera > Hepialidae > Druceiella > Druceiella hillmani. The sequence goes on along the minus strand of JAYKKI010000047.1, from coordinate 11,816,544 downwards.
GTAAACCCAAAAGGTATATTTAAAATTTGTAAACTTTATTAAATCAAAGTTTTTATTATTATAATGTGAAGTGTTCTTGTCATTTTTATATTCTCTTTATAGAAATGTGGGTTCAATAATTATAAAACTAGAAACAATTATAATAAAATAAAAATAATAACACAAACGACATTACTTTGAAGTTGTGATGGTTTTTGTTTAGTAATTACGTCATGTTCTAAAGCCACAATAAGGGTCGATTATTGAAAAACCAATTTAGATAGCACTGAACAATTTTTATTTCATAGACATTTCATTTCGCTATTAAATATCTTTGCAATAGAATTTTAACATTTTCCGTGAGTACGGAAAATGTTACATCAGTTACAACGAAGTTACAACGTTTAGGTCTTTACACGTAACAAGAGCACGTTAAATAAGTTAGGTGTCGGTGAAGCGTATTCACTTCGCGGCTCTGCCTGTCGTCAGCGGCCATTAACAAAATGACGATAAGGAGCTACAAGGAGTCATGAGAACGCACTGTGCGAGGGGGCGGATGTCATCCGCAGATGCAACGCGTTCCGTTCCATTGTGCCTAGAGCCGTCGGTCGTGTGACACGAAAGTGGCACTCGCTCCTCAATGGGAACAAACAGGGCGGGGACGTAATATTATTTCTTTAATGACAGCGAGTCTAATTTAAATGGTAACGAAAGAGTCGGGCGTGACGTTTGAAAATGTCGGTTTGTGTAGTCAGAGATCTTGGCCATGACATTCAGTAATCTTGACGTAAGAAAATATGATTCGGGTATGAAATAACTATTTACCAAATAATTAAATTACATTCTGTTTTCCTTGAGTGAAATGAAAATAATATTCTTAAATTAATAATGTGTTTTGATCGTTCTGTCTTCTAGTAAATGAAATGGGTAATTTAATTTCTGGGGTTCTCTCAACAGTTTGTACCATAATACAATATTATTTGAACCTTTTTTTCATTCATTTCATCTGTTCCTCCGTCCATCCGTCAACACTTAAAAACAGATATTTCCATAATTTTTATAAGGGCCAATGTTTTTAAAATTTATAGTGAAATAGTTGAAAACAAATTACGAAAAAATTATATAAGGAAAAATTTAAAAAAAATGCACTATAGAATTTTTACCTTTAGATGGGTCTTTCAAAGTCCCATTTTTCGGGTTCCATACCTTAAACGAAAAAAAAGGAAGCCTTATAGGATCAGGAACGCGTGGATATATCAAGTTAAAATTTATCTAATCAATTACTTAGGTCTACTGTCCCTTGGATATGTAATAAATCAAGCTTCTAAATCTACGCAATCAAGAAGAATTCAAAAAATACGGCCATTTATGCCGTATATTTTGACACTCGCAAATAAATAAAAACTTATAGAGAACTTCTCGTTTACTTAGAGCCTCACAGCATAAGTAAAGGAAAAAATTCTAATATCTTAGTTATATCACATAATTTTTCTTCAAATAGTCGTGTATGAAAAAATATAATTACATATTTTTGTCCTAAAAAATAAAAACTTTGTAAATAGTTTACTAGGAACACTATGTACCATTAAATGTTTATAAAAGCCTAAATGTATATGGAACCCTTATAGCGCGAGTCCACTTGTGCTTTACATGTTTTTATTATTTGTTAAATGTCTTTAACATTCCAATTAGAAATGAGTAAAGCACAGATAACTCATAATAAACGTGATATATTTACATCACCGGGCTTCATGGCCAAAATTTCTTGTTTAGTTTAGTTTAACATTATTTAAATGCTTATATAATTGGTATAATGATGGATTTTAGTATCCGATCTTTCCAGAAACGTAGAAAAGGCATATACGACTTACAATAAACATTTTGAAATCTGGAGTTTTCTTTCTCAATTTTATCTGCTCTGTGAACGTATTGTTCTTTGTGAAACCAAGTTTCTTTAAAAACTTTTACTATAAAATAATTTTTCTTTGATTTATCATATCGGATAGTTTACATCCTAGAATCTATGACCTTTATTTATAAGAACATCCGAATTTCGTACGATCAAATCGCATTTGAAAGTTTTTGTTAGGTATTTGTATTATGTAAGACTAGGTCTGATTTTATTTGAATTAAAAAAAATATAATGAAGTAAAAATATTATCATCAATTAGATTTCTATATGAAAATGAAATCAAGGCAAATGAAATCGAGGTTTTTGTAGATTTGTATATTTTTTTGAATTTTGATGTAAATAATTTGTGGTTGCCATCGCAACGTGTAACATACAGTTCTCTACGTGAAAAGCGTTTTCTGCGTAAATTTACACTCACGTAACTGGAAGTTTGAACTTGAAATCAAGTCAAAATATTGTCTTTTCTTATAATATAAAGTAAAGTAATTTCAGTAAATTGATATGTCCAAGTGTGTATTGATACTAAATAGTTATCTAGGGAAATCTACCAAACAACTATTACATACACTGTGTACGCCTTAAGTTTGTACATAATTAGCAGATATAATAAGAGATACAAGCAATAAAAAAGTAAATATTTAAACGAAATTTCAAATTTATATTTACTGTTGTCCGTTTAACCAAAAAATTATTTGTATAATACCAAGGTAACAAAGAAATTTCAACAAAATAAAAATGTAAACCTTCAGAAATCTATAAGTAAGAAGTAAAGTTACATGATGATAATCTATCTAAATTACGACCAAGGTAAAGCACACACGTCTGAGTGTTTATCTTGGAATATAGTGATATCATTCATCGAACAGGACGCTTGACAAATGATCGCACTTCGCGCTGCTGAGGGGGCTGTGTCGTCGCGGTATGGACGTGCTTGTGATATTTCTGCACCGAGCATCTCCGTTTCTTCAATTATTTTATTTCTATACTTTAATGTATCTAATTGATATTTATGGCGGACATATTACTACGAGAACGATCTCTTACAGCCAACCAGAACACCAGTCCAGTCCCGCTCGTCGAGCGGCTGGGAATCGAACCCGGGCCCCTGCGGTACGCCTCGCAGTCAAAGGCCGTATGCCTTGTGATTAACCCAACACACCACGGTGACTTTCTTGTCTCCATTTCTTCTGTCCTTGTGCGAATAGATCGCATTAAATGTTAACGCAAAACTCCATAATTTCTAATTTTGTTTACTTCATAAACCTTTTTATTTCTTTTAAATTATTGATTCAAATTACAAAGTGTGAATGCCAATTCTTAACTACGGAAAACGCTTAAAATGTCTATAGTACCTGCACGAATTCCAGTGCAGAAATGGGAATGAATAAAAATAATAGAAGTTACAGCTATTTAAACTTATTACATTGACTCTGTATGGCACATTAGCCATATATGACTGACACATTTACATGAATATGGGGGATTTTTTTGCTGAGCGTTAAATGTATGAATGTAACAAAAACATATTACCCCGATTTTTTATTTGGAGGAACTACACCAATTTGGCTATGGTACTCAAGGTGTTAAAGTACCTTTATTTATAATACTAGTAAACGATTAACGCACTAAAGTTCTGTCTATTATAAAAAAGATACAAAGGTGTTGTAACTTAAAAATTCAATGAGTTTTTTCTCCGATGTTAAGTTATATACACACAACGACGTAATTCGACACTAACTCCAACGGATCGTTCAATTACAAATCCTGACCCGCACATATGTTGGCGGTAGACAAATTATACTCTAGTTGTTTACTGAAGTAAACATGAAATATACAAATGCGACAGTAACTGAGAGTGAGCAATAAATCAGCGCGGAGACGTTTGTTTTTGTGACTCCCTGTCTTGTTGACAATTTAGTTTTCGTGCTCCCGTTAAGACTTGTGTGCTCGAGTTTACTGCTTTTATAAACTAAAAATGGGACCGAGTCATCTATTCCGCCTTCAATAGGGAAGGAATCTTGAGGACGTTCCGTTTTGTCAGTTATGAAACAAGCGAATTGTCATCTTGCCATAGTACTTGTAAGTCTGGCTGCGACTAGGAAATATATGTATAGGAAGGCAAACTTATTTTTTTTCCTGACATCATCCAAATTATTTTCCACTTAAAGCTTCAGGAAATTCTTTTCTCTCATAGACTAATCATTAGGATCAAGTGTGTTTGACACTTATTTAAACTCGCGTGTGATACTAGGCTGGAAGACATTAAATTTATAGCCACCCTCAATGGTAATAAATTACATTTATAATAAAAAGGATATTTTGATATTACGTTTGTAACGCATTCAAGTCACGCTTCGCTGTTAGTTTGTAACGCTTTCAAGTTACTGTAAAATATTTTCACTAAACTATAAGTTTTAACATATGTCGTTTGTCATGACGAATTAGAAAACAACACGACCATTTTAAATGCGGTTTATTACTGCTGCAATTTGAAATATCCTAGGATGGTTATCGCAATATGAATGAGAAAGGAAACTGAGTGATAATTTCAGTAAAAATATCAATCAAGTCGGGGAAAAATCAACTGAGCGCCTTAAAAATGGTTACTTTTTCTTTTAGAGGTGTATTAAAATGTTAAATGAATTTTCAATTTACGTACGTCTCTGAGAGTAGTAATTAAAAATTTATAACAATATACAGTATGTAAATAAATAAAAGTTCGCCACTTCAACCACTTGTCCCATTCTTCCCACTCGTCCCAATCACGTGTAATCGGACAAAATGTTATTGTTTTAAATTATTCGCCTAGTTTATAAAATAATTAAAGTTTAAATTTTGTATCAAATCATAATTATGTGGAAATTAATGGCCTGTGAAAAATAGTATTGAAAACGTCTAATGCTAATGATTTTGGCGCTAATGTTAGCGATTTTCAAATGGAAATAATTTTGTTTTACGAATGTACGACCTTGAAATTTAATTTTATTATCCTATCCTTTTTCTAATATTTTTTTGTAAAACTATAAAAATGAAAGGGATAGTTAGAAAAGTTAATTTTACCATGGATCACTAAGAAATGTTAATGACTTATGACAATTTTTAAATATAAAGAAGTGGCATGATTTAAAAAAAAATAGGTGTACTGCAATCTACCCATGATGCACTTTTATGGATTAAAGAGATAAAAAGATTAGATAACTTGCTTTTTCCGCGACTCCGTTCTCATAGACTGTTAATACGTGAATAATTTTTGGTTCAGAAAAATATAAAAGCAGAAGATAAAAAAAATATGAAATAAAAACAAATAAAAAAATCAATAAATAATTATTTCACTATTTTATATACAATGTGTCTCTGCTGGCTGATCAGACGATATTAAGAAGATTTCCATTAGTATAATAATTTTATTATCCCAATAACTGATATCGCGTTCTCGTTTTACGTTCCCGTTTTTATACCGATTACAGCGAAACCAAAATTTGGTCAACACGTTTGTCGTGTATGAACAAATAAATTTCGACAGTGACGTTTCGATTGATTCGTCGTAATCGCGTCAGTGTCAATTTGGACATCAAAAATGAGAAATAAAAATGGTGGCAATTTGAAAGCAAGTTCTAATGAAACTAAATATGGCGTAACCTATACTATTTTTATTTATTTAGTGTGGTATTATAAAAAATATAATGCCAGGTTTTAAAATATATAGCTCATATATGTAAAAGAAAATGAGGTTCTCATATAACGTTCGAAAATTACTAGAATTAAACATATTATGTAAATTTTATTGTCATTAGTGCTAGAATTGTTTTTTTCCCGATAAAAAGGTAATTAACCAATAGCGTTCCGAACCATTTGTTTCAGTTATTTTATTTCAAACGCGTTTGTTTTTAAAAATAGCTTTAATTCGATTTGTTGTCTTTATATTTGATAATGAATAACAATAATAAAACAACAATAATAAAAAAAAACATTTCTTTGTCAATGTGACAGTAAAACATTTTTAGAATACTTTTAAAAGGTTGTAAAGTGTCAATGGTGCATAGTTAAAATATACTGGAAGATATTAAATATATAAATAGAGACTAAAATTGGTATTTCTTTTAACACAATTCTTACTATTTCACGTTTTCTTATTGCCCATGGTTCCAATGAAGTTATAAATTTTAACATCTACTAATCGGGGCCACTGTGAGGTCATGTCAATGGCTGCTATTTTATGCCCTCTCGAAACTCGATCATTAATTTGTTTTTTATATTCAATTCCTTCATAATTACCATATTCCTTCATAATTACCATTTATTATGTTAGTTGTAAAGTATGCTAGTATCAATAAAACCTTAAAATATAAACTTGACTTTAGAAAAGTCGCTAGATCGAATAATTTCTTGTGGGAATGAGATAACTAGGTGTTTATCTTCAATATTCCACATTGAAAATGTTTTATTGTAATAAAATTTTAACATCGAATTTCATTAAATACTTTATATATCGCGTTTAAATGTACGCGTTTCGACATATATCCAACCTCATTGTTTAGTAGTAGTTTTATGCAAATCTTCATTGTTTTATTTTTAATTTTATCTAGCTCAGAGTTAGTTTTCGAGTTAGAGAGTGGTGAGCAACTTTTTTTTACTTTTGTTTGGTTTTCCGTCCACTCTGGAGACAATATTTCTCTTTTATAAGTAATATACATACTTGTATTTTTAAAATAAACATTTCAGGGGGCGTCATATACATTCAATATGAATTAGATAAAGAAATAATTTAAAACTTGTTTTCTATTTTCTTTAAATTAGGAGGCAAATCTCACATTCAGGATCCCACATTTCCAACAGCTTTTCAATAGGCGCTGGATACCAGGTATATTTCAAATCCTATTACGAAGTAAAGGAAATTCTTTTTAATATCATTAATGTAAATTATACAGACATAGACAGAATTAATAAATTATGCTTATAATAAGAGTTAATGAAACCTGCTTTGTAAATGCCGAATTGTGTACAGATGAATTATCTCAGAAATCGTGGTGAGCAACACCTCCTATTAGATACAAATATAAGCACTGACTTGCTCTCGGTACTTCTATCTAATCCTGTTTCCATTACCGAGCTCGAAACTCCTACCGTTGATCGCAATGTTAATTGGTATTCTAAAGTTGAACCACAAGTCGCACATTTCATTTCACGCGATGAATGTATTATTGTATAATGTGTTTTATCGCAACACTTTCTTATCTTTAATGTAAAGTGCGAAGATAATAAAATATTCGTGAATTAAAAAAATTTACAGACGTTCTCAGGGGAAGGTTGTGTTTATTTGTTATTTATCCAAATGGCGTTTAATTAATTACTGTTTATTTTGTTATTTATTACTTATTATATCTGACCCGTCTTCAGTGTTACGTAATATTAGTCAGGACCATTTCTAATTTCCTCATGTCTGTATGCCCTTATATGCCTGTTTGATTACTTTCTCATTTTGCGCCTATTGAGATGAAATTTGGTATGCAGATGTATGTTAACGAAGAAAAGTTAAATATGTATACATTATGAAGTAAGGTGTAGTTCGACACGACTTCTAAGCAGCAATAAAATATTCTTTCGAGCTAAGTAATTTTAATGCTTTTATTTAGAGATATTTCTTTTCCAACTCTTCATCAAGGAGCCCCCAAACTTTTAAAATATTGGTTCAAAAAACACTTCAATATAGCTCTTATTTATAACAGATAACGTAGCATTTACACTTTCCGATTGTACTGAAATACAACGACGAAATTTTGTCAATGTAAGGAGGTATTGTCGTCGACTCAGCAATAAATAATTTCTACTCATTCTTGACTGCCAGAAGTAAAAGTTGAGTAAGTTGAAGCTGTGTTTGGCTTTTGAACAATGACAGACAGGCGAATGGATAAAATGATTATATTTGGACCTGAGTGGCTGCGTAATTTATCTAGAGAGGGGAGTTCAGTCAGTAACAACCATCAACAAAATTCAGGAGGGGTGACTGTGCCATCGGTGCCCACAAATCCAACACCGGCGCCAAAATATCAGTTAGCACGATTTGAAAACTGCATGTTTTCAAAATTTGCTCTAGCTATAGTTCTAAATGGAAACGTAAACTGAGCCCATCTGATACGTTCTTGATCATCTTTTGTTGCAAAATCAGACTATAGAAGTACTTTTTAAACCGTTATAGCTATATCAAAATAATGATAAATAGGAGTACATGACAAATAAATATATGAAAAATAGACTGTTATAAGCATTTCTCTGTATGTCACAAAACTAAGCTGTAGAGTTCTGTACCCAACTGAAGCACAGAATAAATGACTTAACCGTTGAGAATATCGTCAAAAAGTTAACCTTCAATAAGTATTGCATAAAAACGCGAATGAAACAAGTACTGTCACAGTTTATTTTTCACTCAGGCGAAGCGGAGGCTGGCTGTTAGTTTTATTGAAAAAACTGATATTTTTTTGGATAATCACTTCAAACAAATGAATGGGTAAACTAGCGACACATATAAGATAATTGTTTTTTTCGCGCATTAGTCTGTCATCAATACCGTAACTTAATTGGTCGATGTAGACCTAAGAAACATCGAACAAAGTTAGATTTGGCTAGTGCGCAACTAATGGGACTTTTTTTCCACACAGCCTTTTTTTGTAGTTAAATGTCTTATTGGGTCCCATTCGCTTTGCGCACCCATCTAGTCCGCCGCCGTAAATAAAAATAATAAATTTTAAATTAAGATCTCGAATCCTCTGAAATCTTATTCCTTAAGGAATTTATATTCCTTAAATTTTTTAAAAATCTTTAGTTAAATTTAATTAATTTCTAAGCGTACTTTGTCAATTAATTTATCTTCAACTAGTTTTAGAAGTTATTGAATGGATCCCTAAAATTTATGTTGTGTGTTATAAAAATTATATAATTAAACACAAAACACATTTAAAGCGATATGTGATGGAAAGAATTAAATGTAAAACTTGGATAGAAGCTTGCTTGAATATTCCGAGAATTCTGAGATGGGGTAGTGTGTTTCCCTAAGACACCCGAGCGGATACACATCGCGGAGATGTAACATGCAGTCGAGAGCCCTTTATGTTTCCGTCGCTCCAGGATGCTGCGACAGCGGCCAGTTGTTATCAACGACCACGAGCCCTGTGAAACTAGGATTATAAAATGTTTTAGCGCATTGCACGCTGACATCGAACAGTAACGTCTTGTATTTCACTGGTACAGATTTAATATTCTTGAAATACTTAAATTCGTGTTGTAGAAGTAGTAAGAAAACTAAGTTACATTTAATAAGTTGATGTACAGACTATTCATTTCAGATAAATGCGTGCTGGTAATCTATTAAATGTAAACTTTTGGAGAAAAAAAAACAGTGAATAAAACTTAGCTGATCTAGACGATTTCCGTATTTGCGAAAATATTTTTGTACGAATTTTAAAGTAATATATTTCTCATATTACTTGCTTCGGTGTACGGAATACGCTATTGTCATAGAACGTAAACCTTACACCGTCACCATAAAATGGATTGAAATTGATTTCACTATTTCATATTAGTATAGGTAGTTGATCTTTGGAATATAAGAAAAGGAAAGAGTTACTCCAAAAAAAAGGTTTTTTTACCCTTTGAGAGACATATAATTTTTTTTTAATTATGGTGTTTCCTTATAATAAGATATTAACCCTAAAAAATTAAGGTAGGCCTAAGAAATATTTTTGAGATATTATGTTTATATAATAAATAAATTTATAAAACTTTTCATAGAAATGTTTAATATGAATAAACACTTGTCATTCTTAATTTAGCTTTATTTATTGTTATTAAATATATTCCAAGTGAATTTAAATAAAACTAACCAAAACATGTTTTTTCATCTTTAGGTGAGGTAAAAAAACCGATAATTGATTATATGTCAGTCAAGAATACTAATATTCTAAACCGGCCACTCACAAGAACTTCCAACATATGCTCATAGAACTAAAATAAAATCAGAAGAGGTTAGCTTGATAATAAACATGGGCGACACTAAAGTAATATGCAGATAAACTCTGCAAATCAAAACCTGTTTAAATGGCACAATAATAGAAGCAAGTGGATTAGTGTGTGTATATATATATATATATACACACACACACACACATATATATATATATATATATATATATATATATATATATATAAACGTGTTTTTTGCAGTTTTTTTCCCTACCACTGGAATTTAGGTAGTGTTAGATCGATTGCATTGCAGAACGCCTCAGACGAGTAGTGTGGGCTCGTAAATGTGCAGAAAGGTATTTTATTTACGGGCTATGTATTGCTATGTGAAATTTTACAAAATTACAATTTGATCAATTTACCTATAAAAAAAACAATTCTCGTCGTAGCCCCATTACGCTTTTTAGTTGTTTATACCTCTTGAAATTGTTTGTGACAGTTAACCGAAATAATTATAATTGAAAATTATAATTGAATATCTAAAATTTCTTCAGACTTTTGAAATTTACGGTTGAAAAATTAGAAGCGAGACGCACAATAAACAGTATGGATCCTATTTTCCTTAAAACCAGGAGAGAAGCAATGGAAAATTCAATTTAAAATCTTAGTTTCGATAATGTGTAACGTTACGCATAAAATGTAACTGGCACGGCTTGTGTAGTTATGGCATAGGTAACACCGATTCAGCCTGTTAACAGCTAGCATCTGTTGATACGCACTCACACTCGCACGGAAGCACGCATGGTGTACACACGCATGGACACACGCTCACATGTACCCATGCACTCACGTACGCGGATACGATACCCTGTTTGACACATTTCTTTATTCTATGTAATTAACATAACAAATGGAAAAATAATGCACAGTCTGTATGGAAATCCATGGGTTTTTAAATAAAATTTAAATTCTGAGTATTTTTTTGCAATTAATTGAAGCAAATTCTAACGTACGTTACTAATGATGCCAGTATAATGTAATTATCCTTACTCTCGCCGCTTTGCTTTCGTTACACATTTTCGTGGTTCTACTTTCATCATCTTATATCCTATTGCATCTTTAAGACATGTCATTTTATAAACGAAGAATATGAATACTTCTGACTTTATTTAGATTGAACTTCAAGAAAATGGTAGATTTTTCCTTCTTTGTGACAAAAGGAGAAATTACAAGGCAATCCCAATTAAGTATATTATCATCTGATATTAAACTTGCGAACAGCGAATTTCACTTATGCGCTTTTGGAAAATTACCATGGTTTAGTTGTAGGACGTCGAACAGGTCAAACCTTGTTAAGGTCGTTTGAGAAAATTCAGTTCAAAGACTGTTATTACTGAGAACATCTCGCTCGAAGAGAATGTACGTGACTATATATATTACGGGCGATACGTGGAACATTACGAGAGTTAATAATGGCACTTGATCGTGTTTGGCGATTATAATACATTGGAAATACAATATTTTTTTACTTCCATTAATTGTGAGAAAATTGACATGATTTTCCTCGGACAATTTTGAAAGGTTAAGGTTTTTGGAATCAAATCAAAGTTGTCGTTATTATTGAATAAATGGGAACTAAAAAGAATTGTTTTTTATTTATTATTATTTCGTTTTTCATTAATTTATATTTTATTTGTGATGTGAGATTAAAATGTAGTAACAGTGGATAATGGTAATGATAGCATTTTATGCGTTCGTCCGCTATGTAATGCCGGTGTGCGTAACTTATTACCATTATGAATAAAAATCGTGTGTACCTTGTTTAATTCTGTGTTAATCCTATTTTCTTGCTCTTGGCTACCTTTTACGTTTGCTACCTGTGACGTTATAACAACGGACTAGATCGCCTTATATTTTCACAAATGTCGTATTGTATTACTTCTCGAATATAGCCACTAGTCATTCTTTGGTCTATTTTGAAACAAAAACAAAACGTTTTTGTTTCTATTAGACAAGATTTATCTAATGTATACGCTAATGCATTTGTTATTTATAAAACTCAAATATCTGCGGACTGTCAGTTGTACATTTAATTAATTTTCACGGAAATAATATTTCTATTCTGCTAATTTGTTTATTTCACGTCCATATTTGTTTTATCTTTGAAATGTTACTATATTTTATGGGTTTTCTTGATATTTTAGAGAATTTTTATATAAACCTATTTTAGAATTTCCTGACTCAAGCGCCACCCAAAAATGCGTTATAGGTTTTGGTTTTTCATTTTTTGTTATACGTTTTTCTATCTATATTATAATCTATGTTTAAACCTGAACACGCGCCCTTGCAGCATAAAAAATGTTTCGAACAAAGATGAAAAAATTATTTTTTTTAATAAAATATATTCCCTTCATTGACACTTCGTTTTTAAAGATGATAGCTAAACTCCTCCTCTCGAGCCGCACCATTTTGGTTCTATACTCATAAGAGACCAACCAATAAACCCAATCAAGAAATTACTTTGTAGTTTTAATACATTTTGCATGCAATTTTTTCGCCCTGTCTATTGAAATAACGTGACGGCCCCATTAGAGCTATGTAGCTAATTTATATAGACGCAATAAAAACGCATCGCTTTTTTGCAGTCCTTTTTGTTCAAAACATTATAATTTAATATAGACTAAGAGTTTAAAATAATAAGAAAACAGCCCTGCTACATACGAGTAATACTCGTAACAGTAACACAATACTCTTCAAAATAATCCAAATCGTTGGTGGTATTTCCGCACGTATTACGACGAACTTCTAATTTTTTCTACTTAGATTGGCGTCTTCTTTCATAGCGCGCCTAGACTAGAGTGCTTCATGGGTGGACCTTTTGTCTATTCTGGCCTAATACTTCCAACTGAAAGCTTCTTTAGATGTTTGCACTTTCATGTGACAATTTAAATACGTATCTTTGTTTGTATCCTGTTTGTTTTATATTACGTACTTTCTAGATTTTATATTTACGAATGGTTTGTGGAAATTCCTTCTAAATTTTCTATTTGATAAGAAATCTTACTTAAAAACAAGTTTAGTACTCAATGTCAATGTTTAGTACTAAGACTAAACCTGGATGAATAACGTAAGTGATATGTTGAGTAAACTACATAAAGAATATGATACAATATCCAAATTTCATTTGAAGGACATACCAATTGTTTATTGTAAGCAAAGTATCGTCTAGTGAAAACATCTTTTAGTAGCCGTATTTAAAAGTAAATATCCAAAAAGCTAGTGCATTTTTGGCAATAATTAAATATACAGGACGTCCAGTGGCAGATTTAAAAGTTTGAACAAACATAGTTTCTGAACGCAACACATAAGAGGGGCGCTTTTGCCGTCGAGGCGTACATTTCGACTGGATTTTCGCTGGCTGTAGCACGCCTTCGATTTAATAATCGTTACAGTATTCGTCGATTACGTGATGGACCATCGATCGACCTCATTCTGTCATGGGTAGCAAGGTTCAGAGCTACAGGATCAACATTAAAAAATAGGCCCAGGCCAGGACCTACACCATTGGTAGCCACGGATGAAAATGTCGAGCGTGTTATGGTTTCTGTCGTTGAAAATCGCCGTTTATCACTGCGTACAGGTTCATTGATATTGGGAATTCCGAAATCAACTTTACAGGTAATAATGCAAAAAAAGCTCAAGTTTCATCCATATAAAATTCAAATTGTTCAAGATCTACACGATTCTGACTTTGAATTAAGAAAAACTTACGCGGAGGTGATGTTGTTGAGATTTCGTACTGCAACCCGGATGGGCAACATATTCTTTAGTGGCGAAGCTCACTTTCACATTGGAGGAGATGTGAATAAGCAGAACTTTCGTTACTGGGATGTCCACAACCCAAAACAAATGCATCAAGAGCCTTTACATAAGCCTAAAGTAACAGTCTGGTATGTCATGTCTGCATCTGCAATCATAGGGCTTTATTTCTTTAAATCAACGTGGCCAAACTGTAACTGTGAATTCGGAGAGATATGCCCAGATGTTAAATGACTTTTTCAGAGTAGAACGACAGAATAGTCCATCCTTCAACCAAAACACATGGTTCCAGCGGGACGGGGCCACAGCTCACACTGCTAATGTGTTCATGAATGCAGTGCGGCAGTTATTTCGGACAGAAACGGTACCGTACTGTGACCACTTAGGTCACCCGATTTAAGCCCATGTGACTTTTTCTTATAGGGATACTTAAACTCCGTTGTTTACAAAACAAATCCGAGCACTGTAACACAACTTACAGAAAATATTCGAGCCGAAGTCAGTAAGATAAGATACCCCAGGGTAGTAAGATACCCCAGTCGCTCTGCAAACGCGTTTTTGAAAACATGCGTGCTAGACTCGAAGAGTGTGTCAGACTCGATGGCCGCCATTTGGAAAACGTGGTTTTTAAAAAATTAAATTCGCATTTGTTGCTATAAAGTTAAAATAAACCTACTTTGTATTGGAGGTGTAGTTTTTTTTACAATTTTTCAAACATTGAAATCTGCCACTGGACAGCCTGTACAAAGAAAAAGTGTCGAAAATTATGAAAATGTTATTATCATGCAAGAATCAGAGTGAAAGAAATATATTGTCTCAAAGATTTCAGAATTTGTACTTTTATTTCTGTGATTGACGTAGCTTTCCTTTAATTAATTCGACGAGTTTTCCATTCAAATTTAAACCATATTTCATTTGCATCGATGTATGTACGGATACCACTTTAAGTTACGAGTAACTCGTTATATCGGTATGCTACTAGTAAACAGTACACCAGTGTGGAGTAAAATGTTTTGCGATGCCACACTGTATAAACGCGAAATTATGTGCCATCCTTGTTAAATTAGGTGTCATGTTGTTATCTAATAAAGTTTTGTTTGGACAATTCGGATACAAAATCTCGATGGTAAATTTGTGTAAACAAAGTATTCCATTAAAACTACAACGTCGTCGGTTGTTACAGTCACATTCAGATGATGCGCTAAACTTTTCAAAATATGGGAAGAAAATCCGCTAGTAAGTATGTCTTCTTGATTAGCTAGTTTTTCCTGCTTAACTAAGGTTTTGGGAATTTTATTAATATTATTTGCCTGATCTGTGCAAAACTTCGACGTATACATTGAAATATTACTCTTTTCTAAATAGATGCAATAGTGATGTTCACCCGATAATCCCCTGTGTAGATCTGAGCAATTGTTGCGAGCGGAAGTTGCGTACCGTTTCCTGCAGATATGTTTTTACAAAATAAAGTAAAAATGATAGATTACGCGTTAACAACTTTCATTTGAGCTCCGCAGTCTGTTTTCATTTGAGTGATCGACTTTTGATTTGCTGGTTTATAACACGGATGGAGCATTTCGACAATTTTAAAAATATCTGGATGTTTACATGATTGGAAGACGTGTTTGCTGTGTAATAGTGATAGTCGCAGATCATTTTTTTTGTCATTTGGTTAGGCTACCTCTAATAAGTTTTTCGTTGAAGTACCCTGATAGGAATAGGAAAATATGAGAAAGCCCCCACCCCCTGGTGAACAAAAAATACTACAACAAAAATATTACTCTGCTTGTAAATTAAATCAAAAACATACAGAATTGAAATATCATTCTTGATGATGAGTTGTTCAAAAATATATTTAGCTTGTAAACCAACACTCAATTTTCGCTCAACTGGCAATCAACCGACAAACTTAAATCATAAGAATTTAATTAAAATTATAGCCCAATTTTCACACATTCTGATTCATTGGTGGTATGTATACAATAAATATACGATAGTAGGTAGATATGAACATTTAAAAATAGAAAGTAAAAATACACTAACAACACCTGTCTTTCTGAAACACTTTATCGTATTCTATGATGCCCATATCCATATCAGTATTTAACTAGGTCCAGTTATTCATCCTTTTTACAAATTCAGCTTAACGAAAATTTAATTTTCAACAACCCGCTCTATTTTCTTTTTAGTGGAGAATTGTCAGATGCTATAAAGCAAATTGGACTCATGTCTTATTTTTCTCCTGCCCTAAATTCGATATTTTTTCAACGCTTCTGAATATTACCGATTACAAAATTGAAATGTGTAATTTATTAGCAAAATAATTGAATTTTAGTTTACGAGATTCCTAGATATTTTCCTTTGGTTCTTCCCTCAATTCAACGCTTAGAGCAATGTTGGCTTAAACACCCAGCCAACGGTGTTAATTCTTAGACACCCGTGTACTACTCAGGCTGCTTACGTTACAGAGCCTCCTACACAGACATAAGTAAACTATGTTAACTAGAGACGACTAAACATATATACTAAGTTAACATCACAACAAAACATTGGTTTACACTTTTTTTTATTTCTTTATTTTATTTTATGTAAAGAGATAAAACAAACAAACTATTTGAAATATTCTATGAACACTAAATACGAGATAAGTTTGTGTTCTAACATTTCCACAAAGAACAAAGAATAATAAATATATTTATAATATATCCAATTAAATACAACAATACAAAAATGTGACAATGTTAATGGAATTAAGTGAAATAATATTGTTTTTAGAATATGACATAAAATTAATACGGAAAACACTTCTTATTAACTTATAAATTAAATGAAGCTGCAATTATGGATTACAAGTTACCTATGTAAGGCGCTCTATTTAACAAAGTTGGACAAACAATGAATAAAGTAAAATGATAATAACATTACTGATTCGTTTGCTGTGCATAAATTTCACGGAGCCTGTTCTTTACATCTGATCGAAACTGGGGCGTGGACTTACAAGGATGTCAAACGTCACTTACGATAAATAAACGATAAATACTCGTGACTTCGTCCGCGTAAAATAATTATTTAAGATTTATAAGATTTCATATAAAATCTTGCAATTAGGAAATAGTGTAGCAAGGTTATAAAGTTAATGAGTAATCTATAAATTGATAAGAAAGTTGCCAAAGCCTCTTCAAGATAAGAAAGTTGCTAGAGCCTCTTCCTTTTTTCTATTGTTCCTTAAAAACTATGTTTACTTCCGAGATGAATTCCTATGTAGTTATCAATGTAGAATGCGTTACTGACTTACATGTATCCTACGCACTTATTAGTTTGTAACGCACGTCACTACTGCACAAAATTTTATAAGAATTAGTTCGTTCATGAAAGTGTATTTATAATATTAATAGTTTTATAAAATGAAAGATTACGTTGAATAGCAAACCATTGTGTTGCATAGTTAACATCCCAACAAAACATTGGTTTACACTTTTATAAGGAGACCAAATTACTGCCTACAAGGTTATTTTGAACAGAAATTTGAAACCAGTCTTTACGTAGTTTATATCAATTATTTTGAAAAAGATGAACAATACGCAGAATCATTAAGCTCTTCATAAAATAGATATCATTCCATTGATAAATCTAAGTTAATTTAAAGCGTGCCATCAGTACACTGTTACTTACGTTAAAATACATTTAATCAACAGTCTTTATCAATTTCAAACAGGTCACTGTTATAAGTACTGCTTAGTCCTAAAACATCTTTAAATAATCATCTAAGAAATAGAAATGATGCAAAATTTCCTCCCCGGTAAATATCAGAATTAGTTAAATGACAATTTATTTAAAATTACGAAAGGTATTATATTTTATTTAAACAATATGGCACACACGTATTGAACATACAACTACAAAAAATATAAATAATCTAATTTACATAATATTTATTTTAAAATAACTTTTGTGCCTGATGTGATAATCGGTCAATCATTTTTTCCATTTTAAAAATAAATGTATTTAACAAAAAAATGCCTCCATTCTTTTCCGCACCGGAAGAGATTTTTTCCCGATATCCGATGATTACCACATAGGTTGAGAAACGACCAGCGACCATGATCGACGTCGCTTTTTGCTGTATGGAAAAAAAATAATGAAAGACGAGTCGGCGTAACCTGCGCCGCATTGTGTCGAAAATATAGATACTTTTGTGTTAGAAATTTAAAAAAAACAGAAACGAGGTTTGTTTTCTTAACAAGGTAGTAAGATGGTACACTAAATGGATTTTAAAAATAGTAAAATACGTCACAACTTATTCATTTCAATTGTTTTCAGAATGAAGTTAGTTGCAAAGGCAATTTCAGTCAGCAAATATATATAGACGTTTACTTTATTTGTACTGTGAGACCTTGCTTCTTGCAAAATTTCATGATTCTAGGTTAACGAGAGTACTCTATAGGTTTTGATTTATTTGAGAGTATCAAAACATTGCATAAATGGCTGTATTTTTAAGGTTCTTCTTGATTGTGTTAACCTAGAAGCTTGATTTTCTAGAGCTCCAAGGAACCATAGACCTAAGTACTTGATAATAATTTTAATTTAATATTTTCACGCGTTCCTTAGAAAAAGAGCCTTGATGAACCGACAGATGGACAACAAAATTATCCTATAAGGGTTCCTGTTTTTTTTTTGAGGCACAAAACCCTAAAAATACCTTCAAAGCACAAAAGCTGATTACAATAATCTCATAAAATTTAATTTGCTTTATTCAATTCTAATATAATTGTAAATGTACTTTTAACACCGTAAATTGTGACAGTAATGAGGATACTTTTATTATTAACAAACATTCAAGTACACAAAAGCAATCCTGCCATCTTTCTCATTGTTTTCTTGTTAATCTGCGTTGCAAATACGTATAGGTATACTGTACTGAGTCACTTAGACGATGTACCGTTACTTAAGTGTTAAAAACATGCACCTATTTATTTAGTACAAGAAATTGGTACAGACAAATCGAACTTTGTGCAACACCCTCTAACCCAACTTTTGTTTCGATCTGTTAGTATTTTCTTTGCTTCGAGCAATCATCATAACTCCATCATTTTCGAAATTGGTAATGATAAGAATAGCTGTCCCAAGCTTTTCCAAGTTTCACAAAAATGTTACGTACGAGTAAAACTGGAATAATGAGGTTACCGTAGAAATACTATTTACCTTAAATTCTATATTGGCATATATATAGAATTCAAGGTAAATAGTACTTTTGTCGGATTGTTATATATCAATATTATTTACAAATATTAATCTTAGAAAATTTTCACCCTGCAAATATTTGCCTAGTATTTATTTTTTTGAGGGGACCTACACCCCGCAATGAAAATTTGAAATAATTTTGAAATATTTTTCGTGGACGTTATCAACAAAACCTTAGAATGATATACATGAAATTCAACAATTTTGAACAAAATTATTTTAAGATTCATATAATTTGCCGTATCAATTAATATCCCACAGGCTACAGGAAATTAAAAAAATATATCCAGCACTTCATTTAACCCCTCAAACACTTCCCAACGACTATTTTTTAACATTAACTGCGTGAAAATATGCTTATGATCTGAAAAAGCAAAACGTATGATATGAAAAAAATTGTTGATCTTTGAGCAAAATCTTTAAAATTATCTTACGTAAAATTCTAAAATAAATGTCATTAAAATCCTTAGAAGCTATTGGGAAATTATAAAAGTGTTTAAACTGAATTTCCAAAAAAATAATTTTAACATATATTCTAAAAACTCCACCCTTTCAACTGCCAGCACACAAGCATAAACATAAAAAAAAGTTTACTATACGTGATAAATCCAGCATGAATGAGAATGGCTGTTTGAGCAATCGTATTAAAAACGGTGCGACTGCTTGGTAGTTGGCCGTTTATCCCAACCAACCAAAAAGTGGTCATTAAAATTAAATTCTTCTACATATTAAGACCCACTAAATAGATTAAAAAGGATTATCTTTAGTTGGTCGCAAAGTATTTTCCATCTATAATAGATTACCAATTTTATCTGCCTTTGCTCAGTAAAAGTTGTGCAATATTTCTATATCTTCAAACTTTCTCCCTAAGTATGGTGTATTTCTATATCTTCAAACTTTCTCCCCCAGGAGGTACGTAGCTCATAGATTCTGATAGACAGCGACGACATTAATATGTAAATATAAATGTGTTATTAAATTCTTAAAAAATGCCTAATTAAAATGAAATCCTAGTTTCGTTTCTAAAAACTGGCTCATCTTTACTCCTTTAGATATGATACCGTCACTTTACATGTAAGGGATAAAAAAGGTACAGTAAAAAATTCCTTTTAGTATTTTGTTACAAAATTTTATTTTCATCAGCGCCATCCGAAACATCTATATTTAGGTTTAAAATTATTGAAACTGTACCAGATTGATGAACAGGCAAGCGGACAGACGCGACGAAGTTAAAATAAAAAGTAGTCGAATATATCGATCTGGCAATTTATCACGCTTTAAAGTGCGCAATGAAAAGAATAATTTTCTTTTTTAAACGTTATAATTTCTTGTAAATTCAAGTTTGGATTTTCCTTAGTGGCCAGAACTACGTTCCATAGCAATCTGGTGTTTTAACATTTATCATCAATTTAAGTTATAAAATCATAATTCACCAATGCCAGAAAGTTATTTCAAGGACCGATTTCAATATTCCATTTTATTTATGTTAAAATATATCCGCAAAACCACACACAAAATAATCCATATCGAATCGGATCGGAGACCTTTATAAAAGCTAGCCACATCAATCGTAACTAGCGACAGATAGCCACCACTTTTAATTTGTAGCTTGATGAAATAGATGTACTAGAGCCGGTGAGTAGAAAAAAAATATCAAAATCGAACAATAAGTTATATTGAAGAACTAGTCTATAACCACTAAACATGCATGCATAGTGTGTTTATGTCTTTTGCTTTGTAAAGTATATTGTATATAAGTTATAACTATTTATATTGTATAATGAGTCGGAGAATCAAATCCGCATCTTTAATCTGCCTTTTGAGATGTCTAAACAGATTTTCTTTTTGAACAAAAATCAATTCGTCGAATATTCAATCAGCTATGCTGCAAGAGGTCGACTTGCCTCATACCTTTAAACCTAACTTGATGAAATTTTTTTTTTTTTTTTTTATTTATCTGCAATCAGTGCTTTTACTTTTATCAGATGTGGTGAATAGTGTTGAATCTCGTTTAGAGTGTGTCCTCCAGTGAGAACATCTCCTCTTTCCTTAGTAACTAAAAATATATTTCCTTTTTAGTCGCTTTTGATAAGTGAGCGTTAATAGCTTTGCAGCCAGTTCATTAGGGTGGGCCTCCAGTCTCCCCCTATATTTATCTGTAGCCGACAGGATTTCTTCTTTTATGGTGTTCATTTGAAGTTCCTTATGTATTTCGGCATTGGTAACAAACCATGGTACATCACATATAGATCGGAGTATAATATTTTGCATTCTCTGCAGTATCAGGATGTTGGAACTACTACAACTGCTCCACAATTGTATGCCATAAGTCCATACATGCTTAAGGATTGTTTTATATATTAGTAGCTTATTATCGATTGACAGAGTACTGTTCCGTCCAATCAGCCACGTGAGATTCTTATATCTAATGTTGAGTTCATCTCTTTTGCTCTTTACATGGTTTTTCCACGTCATACGCCTATCCAAGTGCATGCCCAGGTATTTTACTCTATCTGTGGGTGGCAGAGTAGTCTGATTTAGGTGTATGGGAGGACAGTCGCCCTTTCTCAGAGTAAAAGTGACGTGTACGGATTTTGTAGCACTAGTTTTTATTCGCCATTTGTTCAGCCATGAGGATACACTGTCCAGTCCTCGTTGTATCATCTTAGAATCCACCACAGGATCTGCGCTGCTGGCCAAGATTGCATTGTCATCGGCGTATGTGGCAGTAGTCACGCCATCTGTTTCTGGTAAGTCTGCTGTGTAGATGGTGTATAGCACTGGGCCCAACACTGATCCCTGAGGAACCCCGGCTTGAATTTCTAAGAGCTTAGATGTGACGTCAGTTACTCGCACTTGGAACATTCGATCTGAGAGATATGATTTCAGCAATTCCACGTAGCTGTGTGGAAGGTAGGTCTTAATTTTGTAAAGTAGGCCTCTGTGCCATACTCTGTCGAATGCCTGATGTATATCCAGAAATGCTGAGGAGCAGTACTCTTTTTCTTCTAATCCTTTTCTTATCCTATCGTACACTCTGTGGACCTGTTCCACCGTAGAGTGCTGAGATCTAAAGCCAAACTGATGTGTTGGTATGATGTTATCCTCATCCAGTATTGGTTTGATTCTGTGTAGAAGAAGCTTTTCAAAGACTTTTGATAATACTGGGAGCAAGCTAATAGGTCTATATGACGAGACGTCATGTAGTGACTTGCCAGCTTTGTGTATCATACGTATCTGCGATACTTTCCACAGGTGTGGAAAGTGTTGGACTCTTAAGATGCCATTAAACAATACTGTTAGGAACACCACTGCCTTTCTCGGTAGTTGTTTTAATACTTCTTTAGTAATTAGGTCGAAGCCAGGGGCCTTTTTATCTTTTAAACTTCTGATCGTTCGCCAAGCTTCATGAAGCGTTACGGGGCGCGGGGGCTCCGACATCTGATAATCCTGAAGCAGAACTGAGTCCACAATTTGTTCAGTCTCACCGTCCGTGTTTGGATTCGGGCTAAATACCTTTGCTAAATGATTGGCAAAACAATCTGCTTTTTCTTGAGGTGTCCTTGCCCAACCACTGTTGCACCTCAGACGGGGTATTGTTGGTTGCGGTCTGCCGTAATTTTTGGTAAACTTCCACAGCGAGTAGTTTGTTTGTGGAGTAGGTGTTAGGGATTCCAATTGCGTAGCGAGCGTGTTGTTATGCCATTCTGTCAAGATCTCTTTTAGTTGCTTACTCGCTACATGGAAGTTCTGCTTATCTACATCGAGGTGAGTTGATTGCCAGACTCTATGCAGTCTTCTCCTTTCCAGTACTGCCATTTTGATCTCAGCAGGATAGTTAGTAGTCTTCAATTTTGACATCTCCCAAGGAGTGTTCAACCAACAGGATTCCTGGATTGTGATGTATTCTGTCGCTTCGTCTATATCATCAACTGTTTTCATAGCTACCTTCATTTGTATATGGTCTGTTATGTACTGCCCAAAGGATTCCCAGTTAGTGCTTTTATTATAGAGAGTAATGGAGTCCGTTGTCTCTATCAAACCAGAGCTTACCGTAAGTATAACTGCTGTATGGTCTGATGGACTGTCATAACATGATTCGGCCTTAAGATATTCCTTAGAGAGTCCTCTAGCGACAAAGAAGTCCAGCAGGTCAGGGAGTCTGTCAGAATGGCTTGGCCAATATGTTGATTCTGCAGTTGTTATGGCAAAGCTACGGTGATTATCCAACATTGACTTTAATTGTCTACCCCTGGTAGTCGTCACTCTAGAGCCCCAATACATGTGCTTCGAATTCCAGTCTCCACCTGCGATGTAACGACTCCCTAGAGTATTGAAGACGTCAGTGAACATCATATCTCTTATTGCATGTCTCGGCGGGCAATACACTGCAGATATGTTAAGGTAACCAGTTTTGTCTTCTACAGCTATTGTTGTAGCTTGTATATGTTCTGTTTTATAATCAGGCATTTGATGATATTTTATAGATTTCTTAATTATAATTGCAGTTCCGGCGTGCGCTCTACCATCTGGATGAGGTGTCAAATGACACTGATAATCTTTGAAGCTGAGGTACGTGTTAATGGTACAATGAGTTTCCGAGACAAGGAGTATGTCTATGTTTTGTGTCTTCATTAACAGTTGCACTTCGTGTTTATTAGGTGTTAACCCATTTATGTTAATAGTAGCTAGACGTAACGAAATCATTTTGAGAGTCGGTCTACTAGTTTAGCTATGAGACTCATAAGAGTTCTCATTTGTTGAATGATGAGGTCGAACTTTTTGTTTTAAAATCCACTGATATGTTTGTCGCGATTGTATCAGCAGTGGTGGTGTTCTGGTTGGTATCCTCTTCTACACTCTTTGTACTTTTATAAAGGTTTTGATTAAGAGTTTCGGTATATGTTCTATTCTGGCGAGTGGTTCTGTTGTCTCATGTTATTCTCGGATCTGCCCATGTCTGCATAGTCATTTTTGGTTTGCATTCCTTTCGCATTCCGATGTCCTATGGGATTCTCCACATTTAACACAGCGGTATGGTCTCATACAGTAGTTCTTGGAGTGACCATACTGTTGGCATCTATGACATTGTACAATAGATGTTCTTTTTCGGGGATCCTCTATCACTACTGATTGCTGGTATATGTACTTGAGAAGTTTGACTGCTTTGTTGTTGGGCCCTGGTGCCAAGTTCACAAAGAATGTCGAAGTTGCTTTCTTTTCAGGACCATACTTAGCGTTGATAATTTCTCCAGTAACTATGTTACCAGTGGCTTCTATCTCTTCTTTGATGGTATTGAGCGAAGTAGATGGGTGCAGATTTCTTATTACTATTCTGAAGTTTCTTACGTCCTTCCTGTTAAATGTATGGCCTATAAGACCGTCCTCTCTAACAATCGTCATCAGTTTTTTGTAGACCTCAATTTCCACACTGCTGATTCTGAGTTGGTTCCTATTTACTATTTTGTAGGTAAACTGATTACTTTCGGCCTCTGTTTCTAGGAGTTCCGTTAGTTTATTAACGTCCTCAACACCATAAAGTATTATTGGTGGAGGTTTGTTTGACTTTCTCACATTCTTTTCAATATTTTCCTCATCAAGATCAATAGTCAGTCCAGTAAACTGGTTTGATGTTCGGACAGGGTCTGGAGATGGTGTTTGTGACAATTTCTTTCTCTTGGAATTCCTGTTTGGTATTCTCTGCCAGGATGGAGGGTTGGGTTTATAGCTCGACTGAGGTTCATTTGTTTCTTGAGACTGAGATTCACTAATTTCTGCATAGCTTCCCAAAGATGCAGATCTGTGTCTTGATAGAAACATGTTGCCAGTAGCATTTACTGCCACAGGGGTCTGGTCGACTACTCCTGTGTAGTCTTCGAATTCGTCAAGCTACAAATTAAAAGTGGTGGCTATCTGTCGCTAGTTACGATTGATGTGGCTAGCTTTTACAAAGGTCTCCGATCCGATTCGATATGGATTATTTTGTGTGTGGTTTTGCGGATATATTTTAACATAAATAAAATGGAATATTGAAATCGGTCCTCGAAATAACTTTCTGGCATTGGTGAATTATGATTTTATAACTTAAATTGATGACAAATGTTAAAACACCAGATCGCTATGGAACGTAGTTCTGGCCACTAAGGAAAATCAATACTTGAATTTACAAGAAATTATAAAGTTTAAAAAGGAAAATTATTCTTTTCATTACGCACTTTAAAGCGTGATAAATTGCCAGATCGATATATTCGACTACTTTTTATTTTAACTTCGTTGCGTCTGTCCGCTTGCCTGTTCATCAATCTGGTACAGTTTCAATAATTTTAAACCTAAATATAGATGTTTCGGATGGCGCTGATGAAAATAAAATTTTGTAACAAAATACTAAAAGGAATTTTTTACTGTACCTTTTTTATCCCTTACATGTCAATGGCATTGTTACAATACATTTAACTAACAATTTTCCAGATATGTCTTTAAGCAATCAGTTACTGTGTTCTACCTTACTTGTTGTAGAAGAAGTACTTGATAATAATTTTAATTTGATATTTTCACGCGTTCCTTAGAAAAAGAGTCTTGATGAACCGACAGATGGACAACAAAATTATCCTATAAGGGTTCCTGTTTCTTTTTGAGGCACAAAACCCTAAAAATACATTCAAAGCACAAAAGCTGATTACAATAATCTCATAAAATGTAATTTGCTTTATTCAATTCTAATATAATTGTAAATGTACTTTTAACACCGTAAATTGTGACAGTAATGAGGATACTTTTATTATTAACAAACATTCAAGTACACAAAAGCAATCCTGCCATCTTTCTCATTGTTTTCTTGTTAATTTGCGTTGCAAATACGTATAGGTATACTGTACTGAGTCACTTAGACGATGTACCGTTACTTAAGTGTTAAAAACATGCACCTATTTATTTAGTACAAGAAATTGGTACAGACAAATCGAATTTTGTGCAACACCCTCTAACTCAACTTTTGTTTCGATCTGTTAGTATTTTCTTTGCTTCGAGCAATCATCATAACTCCATCATTTTCGAAAATGGTAATGATAAGAATAGCTGTCCCAAGCTTTTCCAAGTTTCACAAAATTGTTACGTACTAGTAAAACTGGAATTATGAGTTTACCGTAGAAATACTATTTACCTTAAATTCTATATTGGCATATATATAGAATTCAAGGTAAATAGTATTTTTGTCGGATTGTTATATATCAATATTATTTACAAATATGAATCTTAGAAAATTTTCACCCTGCAAATATTTGCCTAGTATTCATTTTTTTGAGGGGACCTACACCCCTCAATAAAAATTTGAAATAATTTTGAAATATTTTTCGTGGACGTTATCAACAAAACCTTAGAATAATATACATCAAATTCAACAATTTTGAACAAAATTATTTTAAGATTCATATAATTTGCCGTATCAATTAATATCCCACACGCTACAGGAAATTAAAAAAATATATCCAGCACTTCATTTAATTCCTCAAACACTTCCCAACGAATATTTTTTAACATTAACTGCGTGAAAATATGCTTATGATCTGAAAAAGCAAAACTTACGATATGAAAAAAATTGTTGATCTTTGAGCAAAATCTTTAAAATTATCTTACGTAAAATTCTAAAATAAATGTCATTAAAATCCTTAGAAGCTATTGGGAAATTATAAAAGTGTTTAAACTGAATTTCCAAAAAAATAATTTTAACATATATTCTAAAAACTCCACCCTTTCAACTGCCAGCACGCAAGCATAAAAATAAAAAAAAGTTTACTATACGTGATAAATCCAGCATGAATGAGAATGGCTGTTTGAGCAATCGTATTAAAAACGGTGCGACTACTTGGTAGTTGGCCGTTTATCCCAACCAACCAAAAAGTGGTCATTAAAAGTTAAATTCTTCTACATATTAAGACCCACTAATTGAAATTAATGAATATAGTGATCATACAAACAAAATACACGGATTCTGTTATATCCAATAATGTTGGATGATCGTATTAAATAGGTTTAAAGTTACTTATTTTTATAAGACATCGAATATTATATGGTAATGTGAAAGAATATGGAGCACCTAATGCGACACCTAGATACTATTATTACAACACAATTAAACTAAACAATTTGACAAAATTTCTATTTCTATTGAACGCGAATTGAAGTTTTAAAAAAATAATTGATATACACATAAATTATATATATATATATATATATATATATATATATATATATATGTATATATATAGATATATATATGCATGATATATACATAAATGACAATAAATCAAACAGGGATTTACATTTCGATGAATTCTAAATCTATTTTATTGCTACTCATGATTATTTATTATATTATTTTATTGCTACTCATTATTATATAATCATATAATGGAATATGAAATAAGTAGGTGTCCAAAGAAACAGAGAAAATATTTTGTACATCTGAATATTAAAAACTATCTGTCCATCCCAACTTTGCCCGGGAGAGGGGGACCTTGACTACATTTTGTTTTATTCGCTTTATATATAATAATTATTAACCCTTGGTGATATTCCAAAAAAAAATTATTTATCTAGTTTTCACATATTTATTGTTTGAATTTTAGAATTTATTTTAGTTCTCTAGATTTCGTGACAAGCCGGTCATGGAATGCGATTCGTGTTTTGTGTAAATAGACAATTATCTACGTAGGACATTATTACTATTTGAAATAAAACAAGTAATTGAATTAGGATATTTAAAAAGGCTGAATTTTATAGCCACCACCAATGGAAGCATTTAAATGAACGATGAGAATTCAAGAATTAATTACATCTGTTTACAGTACGTGAATTCATGATTGAATAAATCATAATGTCATTTATTTTATCTATTTAGTGTTCATAATTAATTATATTATCACATCGTGGCAGGTTTTTTTACATCGCAGAAGTTGCGAAATGAATACTTTACTTGGAAACCCAGACAAGTTAAAGAAATTTATCATACAAAAACCTGTACAAATGAATGTTTGCGAAGAAGCCATTTAACAAAGAAAAATATGGTCATTTAGAAAAGAAAAAATGGTTCGAACATATTATTTTCACACACTTACACCGTATTCGTATGAATTAGTAATAATAAACGTCTTTATATTCATACGTACATACAAAATATTGATAAAACTGTATACTTAACTTTGCATACCTTACATATGGGTAATATAATATTTACTACAATAATATTTATTTAATTTGAAAAGTTTAAAAATATTCTGCAATTAACAGTAAAAGTATTGCGAAAAATATAAAAATAAAAAATACTGCTGAAAATCGCTTTAGAATGCAACTAATTGCATAAAAAACTTCTAAACTATTTACGTTTTATTTAAAAGCTATGATTTTGAAAGTTACAACAACGACAATACATCTTTTACTATTTAAATCATAATAATAACTTAAACAAAATTGTAGTAAAATTTTACTTTACACGTAGTGTTAATTTTAGTTTTTTAGTGGTAGATAGTGAAGCCCTCCTTAGTCTATTGTTAGAATGTGAGTTGTACCGCTCTTATATGATGCTTTTCTTGAATCAATTAAACTCCATTATTGCACAAATTTGTAAATAGTTGAGATATTTCTTACTTCACACGTAATTTTAATTGCTTTACAAAATATAGTATAAATAAAAAACAAAATGATATATAAATATTTCACGGTAATAATTGAAAAAAAAGTAAAGTAAATATATTTATCCACAGGTGCATCTTGCAGTATTGGCAAGTATATAAACTGAAAAATACTGCAACCCTTATATGCATGTTAAAATAATCCTATTAAGTTTAGGAGAGCAAGAAGAGAAATCCGGTTACCAAGATCATAATTTGTTCGTATTTAAAAAACTGAAGTGTCGTGCGTGTCGCGTTGAACTTGTTCTCGACACTCGAATACAGCATGATTATTTGTCATATCATGTATATGTTAAAATGTTTGTGGCAATCTATTTATATTTTTCAATCGTAAAAAAATTGTTCCATATAAATAATTAATAATATGAAATTGTCCCGTTATGGATCTACCTTAATTTTATTTTTTGTCTCATCGGTTTGAACTTAAAATTGTCACATAATTGATAGAGTTAATGTACAAATTTATATTATTTAAATATCAAAGCATGATCAGCTCATAATTATTTATTATTACAAAAAATAGCTTTCATTTTAAACTCAAAATTGTAGCGAAAACTGTAATTTTTGACTGATTAATTAAATAATGTCACCCCAATATTTAAAACAATTTTTTCCTAAACTTCTTAATTTTATGTGCCTTATGGAATACAAAATATAATCTAGTGAAAGACAAATGGATATCGTAATATTAGAAACTCGTATTTTGTTCTGATAAAAAAACAACGAAACATAAAAATCGAAATTGCTGCGAAACTTATTTTCTTACAGAAAAGTCATGCGATGCTAACTCAATATTCATGACAATAAAACTTATCGTAATTTCGAGATAAATTTATGTCGGCACTGAACGAATTGCGACCTAAGCATAGTTATATTCAAATTCATGGTTTAATTATTTCGTTTTCAATTTACGCTTATTCGAAATAAGATAAATACTGGCGCCTACTAATTTGTTATTAGTCGTGCTTATTGAAATCGGCTAAATATTATTTTCGAAAAGTCGTGCGAAGCTAATTCAATATTCATAACAATAAAACTATCTTATCGTAATTTCAAAATAAATTTATGCCGGCACTGAACGAATTGAACCCAAGCATGGTTATGTTCAAATTTATGATTTAATTATTTCGTTTTCAATTTACGCTTATTTGAAATCAAGATAAATGTTGGCGCCTACTGATTTGTTATTAGTCGTGCTTATTGAAATCGGCTAAATATTATTTCTTAGTTGTCGATAATAGATCAGTGTAACCTGTGTCAAACAAAAACTATTGAAGCGCTTTTCTAAAAGCGAGCAGTAATCGGTTGTTCCCGTGAGCCGCATTTACTCAGTCGGTTAGTGCTTTTTGTCAGATTTGTGTGGAAAGCCTAGCCATTCGTTTCAGTTAGCCATGCACAATGCAAGCTCAGTCTAATCTGTTCGGTTGTGAAAATACATTCGAACATATGGTGCCAGGTAAAAAGTAGTAATTAAGAAAGCGGGATATTACTTGTGGAAATTTTAATTTATGGATACTAGAAGTGCCAGTGTGTACTAGAAGTGTTACTAGAAGTGCTAGTATGGGTACTAGAAGTGTTACTAGAAGTGCTAGTATCATACCCTTGAAAATTGCCACACGTAATATCACACATTGGTATGTTAGAATACTAGAAGTATACTAGAAGTACTTGACAATAAAATCAAGGTACTTGACAAATAGATGAAATGAAATAACTTGATGTCAATTATTTATCCGAATATATTATTCCATTAATTTATACATTAGTAGCTTATTATTGCGTGTCTAAATAAAATAGAATACAAATGATTTTTAATTGAGAACGTGAAAAAAATCAAAGTTCTATGGTTTTTGAAGTGAACAATTATTTTGTGACACTAAGGTATGTTCGTATGTTGATAATAACCTTGTAAGGAAAAAATGAAAAGTTTAGAATGTTTTTAACATACGAACGAATGACGAATAGGAAAG
The DNA here is from genome assembly GCA_039881145.1 of Druceiella hillmani. Classification (NCBI taxonomy): domain Eukaryota; kingdom Metazoa; phylum Arthropoda; class Insecta; order Lepidoptera; family Hepialidae; genus Druceiella; species Druceiella hillmani. The sequence goes on along the minus strand of JAYKKI010000047.1, from coordinate 11,785,981 downwards.
AATGGATGAGAGAGCCGGAAGAGAGAGATAAAATTGTGGATGATGGAGAATGAGTGGTGTAACAGTGGATGTGGGGAAACTAGACTTTGGGGACTGCGGAGGTTAAAAGAGACGATAGATAAGAGGAAGAGAGAGAGAGTGGGACAAGATCAGATGGAGAGAATGGAGTAGGACAAGATGACGGCGAAATGGGAGAGATTGAGATAGGTAGAGCTGCACTACTCTAGAGTGGTGCAGAGAAATCTTCTAGGAGGGGGAAGTAGTGGCAGGAGAGGAGAGGAGAAGAGGAAGAGAGTGTGATACTAAAGAGACTGACTGATGAATAGATTGGCAATGACACACATAAAAGAGCATCAAAAAGAACAAAATTGACTTCAAACATGCGTGGCATCCATGGACTCTTTTTTATATTTTTTCAAGTTAAAAAATCATATAATGACATACAGGGCATAAAATTACGACACAGCAATTAAAGTAATAATATGAAATGTTATAATCGAAGGCAGAGATGAGGTTCCTTAGATACTTGTTTTTTTAGTCATCAAAGTAACATTTAATTACTTTTATCGTGGCTAGACCAGATTTGAGGAATGTGCGAAAACTAACAAAAATGTCTATTGTCTCGGTGCCAAGCATAACAGGAATAAAAATGAAACTCTTTTAAGGAGAAAATTTAAAAAATATAAGCTATAGAAAAGTTTTAGTTAAATAATTAAATAGACAAATGAATAATTTTGTACCTTTATGAAAAGTCAGGTTATTTTTAAAAAGTCATAAAAACTATTTCGTCGGATTTTTTGAACCAAATATCCTTATAACATAGCTTCAACATACTAAAAAATGAGATTCGCAAGCTCGGCAAGATTGTTGAAAAAGTCAATCAAAACTAGAAAAGAGCTAAAGAAACTATAGGACCTTCTTTTTTGTTAACAATGTAACGTATATTAATGTCAGTTAACATTTACTTTTCAATTAATTTAGGCAATGAGTACATATTAAAAAAAAGGTATGGATCAAACATTTATTATGAACTTGATTAGATTTTCATTCTCATTTTTATTACTTGTTAACAATTTTTTATGCGTTAAAAATAAAATATACGCACCTTTATGGAGATACCTCTTTCTGTTTTTTATTATGGTTATGAATTTTGTTTTATTTTTTGCTTATCTTTAAACGTATATCACCGAATATTTTGTTTTTTATACTCTAGAAAATTAGGAGTTTTTTAAAAATATATTATTTCTGTAACACTAGGACCATTTTCTTCAGTCTCCTTTGCTTAATTGAGGGCGCCTATTTATTTGTTTTGTGTAACAGAAGATGAAATCTGACGCGACAATACGTCCACTCATCTGTGATCGGCTACTTAGTTCTATAACAGCCACGTTTCAAGAGGCTGAAATAATTAATGGCCAATTGCGGATTTGTCAATGGACAAGGGTTTTGTCCGGTATTGGTTTCTATTCCATTCTTGTGGTTGGTACCGGTTACTTGTGGTCGGGCATTACTGAGGGCCAGTGTTGATATTCGATTGTTGCTTATCCGATTCTTCTATATATATATACCGTTTTTTATTTATTTTGTGGCAGGTATAGAAAAAAGCAAAATATCCAAAATTTTTCGTATAGCATCTATTTAAATATACTCAAATGTATGTAGGTACAAAAATAGTTCAAAACTCTTAATAACATGTATTTGAACGATAGGTTAAATCAATATTTACGCAGTTCATGTGACGTGGTTAAAATAGCCACCCTATTAGCAGAATGCCTCTAGGGGATACCATTTGGTGTCAAGTAAAAGCTATCAAATAAATGCCGATGATCTTATGAAAATAACGGACAATTGCAATAACGGGTAATGTTTATTATTATTTTACGCAAAATCTACATTTTTCTCATAAAAATAATATGACAAAAATAATAAGATTGGTGCAGTCTTACTGTCGTTGCTATCTTGATATGGAATTTTGGTATGCCATGTTACGATTTTTTTCTTGTAATTATTTAATTCGTGCGTCTTTCAATTCCCCTTAATATTAAAATAATATAAAATGGAAGCTGAAATTCCGTGAATGTTAACTTTGCTTGAAACAACTTAAATTTTACAATTTGTTTAACGACTATCAGTAGCACAGTCAAATAAAACATAAAAAGTGTTAAAAAAAAAGAATCTACTTTAAATAACCACCGAATAAGGAGCGCACTGAAAAGTATTAAGTCGACGCGTATCTCTTCCCTGACATTCAAAAGTACGTTAATACCCACACACACAGATGAATGCTACATTTCAGTAGACATCGACTTCAAAAATAGCAGTATTTGGCAGGTTAATTTATGTACTGAAAAATTTCCAACTGGGTATTCGTATTTTTATTATTTTATATTTTTCGATACGCTTCTTATTTGACGGTTATTTGAAATTCCATTTGCAGTGCCTATAATCCTATGTTACTCAGAATTTCACGAATTTACGGTGAATTCAATATCATTTATGAAAGCGAAACGGACGTTTGCAGCATTAAATGACCCTAAATATATTCATGTGCCTCTACACAAATATATACATGTGTAAACACACATACATACATTTATACGGACACTTAAATCACATTCCCTACTTTGGCTTTACCGTAGCCAGTGCTTCAAGTTTTTATATACATTTACATACCATATATCCGCCTATTAATTTTCTAGTTGTTATATGTTATTGTATATATCTATAAACATTTACTTGTCTGCCTATCTATATACTAATGTTTGGTCAATTCATACATTACTTATTTATCTACCTATAATAACTTGGTTGCTTCATGCCATTGTTTGTATCTAAACTTGGAATTCAGAGTTCAACAACTAAATCTCTACTTGAGACTTATACTACTAATTTAAAACCAGCAGATTCTTAAGTCTTACGGTTTAGACTGGCTGTAAACCGCATCAGGATTTATGGATCAAGGATTGAATTTATATTGTATGTACCCGTATATAACAACATTTTATATATATAACAATATTTTTATTCTATTATTTTCTTTCTATATCAAGATATGTCAAAGGGGTGCAAACTCGATGAGTTTGCTCCTCATTACTAAAGAGTTGGGCTCTGGCACCATCTTCCTGCTTTATCATTTCACCCTGATTTTGTTAAAGAGCAAATTTATATTATCCTTAGTTATGTCTTGTTCGATTATTATTAAACCTAAATTAGGGAAATTTTATCACGGCACTTTGTACTGTTCAGTGTTAAAGAATTCGATGTATATATTTTATTTCCAGATTCTGATATTGAATATATTTGGCGTTAATTTTGTAGAAATGCATTATTCACAATTAGCCGAAACTACGTGGTGTAGTATTATTGCTACTTCCTTTAAGTTCTTAACGACGACCTAGGTTTCATTGTATTACAACATCTTCAGGTGGTCTATTAGAAAAGATTTGCTAATAGCCCACCTGAAGATGTTGTAATTCCAGATTCTGGTCAGATACTTAGGAATATTGGACTATACTATGAGTATATCCAAAGATAAAAGAAATGTCGGAGATATTAGATAACTTACATGAAAATGTACTCGAATTCAGAATCTCTACCTTTTTGAAGTTTATTAAAAATGAATATATATATATATATATATATACTTACCCCATATATCCATTAATTCATATAAGTATCGATTTCATTATTTTGAGAAAAGAAAAAAACCGAACGTTTGTCGTGCACAACAATATCTGATGTTAAAGTTTTTTTGTAAATATTTTAAATAAAAATGGCCATACGTGGGATTTTTAAATAGGTTCAATTATTAAAAAATAATGTTTAAGTGAAAATCCATAATTTATAAAAATATAGTGAATTGTAATAAGTATAAACATGACTAAATGTAATAATTTTACGTGCAAGTTATCAAATTTAACGCTACTTACTGCTTTAATGAATCTAAGTATAGTTCGCACTGCCTGAACCTATTCTAGTTTTACTTCCACAGTCTGGTATAATCTCTTAATTTAATTTAATTTCCTATTTCTGTAATAGTGTATTAATAAATATGAATTATTTTAATTAATTGGAGATAAATTTCTTTTCTAAATATTGCGTTAAGTTTTGTATTATCTGTGTCATAATTCACCAGTTTTTACTGTGGACGTGAATAGTTGTGTTTTTAAACGATTTTATTTCATTGGACCTTAGTTGTGAGAAATCAAACTGTGAGTCTAAAATTTTTTTTTAATTCAATCATCATAGTTCGATTTGATTGGATCTAAAATTTTTGTTTGGTAATAAATAGAATGTATATATCAAATATCATCTTGTATTTACGTATATTTATTGGGTTTAAAAAACCGACTTAGTAAGTGTTCGAAATACATATAAAATAAAGTGCCATGGTTGCGTAGTTCTTTGGAATTGTTGATACGAATACCATATAATAAGTGTTCTTTGTTTCACTATAAGACTCCAAAAATCTAATAAACCATAATAGTAATCTTTCATTTGTTTTTCCCGAAAGTTACTTAAGTTACTTAAGTTAAGTTACTAGCTACTTAAGTGATTATTATCTACCAAAATTTTCAGTTGGGGGTCTCGTTTCCGGCGCACGCTGTGCGCCATTCTCTTCTGCCCTTGCTGGAGCTCGAAAATTAAAGACGCGTTCCGAGATGACAAATATATTTGACTGTTTACGCTCTGACTGTCGTGCTAATTTGAGTTATGTTTGCTTTGTTAATGGTAAATACACGTTGAATTACTCGACGGCTCAATGCATGAAACGTCTGTGATTTATGGGACACTCGGTTTGTTCAATGCTGTTTTAAATTATTTGCGGGCGCTGATAATGAGGAGCGACGCTGTATTTTATTTTATGTTAATAAGGTACACATTAGCATGATTGCGTTATTTGTATCACTTAGTCCCTTTAAATCATTACAGTGAAGCAAGAATTTTAGATTGTTATGCATGACATTTTACCTGTAGCTGGTTTTGTATATTAAAAAAAAATATTTTTAAAATTTGCTTCAAATAAATGGAGATTAATAATTTGTTGGATTTTTAATGTCATCTGAATTTTTTTTTCAATTCGTCTCACTACACATGCAAAAGGACAAGAGGGGTAGTATTTATTTTATATCATAGGACTGTTACATAATATGATTTTTGAATCTTCCCAAGACATATTATGAATAGTGATGAGGAAACAGAAGATAGAAATATAGACTCGTTTTTATTTGATGGATATTTGTTGTTTTTGTTGCAAACAATTTGCTGCATTGAGATATACATAAATCGCATCCATATGCATTATTTTAATTGAAAATTAAAGATATAATTATGCTTTCATAAAATAGCCCTAAATATTTTTTTTATAAGATTAAAAATAAAATGATGCATCATGGAGGTTGAAGGCCAATTTGTATAGAGATATTTTCTAACGTATTTGAGACATCATCAAAATGTTGGTTATATTTCATGGCAAATAATCCATTTATTGAGGATCCAGACGACAAAGGTGGTAGATTTTTCTATTTTTAGCATCCTTCTTAATTTTACGATGATTAAATGACGAGATGTCCTGTGTTGTTGAAAAGATCCTTAATCAAGTAACAGTAAGGGGCAGAATGGGATAATACACCATTGGGATCAAATGGTGTATTATATCATTCTATTCCGGAACCTAACTAGATGAAATGTTGATTTTATTTTCTATTGCTTGAATTATGATCAACAAGGACAAAACGATAAGTAGCGGGAAAAGTAGTTATTAGTTACATTACAACAGAATTATTCATCATCAAGAGGATTTTGTAAATATTTACAATATCTTATACACTTGTAAAAATTTAACAAACATCCTTCGATAAACAAACAACGAGCGGTAGTTTGCATCGCTGTGACTAAATTATTATTTTGAAGCAACTCACGTGACTACATCCTTCCCCCAGATCAGTTATTTTGATATCCCATCCAGCTCAACTACCCATTCCGCTTCACGTTCTCTTACAATTTTTTATCGAATTGAATGCGCTGATTGTTCAAAATAGGATTTTTCTTTACCAAAATATATATTTAATATAAAATCTTTGCAAAATATGAATACGAAATCTGGTGTTATTGAGTCACTAAGTTGAAGCAACTGTGACTAGGTTTTTAAAATAAATTATTAATATTTGTCTCTTTTTATTTTATTATTGACCAGCTTAATGGGGGAGTAAAATGATTAAAGAAGTAATACATTATCTCCTATTCATTCAATAAATATGACATTTTAGGTTTCGTAATTCTAAAATGAACCGTACTATAGCCGTATAAGTAGGTTGTTATCACAGTCACCATGGATTCCTGAATTAAGTAGATGAATTTGATTTTGGGTTCCGATAACATATTAGCTTCGTCCTCATTTTGCTACTGGCGTGAAAGTTCCTTAAAGTGTGTTTTAAAATTATCTAATTGATTGCCAACTTTTAAGGTTTCGAATATTGTAGCAACCCTTTTGTTTCGGTAAACAAGCATGCATGGTGTGTGATTGACGTACGGCTACTGATGAATTTTAAAGTTCAGCCGCGACTTTGTTAATATTAGGCGGACAGAGCAAACGCTAGGCTCTTAATAGTCGCTAAGTTTATCATGCTTGTTAAGTTGCCATTCTTAATTTAAAATTTATTATTATTTTTAGTTTATTTTCTATAAGGAAAAAATATGTACAATAAATATGAAAATCTTTTTCTTTGCTCTTTTTATGTGCAGACGATAAAGGGTCTCGATCAGATATATGATTTGTCTGGACAACAATAATAAGTAATTAATTTTTTTCATTTATTTCATGAAAACGTAATCAGTACACACATCAGTTAAATGTGGCAAAAGTAATGAATCGATCCTGACTTACGCAAATACTTCACGATCTTGACTGTAAAGTTGCGATTCGGACAAAACGACATAGAGAAATGCCTTCAATATCTGAGTAAATTTCGTGCGCGGGTAAACGGATATCGCAAATAGAGGTGTGCATGCGGAATATTAAATAATTGATGTCTTCGTACCCGGGCATGACAGTCCGGCACAAAATGATACTAATCTCAGTATTAATGGATTTTATATTGAAAATCCGTCATTCATAGGTTACTTTTTTAATAAATACAGAATTAGGTGCTACTTTCTTCTTCCTTACGGAGGGCTATATCCAGTTGTGCCAAAAATGAAGGTACATGTGAGAACGGCAGCCATATAGCATATTAAAATACTGTGTAATAAGCCATATGGCTGCCGTTCTCAGATGTACCTTTAATTATAAAAAAAATCGTTTTTAAAGTCAAAGCGTTAGTTTTTAAAACAAAATTGATATCGATGACGTGTACAACGTCGTAGTTATACAACGTCGTAGTTATACAACGTCGTAAGTAACTTGAAGATAAATGTACGTAAAAATTCCCTATACGAAGTAATTTGAAGCAACACCCTAGCGAGTTTATAAATGAAAACAAATCTGTTCTAATTATTTATTTAATATTTTGTATTAGACAACTATTGTTACATGAATAGAGCTGTATAAATCTACTATATATGAAACTTTACTGTTAAGATATGCTCTTCTGAAAGTGATTTATTGATGGTCTGTCAATGAGTGAGTGAATGATTTAGGAAATTGGTGATTTTTTTATGTCAAATAACTTTAAAAATGTATACGTATTCTATATTTCTTAGAAGTTTTGATCAATAAATCCCAGTCAAGGTCTGAACCAATCCTTTTTTTTTCTTAACACTATGCTGTCCAGTGAACTGAGATGGTGTCACGCTGGAACTATCAGGTTGATGCCAAAAGTAATATTATTGGATCGATGCCACTGATATATGGTCCGTGTTGAGTGTAATCTATGATCATGTTATCAGATTTTCTTGCTTCCAATTTTTAAACTCTTTTGCCTCTTCAGAAGAGAAAATAAATATTCAGAAGAAAATAAGTATAAATGCTGATAATAAAATATTTTATTCTGTAATTTTGTCGATACAGATTTTATACCATGGAAACGTTTTCCACAAAACATTTTTGTAGATTTTATTATCATTCTGTCACAAATGTTTCCAAAATCATTTGGATGTAACGGTTTAGTTACTTAAATATATGTCGTGTGATTTAGGATGTACTAGACAATTTCGATAATATTGGGAAAAAACCTTTACTAAATTCTATTTTCTACTATTATTATGTATAAACAAATTTTGAAGTATACTCGGTATGTTGACAATGTATCGACATCTGTCACAGGAAGTAAATTCTTTACATCGAGGTGTCGACATCCATAGTGAATATGCTACTTTGCAAGCGAAAACGGGTCATGATACATAATATTTAATAATTAACAAAGGACCGTTGAATGTTTTTTGGAGATGTTCATATTTCCTACAATATTTTAAAAAGTTGTTATATATAATGTTAGTGTAATGGTTTAAATAACAAAATGCGTCATTGCCGGGCATTGCACTCCCTCCAATTAAATATATAATGTTCATTACCACAACGTACTAAAAATAAATTATGTGAATATAACTTGTATTCGTATGATCAAAGTGAGCTGTAGTCGATGAAAGTTTATATTAAGAAGGAAAGTTGTTTTTCGAACACAAACAAATTTTTTTTATTAAATTACTTGCTATTCCTCGCAACTTCTGCTGCAACAAAAAATATTTATGACTGAGTAAAGAAAAGATTAATTATAATTGAGTATTGTATTACGTAAGTTGTATTATGAAGTTATTTGAATCGTGTAGCGAAAATATAAATATTTTATGTTGTCATGATAATAAAAATTTAAAATTGGGCGCGGCGGAAATTCTCAATAAGCGCAGATGCCTTTATATAACAATGTGTGTCCGTTTGAGTAGGTAGAGCTTGCGATATGTACCCTACTCACCACCCCATGCTTATTAAATGCACGCTGCTGAAGTTTCCTGCGCGTACAAGACCACCTGAATGTGAACCTACTGTTAGTTCCACTGTGATATTAGCGTATTATTTGAGTATGGATATTCATATAATGTTATTTATTTATTTGTAGCTACTATATTTACTGCTAAGGATATGTAAGAGATAAAGGTCGTATAAGGTGTAATTAGTAAGTGATGTTTATTTATTTAGAAGTGTGACACTTTGTGCTAATACTTGTAAATGAATACGTATTAATATGTTTATTATTATCTGTAGATGAATTAATTATATTTTTATACTCTACCTACCTATATCAAGGAAGTCCCCACTAAAAAATAACCTACCACACTGGTGTGTTCATCACGTTGAAGTTTTGATAATGTCACACTTCTTATGCCCTTCTCCGGATATTAAGTATTCTGTGCCAAATTTCTATAAAATAGATGTGCAATATTGGCCGAGAATACAAATCCTTTTTGTACGTATGATACACTGGCTTTCCAATTCAGGGTTTCACAATCATTGGAATAAGCAAAAATAGACAATATATTGATGTTATACGTGTACAGAGTAACTAGATAGTGTATGAAGTTAATATTCTTCATCTAAATGACTATTTTAAATATGGATGTCAAATTAACTAGCGAAACAAAAAAATCACGATGACACATTTCAACAAATTTACTTTCACTTATCAGAAATAAATCACACTTTGGTGCAACCGGGATCAGGTGCGTGAGTAGTTGAATACCGCGGGAAACTGGAGAGTTCGCATATAGTTCGGTTCTAGAGGGTGGTATAGCAAACAAGTGATGATTACGTGAATGTAAAAAATTGTCAGGTACGAAGATTGAAAGTTTACCCAATAATATAGGGATTAGATTTTTCCTTTTAATAGCTGGAAGATAAATTTCATAAGCGCAATGTCTCTTCCAAGTTGTAAGGAATGGAAACCTAGCATACCCTAGAGGAAATCGGAGGGAATAGAATGGGGAACCATACTCTCCCATATATCCGAATAACGGGGCCAGATTCTAATCGGTTTTGCACCAACGAAGTGTACAGCAAAACAATTAATGACATAGATAAAAGCCGTTTGCAGAATACACGACGAAGGGAAGATTATTTCAGTTGGTTCAGGTATGTCTTTTTCAATATTAGATAGTTACAAACTTTGCAGAACGTTATTTCTTCGTGTTTCCACAAAAAATATGACTGAAGTGGGTTTCAAAATGAACATGCGCAAGGGAGCTATTCATCTTGCTCCGTCTTTTGATCCCCGATATTAATTATGCAGACGTGTTTGTTAGTTTTAAGGCATCGCAAAGGGACTAGTAAATAAAACTGCGGTTTAGGTCGGCTAACCTAAGACATGGGTAACTGAATTTCTTTGAGGTAAGTATGTATGCAGATTCAATATAAAAATTGTTATCGGGCTTTGTGCTTTTTGCGTGTCATCCGTTTGTAGTTTATGGGATATACAATCCATTTGTACGATATGACGATGTGTTTTGCTAAGCAACGTGCCGGTGTCAACAAATCGAAACTCTGTATCAAATTTTAGACGCCTAGTTAAAGATATTTGGAAGTTATGACATGATCTGAGACCGACAAAGAGAAAACTAGTAGTCCTATAAGGGTTACGTTTTTAATGTTTCGTAATGAAATAATGAGTACTTATCGTTATCTTCGTCCGTCAGTTTGCTCGCATAACTCAGTTGTGATATCATTAGAAAGGGCTTTAAAACAATATTGATAAAAATAAAATTCTTACTCTACACGATGCTTCGTTCGCGAATATCATGTCGAGCTTCAAAGTGATATGCGATGTACTTCTCTTCTCCTCCCCACAATTTTAATTTTTGGATGTGAATTCGTGGATTCGAAAGATCTGAATAAATTCTAGACACTAATTTAAAATTATGTCGATGAACTTGTATCAACAATTTGAAGAGATCTAGATAATCATGAAACCCTGCAACAAGCGAGTACTAGGCCGCTTTCTAATTTATTTCCTAGGACAATAAGATAGTCGTAAGTTGAATATTGGCTGGCTCGGTCATGACTGAATAAAATACTTTTAGAACGTAGATTACATAAAGTAAAGGTTAATACATCACATATTTCACGCCAGTTCGAGGGGACGGTTTACGTGTGTTGCGTTGCATATTGGTGTTAGGTGCGAGATGATGGTCGTGATATAAAACTAGTTGTTGTCTGCGAATAAGAGTTCAAGAAATCGAGACCTTCCTCTTGTAAAACGTGACCGTTTTACTCCCAATTAAAACAAGTTGAATAAGACGTGCTCCATTCGAGGTAACGATTTGGAGACTTTATTTCGTTACCGTTTCGCATGCCGCTTGTGATAGAGTCTCGAAATATTACGATCCATTTTCAATCATTGCCGTTTTAAAAATTTTTACGTAGACGTAACATTTTTATCGTCACTAATCGTAAATGGGGAGGTACGGAAAATAAAAACTTACTTACTTTTTGCCCGTGGCTGCAACCGCGTGGATTTTGTAATTAAAACGGTGGGATTTGGTCCTAACCAATTAGGGTAATGTTATCTATTTATAAATAATCTAAAATTCTTTATATACACAAGTGTAAAGATTCTAAATTTTAATTATTTGTCATACAAAAAATATCGGATTTTATTCCACGTGTCAAAAATTACAAATAGGTTAATATGAATTATGAATTATATCTATACCAAGTTTTATGAAAATTGATACTGCTGTTTAAGTGTAATTGAGTAACAAACAATCAAATGTACTTTTCATGGTGTTATTATTCTACGCACGCAAAGCTGCATATAAAACCTACTGATGCCGACATGGTCTGAGGCCGATAAAGAGAAAACTAGTGGTTCTATAAGGGTTACCTTTTTAATGTCTCATAATGAAATAATGAATACTTACCCATATTCCACTTATAAAACCTGCTGATTCCGCGTATAAAACCTACTGATATTATGACATGGTATGAGACTGATAAAGAGAAAACTAGTGGTTCTATAAATATATACGTCCGCATGAAATATTTCCACGCCAAGTTTAGTAGTGGTAATACTTATTTTATTTTTCGTGCAGTTTCTGTCATTTTTCATTAGACTAGTGATAGAAATGATATCTGCGTAATTCCCCAATATTATGACATTTCAAGTTTAAGTTGAGACTTTCATATTAAGGTGGCAAAAACAGAAATTTACCATGACTTTAATGAGGTTTGTGGTGAGTAGACAATAGGACCTAGTTTAAATTCCCGTTAGTCAACTCGTTCTTGCAAAGGTTTTAAAAACATAAGTTATAATCCACGACCAAGGAACCTGGGAAAATCGAATGATCAGCGAAACGTGAATCTTGTGGTGGACGTTATTGAAGTTCGTCGAGCAAAGTATTAGCAAATATTTTTATGAAGAGGTTGAGTAATGCTTAAAAATGGTAAGTCATTTATTACAAAAATTGTAAACTGCTAAATTTGCTCGAAAATGCATGTCACATACATTGGGAATATTGTAATTGATTTGCTGCATCAGTAAGAGTGGAAAGTCTTGCTTCACGCACCATAAAGTTCAGACACGAGTATACCTGACTGCGAGTTGTTTCCAAAATTAAACAATTCTATGTAGTTCCACTCTAAAACAGCTTTTTATAGCAGTGCTCATCAAATTCCATAGCTAAAAAGAAGTTTAAGGCGATAAAAATCTTCCAGCAAAAAGGCGTTGGGAATCGTTCGTTGACAAACAAAGAGTGTATATAAAAGAACTATAAAGAGATTCTGCATGCAAATGTAAGTAACATTTTAATAAGTAAATGTCTGTGATATTTTAAAAATGTACCTTGTATTATACAAATATTTTACCTTTGCGTTAAAGAAAATATTGCATTATTTTTGTAAAAAAAATATTGGAAAATAATAGACGAGGTTTATTATTGCAATTTATACTTAAACAGTATACTATATTAACATATTCTTTCATTGCATGAGAAATACACATTTTTTTATTGTAAAAAGATGTAGAAATAAATTATAGAAAGAAGGAAACGCCAAATCCCTTCATCAAGTTATATTTCTGCTTGAGTTTGCAATGGTAAAATAGTTACCTTATAGTTAATACGTACTTATTACAAGAAATGCTATTGTGCTATTGTCTGGTGAATAAAAAACGTAAAATACTTCTTGCAATAGTAATAATATTTTATTTAAAAAAATGGCTATTACTGTATTATCCTAACTCTCTCGAGTAAAAAATACCAATTCAAGTTTTTTTTTTCTAAAACCAAGCCAGAAGTATTTAAATTAATTTTGTTTTATTTACAACATTTCTGTGCATGTTCGACATCGGATTCCCTTGGATAATTAAACCATATTTTGGGAGCAGATATTGTCAATATTAAAAAAAAATAAAACTGCTGTAGATCTCCATTTTATTCCATCACCTGTTTTTTTGTTGAGTGTTTGACTTTTTTTAATTGTTAATTTCCTCTAAATAATAAATTATTTTTAATTTTGCATTTATTTCCTATATATCTTCCATGTATTATTTGTTGTGATTTTCGGTGTGAACGACATAATGCTAAAAATTATGTGACCTTGATATTTTGTGAGTTTTCACTGATATATCTTTCTTTATTGCACCTAAGTTATTAATTAGTAAATACTCTGTTATATGGGAGTTACCAAATAAATTGCTGAATGAACATTCGACCGCAACTGAAGTTATGTAAACACACAGGTTGGTGGTCAATAAATAATCCTTATGTATAAGTATAAAAATATAATCTCGGAACACATTAATCATACTTTGGTAAAGGCACGTTGATGAAGGTATGAGGAAGGGGCAGGTTTTGAAACACCAAAACGTGGGGGAAAGGGAGGGTGTGTACCATTGGAATTACTTTTTAATTTATAAGTGAATTTTAACGTCATTAATAGGAGGATTGTTTGCCAACAATTATTTAGCTTATATTGCCAGTAATATTGACTATCCTGTAAAAGTTTAGTATCTGTTACCAATTATACTTATGCTACAGTATCAATATAGTCTTTTACAAGAGTCACGTCTATTATTTGTATAGAGGCAAAAAAAGGGGACATTACGCTCGGATAAACCATTTTAATAAGTTGGAGCGAAGAACTGATATATATATATACATATATATATATATATATATATATATATATATACATATATATTTATACATATATATATATATATATATATATATATATATATATATATATATATATATTATTTCGTTTAGGCTAGTGAGAGGAAATGTGGCTGCGGTTATGAAACTATTAGACTGACTTTTACTAAGATGCTGTTGGTTATGATATTAGGTTCATCTTCATAGTGAACACTGTTTCTCCTGAAAACGAAACTATGGAATACACACAAAAAAGTCTTGTACTTCCAGATCGATTTGTGATTGTCTATAAAGAAAAACTAAACTTTAAGATCATTTTGTTGATTATAAAACGTATTTCACCAAAAACACTCGTACAAGAATATACCAACAAAACATAAAAACAGTCGTGAAAGAATGTACCAAGTTTTCGTCGGATTATTGAATAATTAGCTTACAATTAAAATGTTAACGCTAAAGTAAAATATATATCCAATTCCATATGAGGTTTTAACTTGATAATTTTTTTATACTTAGTAAGTAGGCATTTCGAATTCGTGAAAATAACCCTGGGCCTCAATTAAATATCTACTAAGTGTAAAAGTTGTAAAGATCAAACCTCCATATTAAGTTGAAACTGCATTATTGTTACTGCATTATTGTAATATTTTCAATTACAAGAATAATATTTTCAATTACAAGATTGATATAGATTGGGATTCACAATAATGCCTACATTGTTATATCAGAAACGTTTTAGTTAGGGATATCAGTTATTACTTAGATACGTGAGGTTAAAAGTGGCTTGAATTATTTTTCTGTGAATAGGGCACGGTCTGCTTACTACCTGGTATGAGAATGAATTAAGTATTTAATTATATTCAAAACACAGAAAATAACATAATATTTCGGTTATAAGTTTATCTACTATCATAGGTTACGATTACTGCTACAGTGAAAAACTGGAAGCATTTGATTCGTGTGGCTTTGTGGCAGAAGAATTGTTGACAACCCTTCATACCATAATTCAGTCGTACGTGTTTACTCCATTTTGGCGGCCGATGGTATAACATTTTATGAATATATGGTTTCCCGTTTTAAGACTTTATTTTCACTGCGTAATAAATTTGCGGAACTCTAGAGATTGTAAAAAAAGATTTAATGTCTATCAAAATCTGCATTCCTTGTCTAAATATCGGCTACAAATATAAAGGTGCGACGTTGCACGGTGAGCTAATTGTAGAGAGGCGTCATCTGCTTAGAAAGAATTAATGGTGAATTTAATGGGTAGCAGAAAAGATAATCGTTTGTTTCGCTCTCGATCATTCTATCTGAACATGTGAGAATAAGAGAAAAAAAGGACGGGAGAATTATTTATGTTTCACTTTCCTTAAAGTTGCTTTGGTTTCTTTATTAGAGGCGGTTTGTAGCTACACGGCTTTACAAACCACTTTGAGCATAAGACGGAATGTGTCTTGTATTATAGTTCAACTGGCGTGGGAGGAACATAAAAATGTAATGCTCCACGGTAATTAAATGTCCGGTGACTCAGGGATTGCTCTCGCCGAGGGAGTGACGTCATTACGCCCCAGTGAATTATATGTAACGGAATTCGTTTAACGTATAAACGCAAATTGAAATGGTGCTTATAATTACAGGCGTCCTTTTTGGCTCTGTATCGCGGGATTGAATTGCTGTTAATAATAATCATGGGATCTTATGTTAGAATATACATATTACATACGTATGTGACTTACATATAGATTAACACCTCAGAATATAAAGAGTTTCGAACAAATTTGTGCTTTAAGGAAAGGAAAATATCAAGAACTCATAGAAATATTTGACTGCAACGATAAAGATGTGAGAATGTACTGTTATCAGGCGGCTATGTGCATTTCAGGTCACACACAAAGTAGAGTTTTCTATTTTTACCATGTATTGCAATTGTCGATTCAAGACAGTCGACATAATTTTATTTGAAAATTCTAATGAAATTCTAGAATCTACGACTTTTTCAGATTTATCAAACTCATAGTTAAAAGGATTGCTGTGGGAGTACGGACGCACTGTATGTAACTCATTGATTCTTAAATATTTTGCAAAAATCCTTAAAAATTAAAAATGATAAATGGAACGTCATTAATTTAAAAAGAACTGCTTGCTTTTTTTGTGTGACTTAACCTTTTACTTTAATATATTTATCCGATGGAGTGATGTCTGAAATCTATTATTTTGCAGTCACTTTACATCTAAAAACACATTTATTGATTTTGTTTAAAATAGTTTATTATTGTTTTTTATTGACAGAATAACATGCATAGGCCTAAAATCATAGAAACTGTGCGATGGGTGGAAAAATAAGAAGAGGGATACTTTGGTAAAATTTACGAGGGAAAGGTAGAATTTTCCAAAAAAGATATAGTTTGTATTGTGCATCACGAGTTTCGGTTCGTTTTTTAATTTTGTTTTTAGTTTGGTTGCCAAATGACTCTTTCAAGATTTACACAGAGTTTAATTTTAAATATATCGTGGACCGTTGATACTGTGAAAAATGTATCGGTACTATGACAAAAGCCATAAGTCTCAAGAACCGTTAATTCTAAGAAAAGAAGTTGATCACATTTCTGTAGAGAATATATATTTTATACGCATGACATGACGTTATTTTTTATTATAATAGCTAAGCTTTTTCTCTTGTTTTGCACAATATTTTCGACGACTATTTAAGTTGAAGGGCAAACATCAAGAAAAGCTTTAATGTTATTGTTCGTTATTATTTATATGCACTTTGGTACTATAGAGCCCTAGCGCAGTACCTAAGATCCTAGCGCCCGTCTAAAAGGTCAAGGTTATATTCATGGCGGGGTGTTTGAGCATTCATAAATGATTTTATCTAATTTTGAATGCTTTACTCCACCTTGGGTTGTGCCGAGACGTTAAGCTGAGCAGATGGCGGTAGTATCTGCAATCCATCATGTTTAGCCTCACAACAATACCACCGTAAGCACAATACCTATTAGGTGTAATGGGATTTGTACACTAATTGCCCCGAATTATACAAGTACGTACGCGTTGTTCGAACATTATAAGCCAGTATTAAATAAGATTGCCTTTTCTAATACCGTCAGTCTGTGAAGACTGCCAGTTTCAAACCTGAAAAAGGTTTGGGAGGAAACTTTATAGTTTTTTAATAAATTCCCAGTTTTTTATACATTTAAAAAAAATAAAAATAAAAAATCAGTTGTGTTTTTAAATTATTTGAAAGATTTCATCTTACTTGTGTAATATAAAATACAACCTATTTAATCTGATTTACGTGTGTATATAGTATAAATGAATAAACCAAAGAAAAATGAATTACAGATACCAAATATATAATAAATTACTAATGTGAATACAGCAAAAAGATTTACAATACCAGAACTGTCAAATTGGTTTGTTTACAAGTATTCTCTTTTTAAATGGAATGGAGTATAGGTCATAAATTCGCTTTTCTATTCGACATAGAAGGCTCTCCTTTTTTATACTTGCAATTGTTATGACGTTTCTTCTTATGACGTTTTATAACAGCGAAATCAATTTAAATATGAAAGTAACACTGGCTTTAAAAGAAGGGTATCGTTTTGTAAGTAATATATGATATTTTATGCGTTTCACTATTGAATTTATTTATTGATCTACTGTAATGTATGCAATTAATATATATGGATGTATTGCTACAAAAGCAATCTCTTACTACCAATAACATTATCCAGTCCAATCCCGCTCGACGAGCGAACGGGATAGGTACCCGGTTCATTATAGTGTGCCGTGACGTCATAGGCTGTATGCCTTGTGATTAACCAAACACACAACGACAACGGATTGATAAATTCTTCTCTCTACCACTTTATCATATGATTGGATTTACAAAACCACTAGAATGTTTACACAAGTCTGGTCGATAAATATATTATCCAATAAATCTAGGCGAAAAGCTCTAACTCAGTCACAGCAAAGCAAAGTTCTTGGCTGCTTGCTTTTATCTCACTACTACCTTTTGCGACGAACTTTTTAAAGAGAAACCTGGCCATTTTTACAGCAATGTTTTTCAAAAGATTTGTCTTCATTGAAATGAATTAATTTAAATATAATATAGTTTAATTTCATTGAGACACTCAAGTGTTATTATAATTTTTTTTAATCAGTCACTTATTTCGTTAATATCTATGCGCTCGTAAATTTGTGGAAACATTTGCCATCAGTAGATGATAAAGTAAATTTATTTTTCTCATCCGTCATGTCGGTGCGCTGAGCTTGCTCAGGTGCGGCCGCCGCGACAGGGAGAAGTGTGGCGGGCTTTCGGAGGTGCACAGGTGGCGCGGCGCTGTGACGGGGCTGCTCGTATATTCTTCCGCAAGCGGGGTACCGTGCAGGTACAAGACCCGCCGTCTGGGCCGCAGCCCTCTTTGTGCTTCCCCGTTGAGGTGGGGGTGCACCTTTTCTGTGCTAGCGGACGTGCGTTTATTACGTTATGAATTTTCTGCAGACTACATCAGAGTTTCACTAAAGTGTGTTGTTCGTTTTTGTGATAGAAAACACTTTAGTGAAAGGAAAAATTGTTGAATTTATATATAGAGTCAAGGGTTCAATCATGCTGACTAACGCATTTACCTGTAATGGTATGGCTCAAGAAAAATAACCTTAAATTAATTCATTACTTTCAAATACTTATAAAAATAGACAGCTTTTATACTGTAAATATATCGAAGGCTTAATGGGATTGATGATTCAAAAACACATGTTTTTAGTATACATAAATTCCATCAAAAACTTATTGTGTAAAAAATAGGTCAAGTACAAACTATATTTGTACAATTAGTGGTCCGTACTATCTGATCTCCATTTAAATATTAATGCAGTAATACACTCCGACTTTTTGTTCAAAAGCATATTATCGGTTAATTTGTCGCACTGTCTGCCACAGAGCGCACTATTGCCATATTACATCGCATGCGTGCGGAGCTGAGTGGGGAACGGTTCGAATGAACCAAATTATACATTTTGAAAAATATTAAGGACAGAAATTGTTTCTCATATCGCAGAAAATATTTTTTGGTGAGAAACTTTTTATAAAATAAAAAGAAGCTTTTTATAAAATCAGTGGTCTAGTAGTTATAGAGATAAAAACAATTTTAGTATTTTTAATAATTAATCGCACTAGTAATTTTTTATCCTTGTAATTTTGGTTCAATCTCGGTTCAAGCTCAAATTCATAAAGTCTATACATCAAACGTATTGTTGAATTTGTGCTTCAATAACTTTTCATTTGACACTATACAACAGCCTTGAAATAATTTTTTTTATTTACAAATTTACTTCTGGAATTTAACCTCAGAATTGATCTGTTGTATTTCACGTATATAACTGAACCGCCATATTCTATTTCTTTGCTAAATTGAAAATTTTTATGTCAAATAGTTTCGCCGAAAATCGCCTGTGACCAACGGACGGACACCAAAGTGATTCCACTATTATTTATATTTTGAAAATTTGTGCCATGGAAAATTTGTGACCATTTATTTTGTTGACGAAACATTTTGTAAATCGGAATTTAGGCAGCAGTAAAATGTGTCCCATACATTTGAAAACGAGGGAGATTTTTCATAATCAATTTTACCATTGTTTATCTGTTGAATATTATCTCTGTGTGAAATTTTAAATTACAAACTTAAAATGTGGCAAGTACCTCAGATTTTTGATGATCGGTAAATTGGTCAATATTAAAATAGCTAAATTGTGTATCGAAGTACATCAGGTATTGCAAAAGATAAGATTACATTTGGAGGATTGGTTCAGTTTATAAAATTTTGTGGATCTAAAAAATGAGAGTTGAGGCTTCTTCTCAATTTTAAGTAAAGATATGGGCGGGCGCAAAAGTACACAAAGTTGTTTCGGTTAAGGGTTGTTATGGGAGTGCTTGCTCGATTTAGGGGTATTTCCGCGCCCTCAGATTAAGTTTTCAATAACATTAATTAGAGAGAATAATATTTGATGCAGATTCCTTTTGAATCTTTTATTGTTGACCCAAAGTTCCTTTCCGTTTATTTTACCCTATGGGTATCTTAATTGCAATGGATCATATATTCCGATTATGATGAATATACAGCGTTTCACAGTGGTAATGTAGAGAAATTCAATATGAAAAGTAAAGCATTAAAATAACATGTCGTAACCTATTCAGTGCAATTAATTAGATTTGAGCTATGTATGTTGAGGTGCATATATATATTAGAGAATTTGAATAAAGTATCAAATTGAAATTTTAATTAAAACTTAAAAAAGTGTTAAGTGGATATAAAAACGAAATTTGTTTATTTACATTATAATCTGAAAATAAAAATTAGTAATAAATTATTAGTTCTTTAAATGTGCAACTTACGTTATAATGCTCTTGCAACGACTGTGAAGACGATTTGTAGATGGATCTAACGATTTCGTTCAATCAAATAATCGTTTAATGGACAATTGTAGTTGCAGACGATAAGTGATTGAAATCTCATTTAACATTAAAAATCAATGAATATGTCGAAAGAGTAAATAAAACGGCTATAAAGTGATTGCAGCTTTCGTGGTTCCATTAAAAGTTTTTAATTACAGATTAAAAAATAAAGACATTTTCATAACTTCGTTTTTAAAATTTCATTGAACTTGCACGATCATATTCAGACTAAAAAAAAATAGTTTTAACTTTGCTCGATTTGGGAGAGTTAAGTTGAAGCATGAATATTATATGGGAATATTATCAGGGAAATATATGAGTAGACCTATAAAATTGATTTTTTTCTTTCTTCTGAAAACTGTTTCGCTCTCGACTACAAAAAACGCTTTGCATCACTTTTTGCAATTTAAATTAAAAAGAATTTGTGCGAAAAACTGACCTACGGACAACAAACAATTACAAAGAAGAGTGTTAATAAAATATATACAAAATAAAAATTGACATAAAACTTGAATACAAAAACACTTTATCGACGCAGATCGAAACAACACTAGAGTTCCCTTTCTATTGCATATTGGCGTTTGAAACTTCTTTTGGCAAATGGCAATTTGCGAATATCGGTGAGACTTTCTTAAATGTTATTAATTATTAAAAGCTTTGATGAACAGTCATCTGGCGAATTTATTGCTACAGGAGCAATCTCTTACAGTTAACCAGATTTACAGTGCAATCAAAACAAAACGGGATAGGCATAAATTATTTTCTTGAATGTTCTGGACGCGACAATCGTAACCTAAGAGCATTCAAGAAAATTTTTCGCAAATTGTCATTTCCCGTCAAAATTGTATTTTCCTCTTACAAATTATTAGTGCAATTTATTATTAATAATAACAAAGTTTAACAATAGAATTTTGTTATTAAAGGTTTTTGTGTTAACGCCAGCCTGAACAATCTACAGCGTTTACTTTTGAAATCCGACAAAAATATTATTCCGGTTGAAGGCTGATTTACATTTATTTAAGATTTTCGTTAAGAAATTGCAAGAAAAATGACGAAAATATTCCTTTGGTCTCTAAAAATATTTTTCTAGTCTGATGTGACCACTTATATTTCCGTTTGACGCCATTTATCATTGATTACTTTTAGTAGTTACGTTTCCAACTGTGTCAGTTACGTCAATATCTACACCTCAGTAAACAAATTTTGTATTTTGAATTCCTATCGCAATGTTATAATTATTTAAGATATCCATTTAATCTCCAATGAAAACGAACCCAGACAAAAATGCAGCTGGCACAGCGCCAGTATTGCGAGTGTCTATATCTTATGCAGTACCTGTCCGCATCGTAGATAATTTAAGTCCGATCTCGCTGGTCTCCACTAGCCTCGTCGGTTTTGTTAGGGCATTCGTGAAATTGTTTAGTAAGTCGTTCTGGCGAATATCCTGCCTATTGAATATTTAATTTTGGGGCCGTTTTTGGATGGTTGTGCACTAGTTATTTGGCTTGCAGTTATTTTAAATAAAAAATGTATTGTTCATATTCATCTAGTAATAAAATCGGCTAATAACCAGACAGGTTTCGAAGTTATTTTGTAGTTCGGTATCTAAAAATAATATTTATATATATAACAATACAATAGAATCGGCTAAACAATAAAATTGAAGTGACAACCGACAAACTAAATGGAAGGAAACGAAGTGCAACATGACTTTAACTCAAAGAACAAAATGTTAACTCTATGAATATACCATTTTTTTTAAAGTAATCCATAGGCTATGTCAAATGTTACCTTATGTACTAAGTTTTTATAATATTCTAGATTTATTTTTTAACTAGTGGACTATAATGTAAAAACAATATTTTTTTAGGAAAAGAGTTTTTACCCATAATTTTTCCTTTTTTGTAATGGTTAAACTTTTCAATTTTATGAATGTTATCTGTATATCTGCTGGTGTGTCACATATTTCAGTGGTATAGAAATTATTGAAAAATTAAACGAGATACTAGATGATTTGAATAAATTATTGGATGATTTCATGTCGAACTGTTAAAAGTAAGAAAAGCAAAGCATAATCATAATATTTTTAGAATAATTTTATACGCGTATTTGTATCGTTTCATTTTTATATATCGGCTCCTAAGAGCAACAAAAATGGAAATTGCTGACATTGTCAATTCTCGGGAATAAAACCTATTATCATACAAGAGCTTAGTATGCTTTTCTCGCTCGATGTTGTTGATTAGTCGATATTGTTTAGGTTAGGTTAGGTTAGGTTAGGTTAGGTTAGGTTAGGTTAGGTTAGGTTAGGTTAGGTTAGGTTAGTTTAGGTTAGGTTAGGTTAGGTTAGGTTAGGTTAGGTTAGGTTAGCGAAACCTATTTGGTAATTAGCCGATTTTATTACTAGATGAATACGAACAAGACCAAGATATATATATATATATATATATATATATATATATATATATATATATAGCTAATAAGTTTTTAATTCACAGTTACTGTCAACAATTTTTATTAAAATATTAAAATGTTACACTAAATTTCATTTAATTACACACCATTATTATCCACTACTTGTAGCCATCTAGTTGGCAGTGACAATATGTCTTTCTTGTAAAATTCCGGTGACTCATTAAAAAAACTGTGCGAGGTCGTTTTCGAAACCTTCTTTAACGTGGATTTTTTTTTTCACGTGAATGGATACTTAGAGCTCTCGATGAATGGTAATCAGAATATGGCGGATGAGTGAGTAGAACCCAGCCGAGCTTCACTAATTTATCACGAGTGCGTTTTGCAACATGTGGTCTGGCATTATCATGTAGAAAATAACCTCGATCTTGTTGACTACTAAAGTTGTTAAAAAAGCGAATCGATCCAATTGTTCACAGTAAATATCTGCAATAATTGTAGATCTCTTTGGAAGCAACTCTCAATTAATAATACCCTTGAGATTCCACCGCTGTGCATCACCTTTCCGGCACTTATTTCAGTTTTGAATACTAAAACTCCTGTTCCTCTAATATTCAGCCATTTACGTTTGCATGTGTGGTTAACGTATGTAACCCACTTCTCATCGCCAGTTACTATTTGATTCAGCTAGTCGAATTTACGTTTCCATGTCCATAACTGTTGACAAAAATCAACTTTGCAGTTCCTGCAAATTCCCAATTCGTGCAAATGTGTTTCTATGGTGCCATGGCTGCAGTGTAGCTCATCTGCTAATTAACGAGTCGTCAGTTGAGGATCCTCCTTAATTAGGTGTCATAACCGTTGAATGTCCATTTCAACACGACGTCCGGAATGGGTTTCGTCCTCAAGATTGTAGTCCTCATTCTAAACTTTCTGAACCAAATCTTTGCCGTCGCGTAAGACACCGTGGCATCGCCCATCGCATGACATATATTATTTGTGGCAGAGTTTGCATCATGACACAGACGAAACTCATAAAATAATAGAATCCAAATTTGATATCGATTTAAATTCTCTTTTATGTAATTCACTTAATGCTTCGGTCTTGACTGCTGTCAACTGATTGCATTTTGGCCTATTTATACTCTACAGTAAACATTTTATAAGTTTTAGAATCTTTCTAGAAAATTCCAGAAATTGTGGCTAAAAACTTCCCAGCCAGTGTAATATATATATATATATATATATATGTATATATATATATATATATATATATATATATATATATATATATATACATACACATATTTCGGAATAAACATTCTGTAGGAAGTTATTACACATTTATCGGCTCAGGTTGCATGTTGGAATAAGGAACTATTATAATTTTACATTTTTTTACGTTCGGCCGTCTGTCACAATTTTTACATTTGTAGGTAGACGAAATTTTGCAAGTTATTTAATTAGAAATATTAATATTTATTATTTGTTTTATTCTCAGAATTTGCTTGAAAAATGTAGATTAACATATCTTTCCATATACGGTTTATGTGCACACCCTTTCGAGTGAGGTGAAATTGGACGGTTCTTTCAAAATAACGTGCAATGTTTCTATTTTTGAGCACCGTCTCCGAAATATTATGCTTCAAAGCGACATGCAATTTGTTCTACTCCTGGTTCGACCTTGGACTTGAAAAATGTGGACGAATCTTAAGCATTCGATTCCAAATTTAATTAAAACAATGTCGGTGACTTTACATCAACAATTTCAAGGGATGTTCTATACATCATATAAATATAATATGTGCGTGTCCCGACAAGCCCTTACTTGGCCTTTTTCAATTGTGTCGCGATGTCGATTAGATGTAGATAAAAAGGTTTTTGTATGATGTCCACAATATAAATGTATCGATAATAAATATTAAAACCGAAGAGCGCTGTAACACTGGCGGGATCGTGAATATTTTATTTCGTCTTTTATCACCTTTTACTTTTTAATACCTCACTTATCGAAATCTATTTGGAAGTTTAGGCTCTATATAAGGAATATTCAAACTTATTTGACTTTAAAATATTTGGTATACGTCGAGAAATATACTTTGTAATATTTGATTTGATAATAATCGTATAATTATCACTTCGGCCGTTTTGGAGATTTAGGTGAATTAACAAAAATATACGAAGTCTATATGCGGTCTATTGTAAAACGTCTATGAGTACATTACGGAGGAAAAGTGTATTGCGCTGTAGAAACACTATAAAAAAGTATTTACGTCATTTCTTCAGAATCTGATCCAATTCTTCGCGGATGAGGTTATAAAGCTACCTCATAGATGATGATTTATTTATTGTTGATAAAAGTATATATGTCAATTTTTAATTTTCTATTAAATAGTTCGATTTTTCTTTTGGTTCAACACACGAGTTTATATAATTTAAAAATAAAATAACTTGGAAATGAAATTATAAAATATTTCTTAAAATCGACAAAAAAATATAAAGTTCTTCATAAATACAGAAATGAACCGTTTACTTTTACTATTGAATTTTTGGTGTTTTAATTTTAGTTTTAATTTTGGGATAGTTTAATTTAGAAAATATTGTCTAATTAAACTTAATAGGGTATGATTTCCAAAACGTTTAATTTGTTTTAATATCAACGTTTTGCATCCTTTAAAAAAAATTAAATAATTTTATCTTTTCACTTTATCCCGAATAACATCGCATATAAAATTTGCTATAAGATACAAATTCAAGGAAAATTGTCTTAGAATATTTATATCTTATATGCGTGAAACAAATTGAGATAATTTTTTGAAACAATTCTCTTATTCAAATCTAAATTTTAACCAAATTACTAATGCCAGTGAAATAATAATGCCAGTAAAATAATTTCCTCATATTTAAATAAAAAACGCTACAATGTTTTTTCTCTATTTTATTTATTTATCGAGTTATTACAACGTTAATTAAAAGGGTTTATACTAACGTTGAGGCGCCAAAAGTTGCGGGCGCGTGATATGTAGCTGGTATTGAGTTCATGTAGGCTTCGATGTCTTTGTGTGTCTTTCTACACAATAGTACGAATAATAATCATTTTAATAATAATTCACTTTAAATTTAAATTGGTCCATTTTATTTCGTAAAAAGGCGTATTCTAAACTCTACCTCAAAATAAACAGTTACAAGTATTATTATCAAATTAAATATATTCAACTTGTAATAACAGTTAACAAACCTGTTTTAACGAATAGTAAGAATATTGGGATCAGGAAGGAAACCTTTTAAATTCAATTCATTTTTCCAAACCGGCCTTAAACTAATTTAACGAAAATAAATAGAAAATACCAGTCTATGTTTTTTGTACGAGAACTATTTGTGATAATAAATAGCACTGAAAAATTAACCAAATTGTTCAAATTTTATAATTTTTCAACATTTTATAATAATTTTAGGCTTTAAAATATAAGTGTTAATATTTTAATAATTATTTAACAAATGATTAAATTAACTTAGACTTTTGAAGCTGAAACTGACATGGAGCATTACAGATTGTTCCGCCTCGTTGTCCTACTTATCCGCTCCCCTGGGACCAGAACTTCCAGCGCCCGGCTGACCTACTACACGGCGTTACTGGATTTAGCTCGTGTATGTTAGCTCAGGTGTGAATAAGTGATGTTACGGTACCTGGATATGAGGCGTGCGGCGTGAACTCTACCGACCTGAATATTACACGGATTAATAAATTTAATAAGTAAGCATTTAATTTACTGAAGTCTTTCGATAGGAATTCGGCTGTGCTAACTTATTTTTATAAAAGGTAACTTTTACATTGAAATAAACATTAAAAAAATAGACAATGTTCCACTTTAATGATGTCATAGGTAAAAGTATTATTGACTATTGCAAATTATTGTGGACTTGTATTGTGAATGTATTATTAAAATTGCCCTTAAAAAGAACTACGTAGTTTATTTTTTATGAATGGAAAAATCTATTTTTCAAAGTAAAGTTTTCTATACAAGAATAGTAAAATTCATCGCTCAACCTGTCACTTTGTTAATAATTGAATATAAATTTGAAATTTCAAAATAAATTAACATTGGAAATATTTAGGGAAACGTTTTATGCAATCACGTCGATAGAAAATCGATACATAATATAAAATAACGAATTTAAACCCTTACCATAATTTTCTTTAATTTATCCTTAATTTTCTTACTTCCGGCGATACGGTTGAGTGTGCTCTTTTCTTGCTAACTTCGCGTTGTTCGCTCGCCTGTTACCTCTTTGTTTTCAGTTTGCCTCCTCGTTTTTATGCAATTTTACAGAAGCAGCCTTCAGCATAATTCAGTGTAGACAACAAAAAAAATAAATTTTGTTTTGTTTGAAAGGAAAAAAGCGACGGTGGTCGTGGGTCATTCTTTAGATTACTGTGTTATTATCGGATATTGTTAAACAATTATTTCTTTCGTGGGTTTAGAGAGAGAGGGCGAGAGATTTTTTGGGAAAGATAGTTATTTCACTGTAATATAATGCAATCGATAGTATACTTTTTTGTTTTTCACACATACCACTTCGATAAGATTTGTTGTGAAAAATAGAAGGCGAGATATTTTTTACGGGTTCCGATGTGAGGCTGGAAACCCTTATAAGTTTGTCATGTCCCTCTTTCTGTCATGGCCTCAGAGTTTACACAGTTTTAAAACTATATTTATGAAATTTCGTTTGCAGATGCTTCAGACGGGAGTTTCAATTAATATATGACAAATGATTAAAGACAGCGTGTAAAGTGGATGTAACTTTTTCTTCCACCCACCCCAGCGAGTATAGTGTCATTAGACAGGTCATTGAAATTGAGGTTTTATTTGTATTTTTTAAGTTTTCGGCCCGTTTGTGAAATATTAAGGTTTGAAATTATGTGCAGTATCTCCGATTTAAGATGATTTTTAGTATTTAATCAGTTAACTTTGTGAGCCGAAATATTTAGTCACGCCAGGAATATAATACAATTGTTATGCCCTTCGGTGGGCATAACGCCTTGTTTCCTCATGAAAAGGAGACCGGCGATAATGGTTTAGAGTTACAGAAATAGAATATAATTTTGAAAAAGGCTTGTGTTTTTAATTCATTAAAAAACCAAACCAATGACAATCAGGAATAGAACAAATATTAAATACAATTTGCAACCATACTACGGAACAAAAAGTATCTTCATATACTATATTTTTGATATAACGAGAATTGTTAACAACAAATAAAAATAACAGTAAAAATGAAACGAAGTACATAATTGTCGTCGCCGTGGTGTATTAGGTGGATCACAATTGTATATGGTCTTTAACAGGGCAGACTGGATTGATGTTTTTGTTGGCCAGAATCCTCTCGTAGCAATAACTTTGCCATATGTAACAGTTGTACACATTAAAGTACATAAATAAATAGTAATTGCATTTTAGAAAAGATTACAAAAAAAATTCCAATTGTTTTTTTATTTGTAGTCATTTCCTAAATTGATTAAAAATAAACTGCTAACTGATATTGACATTCGTTCCGATGTTATCAAAATGTATGTCTTTTTGGTTCTACTCGAGTTTACATGGATTTTTTCGACGATCCTGTCGAGGCTACGAGTTTCATGGATTAGTAGCTACATCAAATGCATTGAGAAACAATCTGTACTTCACCTTGCAGGTTCAGTTTCCCTGAAATTGTATTTATAAACTATTGTGAAAATTAATGTGACTTTTAAAAAAAAATTAAAATTTCTCATTTTTCTGATTGGCTATTTAAATAAGCTTTAAAGAGCCAATCAGAAAAATGAGAAATTTTTATTTTTTTTAAATTTATTCATTAAAGTGATGACATATTTTTTTATTCTTCTAACACCTGGGCCTAACATTATATGGACCTTTGCTGGTCACTTTTCTAAAGTAATATTTATTTCTTTTCTATTTCTTTGTTTTCTTTTTCATTCTTTTACATTAACACTGTAGGTGCCTACCTATACATTTCAATAATGATAACAGAACTAAGTTCACGAGGTATACAACAATTAATAAATTCAATAAATAACGGACGAATCAAATTTCGTGCAAAGGCGATCAGGTGATCGCACATTTTTTTATTATTTTAGAGTCGAACATCTCTGTATAGTGTATGTTATTTATTGCATGTTTAATTACTTTACATTTTAGTAATATTTTTTACAAAATATGACGGTTATCTCAACCAATAACGTGAGAGTGATGATGAAATAGTCCTCGTGTGGGTATTACGAGTAGCAGATTGCAGTTGGAGAAATTAACGGAACTCAAATGTCTACGACAGAATGTGCATCATCTCACCTAGATACAAGAACGAGATAATTTTATAAATTATGAGTTGTATAATTTTAGTTAGTTTATATTTATCCAAGATATCCCAGAGATGTTCACAAGATGTGTATATTTTACTTTGTAACTAATGCAGGTGGAAATTTATCTGATATGTTGCGTATAATTTAAGTATTAATGGCATGTTAAAAGAAGTTTAAGCAGCGATGGCAACAGGAAGTGAATAAAAAAAATATTGACACCTCTGCTTCGGAATACGATGCTTAAATTGATAAAGATCATAAGTACATATTACTAGTAGATTTGTAGATAGATACTGAAGAAAATTAGAAGATAAAAACAATGAAAATGTAATGAAAAATAAATTACAAATTTTTGAAAAAGTTGTATAACAGATACTGAAGCTCTGTGGAGATATTAATGTGGAACATTTGTTTTTAATAAGTAACTTCTATTCACGATTTTTTGCTCTTATAAAACCTATGTTATGTGAGGTAGGCCATATTTTTAATTATTTTTTTTAATAATTTTCCCAGTTATTTGAAAATAAAAAAAATAATCTAGATATCATTAGTGCATAAAAGTCTAACAACCTTGATGTGACTAGACAATTTCCTGTAGATTAACATTAGACATCAAAATATCCGAATAACAACATCATTTGCTTAACAGGAATAGAATTAGAACAACCACATGATTTTCTTACTAGTTAACTAGTAAACATTTCAATTAATGTTATGTAATATGGATGCATTATTAAATTAAAAATGTTTATTAAGAATATTTTAAATATCGTAATCAAGTGGAGAATTGTGCAACTACGTTTAAATGTATTGAAATTACGACCATTGTTTATAAGAGAAACATATGTCACTTTTAGATAATTAATTAGTAATGTTAATTAATTATTAGTTAAAATTATAATATTTTAAATGTTTACCTGCTAAATAATAAGACCAGCGAAATGCGATAATATTAATTTGTGATCTTTATAAAAGCAAGGACCTTATTCGTTTGCAGTGCGCTCTCTAACTAATTTTCTTTGTTTTTATATTACCTGCAGTAGGCTCCATCATATATAATGACCATAAAGTTATTGGGAGGACACGTGGCCGTGAGTGTGTGACGCGTGGCATTATCCTTACGTCCAGTGTGAGCGTTATAGGATACCACTGGGACTCCAGACGTCGATTTTGATACGAACGTATTTTTTACGATTCCTACGCCTTGACTTGAATATGTTTTTTGAGTAGACAAGGTGTAATTTTCGCATAAATCTTTGTTCGAAATTATTATGGGTCGTTTAGCTGTTCTTTATATATATGCGAAAATATTGTGTCTTGATATAATTAGCTAAAGACTGCATCTAGGACTTGTGCAGTTATGATTGTGAATTAATAAACAAGGCATACTGTTTTAATATAAATCTGTTTTAATTTAAATTTAAATCGCAGATATTTTTGAGAATTTTTAAGATAAATCTGCTACAGTTCCCGATTCGTAGTGATTTATAATTCTGTTGTCGTTTTTCCGTAGCGATGATGGTATTGGTATTGATTTAGTGTATCACCTGGTGGCACTCGTGGATTTAGACATACGATTCAAAACACTTTGTTCCAATGGTTGTAATCAAATCACTTTCTGTTCATTAATAGTTTAACGCAATAATTGGCTGCACGATGAAACTTTTTCAAGGTGCTAAGTACAGTGGTGTGCTCGAAAGAATTCAAACAATTTTTCAATTTCGACCAAAATATTTCCATTAAAGAATGGTTATATTACTTAGCACGGAAATCCTTGGCAGGGTCTTGGATAATATTATTCCTTGGATAATATTAATTCTTTGTTTTGTAAATATATATATACATAGCATGAGAAGTTTAATTATTGGCCATGCTTCCATTCCGAAGTAATCAAGGTACGAACACTGGGTCATGGTATGGAACTTCAGAATTTCTTCCTCTCTTAAGTATGTGAAAATGATATATTTTTAACTAATAAGAATGTATTCAAGTTTTACTGTGTTAATTTTTTTTATCTGTTAGCTTTATTACATATATATTGTACAATATCACTCGTTTGATTATGTACATTAATCGAGTGATGTTATATTTGAGCTTTGCGAAAGTGACGCAGTATACTATACTCACGATGAAAAAGTAGGTAAAAGAAAAGAGAAATAATTACATTGTCTTTTGTTAAATATATTTATATCTGCTATTATCTGTACCGGGTTGGCAAAGCCACGGAAAAGGTAAACGATATTCAAATTCATATACATCATATACATCATGAGAAGGAATTTAGAAGAACAAAAAGAAGGTTTATCACCAAATGGTCCCAAAGCGACCTTATAGATATACGGATGACACTATTTTCCTTGTTTCACCAGAGAAAGAACTTGCCGAGTTATTTAAATGGACAGAACATGAGAAGTAAATTATACGTATTAATGATCAATAAGTCTAAAATCAAAGTCATGGTCATAGACAGAATAAGCCGATAGGAACACTTCATCAGAAAAACTCGTAAACCGGAATTTGTAAGATAGCTTTTGTATTTCGGAACGCTTTTGGTTGACAACGGTGTATTCAAAAAATAAATTCGGAGAAGAACGCAGATGGCTGAAGCTATCATGAATAAAGTGACATGAGTTTTTCAGAATAGAAAAGTTTTGAACATCAAAAAGTAGGGTTTTTGCCGAACTTTAGTTTTAATAATTTTCTTATAGGGCTTGGAATCTTGAAAAATTTCCTTATCTAAGAGAAAGAAAATCAATATATTTGAGATATGGTCTTGGAAATGCTCTACACACCAAAAGAACCGTTGTGTGATTTCTGGCTCAACTCGGTATTAAAACTAGACTATTAACCATCTGCAAACAATGATTGTTGAACCAATTCGTGACATAGCTCTGGCAAATTTACGATAATTTCATTTTCTATTTTCGAGAGTAATATAAAAAAATCTTGCTACACTATTCAAAGATTGTCTTACGTAAATTTGCGTTACTTTTGGTCTTATTATAGAAATGGCTCTGAAAATATCATAATTATGACAAATTAGTGTTTTTTTCTAAACAACCAACAAGTTCGTTAATTATTCGATATTGTATTGATTTTAACGCACACACAGGTATGCATTGTTTTTTGCGACGTTTCTACAGTTGAAAGTGACATACGTTTCATCCAGTACACTCGTCACAATTCAGGTCGAGGCTTTCAACTCGTTTGCCATATCGTTATAAATGACACATTGCGTTAATTGCCGTCCATTTACCGTTAACCGTGGGTGTCCTCTCTGGTCCTCGACGTGTAGTGAAAATATATGTCTAACAACGCCATTTTTTAAATCCCAATTTTTTGCTACGATCTAGTACAAAATATTGGACCGTACCAAAACTCTATTATTTTTTTTTGGTTTGGTCTTCAACACTTAATACATTTCACAAAATATCAGAACCAATTAACGATACTAGTTTTCAGTCCTCCTACTTCTATTCGACTTTTTAAATGAAAACAAAATTAAGATATGCATTTTAATGCGAAAATGTGAAATTAAAAAAGATTCATCATTACTCATTCTCTATAGTACTAAAAAAACCGTAATAAAACCTCTCCCTATACTATTACGGTCAAAACTAGGAAACAATTCTATAACACAGGGGACATAAAAATGTGACGAGAAAACTGTAATAAAATTATTGTTATTTATGTTCCTTTCTCTAGTTTCAACTTTAAAATTTTAACTAGGTGATTACATTTTTATTTTAAATGGTAATAGGCTGGAGTACATATTGTAAATATCATAAAACGAATTTTCTAAGGAAATCTCGATACTCAAGGAATCACGCAATTACATATGCATACACGGCACACTCGTGCACGCGTAAACTTTTACGCGTAAACTTAAAGAAAAATTAACAATTGATCAGACTAACAGAAAATAATATAATCTATATATAAATCATATACTAGTAAAAGTCGAAGCTCGTTCATTTTAACAAAATTATAATCTATTATTATACCAGAGTATAAGCATTATCAAATAATTTATTATCGAGTTTGTATCGCCAGTAACGAAAAAACCACAGTTTAAATAGAACATCCATGTATAAAATGATATATAAAGTTTATAAAGAATTTCATAATTGTAATAAGCTCTAAAAGCCGTATAACTAGACGTAGTTTATCGTTATTGACTAAATAAAGTAAATGCTTTGGATGGGTATTATTAGAATTGACACGTCGATAATTTCTAAACTCATGCATTATCTTGCATCTAAATAAAGATTCTTCTACGGTCGAGCATTTAATGTTTAATCAGTTTCGCTTCCTCATAAATTAATTGTTCTAAAAATATTGATTGGGGTTAGTTTCAAAATTTGTTGTCGTCTTAGCACAAAATTAATTTCCATATTTAAGTTCAAATATGTGAGCTGATGCTTCCTTATTTATTGTCTTTCATTTTTGAAAATATGTTAGATTCATTTTTCGTAATCACTAGTAGTTCTGACTAAATTCTTGTACACCAGTGTATCTATGGAGATACGGTAAATTCTTATGTACCATATGCATTGAAAACATTCAAAAACATAAACAATAAAAACGTCAAGACGATCATTATTTTATGCATACATTTCTTTATATACAACAAGGCATTATACACCATTAACGGACTAGTCCAGTTAGATCAAAAGTACTGTGTTAGCCATTGTATGACCCGATGAAATGAACTATCAAAGGAATAAATCGCATACCTGTTAACTACCGCTACATTTAGTGTGCATCGCGCACTAAACGTAGCGGATATCAGGTGGATTTGCCTGTTGCTTAGAGCATTGGAATTGAAGGCCTTTCATAATACTAACTTGCCTGTTTCTATTTTATAAAATTTTCACTTAAGATGTACATTAAAATAGACAGATTTTTTTTAAGAAAGATAATATTATGAAATTTTTAGACCGATGGAAATTTTACAAGTTTCGACTCAGTTTTAAAATTTGGGTTGATCTAACCAAGAACCCGTATTAGTTTAGATTTTTAAATTTTTTATTTATTTCGGAGACTGATACTTTTCCAACCCAATTTAAAATTATACGAATCACAAAAACATAATATAAAGAGAACTGTATATTTGTTTCTTTTCGTATAATGTTTTTATGGAAATTTCTGTTTTGTCAGATAGACAAAACAAATTATCATATAGCATAAAGTGACAAGGGTAACATTTTACAAAAACAAGAAATATTTAATCGTATTTACGACAGGTGCGATTTGAAAGCTATTTCAATTTGTAAAGTTTTATTTTTGCTTGAAAAATTTCAATAATACGGGTATTTTTAACAGGTATATATTATATTAAAAGCACGAATGGCAATGTATACATAAGCCACCAATTGTCATTATGGGTGTACTTTTATTGGTTAAAGCCTTGTTTTTCTTTAGGATAAAATAAGTATAACAAGGAAAATTGCTTTTCGAAAATATTATTTTCACTTTCAGATGCTATTTGAAATGGGCGCAGGATAGTAAATGCAAATTATTTATTGAAGGAATAATCCCATTTATTATGGGCAATATTTGCAAAGCTGTTCGAGAAATAAGGAAACTTTTTAAATGAATAATCTTACAAAATATTTTCTATCTAACTTGCCTCTTTTTATTACATGGCTAATAACTTCCTGACCGTTAAGCACTGCCATAAGAAATTTAAGTCTTAATAAGTTCACTCAAAAAAGCTTTTGAATAAATATGATTGGCACATAGAATTAAAGCTGATCCTGGTTTGGTTTTATGTGTACTTTCGACATGAAGAGAAATCAAGAAATCATTTAAGATTTTTATTTTCTATTCATTTTAAATTGCAGTATCAAATAATGTAAGAAATATTCTAGAGTAAGGCAATATCTTATTTTTTTGGTTCTACCTAGAATATTGATTAGGAAACATCTTGAAATTAAATTTTTTAGTTGCAAAATTATTTTCTTTATGTTCTAGAGGCACTTCAACATGTTTCTAATATTTCGTAGTAACAGTAAGCAAGCAACGAAGCTTTATAATTTCGACATTTACATTTTTTCGTTCGTCTATGACAGACTTAGCAGTTTTGGAATTTTAGTTCTATGTGCAAGAAATTTCACAAGTATTTGCTGCATGTCAAGATCTCAAAAAAGTATGTATTTAAATAAAAAAAATGAAAGTACCTGCTATTCAATTTAAAATAGATACAAACGTTTTCCCCTTGTTTTATCGAGTATCATTTGATAGATATTTTGTAAAATTTTTTACACAAAAAATTATTCAACTTCAAATAATCAAATATTTAGAATACCGGTACTCAGTTGCAACATTTGCGGTCCAATATCGTTTCCAAATACAACAAATTTGCAAAATACTGCTACTGCTAGAGATTTTTTAGTTGGTACCAAATCGATGCTTTTCTTTCTCCTCACTCTGCCCTTTTTTTTCTCACTATACACATGAGTTCTACATTTTACTTGCCACAGGGGACCACAGCCTTCCAAATAAAAAAAGTCATCGAAATTGGTTTATCAACGACTGGAGATATGAAGTAACTCCGCAAAAAAACACATAATCGGATTGAAAATCTCCTCCTTTTTGAACTTGATTAAAAATGAATTATAATTTAATTTTAAATTTTGAGACCCCTCTAGCCAAATATTGATCTCCAACATAACGTGCAATATGCCTTCTATTTTTAACTCGTGGTTTTCAAAATTAGAAAAAAATTCTAATTATAGTGTTGCGGTTCTAAATATATCTTGCGTTTGATTAGAACTTTAGTTTAAAATTAGTTTGATTAACTTGTGTCAACTATACAAGAGATAAAGAAACTAGGCAGCCTACTTTATGCGTGTCCTGAACGCACTTACCCCAGGATAGTGAAATATTATAAACTTACTTAATGCAGGTTACACATGTACAACTTATATACGATATTATTTTTACATTTAGGTGTAGACTTCTATATTTTTCATTGAAGTGTCGATTCATTCATAAGTCTCGTGCAAGTCTAGTGGTTCCATTATCTCTGGCACGTACTTGCTAAATTAATTCTGTTCTATTTGTATGTCCAGACTTTTGAACGTGTGTTTATATAAATATATATTATTGTGCAAATCGTACTGACGGAAACGTAATCAGCTCAATATACGTGACATGTGTTCAGAATATGAATTTTGAGCATTTGCATTTGTTTTTTTATACATGTAATATTATGCCCCGGACTTCGTTCGTGTAATTTTTTTTAGGCCGCGACGTTTCTCGGCTATATTAATGTTTGCACCTTATTAATACTCTTGACCGGAATAAAAGTATCTTATATACTATAAGCCGAATCGCTCTGACAGGTTTGACAATTTGTATTCATCAGTTCTAAAGTCCGCATGCTGGGTTCTTAGTCGGATTAAAATCTAGGGTACTGTTTTCCTGTGAAGGTCTTAAAATAATAGAATTTTAAGACCGTTAGGAAGAAATATTCTCTAGCAGTTTACTCATTGATTGATTTCAATCTTATGATAAACTGTCTTTACAGTCGTATAGAAATGGGAAGTGCGTCATCTAATGTTGATGTAGTTTCATCTGGGGAAAACGATAGTTTTCCAGTTTACATATTTGGCCTGTAGGTTTGCTAGCTACAGTGTCGTAAGGAGTACCCACATTAATTCAATCGTCGATGTCCTTCAATGGAATGGCCTAAGTTAATCTGAATTGTCATATCCTTTTCTATATTTTGATTCACTAGATCATTAGAATGTCAGCTAAAATTTTAAGTATATCTATTAAAAAATTAGCGTTCGAAACCCGTCTGTCGAGACTTTCAGAAACAAAAATGGTATTAAAGATTTTTGAAACCATATATTACAAAATATTCAAATTTCAACATGGTAATTATGGTAAAAGCTTTTGCGACCATTATTAAGTTCGTATCGTTATTCAAAATGTTAAGTAAGTACTCGAGAAATAAGAAAAATATGTTTTTAAGAAATATTAATTATTATTTATTCATGGTTTTAAATTTAACTAAAGATTTCAATTTGGATTATTAATTGTTAGTTTTTCCTTAGCTTTGTTTGTGCTAATTTTGAAATACGGTAGATGTAGATAAAGGACTAAGGAAAGTGATGCAAATCAAAAATGAAATAAAATGGAAGAAATTTGAAACATGTATCTAATTAAATCTTAGTAAAATTAAATATTGGCATGTAAAAAAATATTACAGACTGGCCGAAATATTAAAAGAAATTGGTTTATGTATAGCGGTTATTATTATTGTAAATTTTGGTTTGATTTTTAATACTGAATCACGTAGATATTTCATCTACAAGCTGATTTCATCAGCTTGAACGCTTGGATCATACGTTTTATACTTCATTTTTGCTTACTTAATAATGTATAATTATTGCTCGGTGTACTGCAGCTAAAGTTTAACAATGAAATTACAAGTTAACGTTTAATTGAATTTAACCTCCTCTTTACGTACCATAAAGACAAGGTACCAGTAAGTGTGTTAATTTCCACAATTAAATGAAACTACGTGATGTAGTATTATTTTTACATTTTTTGTCTTTTTCTTTTAGTACTTTTTTTTATTAAGTTCTTTACCACGACCTAGGTTTTGTTGTATTACAACATCTTCAGTGGGCTATTGTAATATAACGAAACCTACGTCGTGGTAAAGAACTTAATAAAAAAAGTAGAAATAATGCTACATCACGTAGTTTCATTTAATTGTGAATAATTAATTTGTACAAAATTAACGCCAAATATATTCAATAAGTGTTAATTTCCACTTTAATAGGATTTGTACTAGAATTAATAGCTCCAACTTTTCCATATTCTGTTGATATTCGTAACGTCAGAATTGCAGCTAATTTTTCTGTTTGAGTGAACCGATTCTGAAATAATGAAAACTAAACATTATTTCAAGTCAACCTCTATGTTTTTTAAAAGATCTTCATATGAATTTAGTTAATAGTTTTTACGTGATGCGTGTTCAAACAAAGACAATAACAGACGGCAGACAAACATATAAAAATCCAGAAACAGTATTTTTCAATTCCATTGATTTATTGTATTTCTAAATCATTACTTTCTAAATACGTTCAATGCATAGACAATTTTTTTTTGTATTTAAAGATATATTGTCTATATTGTTACGGAAAATATTACGATAAAAAAAAATATTTTGAATTTAAGTTATGTAAAAATCCAGCACTGAATTGGTTCTTTATTTGCTAAAAACAATTCGTGATAACAAATTTACTATTAGTATGAAATATTAGGGCGTCACTCTCACCTAGTTGACTTTAAAACAGAAATTCATTTATACTTTTTTAACAAAATTTTAACTTAATTTTTATAACACAGTTTTTAGTGGCTAATTTTATTACATGATCTTATTTACGTAAGTTTACGGCTTACGAAACTGCAGAGCACGAGTAAAATAATTATGCTGTTCATTAGTGTACGTTTTCATAATCATCATTAAAAATAGAAGTAAAATATTTATAAAATGTATCAAACGAAATTATGTTATTGCATGGAGAAGAATGCCGTAAGTAAATAATAAATCATTCTGATAAGGGATTCTATTGGGTCATTCTAATAGGAAAAGACTTTATATAGCGAAATTTAGTATGTTAGAAGTTCTCTTAAAAGTATACATCTATACACGCATTCACAAATGCATTTCCTCTCTCAGCCATGCACGCACGCACATACGCGCGCACGTGCACACGCACGCACATACGCATGAACGCACACACACATATTTAAGTGGAAAATTTCTGTATTTTAAGAAGTGGAACACTTCATTTAAAACGAAAAGTTAGAGTTCTTGTTCTATTTCGAGCAATACCAGTGCCACGCTAACTTTATATTTTGAAAATAGCGACTCTGTTTAATTTATAGCAATATCTTCACTTTTCCCCCTGCGTTTCAAGGACATGCTTTAAAAGAGGATAAAATTTACTATTGAACTGATTTCGTGTTTTTTAAACACGAATCAGTCCGAATATAAAACCGCGAACGATTTCTGCATGGCCCAAAAGATAAAAAAACAGTACTATGACGTAATAAGAAAAACAGGACAATATTAATAATAGGTATATAGACCGATAAAAATATATCTTATATTGACAAATACAAAGAAAGGATTTAAAAGGAAATCTGGAAAGGGATTACGGAAGAAAAACTTCTTGAAACAATCTTTTACCACGCGTCCCGTATTGGGCGTGTGAAAGACGCAGTGGAGAGCCATTTTTTCATTGAGGTCGCTCACTGGCATTATGAGCCATAGAAAAGAAAATTTCTCAAACTACGCCTTGAGTAACGTTCGTCACTTTTTGATCATTCAATTTAGTGCTATGTAAATTTAGTACATTGGTAGCTTTTGAATATTACAAAATAACATGTCTGTACTATGAGGGCCCAGCTACAGCCACACAAGGTAGGGGAGGGCAGGGAACAGGTAAAAGAAGGTAGGACGGGGGACGATATATTTTCATCATCATTTGAAACATTCAAAGCGCATACACTGTCTGGTTGATAAAATAATCGCGCTCGTGTATTAAATTTTGTAACCGGAGTTCTAGTCTCGAACGCGTATTGTCTCTTGTGTAAACGAAAATATTATTTTACATGATGTCTGACGTTTGATTCTTTTACAAATTCGACTTTTCTACATTTACAATGTAAGGTTTCATTTCATATCTACGAAAATGTATGTGCTTGATGAAAAGAAACAAAACATTTATGTTATTAATTAATATCGTGAATTAGTTTTACTATGAGAAACAAACAAACGAGACCGACAAAAGTTTGCATAGTGTTGGAAAGTTATTACAAAAATAAAAATGACACTCGTAAATTGAGAAACGAAAAGAAGTCCCTTAAAAGTTTTATAAAAATTGTCAACCAGACAAATGAGGAATCTTTTTGACTACGTCTATATACGTCTTTAACTTTGCTGCCATACGGGGGCAATTCGAAAAAACTAATGATAACAAAATCGAGGGATACACTTTGGCGTTGCAGTTATATCAAAAATTAAATTATACCACTGGATAGCTAAATGATTAAAGAATTCATTACGATAAGCGAGAACAGTAACGCATTGTGTGCGGAGGATGGGGAAGCGCCGCCATTTTGAGGTTATTTCGCTGCGCATCGAGATTTGCAATTAGTATAACTTTTGATTTGGAAAAGCTACGATGTTTGTTTAAGTTTTAATCGTTAGCTGTCATCAAAATCTATCGATTGTATATAAAAAATTAGTTCAAAGTAGTGACAGTGAATATAATAAGCTGTTAGAATAAAAAAATATTATCAAAAATAGGTAATGTCTGCCTATACGTGTCGAAAAGCCAAAACCAAATACACAGATCGTATCGCATAAGGCTGGAAAGGGCTTCTCAAGAAAAATCGAATGGTAATAATAAAACACCATATGACCGAGTCAAGCAGAGCCGGGATCGTAAAAGAATGAATGCCCGAGCGGATCAACGACGGTGCCAGTGCATCTGCAGCTGGGGCGGTTGAAATTATGCGTTATATAGACGAATTCACGTACAACACACGGCCGTGTCCATGACACAGCCACACTCCATTTTTTTGTGAAGTTAAGGATATTTTTCATAACAGTTTGTAAATGCTGTTTCCGCGAAACTTTTTGAATTGTTGAGATGTAACAGAGTGCACATTGTGTTTCGTTGTGTCCTCCATACACAGATGAACTCGCAAGATGCGGGCGTCGACTTCTTTACGTTGGGAGTTCTCTCGTCAACACTTTTTAGTAAGACATACACATGTGGTCTAAAACAATAAATAATTTAACTATTTAAATAGTCGTGTCAATAAAAAAACTATTCCCATTTCTTTCTTGCGTCGAAATGTTTTACGAAAAATTAATAAAGTAAAAAGAATGGTGTCAAAATCTACAGAAAATGATACGCTGCTAGTACTTTGATCACAAATATCATGACTTTTAGAAAAAAATATTTGCTGCTAGTTTTATGAAATTAAGCAATATTTGCTTCCGAAAACGAGGTGGTATTTGTAAACAAATAAATTTAAAATAATGTGTGGGTATAATTAACTAAAATAATGTAAAGTCACCTCGACAATGCAGCATAATAAATATAAGGCGTAAAAAGGGACTCATTTCTCAGTGTAATCGCTCTCAGTTAATTAAGCTCTGCCATTGCAAAAATTTATCTTTCTTAATGCTTTGGAAGTTTGAACGTAGCGCTTATAAATTTAAACAGACATAAAACTATGGATGAAGCACTAGTAGCTGGCGTAGGGTCCTTGTTTACGCAAAACAAAATGTTGTTTTTATTATAAATATAGCTGCAGAATTTATAACATTATAGTTTTTATATATATGTTACAAGTAATAATGAAGCAACCAACTATTGTCTTTGTATATCACACAATATCGGCACTTTAAATGCTAATAAGAAACACCTATTCGTAATGAAAAAAATATTAGGATTAAGATTAACAAAAGCAAAAATATAATGAATTTTAAAACATTTATAATATCTAATTCAATATTATACGTATACTTCATATGCCTCTTTTTTAATCTATATTTAGACATTTGTTTTTATAAATTTCAAGTACAAACAAATTATTTGTATAATGAACAAATTTTAGTTGTCGACGAAGAGACGGATCGTCGTTCCTGGTACGCGGTACTCGTCTTAAAAATATCTTTAAAAAACAAACATCTTAATAAATAATAATTTTTCTTGATGGCAATACCACTTAATATAATAGTTGTTAACAACAATTATCAAAATTGTTTATATTTTTCATTCAGACTTGTTGATTTTTGTCTTGATGTTGACGCTAAAAAATGATTGATTACATTTTTCTTTAAAAAAATTATTTTGCATTAAAATTTATTTTATTTTTTTATTTACAAATTACGTAAACGTTTGATGAGCATCTACATGTACAAAATCTTAGGAATTATTTTCACCTCAACATGATTCATGGACCAGCCTTGTTGAACCGTCGAACTATAAAAATTCCAATTATGGCTTACACGAGCATGAAGAACTCTTTGGAAACGTTGTATCCAATGTGCTGTTTATTCAAACAGTTCGAACTTAATTTTTTTTATAATTTCATGATTCTTTTTTTTACAGTTTAAAGGCCTGTTGAATTACTGTGTAACGTAAATATGTAAAGTTAAGTAGGCTATTAATTAAGTCAATATTATTTAGAATTATTTCAAATTTGCAGATATATTTGACGAACTTATGGATTCGTCAGAAACATGACCTTTCAATGAGAAAATTAAAATGAAATTGATCAGACTCAATCGTTTTAATTAGGTATATAAGATTAGATATACTGGATTTTTTTCTGCTCTTTAGCTGAAAATAGAAACGATGCTAGATTTTCGTAAAAACCAATGCATATTACTTCGACGCTTAATATTTCGCAAACGCAATTTTAAGATTAAATATGTTTAATGAAACCTCGAGATCATAAAATAAAAGATATTAAGACAGATTTTCTAATGACACCACACTAGATGGATTGCACGAAAATTATTTTTTTGTTCACGTTTTACATGTGTGGGTAGGTATAATAATTTTGGTTGTATTATGTTTAACAAATATCCTGTTATCACAGAATAAATAAGGCAAATAGCTCCATGCCTGTTACATG
Organism: Druceiella hillmani; assembly: GCA_039881145.1. Lineage (NCBI taxonomy): Eukaryota > Metazoa > Arthropoda > Insecta > Lepidoptera > Hepialidae > Druceiella > Druceiella hillmani. The sequence goes on along the minus strand of JAYKKI010000047.1, from coordinate 11,742,983 downwards.
TTAATAGATATTCCTATCTCGAGCATCTACTTGCACAACTTAATACAAATAAGTCTAAAACTGATAAAAAATGAGGTTGTGGCAGACAGATCAACGTTCGTCCGACACGACGAAATTATAGGGATTCATTACGTAAACCCAAAAGGTATATTTAAAATTTGTAAACTTTATTAAATCAAAGTTTTTATTATTATAATGTGAAGTGTTCTTGTCATTTTTATATTCTTTTTATAGAAATGTGGCTTCAATAATTATAAAACTAGAAACAATTATGATGAAATAAAAAAAATAACACAAATGACATTACTTTGAAGTTGTGATGGTTTTTGTTTCGTAATTACGTCATGTTCTAAAGCCACAATAAGGGTCGATTATTGAAAAACCAATTTAGATAGCACTGAACAATTTTTATTTCATAGACATTTCATTTCGCTATTAAATATCTTTGCAATAGAATTTTAACATTTTCCGTACTCACACAGAAGTTACAACGTTTACGTCTTTACACGTAACAAGAGCACGTCAAATGAGTTAGGTGTCGGTGAAGCGTATTCACTTCGCGGCTCTGTCTGTCGTCAGCGGCCATTAACAAAATGACGATAAGGAGCTACAAGGAGTCACGAGAACGCACTGTGCGAGGGGGCGAATGTCATACGTAGATGCAACGCGTTCCGTTCCATTGTACCTAGAGCCGTCGGTCGTGTGACACGAAAGTGGCACTCGCTCCTCAATGTGAACAAACAGGGCGGGGACGTAATATTATTTCTTTAATGACAGCGAGTCTAATTTAAATGGTAATGAAAGAGTCGGGTGTGGCGTTTGAAAATGTCGGTTTGTGTAGTCAGAGATATTGGCCATGACATTCAGTCATCTTGACGTAAGAAAATATGATTCTGGTATGATATAACTAATTACCAAATAGTTAAATTACATTCTGTTTTCCTTGAGTGAAATGAAAATAATATTCTTAAATTAATAATGTGTTTTGATCGTTCTGTCTTCTAGTAAATGAAATGGGTAATTTAATTTCTGGGGTTCTCTCAACAGTTTGTACCATAATACAATATTATTTGAACCTTTTTTTCATTCATTTCATCTGTTCTTCCATCCAGCCGTCAACACTTAAAAACAGATATTTCCATAATTTTTATATGGGCAAACGTTTTTAAAATTTATAGTGAAATATTTGAAAACAAATTACGAAAAAATTATATAAGGAAAAATAAAAAAAAATGCACTATAGAATTTTTACCTTTAGATGGGTCTTTCAAAGTCCCATTTTTCTGGTTCCATACCTTAAAAGGAAAAAAAAGGAAGCCTTATAGGATCAGGAACGCGTGGATATATCAAGTTAAAATTTATCAAATCAATTACTTAGGTCTACTGTCCCTTGGATATGTAATAAATCAAGCTTCTAAATCTACGCAATCAAGAAGAATTAAAAAAATACGGCCATTTATGCCGTATATTTTGACACTCGCAAATAAATAAAAACTTATAGAGAACTTCTCGTTTACTCAGAGCCTCACAGCATAAGTAAAGGAAAAAATTCTAATATCTTAGTTATATCACATAATTTTTCTTCAAATATGCGTGTATGAAAAAATATAGTAGACTATATATTTTAGTCCTAAAAAATGAAAATTTTGTAAATCGTTTACTAGGAATATTATATACCATTAAATGTTTATAAAAGCCTAAATGTTCACGGAACCTTTATAGCGCGAGTTCCACTTGTGCTTTACATGTTTTTATTTGTTAAATGTCTTTAACACTCCAATGAGAAATGAATAAAGCACATATAACTCACAATAAACGTGATTTGTTTACATCACCGGGCTTCATGGCCAAAATTTCTTGTTTAGTTTAGTTTAACACTATTTAAATGCTTATATAATTGGTATAATGATTGCATTTAGTATCCGATCTTTCCAGAAACGTAGAAAAGGCATATACGACTTACAACAAAAATTTTGAATTCTGGAGTTTTATTTCTCAATTTGATCTGCTCTGTGAACGTACTGTTTCCTGTGAATCCAAGTTTCTTTAAAATTTTTTTGTTTAAAATAATTTTTCTTTGATTTATTATATCGGATAGTTTAGATCCTAGAATCTATGACCTTTATTTATAAGAACATCCGAATTTCGTACGATCAAATCGCATTTGAAAGTTTTTGTTAGGTATTTGTATTATGTAAGACTAGGTCTGATTTTATTTGAATTAAAAAAAATATAATGAAGTAAAAATATTATCATCAATTAGATTTCTATATGAAAATGAAATCAAGGCAAATGAAATCGAGGTTTTTGTAGATTTGTATATTTTTTTGAATTTTGATGTAAATAATTTGTGGTTGCCATCGCAACGTGTAACATACAGTTCTCTACGTGAAAAGCGTTTTCTGCGTAAATTTACACTCACGTAACTGGAAGTTTGAACTTGAAATCAAGTCAAAATATTGACTTTTCTTATAATATAAAGTAAAGTAATTTCAGTAAATTGATATGTCCAAGCGTGTATACGTGATACTAAATAGTTATCTAGGGAAATCTACCAAACAACTATTACATACACTGTGTACGCCCTAAGTTTGTACATAATTAGCAAATATAATAAGAGATACAAGCAATAAAAAAGTAAATATTTAAACGAAATTTCAAATTTATATTTACTGTTGTCCGTTTAACCAAAAAATTATTTGTATAATACCAAGGTAACAAAGAAATTTCAACAAAATAAAAATGTAAACCTTCAGAAATCTATAAGTAAGAAGTAAAGTTACACGATGATAATCTATCTAAATTACGACCAAGGTAAAGCACACACGTCTGAGTGTTTATCTTGGAATATAGTGATATCATTCATCGAACAGGACGCTTGACAAATGACCGCACTTCGCGCTGCTGAGGGGGCTGTGTCGTCGCGGTATGGACGTGCTTGTGATATTTCTGCACCGAGCATCTCCGTTTCTTCATTTATTTTATTTCTATACTTTAATGTATCTAATTGATACTTATGGCGGACATATTACTACGAGAACGATCTCTTACAGCCAACCAGAACACCAGTCCAGTCCCGCTCGTCGAGCGGCTGGGAATCGAACCCGGGCCCCTGCGGTACGCCTCGTAGTCAAAGGCCGTATGCCTTGTGATCAACCCACCACGGTGACTTTCTTGTCTCCATTTCTTCTGTCCTTGTGCGAATAGATCGCATTAAATGTTAACGCAAAACTCCATAATTTCTAATTTTGTTTACTTCATAAACCTTTTTATTTCTTTTAAATTATTGATTCAAATTACAAAGTGTGAATGCCAATTCTTAACTACAGAAAACGCTTAAAATGTCTATAGTACCTGCGCGAATTCCAGTGCAGAAATGGTAATGAATAAAAATAATAGAAGTTACAGCTATTTAAACTTATTTCATTGACTCTGTATGGTACATTAGCCATATATGACTGACACATTTACATGAATATAGGGGATTTTTTTGCTGAGCGTTAAATGTATGAATGTAACAAAAACATATTATCCCGATTTTTTATTTGGAGGAACTACACCAAATTGGCTGTGGTACTCAAGGTGTTTAAGTACCTTTATTCATAATACTAGTGAACGATTAACGCACTAAAGTTCTGTCTATTATAAAAAAGATACAAAGGTGTTGTAACTTAAAAATTCAATGAGTTTTTCTCCGATGTTATGTTTTATACACACAACGACGTAATTCGACACTAACTCCAACGGATCGTTCAATTACAAATCCTGACCCGCACATATGTTGGCGGTAGACAAATTATACTCTAGTTGTTAACTGAAGTAAACATGAAATATACAAATGCGACAGTAACTGAGAGTGAGCAATCAATCAGCGCGGAGACGTTTGTTTTTGTGACTCCCTGTCTTGTTGACAATTTAGTTTTCGTGCTCCCGTTAAGACTTGTGTGCTCGAGTTTACTGCTTTTATAAACTAAAAATGGGACCGAGTCATCTATTCCGCGTTCAATAAGAAAGGAATCCTGAGGACGTTCCGTTTTGTTAGTTATGAAACAAACGAAGTGTCATCTTGCAATAGTATTTGTAAGTCTGGCTGCGACTAGGATATATATGTATAGGAAGGCAAATTTATTTTTTTTCCTGACATCATCCAAATTATTTTCCACTTAAAGCTTCAGGAAATTCTTTTCGTGCATAGAATAATCATTAGGATCAAGTCTGTTTGACACTTATTTAAACTTGCATGTGACACTAGGCTGGAAGACATTTGATTTAGAGCCACCGTTAATGGTAATAAATTACATTTATAATAAAAAGGATATTTTGATATTACGTTTGTAACGCATTCAAGTCACGCTTCACTCAAGTTAATGTAAAATATTTTCAATAAACTATAAGTTTTAACATATGTCGTTTGTCACGACAAATTAGAAAACAACGCGACCATTTTAAATGCGGTTTATTACTCCTGAAATTTGAAATATCCTAGGATGGTTATCGGCAATATGGATGAGAAATGATACTGAGTGATAATTTCAATCAAAATATCAATCAAGTCGGGGAAAAATCATCCTAGCGTTTTAAAAATGGTTGCTTTTTCTTTTAGAGGTGTATTAAAATGTTAAATGAATTTTCAATTTACGTACGTCTCTGAGAGTAGTAATTAAAAATGTATAATATACAGTATGTAAATAAATAAAAGTTCGCCACTTCAACCACTTGTCCCATTCTTCCCACTCGTCCCAATCATGTGTAATCGGACAAAATGTTATTTTTTTTAAATTATTCGCCTAGTTTATAAAATAATTGAAGTTTAAATTTTTAAATTTAATTTTATTATCCTATTGTTCTTTTATTATTTTTTTGTAAAACTATAAAAATGAAAGGGATAGTTAGAAAAGTTAATTTTACTATGGATCACTAAGAAATTGACAATCTTTAAATATAAAGAAGTGGCATGATTTATCCATGATGCACTTTTATGGATTAAAGAGATAAAAAGATTAGATAACTTGCTTTTTCCGCGACTCCGTTCTCATAGACTGTTAATATGTGAATAATTTTTGGTTCAGAAAAATATAAAAGCAGAAGATAAAAAAAGATATGAAATAAAAACAAATAAAAAAATCAATAAAGTAAATAATTAATTCACTATTTTATATACAATGTGTCTCTGCTGGCTGATCAGACGATATTAAGAAGATTTCCATTAGTATAATAATTTTATTTTCCCAATAACTGTTTGATATCGCGTTCTCGTTTTACGTTCCCGTTTTTATACCGATTACAGCGAAACCAAAATTTGGTCAACACATTTGTCGTGTATGAACAAATAAATTTTGACAGTGACGTTTCGATTGATTCGTCGTAATCGCGTCAGTGTCAATTTGGACATCAAAAATGAGAAATAAAAATGGTGGCAATTTGAAAGCAAGTCCTAATCAAACTAAATATGGCGTAACCTTTACTATTTTTATTTATTTAGTATGATATTATAAAAAATATAATGACAGGTTTTAAAATATATAGTTCGTATATGTAAAAGAAAATGAGGTTCTCATATAACGTTCGAAAATTACTAGAATTAACACATTATGTAAATTTTATTGTCATTAGTGCTAGAATTGTTTTTTCCCGATAAAAAGGTAATTAACCAATAGCGTTCCGAACCATTTGTTTCACCTTTTTTTTTTTTAAACGCGTTTGTTTTTAAAAATAGCTTTAATTCGATATGTTGTCTTTATATTTGATAATGATTATACAATAATAAAAGAAAAAAAACATTTCGTTGTCAATGTGAGAGTTACTAAAACATTTTTAGAATACTTTTAAAAGGTTGTAAAGTGTCAATGGTGCATAGTTAAAATATACTGGAAGATATTAAATATATAAATAGAGACTAAAATTGGTATTTCTTTTAACACAATTCTTACTATTTCACGTTTTCTTATTGCCCATGGTTCCAATGAAGTTATAAATTTTAACATCTACTAATCGCGGCCACTGTGAGGTCATGTCAATGGCTGCTATTTTATGCCCTCCCGAAACTCGATCATTAATTTGTTTTTATTTATATTATTGTCTTGTTATTATTTTATGGCTAGAGTTTCGACATTGTCGCTATTTTGTTATTTATATAGTAATAAATTAGCTTAAAATAGTGAAACAGGCTCTATAACTTTTCTTCATGACGTAAACTTTAGTCCCTTTATTTTTAAGCCACGTCTATTCTTTGTCATCACGAGGAATGTGTTTTTCCTAACTTTCTTCTATGGTGGAACAATTTATTTTTAATTCCTCCATAATTACCATTTACTATTAGTTGTAAAGTACGCTAGTGTAAATAAAATCTTAAAATGTAAACTTCACTTTAGAAAAGTGGCTAGATCGAATAATTTCTTGAGGGAATGAGATAACTAGGTGTTTATCTTCAATATTCCACATTGAAAATATTTTATTGTAATAAAATTTTAACATCGAATTTCATTAAATACTTTAAATAACGCGTTTAAATGTACGCGTTTTGATATATATCCAACCTCAATGTTTAGTAGCGTCATCCAAAGCGATTATTGAATTTTATGCAAATCCTCATTGTTTTATTTTTAATTTTATCTAGCTCAGAGTTAGTTTTCGAGTTAGAGAGTGGTGAGCAACTTTTTTTTACTTTTCTTTGGTTTTCCGTCCACTCTGGAGACAATATTTCTCTTTTATAAGTAATATACATACTTGTAAAATTAACGTTTCCGGGAGCGTTGTAATACATTCAATACGAATTAGAAAAAGAAATAATTTAAAATCATTTTTTCTACTTTCTTTAAATTAGGAGGCAAATCTCACATACACGATCCAACATTTCCAACAGATTTACAATAGGCGCTGGATACCAGGCATATTTTAACTCCTATTACAAAGTAAAGGAAACTCTTTTTAATATCATTAATGTAAATTATGCAGACATAGACAGAATTAGTAAATCATGCTTATAATAAGAGTTAATGAAACCTGCTTTGTAAATGCCGAATTGTGTACAGATGAATTATCTCAGATATCGCGGCGAGCAACACCTCCTATTAGACAGAAATATAAGCACTGACTTGTTCTCGGTACAAAAGTACCTAATCCTGTTTCTATTACAGAGCTCGAAACTTCTTAATTAGTATTCTAAACTTGAACCGCAAGTCGCATATTTCGTTTCATGTAATGAATGTATTACTGCATAATTTGTTTTATCGTAACACTTTCTTATCTTGAATGTAAACTGCGAAGATCATAAAATATTTATGAATTAAAAAACGTTACAGACGTTCTCAGAGGAAGATTAGTTATCCAATTGGCGGTAAATTATTACTGTTTATTTTGCTATTTATTACTTTTTGTATCTGACCCGTCTTTAGTGTTACATAACATCAGTCGGGACCATTTCTAATTTCTTCATTTTGCGCCTATTGAGATAAAATTTGGTATGCAAACGTATATTAACGAAGAAAATTTAAATATGTGTACATTATGAAGTAAGGTGTATCTTGACACGACTTCTAAGCAGCAATAAAATATTCTTTGGAGCTAAATAATTTTAATGCTTCTCTTTAGAGATATTTCTTTTGAAACTATTCATCAAGGAGCCCACAAACTTTTAAAATATTGTTTTTAAAAACACTGCAACGTAGCTCTTAGTTATAACAGATAACGTAGCATTTACACTTTACGATTGTACTGAAATTCAAGGGCGAAATTTTGTCAAGGTAAGGAGGTATTGTCGCCTGGTACTGGCATGATTTGAAAACTGGATGTTTTCAAAATATGCAGCACCTATAGTTCTAAATGGGAACATAAATTGAGCCTATCCGATACGTTATTAGTCGTCTTTTGTTTCAAAATCATACTATGGAAGTATTTTTTAAACGTGTTAATAAAAACGGTTAAATAAAGTTATGATAAATACGAGTACATGACAAATAAATATATGAAAAATAAACTGTTATAAGCATTTCTCTGTATGCCACAAAACTGGGCTGTAGAGTTCTGTACTCAACTGAAGCACAGAATAAATAACTTAACCGTTGAGAATATCATCAAAAAGTTAACCTTTAATAAGTATTGCATAAAAACGCGAATGAAACAAGTACTGTCACAGTTTATTTTTCACTCAGGCGAAGCGGAGGCTGGCTGTTAGTTTTATTTAAAAAACTGATATTTTTTAGGATAATCGCTTCATACAAATGAATGGGTAAACCGGCGACACTTATAAGATCACTGGTTTATTCGGCATTAGCCTCTCATCAATACCGTAACTTAATTGGTCGGTGAATACCTACGAAACATCGAACAAAGTTAGGTTTGGCTAGTGAGCAGCTAATGGGATTCTCGTATTTGTTCAATTCATTCTTGGATGTTCCACTGACCGAAAGCCTTTTTTTTGTAGTTGAATATTTTATTGGGTCCCATTCGCTGTGTATGGCGCACTCATCCAGACCGCCGCCGTAAATAAATAATAAATGTTAAATTAAGATCTCGAATCCTCTGAAAGTTCTTACAGTATATCAATATTTAAAGCATTAATGTGAAATATTATTTCTTAAGGAATTTATATTCCTTAATTTTTTTTTTAATCTTTAGTTAACTTTATTTAATTTTTAAGCATATTTTGTCAATTAATTTATCTTGAACTAGTTTTAGAAGTTATCTTTTCGATCGCTCTTGAATGGATCGCTAAAATTTATCTTGTACGTAAAAGTTGTACTCGAATGTGTGCTAAAAATTATATAATTAAACACAAAACAACTTTTAAGCGATATGCGATGGAAAGAATTAAATATGAAACTTGGATATAAGCCTGCTTGGACTGATATTCCGAGATGGGGCAATGTGGTAGTGTGAATCTCTAAGACACCCGAGCGCATACACGTCGCGGAGATGTGACACGCAGTCGAGAGCACTTTGTGTTTCCGTCGCTCAAGGATGCTGCGGCCGCGGTCCGTTTTTATCAACGATACGAGACCTGTGAAACTACGATTATAAAATGTTTTAGCGCGTTGCACGCTGACATCGGACAGTAACGTCTTGAATTTCACTGGTACATATTTAATATTCTTGAAATGATTAAATGCGTGTAGTAGAAGTAGTAAAAACTCTTAAGTTACATTTAATAAGTTGAAGTATAGCCTATTCATTTCCGTTTAATGCGTGCTTGTATTCTGTTAACTGTAATCGTTTGTAGAAAAAAGACAGCGACTGAACGCTAGCTGATCTGTACGATTTCCATACTTGTGAAAATATTTTTGTACGAATTTTATAGTAACATATTTCTCATATTACTTGCTTCGGTGTACAGAATACGCTATTGTCATAGAACGTAAACTTTTCACCGTCATCATAAAATAGTTTGAAATTGATTTCACTATTTCATATCCATGTGGGTTGTTTATCTTTGGAGTATAAGAAAGAAAAGATTTGCTCCAAAAAAAAAAGGTTTTTTACCCTTCGAGAGTGAGTTATGGTCTAAATGTTTCCCAATAATAGATTATTAACCCTAAAAAAATTAAGATAGGCCTAAGAAATATTTTTGAGATATTATGCTTATATAATAAATAAATTTATAAAACTTTTTAAAGAAATGTTAAATATTAATCGACAATCGTTATTCATAATTCAGCTTGATTTATTGTTAATAAATATATTCCAAGTAAAACTAACCAAAATATATTTTTTTCTATTCAGGTGAGAAAAAAAAAACTGATCATAGATTATATGTTACGCCTGACGTCGACGCCTAACTTACGTTACTAATGATGCCAGTATAATGTATTATCCTTACTCTCGCCGCTTTGCTTTCGTTACACATTTTCGTGATTCTACTTTCATGAACATATATCCTATTGCATCTTTAAGACATGTAATTTTATAAACGAAGCATATGAATCATTCTGACTTTATTTAGATTGAACTTCAGGAAGATAGATTTTTCCTTCTTTATGACAAAAGGAGAAATCACAAGGCAATCCCACTTAGTAAATTCTCGTCTAATAATAAACTTGCGCTGTTTTTTGTGGCGCAACTGGTGTAATGCTGCATCTGTGTGATTGTCCATTGCATAAGAAAGCAAACGATAGCGAATTTCATTTGTGCGCTTTTGGAAAATTGCTATAAAAAAATATATATATACATATATATATATATATATATATATATAGACAAAACAAGTATATGTACATATATATACTTTTTTTGCCTCTTTGGTAGATTAAGCTTTTAAGGATTTTGAAATGAAATGAATTAAAAATCTTTTATACATCACATTAGTTATGGTCGAATATAACACAATCCTATTTATAACACCATCTGCTTTGCAGCATCGTGTTTCTCTAAATTGGTTACAGTTAGCTTAAACAGTAGATAATGGTAATGATAGCATTTTGTGTGTTCGTCCGCTATGTTAATGTCGTGTGTACATAACTTAGTTACATACTTTGGTGTACATAGCTTATTACCATTATGAATAAATATCGTGTGTACACTGTTAAATTCTGTGTTAATCCTGAGTTTTTCCTTTTGGCTACCTTTTACGTTTGCTACCTATTATGTTATAACAACGGATTAGATCGCCGTATATTTTCACAAATGTCGTATTGTATTACTTCTCGAATATAGCTACTAGTAATTCTTTGGTCTATTTTGAAACAAAAACAAAACGTTTTTCTTTCTATTAGACAAAATTTATCTAATGTGTATGCTAATACATTTATTACATATTAAACTAAAATATCTGTGGATTTTATACGGAAATAATATTTCTTTTCTACTAGTTTATTTATTTCACGTCCATATTTGTTTCATCTTCGAAACGTTGTAACTATATTTTATGGGTTTTCTAGAATCTTAATATAAACTTATTTTAGAATTTTCTGACTGAAGCGCCACCTAAAATGCGGAAGTAGGTTTTGGTTTTTCATTTTTTGTTTTACGTTCATATGCTAATTTTCCTTGCTCTTTCTAATACTGAATTCTTTACTCGAAACAGTTCAGCGTTTCTTTAGTGCGTCGTAGCTTTTTACGAAAATAATGAGCAAAATAATGTCGCATTTAACAAACCTGTATTATTTTAGTATTATAACTATATATCTTTTAAGCCTCAACACGCGCCCTTGCAGCGTAAAAAATGTTTCGAACAAAGATGAAAAACATTATTATTTCCAATAAAATATATTCCCTTAATTGACATTTCGTTTTTAAACTCCTCGTCTCGAGCCGCACCATTTTGATTTTACACTCATAAAAGACTAACCAATAAACCCGATGGCGACGCCATTAGAGCTATATAGCTAGTTTATAGAGACGCAATAAAAACGCATCGCTTTTCCGCAGTCTTTCGTTCAAAATATAATAATTTAATATAAACTAAAAGTTTAAAATAATAAGAAAACAGTATTGTGCATAGTTTCAGAGTAATCCAAATCGTTGGTGGCATTTCCGCACGTATTACGACGAACTTATAAATTTTCTCTACTTAGACTGGCATCTTCTTTCATTGCGCGCCTAGACTAGAGTGTTTCATGGGCGGACCTTTTGTCTATTCTGGCCTAATACTTCCAACTGAAAGTTTCTTTAGATGTTTGCGCTTTCGTGTTAGGCGATAATATAAACACGTATCGTTGTTTGCATCCTGTTTGTTTCGTATTACGTACTTTCTAGACGTTAGGTTTACGAATGTTTTTTGGAAATTCTCCTCTAAATTTTCTATTTGATAACGAAATCTAACTTAAAAATAAGTTTAGTACTCAATGTTGTCATGTTGAAGTGTTTAAATGCCTCTTTCTTTTAAAGGAAACTGTGATACTTTCTAATTGTTATGATATTTTAATATCGGAAGTTAACTCTAACTTTACCGTACTACTATTATTTGTATGTTATGTTTTAAACAAAACACCTAAGATTTAACTTACAGTTTTATGTCGAATGATCGAAATCATTCGACATAAAACTTTGGTGTGAAAAAAAAATATGAAACTTTTTGGCCTTGTACTTCGGTACAAGGCCAAAAAGTTTCATAAACTTGTAAATTTTTCCCTTCGTTATTTGTAAGTGTTTTACGTAATTGTACAAAGCTTAATTTTTTATTTTTGTCATTTTATGACCTCTGTAAGGTGAAATTCTTCATATCTTGGTAAAAATAATTATATCATGAAATTATAAAATATTTCCGATGTAACCATCTTATTAAAATTTCAATTCTTTTCGATTTTTATGTCGGGTACATAAATAAACATGAATTCAAAAGTTGAAGTTTATGGTTTGTTTAGTACAAGCGTTACACCGCTTTGGTAGACAAACACAATGATAAGACTAAACCTGGATGAATAACGTAAATCATATCTTGAGTGAATTACATTTAAATACGATACAATATCCAAATTTCATTTGAAGGACATATCAAGTGTTTATTGTAAGCAAAGTATCGTCTAGTGAAAACATCTTTTTGTAGCCTTATTTAAAAGTAAATATGCAAAAAGCTAGCGCGTTTTTGCGATAATTCAATATAGAAAGAAAAAATGTCGAAAATTATGCAAATATTATTATCATGAAAGAATTAGAATGAAAGAAATATATTGTCTCATAGATTTCAGAATTTGTACATCTATAATTATAATTTTAAATATTTAACTATAATTCTATAAACAAATTTTAATTAAATTTTATTTCTGTGATTGACGTAGCTTTCCTTTAATTAATTCGACGAGTTTTCCATTCAAATTTAAACCATATTTCATTTGCATCGGTTTATGTACGGATAGGACTTTAAGTTACGAGTAACTCGTTATATCGGTATGCTACTAGTAAACAGTACACCAGCGTGGAGTAAAACGGTTTGCGATGCCACACTGTATAAACGCGAAATTATGTGCCATCCTTGTTAAATTAGGTGTCATGTTGTTTAGGTCTAATAAAGTTTTGTTTGGAATGTTCGGGTACAAACTCTCGATAATATAGCTATTATCCAGTATTTAATCATTTGATATATTATTTTTAATTAAATGTGTTGATAACATTACGTTCTATAACTTATTCGTACAACGAAATATATCCTAAACCCAATTATGGTTAATTTAACTGTAATCTTTAAATTCATGCGAATTAACTAAAATTTTTATCCTGGAATAAAATAAAAATACACAAGTTTTCTATAGACCAGCTATTAATTCTTGCAGATATATATTTAATATTTTTAACATGAATTTTGATGAGAAAAGCGTTGATAATTATATAATTTTTAGAAGGACATTTCACTGGATTTCAATTTATGAAAATTTCTATTAATAATAGTTTTTCATTATGTCGTTTACCCAGTGTCAAGAGTCGCAATTACAATGACCAATGTCATTATACCCAGGATCTTAATTTTCATAACTATGTCGATGATTTTTTCAAGCCTGTCATGTGATATGAATCTGGTGAGGAAGTACTTCACATGATCGGTAAAATACTTGCAAAATTGCTTTATTTATATATAATTTACTAGTTATCTTTTGAGATATTTAGGCATAGTGATTTAGTAACAAACAACATTTGCAAAAAAACTTCAAACTTTTTTTTTTAATTTTGAAAAGACCCATGAAAAATGATTAAATTGTTTTTTTTTAAACCTGCCCGACTACAAGAAAGTAAGAACCTATTAATATAATTACAAACCCAAACCTAAACCGTTCCCAATATCAATTAAATTGAAGCAGCATAAAAAGATATTTGCGCACCTCAGAGAATTTCAACTAGTCACGAACTGATAAAACTCCAAAATTATAGACATAGACAGGGCATGGGTTATGTCAAAATTTTTAATTTTACTCTTTATCTTAAACTTTTTCGATTAAAACGTTTATACAGAAAACCGTGTCTAAATTGGTAAAAACATTTTGTAGATAAATGGAATATTAGTTTGCAATAAAATGTTGCAAAGCCCCCTGGTGTGTTAATATCATAACACCTATCTAAAAACCATTGCCGATTAGTTTCAAATATTTTGCAAACAACCATGTCTAAGTCGATCAAACCGTTTTGGAAATAAATGGGTACATTTGTTCGCAATAAAATGTTTATTGCGGCGTCCCTGGTGATTTAACATCATAACACCTATCTGAGAACCATTGCCAATTAGCCCCAAATATTTTGCACTAAACCGTATCTAAATATATCAAACTGTTTAGGAGATAAATGGGAACATTTGTTTGCAACAAAAGGTTTATTGCGGCGCTCCCTTGTGAGTAATCACCGTTACAACTATCTAAGAACCATTGCCAATGAATCATAAACATTTTACAAAAAACTGTATCGAAATTGGTTAAACCATTTTGGAGATGAACGTGGGAACACTGGATTGCACACACGAACAAACAAACAAACAACCTCTCTCACCCTAAATGCATATTACCCGCTGTTCCGTTGTGGGTAAAAAAAGTTTCTAAGTGCTGATGCGAGAACGTCAACGCGTAACTTTAATTGTTTTTGAGGATCGCCCGTTGGTGCAAGATTTGACGGAGTCGCATTTTGAATCAAAATTCCCTAACTTCAGTAACATTATGTTCTTAGACGAAGTCCATTTTCACTTAAACGGTTTTGTGTTAATAAGAAAAACTGTCGTTATTAGTGGCTTAAGAATCCATGCTTACCACGCTGAAAATCAACATAAAAAATCACTTCACTGTGATCACAAATCACTTGAATTAACATAAAAAACGTACAATGGTCATCCAATTACGGTTAATTTAGGTCGTTACATTGGAATGCTGAGATTTCTTGACATAAAGACTACAAAATTCTCATAGCTATGGTAGAAATACTCGGTGTTATCAGTAGGGTACCACCTGCCATAGTTCTTGATGAGAGCATTGAAGTTTTATACACGTGTATACTTAAGTGAACAACTTTTGCTTTACGACTCATGGAAATTTAAGAACGAGCTAAACTTTTAAATTTAGAACGTTTAATATTTTGACATTTACATTAAATTTAAGTCTGAAGTGAACGGGTTCCCCCAATAAAATACGAGCTGTTAGATACCCTGAAGGCTCTTCTATAAAGAAGAAATAAATTGAAGCCGTTAGACGGAAGAATTCGTTTTCTACGAACATAGAGATAGTTTGCTCAGCACATTTCTTGGAACATGATTTTTATATAAAGTAAGTAGTCCAGTAAAAGATGAGAGGCATTACCAAATTTTAGTCGGCTATGTTATCGACGAAATGGCATAAGATATTCGCGACGAGTGAAAAGGTAAGCAATTTCATGGCTAGGTAGACGTAGGAATTGGTATGACTGTATGCAAGAAACTAAGGAGGCTCTTGTATTTCTAGTTACAATCATTATTAACTCAAACCTGAACTCAAGCTATAAGTTCGACAACGAAGAAATTACAATCAAGGATTTATATAATTTCAAAACCGCAAACATGTTCCCTTGCCTTCTCTTCTATTAGTATGAAGACTTCTTTACAAGCAATCATGTATTTTATGTATTGAAAGCGGTTTTTTTAGTTAACAAAACAGCCTGATATCAAATTGACGAAATTTTAAATAGTTAATTAACAGGTACGTAAGATTTTTTAAAAAATAAGTTAAATATTTTCTGAAATATTTTTCCAACATATCTCATTTCGAGAAACTAAAACTAAAATTATTTCGATCAGTACGAATAATAACTTGTTTGAAAATCGGTTACGTCTTAGAAACTAACAATTCTTGAGTGTTATATTAAATTGAATCCTGTTTTGGTATGAACTTTACTCTTTAATTGTCTATTATTTATTTCTACTTTAGAACTTGAAATAATATGTATATATTTTACTTTGTTACAGTAAATGCAGATATTTAAATGTCTTTTTACCCGCAAACATTACAATTTGAAATTTATTTATTCTTAATAAAAATGAAAATTTGGACGAAATGTATATTACGCAGTTTTAGCTCGATATCGTGCTGAGCAATCGATAAATGTGTGAACAACGTTAAAATTTTGTTGCAAGCGGGATAAGTATGTGTTACTCAAGCAACGACAAATCAGAACGCACTAATACCTCCACGATGATTTTGTGCATAGGTGGGGGATTGCGTAATGTAATTGGCGCGTTTAAAAATATTTGTTTCAAATTGGCGACGTGTGTTTTTATACAGTTCCGAGAACATACTATTTCTTTCCTAATTTACGTTCTGTAAATTCTATTATAATCAAAACAAAATTAGCAAATGCGTAATGTTATTTGTGAATTCCATAATATTCCTAATTTTTATTTAGCCTCACTAGATATATTTTATATTGGATTGTATCATATAAAATGTTGGGTCTTAGGTTAAAACAGATTCTGACAGAACTTTATTTCCTGCAAAATTCTATTTAATAAATAATATTCAAGATAATATTGATGATCTAAATTATTAGACCTAGTTTGTTTATACCAACCTCTTAATTATCTCGCTGAGTTCGAAAATAATGTTTGGAGATTGTTTAACCCTTAGAATTAATTATCATGTAGATCAGATAACTTTCTGACGGCAAACCCCTTAATTCATTATTGTAATTATGTAAATAGCGTATGCAGTCTGATATTATGAACATCGCAGGTAGGATATACGAAGTAGTTGAATGGGAAACCCATTTAATGTTAATTATGTGAGATTCACCGACAACGAAGGGGCCAGTCATGTATAAACTGTGCCACAGAAGTAAAGTTTCCCAAAGTGCCGTCTCGGTTAGTTAAATTGAATGGAAACTCTGTAACTTCTGAAATGGAAATTCTGCAGTATGGCATAAATATATTTGGTTACCGCGCATTGATGGGAATCGACATAACGGTGTAATAATTCAGGATATAATACATTTTACTCGTTCATAAACTCGTTCATAATACATTTATCACACGTTCATAATACACTTTACTCGTTCATAATACACTTTACTCCTTCATAATACATTTTACTCGTTCATAAACTGCATGTTCATAAACTCTGACTCTTTCTAGTATCACTTTGGCTCTTGGCCAAAAATGAAAGAGGTTATGTCTTTACTTATTATACTCGTTTAACTTTCCCTTTTAACTCCTTTATATGTCGATCTTTGGTACCTTTTTATTATAGGGGATTTGATTATTTGGTTAGTACCTTAGATCCGCTGTAGAAAATTCTCTCTTCTATTTCCATCAATATTTGGGTCATCTTAAAGCCATTTCAAAAGCCTGTTAAAACCTGCCTCGTGCATCAACAGGAAGTAATGACTAAAGAAGTCACGCGTAAGGAATATCGTATCTTTACTGCTCAAACTTGCGTCTTCTGTCAGAAGATGTCGACGTAAAGAAAAATTGAATAATCGCAGAGTTTTCAAAGCAAAATATGACTTTAGTCATAATTTGCTGCTGCCATCTTGAATACGCAATATTGCTAACATTATTGTTGACAATTTTATCCCACATCTGTCACATATTAACCAATTTTGAATTTTTTTTAAGTGAAGTAGGGTGTAAATTGATTTAAACCACATTACGAAAATATGCCACTGAAGATAGGTGGCTCAATCTACGTTAGTCGAACGTTAGGGCATATACTTGTCAAAGGTGTCCTTAGTTTTATATAAACATTTTAGTATACATCTTCTACGTCAAATTAACGCAATATTATTTTGTGCGCTTGGTTTAATCAGTTTTCAATCTACTGGAAAGTGTGAAATATGTTAAAATGATGTATATTATTAATTGTTATATCCCATGAAAATATGGAGAAGTGCCTCGTATAGTTTTTTGATACCTTCGTGTCCTACGCACATTCCGTTTTAAGTGTTTTTCTTAGTATATTATGTCCTATGATAAAATGGAGTATAGTGCTTCGCCATATCTGTCGTTTCCACCAATTTAATTTTACTAACAAAATAAAATTCAGTTCATTTCACTTGACTTATTTCAGGCTTCTATCGTGGGAAGGTTGTAATAATATCTTCATTAGAATGATCGTGCTTGTAACAGTTATAATCTCGTAACAGAATGAAAGGATATCTCCAGGCATTTTGCGGTTTGTACATAAAAATTTCGACAAAGTCGATTCAATACATATCAATGTGTTAATTTTACATTGCAAATTCAGAAGTTTTACATTAAATACGCCAGTTTTAATTGGTCTCCACCTATATCAGTAGTCATATTAAAATTTTTATCCAAAGTTTAATCGTACAAATGGTTTTTGATTTTTTATACTGAATGGAAGATATTAGTGATACGCATCCATCTATACATTTCTCGTGTGTAATAGATGTGCGAACGAGCATGTTCATTTTATAAGGCGTCGTGGAATCAGAAAAAAATTAATTGCGCGCAAACGAAACTTAAAAAATAAAAAATAATTAAAACATTTAAAACTAATAATTGATATAAATATAAAATGTTTTTGAAATATTGCATGTTTTAAATATTTGTCAAAATAAGTCACGGTTACTGGCAACCTTTTATTATTAGGGAATGAACGCCATAAAATAAGGTACCCATGGAATATATGAGTTATAATCTAAGAGTAATCTTTGCTTAATTACTGTCTACAAATAAACAGTGCCTTGAGTTGGCCGAAATACGTTTATAATTATGCAGGAACAGTATAGGTGTATCATGAATGTAGGAGGTACTGGTAAAGGACGAGGGACTGGTATTATTTGTACTCCAATGCCTTGAACAACTTGTTCAAGCAATTCAAGTGCTTCTGTGTTCTGGTCTTCAATGAGTTTCAAAAAAAAGGGAAACTTATTTAATTAAACTTATTGATATTTGTATTTCTATTATATAAATATACATATATATATATATATATATATATATATATATATATATATATATATATATGTATATATATATCAATAATATAATCAAATATGTAACTATATTTTTAGCGATTCAGAGTTTATAGAAATGTTATATTTATGAAACACTCTATTTACCTCTTAATCAACCCTATATTGTGTCATGTTACTTCGTGATTAACGTAAGGTTACGGCTTTCGACAATTTAGTAAATTTCATATTACTGTCAGAACTAATTAAGCGAATTGAAAGGTAATATGACTAATTTTTATAGTTACCTTTTAAAAATTATATTACGTATTAAATTAGATACTAATAAACCTCGTTATACAATTCATCTCATAAAAAGGATTTTGTATTTCTAGAAAGTGTAATAAAATTCTTACTTGAGAATTAAGAGATATCTCGGATTTGTTCACGTTACCAAATAATAATTTCATAACATATTTTCGACTATAGAAATAAGACAATTTTTAGCGTGCAATTTGAGGGCGACGTTGAAAGTGATATGACGAACATACGTTACTTGAAAATATAGAACTGACATCGTCGACAAAATAGCTGTCTTTTTTTTCTCGTAAAATTATATGATGCTATTATTTTCTCTTAAACACCGAAAAATAGCGTTAGCATGTGAAAGAACAATAAAGGCAAGCACAACGCAAGTGCGATTCCACATCTCGATTTTTAAAGCGAACGTTAAAATAACTTATTGAGTGAGACTAATAAAAGCATTATTTTTTTAATATTCTGCAGGTAAACATTCGGTTATGTTCAGAAGTGACTTTTGTGTTATAATATTCATAAATGTAAGTAAAATATATGAATCGACCTCGTGATAAATTATTGTATTTTTAGGGTTTCTTATTGAAGTAAGGAATGTTTATTACCTTGTCATGTTCGTCCGCCTGTCTGTCACTGTCTCACAGTTTCACAAATTTTCACTTACGTGCATAAAATTTGCAGAGATGTAGATGTTTTATATGAGAAGCTGAAAGAAAATGTAGCAAGATACTGAAAGAAACGAAGGCACCTCTCCGTATGTGTTAAACGGGGTAGACTTTTTTTATGAATTACTTCAACTGGAACTTAAATTAAACTTTCCTTCAATTGGAAGGAAAATTTGATTTAGGTTTCTTTTGTTTTTTTTCTCTCTTTTTAAGTTCCGTTTGCAAAATATTATACTTTTAAGTGACGTGCAATGCGGAACACATTGCTCTGCAGTTAAACTTTTCTACTGTGGATTTAAAAAATAAAAAAAAAGTCTGAGTATTACTACACCAGCAATTTCAACTATAGACCGATTCTTTATGGACAATTGGTCAATTTTTTATGCGCCAATTTTAGAGTTTCTATCACGCCGGAGGGTAATTGCAGCTTGTTTTAAAACCGTAGACTATTCTACACAGAGATTCACACTCCAACTTCGCAAGCCAAGGGCGTTTGTTAAGGGATCAATTTACAATTTTATTTGTCGTAATTGTATTAATAGTTATAGTGGTCATTGAATTAACCGTATTTTTCTTGACAAATGTGAACACGGAAGGTCTACGGTTGTATACCGGTCCCGAATGGAGGAAAGCATTGTAGTATAATCGTGAATAGGTCTTTAGTTCTGTGATATAAAAAAAAATTCGCTTGTTTATCGCAGAATTAAAAAAATTAATAAATATCGTCCGATATATAGTTGAAAAAATATATGTGTAAAATACTAAATTATTTAAAAGTGCGCTATAAATGAAATACTTAAGTATTTAGAGTGAAATACGTAATTGCAAAGCTAATTAAAATATTGTACGTAGTGAGGAAAATATTATTTCACATTCGCTTGTCACTTTAACTAAATTGTCCTTTAAATTTCACCAACTTAGGTTTAAAGACATGTGGCAAGTTGACCGCTTGCTGAATAGCTGATTGTATATTCGATGAATTGATATATGTTCAAAAAGAAAATCTGTTTATACATTTCAAAAGGCAGATTAAAGATGTGAACTTTGTTCTCCGATTCATTATATGATATAAAGAGTTATAAGTTATATACAATATACTTTACAATGCAAAAGACATAAACACACAATATGTTTTGTGGTTATAGATTAGTTGTTCAATATAATTTATTGTTCGATTTAGCTCATCTACTGTCTTACTAATCGTTTCTTGCAGTGTGTAGCATGATGAAATATATGTGCTAGAGCCGGCGAGTAGAAAAAAATTAAAAGTGGTGGCTATCTGTCGTTAGTTGCGATTGATGTGGCTAGCTTTTACCAAGTTCTCCGATCCGATTCGATATCGATTATTTTGCGTGTGGTTTCGCAGATATATTTCAACATCAATAAAATTTGAAAATTGAAATCGGTGCTTGAAGTAACTTTTTGGCATTGGTGAATTATAATTTGTAACTTAAATTGATGATACATATTAAAACACCAGGTCGCTATGGAACGTAGGGCTGGTCATTAAGGAAAATCAAAACTTAAATTCACAAGCAATTATAACGTCTAAATAACAATATTATTCTCTTCATGACGCACTTTAAAGCATGATAAATTGCCAGATCGATATATCCGACTACTTTTTTCACAATTTATTCAAAAAGTAGGCGAAGATTAAACAATATCTAATACTTTTTTTCAATACTCTGATAAATGATTAAAAACAGGATAAATTAATCAAACCTTGGTTTAAAATTTTTAAAACATTATTATACATACGCCAGATCTTGATTGCCTCTCTCTTCCCTTTGGGCTATCGTAATGTACAAATAAATGAAAAGTGTGCCTTTCCACAGTAGTAAAACTAAAAATTCGTATAACTTCGTAGCGTTTGTCCTCTTGTCTGTTGGTCAATCTGGTACAGTTTCAATAATTTTAAACCTAAGTGTAGACATTTCGGATGGTGGTGACGAAAATGAAATTTTTTTACAAAATATTAATAATAATTTTTTTAATGTATCTTTTTTATCCCTTGCATTTAAAGTGACGGTATCATATCCAAAGGAGTATAGTTGGGCCGGCTTTTAGAAATGAAAATAGGATTTCATTTTAACTAGGCCTTTTTTAAATTTAATAACACATTTATATATACATATTAGTGTCGTTGCTATCTATCAGTAATATTATGCGACCAACTAAAGATAATCCTTTTCAATCTATTCAGTGAGTTTTAATATGTAGGAGAATCGAACTTTAAAATTATTTTGTAAGTGGATGAATACTTAATTTATATTAAATGAAAAATAATCAAAATTGACAAAGTGGTTGTCTTTGAATAAGTTTAATAATGTTTATGATGAAAATAAAAAAAAGATTGAAACTATTTTTTCCATTGCATTTAAAATACGCCACTACTGAAATATGAACTCAATTTAAACATCCGTATACATCATGCAGACATTTTCATATAAATGGTTAAATTAATAAATTACGAACGATTTACGATGAAGCTGCCATTAGCTTGTTCTATTTAAAAGATCTCAGGGGAACTAGCTTTGACCGCCGGGCTGATTTGTTTGCTTTTCTTGGTCCAGATTACTCGTTAGCGAACACATGTACATAAAGCGGTAAACACACTTACCAATTTGGTCATCGAACCAACCACGCCACGGGAACAGTATTTAATAGTTATTATTACTATTACGACTACTTTTTGGTTGGTTGGGATAAACGGCCAACTACCAAGAAGTCGCACCGTTTTTAATACGGTTGTTCAAACAGCCATTCCCAAACACGTTGGATTTATCATGTATAGTAGACTTTTTTTATTTCTATGCTTGCGTGCTGCCAGTTGAAAGGGCAGAGTTTTTAGAAAATAAGTTAAAATTATTTTTTTAGAAAATCAGTTTAAATCCTTTTATAATTTCCCAATAGCGTTCCATACTAATTGACAGGGCAGCTTCTAAGGATTCTAAAACTATTTGTTTTAGAATTTTATTGAAGATAATTTTAAAGATATTGCTCAAAAGATCATAATTTTTTTTCAGATCATAAGTTTTGTTTTTCAGATTATGAGCATATATTCACGCACATATAACAGTAGTTAATATTAAAAAAATATTCGTTCGTAAGTGTTTGAGGGGTTAAATAAAGTGCTGGAATATATTTTTTTAATTTCCTGTAGCGTGTGGGATATTCATTGAAAGAGCAAATTATATGAATCTTAAAATAGTTTTGTTTGAATTTCTAAGGTATTGTTGATAACGACCACGAAAAATATTTTACCCTACCCCCCCCTCAAAAAAAAAAGAAATATGCATGCAAAAAAAGAAATTTGCAGGGAGAAAATTTTCTAAGATTAATATTTGTAAATAATATTGATACGTAACAATCCGACGGAAACACTATTTACCTTGAATTCTATATATATGCCTATGTTTGCACGGTATCATCATAATTTCAGTTTTACTCGTACGTAACATTTTTGTGAAACTTGGAAAAGTTTGGGACAGCTATTCCTATCATTTGCAATTTCGAAAACGGTGGAGTGATGATGTGTCGATCATTGCTGGAAGCAAGGCAGACACTAACAGATCGAGTCAAAAGTTGGGTTGGAGGGTGTTGCACAAAATTCGATTTGTTTGTCCCAATTTGTTGTACCAAATAAATTGCTGCGTCTTTTTAACGCTTAAGTAACGGTACATCGTCTAAGTGACTCAGTATAGTATACATATATGTATTTGCAACGCAGATTAACCAAGACAAAAATGAGAAAGATGGCAGGATTACTTTTGTGTACTTGAATTTAGTTACTAATAAAAGCAATCTCATCATTGTCACAATTTACGGTGTTAAAAGTACAGTTAAAATTATATTAGAATTGAATAAAGTAAATTAAATTTTATGAGATTATTCTCTGGGTGTTGTAATTAGCTTTTTTGCCTTGAAGGTATTTTTAGGGTTCTGTACCTCAAAAAGAAAAAGGAAATCTTATAGGATAACTTCGTTGTCCATCTGTCGGTCCGTCAAGACCCTTTTCTTAGGAATGCGTGGAAGTATCAAATTGAAATTATTATCAAGTACTTAGGTCTATGGTTCCTTGTAGGTCTAAAAAATCAAGCTTCTATGTCAATACAATCAAGAAGAACCTTAAAAATACGGCCATTTATGCCATATATTTTGATACTCTCAAATAAATCAAAACCTATAGGGTACTTTCCCGTTGACCTAGAATCATGAAATTTGGCAAAAAGCAAGGTCTCACAGTACAAATAAAGGAAACGTGTATATATATTTGCTGACTGATATTGCTTTTGCAACTAACTTAATTCTGAAAACAATTTAAATGAATGAGTTGTGATGCATTTTATTATTTTTTATAATCCATTTAGTGTACCATCTTATTACCTTCTTAACTAGCCTAGTTTTTGTTTTTTTTTTTAAATTTCTGACAAAAAAATATATATATTTTCGTCATAATATGGCGCGGGTTATACTGACCCGTTTTTCATTATTTTTTGCGCACAGCAAAAAGCGACGGTGATCATGGTCGCTGGTCGTTTCTTAACCTACGTGGTAATTACCGGATATCGGGAAAAAATCTCTTCCAGTGCGGAAGAGAATGGAGGAATTTTTTTGGTAAAATACATTTATTTTAGTGTGTAAAAAATTACTGAGTGGTTATCAAATCAGGCATAAAAGTTATTTTAAAATAAATAATCTGTAAATTTGTTTATTTCTGTTTTTTGTAGTTCAATATTATTACGTATGTCCCATATTGTTTAAATAAAATAAAATACCTTGCGTAATTTTAAATGAATTGTCGTTTTACTAATTCTGGTATGTACTTGGGAGAACATTTTGCATAATTCCTATTTCTTTGATGATTAACGTAAAAAGTACTCATTATCCTAAAGCTGTTTCCTATTATTTAAAGATGTTTTAGGATTAAACAGTACTCATAACAGTGACCTGTTATTAACAGTGTGTTGACGGCACGCTTCGAATTGATTTATGTTTCTCAATGGAATTATAGCTATTTTATGAAGAACCTAATGATTCACGGTATTTTTCACCTTTTTCAAAACAATTGATATAAACTACGTAATTTATGTTCGAAATAAGCTTGTAGGTAATAGTCTTGTCTCCTTGTGATACATGAAATACAATAAATTGTATGCTGCTCAGCGTAATCTTTCATGCTATAAAACTATTAATATTATAAATACAAAAGTACATAGCAACTTTCATGAATGAACTAATTCTTATAAAATTTTATGCTCTAGTGAAGTGCGTTACAAACTAATAAATGTAGAGGATACGTGTCAGTCAGTAACGCGTTCTACATTGATATCTACATAGGAATTTCGATAAGAAGTAAACATAGTTTATAAGGAATAATAGAAAAAAGAAGAGGTTCTAGCAACTTTCTTATCTTGAAGAGGCTTTAACAATTTTCTTATCAATTTATAGATTACTCATTACCTTTGTAACCTCGCTACACTATTTCCTAATTGCAAGGTTTTATCTCCAGAATGTAAATTCGGTGATGAATAATTATTTTACGCGGACGAGTCACGAATATTTATCGTTTATATATCGTAAGTGTAAAAAGATATTTTGTTGCGTTCTTTTGAGCATTCGTCTTTCTTTTCAACGAAATCTGATACTTTCTTCATTGATCACAATCTTGGATATGCTTACTGAGCCAAATATATTGATTCCTCTAGAAAATCGATATTGGATATTTGAGAGGTTTACGGTCTATAGAAAATATTTACATAATGTTTTTGCCTGTGTTGTATAGCTCTACCATATCATAGTGTATTTAAACATATCATTAATTGGTGTAATTATCCCACACTTTGGTTTAGATAAACTGTTAGTCGTCTAGGTTATATTAATAAAAATTGTATTATATTTATGTAAACGATAATGTGGTTTAAATTGGGGAATTGTTTAAACAGTTAGTAAATAATTTATATAACCATATTAATAATTAAAATAGTATAAATAAATATTCTAAATAAGGAAGTGGTACGAGAGAAAGTGCCAGGAGAGTCATGAGATCAAAAATTCTTCCCATAGACGAAACATTTCAAATTGCGTTATCTAAGAAATTTTAATCTTGAACTTAAATATATTTCATAATTTATTCTGCAATATCAACGAATGTCAGATGAATATAATTTTAGTAGTAATCTTTGTACACTAGGGTACAAAGATACCTTGAAGATAACTTTATGCGACTATGTAAACTCTCAGAAATTGCTAGTATTAATTTCGTCTGTTTTTGACAAACATGGATTAAGGAACACGTTTAAAATCTACCAACGGATTGAAATTGTTTCGACTGCATGAAGTTGTGCCAAATAGAAATACATGAGGATCAACTTGAAAAGATTTCTAAATGAACGTGTTAACAATAGAATTAATAAAAACACAAGGAGGTTGTCTGTATAGCGAGGAGTTCACTTGCGATTTATTTATTTTGTATCAGAATGATTTTCCACTTTAAATTATTATGTATTTCGCGAATTACATGAGACAATATTTTTGTTATTTCTGAACCGAACGACTCCAGTATATTTTTTACAAAGTTATTAATGTTAAATCTAGTCGCCTATCCGAGTGAAAATGAAGACAACTGAGTCGTTCTTATCTCAATCTCAGCTCAAAACCGGAAATGTGTTCTAGCTCCTAAGATATTAAATTCCTTTTCATAATTTGAGCAGTATGGGGGAATACATTTAGAGCTGCATTATGTATGTTAACCATTAACTGTGGTTTTGTTAACTAGAGGTATTTTAGTACAATAAAATTGTTTGCAGGAATAATAAGATACCAAGAATTTAGATTTCTTTTCCTTTTATTTTTTCTTTTTAAGCCATAAATTTAGATTTCTCAAAAAAATTATTAATTTGTTTGAATTTCTTACGTCTGTCTATATTAAGGCTAGTATTTACGATAAGCACAAAATTCACTTTTCTACTTATAATAGTTCAAAAGTTATATCCGATACACGAATTGTGAAAGATAAACTGACCGACAGACAGGCACAAAACAAAGTGCTTTACGTATTAAATACAATATGGAATATGATTCATGTTCGTGTGGTAATTTTTCAATGAAACGTGCGTACGAGATTCAAACACCTATTAGTCATCTGTATGAGTATTCACATACTTATATGTAATGATGTACAAATGAAAGCATTATTCTTGAGAAAAAAGTATGAAGTTTGAAGATCTGACTGACATTATTTTCATTTATTTACTTCGTGCACATTTATGTGTATGGTTGTTACTTCGTACAAAATGTAAATGTTTTGCTTTGCAACTGTTTTATATGTGAGAAAATTACGTCTTGCGTTTAGCTTGCATGTGGGATAATTTAAATAAAATTCATGTTGCAATAAGCCCTTCATTGCAGATGGTTGAATACGACCTTCATATTTAGCATGACGCCAAGAAGTTTTATACGAAGTGCAAGACTGTATCAAGTATTGATGTTAACTTCGTATATATGTTTAGTCTTCTCTAGTTAACATAGTACTTACGTCTGTGCAGGAAGCTTTGTAGTATTCGATTCACGAGCTCTTTTCTTGCTCAGAAATCCTCCGTTGTAAATTTTTAAAAGTCACACTCATCCACTTAGCGTTTATTCGTCATAAATTAAGTGATTTGAGTAGAAAATTTCACAAACAAAATGTTGTTGAAAATTGTGCCGATGAATAGGAAATTTAAATTTATTGAATACAACTCACAAATATCTAGTCGCCGTCATAGAATGCTGGGTTGGTTTTGGGCTTACAACCTTTGATCGAGTTCAATATCTTGTCGATCGTGGGGGAGGGGGGGGGTCACGTAAACAGCCTGAGTAGTACTCGTATATGGGTGTCTAAGAATTAATACCGTTGGCTAGGTGTCTAAGCCAACATTGCCCTAAGCGTTGAATTGAGGGATGAACCAAAGTAGAATATATTAGGTGTCTCGTAAACTAAAAACCGTTTGTTTTGTTAATAAATTACACATTTCAATTTTGTAATCGGTAATATTCAGAAGCGTAGAAAAATATCGACTTTAGGGTAGGAGAAAAATAAAATGTGAGACCAATTTCTTTTATTGCATCTAGACAATTCTCCACTAAAAAGTAAATAGAGCGGGTTGTTGAAAATAACATTTTCATTAAGATGAATTTGTAAAAATGATGAATAATGGGTCCCAGTTAAATACTGATATGGATATGGACACCATAGAATATGATGTCGGCTCCAGGTAAACAGACGTTTTTAGTGTATCTTTACTTTCTACTTCTAAAGGTTTACGTCTACCTGCTATCGCAATATTTATTGTATACTTACCACCAATGAATTAGAATGTGTTAAAACGGGGCTATAATTTAAATTAATATAATTTAAATTAATATTTATAATTTAAATTATTCATATGATTTGATGGATAGGTATTGCATTGACCTTAATGTCAAAAGTTTGTGGGTTGATTGCCAGCTGAGTAAAAATTGGATATTGATTTAGAAGCAAAATATATTTTTGAACTATTAATCGTTATGAATGATGTTTCAATTCTCTGTTTTTTTAATTTACTTTGCACGCAGAGTAATATTTTTGTTGGAGTATTTTTTGTTCACCGGGGGGGGGGGGGGTATCATATTTTCATATTCCCGTTAGGGTACTTCAACGAAAAACTTGTTAGTAGTAGCCTAACCAGGTGACAAAAAAACTACGAGTATCACTATTACACAGCAAATACGTCTAAATCGATTGCCGAGCTCAAATTATAGTTGTTAACGCGTAATCTATCATTTTTACTTCATTTTGTAAAAAGATATCTGCAGGAAATAGTACGAAAACTCTGCTCGCAATAATTTCTCAGCTCCGCACAGGGGATTATAGGGTGAACATCACTTCTGCACCTATTTAGAAAAGAGTAATATTTCAATGTATACGTCACAGCTCAAGTAGGTAATGTGAATAAAATTCCCAAAACCTTAGTTAAGCTGGAAAAACTAGGTAATCATGAAGACATAGTAGTAGATTTTTTTCCCACATTTTGAAAATTTTAGCGACGTTGTAGTTCTTAATGGAACAAAAAAGATGGTGACAAATCAGTAATTCCTCTAAAACAAGTCAGGTAGAACACAGTAGCAGATCGTTTAAAGATATATCTGGAAAAAACATCAGAGGAGTATAGTAACAATGCCGTAGCTATTTAATTTAGATATCACTTCTAAAGTCATATGACATTAAAATGAATGCATAATACCCACTAAAAAGTTAAGAATATAGCAATAACACTTGCTGTGTCATAAAAGATATCCACTTCTGTCGGGGAAGTCACACAAGCATGGATGAACCTAAAGAAAATACTCACACTGTACATGTATGCTCACTGAGTGATTTTAAAAAGTTCAAACGGCGATTTGAAGTGGCAATAATATGCTGCTTATTAGAAAGCGAATTTACTGCATCCGAAATATAGTAGTAAAAACCAAATAAATGAAAACTTTTTGTGAATCATTAATTCATGTCGAAATCTATTACAAAGTAGTGATGCCCTTAATATGGTAATGGAATGAAATATTATCAAGGTTTTGCTATAATTAGTTTATTCAGTGTGCATGTAAAAACGATGGCTTAAATAAAAGCACGACGCAAGGTCACGGCGTTTGGTTTTGTTGGGTTAAAACATCGGAACAGAGAGCCATCAGTTAGACATTTTATGTCACTATGACATACGTAATACTTCCTTCTGCAATTTTTTTATTGCATCTAAAAATACAGTATATATTCATTTGGATGCTCTGGTGATTTGTATAGATACTATGCATGGGCCGTTTGCATTCCGTCATTGACTTGATCAGACCTGCCCCAAATGTAGGTTCTCGCTATCGGCCGTTTTCTCGCTATCGGTCTTTGCTCACTGCACTTTATACTGCAAGCTGTTCTAAGGAGTCTTCGTACCCTGAAGTGTGAACGAAGAACTTCAAGATCCGTAGCTGTACCGTTGATGAGAGTCTTCCTTTTATTTTCAGCTCTTTAAAATGGATATATTTCTAGGAAATGCCATCCATGATATCTTTAAAAACGTCTCTACATTACCAGTATATATATATATATATATATATATATATATATATTTATATATATATATATATATATATATATATATATATGTATATATATATTGCGGTGGTCTGTCAGACACAGCAAGCAAGAGCAAATAAAACATAATGTGATATTAAATAGATTATATTTGTGCAATATTGAGTTATTATCGGAAATTAGATTTTATAGGTTTGAATGATGTGAAAGCGAGAAAATGATTTGATTTATTTTTTATTCCTTTTTGCGTATTTATTTGGGTAAATATGGTGTATCTTTTGAAGCAATCTCTATCAATCAAATATTGCTACTTAGTTTGAAGGTTATGCTATTGATAAACAATCAAATGTCTGTTACTTATTTAATCGATAATGATATGCCGATAACATAGTTAAAATTGGTTATTCATATTTATTTGCAAAAGGATAAAATAACTTCAGAAAATGGGAAAATAGCAATAGGTGGCTTTTATTTTGGTAATTTTTGAAATGATTGCAAATGTGAAGATTTTTTTGAAATTTTGCTTTTTATTTTTACTATGTAATCGTTTATTACCTCATCATACAAAAAATATAAAATGTATTTTATTAGAACTATTCAATTATTAGCATTCTTTAAATTCTAAATAGAAAATATTATAAAGGAACTACTGTTGAAACTTCCCTAAAAATAAAGTTAGTAATATTAATTTACAGCAAGAGGACTAACAGAACAAGTTTGGATAGCTCCTGTGGAGAAAGCAACCATGCTACGAGTATCTTGTATCCTTTTCTCGCTCCTTATTGTCACTAGACTGATGGGGGTTTTCAGTCTTTATTGAACATTGCAGTCTCAAATGTCACGTAACGGAAGATAGTTACATCATTTCCAGGAGTATAATAAATGCTTTGAACAAAATTAATTTCTAATTGGTACTGTGATAATGAAATTTCCGAGGTGTTTTGTTTTCTTGGTCGTCTCGGTATTAGTATTTTATTATTAATAAATGTAACATGTTATTTAGAACAATTGACAAAAAGGCTACCAAACCTATTTAGACGTAGAATTTATAACAGTAAAGTTCACAAAAATTTAGAGAATGTAAATATTTATTTATTTAAAGAGAGAGAAAAAAAAACAAATACAAGATACTAGAAATAGCTTAGACACGACAAATTTTACACAAATTTGTGTTTTAATACTTTTATAAAGAATGTAACAAAATAAACAAAAATAATGGAAAATCTTAAAATTGCCCAATACGTAAAATAAAATAATTTTAGTAATGCTGTACATAATTATTTAATAATATGTATTGTAATGCTTCCAGGATAAAAAAGAATTAGCTATTAATATAATAATTTGAAAATGCAAATAATAAATCAATCAAGATTTCTGATTACACATTTGCCCGGAGTGCTTTCATTATACGAAGTAATTTTTCACTTTTTTCTGATCCGAATATTTAACACATTCAGTTCAGAACAAGAATTCCGAGAGACGTCATTTTCTCATTGTAAAGGTCACATATTTATTTTAGCGGTGCCCTAAATTTTGCATGCGACGTGGAACATGTAACAATTATGTGTTCTACCTTTAGGTGGGGAAATTTTTATCTGACTCAGAAAATGTAAACTATCGTAGTTACTGTGGTAGATGTTACAGAAACAAACTATTAGCTCCAATAATGCGCTATAAATAATAAAACTCAAAAAAAAATGATGAAACCCTAAAATGGTACAGCAAATACCGCATAAAGATATGTTCATACGTGCAAGAAGTCACTCACTCGGAACATTACTAGTAGAAACACCAATACAAATAAGTATGACAGATAAGACATATGCAGAGTGCACCGCTAAAGACGAACAGACTGAAAGTAAACCTTGGCAAAAGGATCAGGTACCTGAAAAAAGAAAAGCAGACACAAGTCCTGGAATGATCAACAGGAATAAATTTTCAAAGACGGCATATGCGGTAACAACTCAAAACAGATTTCAAGCTCTTGAATCAAACGATATTGAAGAGACAAATACCCAACAAAAGGAACCTAAACCACCAAAAGCCGAGCCTATTTTTGTAACGGGAGTCATAGAAATTAAAAAATTGAAAGACATTCTTTCTAAAATAGCAGAATCAGAAAAATACACTATGACAACTTTGAAATCCGGTCATGTCGTAAAAATAATGCCGGCTGATGTGGATACATACAAAGGTGTAAGGGCTAACTTTATTGCGAATGACATTAGCCATTATACATATAAACTTAAAAGCGAAAGAGCCTATCGTGTGGTCTTACGTGGGCTACACGCATCAGAAGACACTGTAACAATAAAACAAGAGCTCTTAGAATTAGGACACGAGGTCAGACAAATTACAAATGTAATGCATAAAAGTACCAAAAATCCACTTCCTCTTTTTTACGTAGACTTAGAGCCAAAATACAACAATAAAGAAATCTTCAAGATCAATCAACTGAATTACATGAAAATTACATTTGAAGCCCCATACAAAAAGCTAGACATATTGCAATGCAAAAGGTGCCAGAGATTCGGACATGCTAAAAATAAGTGCAATAGACCAAAAACAAATTCACTAAACCCAACACCTCTTACGCACAAGTAGCAAAACAAAAACAAAAAACTGACACGAAAACTAATATCAATGACACAAACAATTTTACCGAAGTACTAGACGTAATGTTTGACAAATTCCAAAACATAATGAACATTATGTTAGACAACATGATGGATCGTATGATCCAACTAGTCACAAGCCTTATCAAGCACCCCTGAACTTAAGGATAGTTACATGGAATGCCAATGGGTTGACAGAACGTAGACAAGAACTCAAAATATTTCTTAAAACGGAAAGAATTGACGTGGCCTTAATCTCTGAAACGAGGTTTACAAATAAAACGTATTTCAGTCTCAAAAACTACAAGGTGTATACCACAAATATGGCCATTCTCATGGCGGAACAGCAGTCATAATAAAACAGAACATCAAACATTATATCCTTGAAAAATACGAAACTGACAAAATCCAAGCTACCTCAGTTAGAATCCAGGACCATAGAACAGAAACAACTTTGACTGCAATTTACTGCCCGCCTAGAAATTCTATTATAAGTGATGACTACAAATCCTTCTTCAATGTACTTGGTAATAGTTTCATATGCGGTGGTGATTGGAACGCCAAACACGTGTCATGGGGCTCCAGGCTAACACTAACGAGGGGTCGAAACCTGTACGCTGCTCTAAATGAACTTCATCTTAAATCTGTCTCATATGGTATTCCCACCTACTGGCCATCTGATCAGGGAAAGGTGCCAGACCTTCTGGACTTTTTCATTGTCAGAAATATTGCATCTAGCCAGATAGACATAGAGGAATGCACAGACCTATCATCAGACCATACACCAGTGATACTCAACTACCACTACAAAGCGATTCTGACAGAGTATCCACAAAGGTTATATAACCATAAAACAGAATGGAATATTTACAGGACAATAATAACAGATTCAATAAGCCTGTTTCTGCCGCTGGAGAAGGAAGAGAACGTAGAAAAAGCTATTGAATCTCTCAACAAGGTCATCCACCAGGCGGCAAAAGATCATCAACACCCATCCTGAGACCTATTGAGCAAAACTGTCACTACTCCAAGCTCATAAAAGATAAAGTGTATGAAAGAAGACAACTGAGAAAAAAATGGCATACTACTCAATATCCCAGCGATAAAAAAGCATTTAACAAGGCTTCAGAAGAACTCAAACACATGATCCGTATAGCTGACAACGAATGTCTCCAAAATCAGCTGGCTCTCCTGTCTCCTAACAAAGATAGCAACTACTCATTTCGGATGACAACAAAAATGCTAAAACGACCAAAATTTCACATACCACCTATAAAAGCCTCTCAATCGAAATGGGCAAGAACTGACAGTGAATAGGCTCAGGTATTTTCGGAACACCTAAAAACTGTGTTCCGCCCTTTACCTAGCAAAAACCCAGAACACGATAAGGAAGTCTTAGAGTATCTTCATTCGTCAATGCAAATGTGCCTGCCACTAAACTGTGCCAGTCCTAAAGAAGTATGGAGAGAAATATGGAAACTACCAGAGGGTAAAACGCCAGGTTACGATTCAATCGACGCAAAACTACTGAAACAATTACCTAGAAAAGGAGCAGTTCTTATAACTGCAATCTTTAACGCCTGTTTAAGACTTGCTTTCTATCTCACCCAATGGAAAATTGCGCAAATAATAATGATCCCAAAACCAGGTAAACCTATCCACGAAGCGAGTTCCTATAGATAGATAAGTCTACTTTCCTTGCTGGGTAAACTGATGGAGAAGATATTGCTGACCAGGATGCGTAACTACCTACCAAATGACGTTCCTGCTCATCAATTCGATTTCCGGGAACATCACGGCACCGTGGAGCAGATACATCATATCACAGATACCATAAGCCGTACTTTAGAACATAAACACTACTGCTCTGCTGTCTTCTTTGACATTAGTCAAGCTTTTGACAGAGTGTGGTACGAGGGACTCCTCTACAAGCTTAAAAAATTGTTACCACACTCCTTCTTCCCGATCTTGAAATCATATCTCGATGGAAGGTGCTTCGAGGTAAAATATAACAATGAAACCTCACTTTACAATATAGTCCAATCAGTGCCACAAGGAAGCATACTAGGTCCCTTAATGTTTCTGATTTTTACTGCAGATCTGAGAGACCATATTCACGAGGTAGAGAAGTGGCTAGACAATTGGCGTATCAA
The DNA here is from genome assembly GCA_039881145.1 of Druceiella hillmani. Lineage (NCBI taxonomy): Eukaryota > Metazoa > Arthropoda > Insecta > Lepidoptera > Hepialidae > Druceiella > Druceiella hillmani. Next base: position 11,708,344 of record JAYKKI010000047.1, on the reverse strand, counting down.
AGTTAATCAGGGAAAATCTATCCATGTCACCTTCACCCTTAGAAGACAAACCTGTCCCCCAATAAAAATCCACAATGAAATTATACCACAAGCGGAAGATGCTAAATATCTAGGTATACATCTGGATAGAAGACTTACCTGGAGAAAGCATATTTGGACCAAATGCAAACAACTGGACATAAAGCTCAGATCGATGTATTGGCTCACAGGTCCTAAATCGAGACTTACGCGGGAAAGCAAACTAGCCATCTACAAGTATATCCTAAAACCAATCTGGACATACGGGATTCAGCTATGGAGTACAGCAAGCAACAGCAATATCGAGATTCTCAAAAGATTCCAGAGTAAAGCACTTAGAGCAATGATAAATGCCCCTTACTACGTGAGCAACAAATATATACACGAGGACTTAAAAATCAACACTGTTAAGCATAAGTAAACACTGTTAAGATATAGCGAATCCAGATATAGCGAAAAGTATCAGAAAAGAATAGCAACATATGTCAATGAGCTGATAACACAGCTTGATGGCACAGGAAGTGTCACATACTCCCGTCTCAAACGGCATAGTGTACCCGCACTATCCGCGAGATATGACAGCAAATGACAGGAACTCGCCTAAACGGGGTCCTTCGGACCACAAACGACGTTTACTTCAACAGATTAGCCCATTGTGTCAACACACAGATTGCCAAGTTACAGACAAAACAATTAAAAAAAAAATAATAATAATGCGCGCTTACGATCGAGAGTGTTACACTTATATTTTGTTAAATAGTGCTAAATTTTTATAAGACAGGAATCATCCATTTTTGTTGTATTTCGCGATCCCGGACAAATAGTCTTTACAACTCTTAACGTCATCGAATGTTTTTACACCCTCCACCTTCCATTAGAAGGATTGAATTAGTAGGAAGAGTGTAAACGAATCCAGATAACACTGGCGTATTTGAGTTGCGATCTTATAAGAGATTTTTTAAAAATAAAATGTGTTTTAAAGTTTTTGAAAACTTGTTCTTAATATAAACCTACCTATAGGCCTTCGGTACAATCCGCCCTATTAAAATGTAATCTGGTGTCCAATATAACACCGAAGTTACGCATTTTGTCGTAGCATCAAATGAGTTCCCACCGATGATGTATAAGTGAGCTGCTTTTTTCTTTCCATACGTAATTTGCTTACACTTGCAGAAATCAAGTGCAGCTTGTTCTCTTTGCAGTATATGTGGGAACTGTTGAGATCGTACTGCATATTTGAATAATCCTGTATGGTTCTTACGATCCTAATACCATAAAAATATGCTGTGTTTGAAACAAGTATTAATATCATTGATAAATACAATAAATAATAATAGGCCGAGAACAGATCCTTGTGGTACATTAGAAGTCACTTGAATATATAAAATATAATTAGGCTTCAATAAGAGGTGAATTTTATTTACATGTTTGTATAATGTTACATAAAATATTTGTCAAATAATATTCATAAACTAACACACAACTTACGTATTTCAAATTACTCAAGAAGCACACTGACATAACATGTACTAATTATCCAGGGATAGGATCTTTCCGACTTCACCCTCTACCGAGAGTTGTTTTTTAGACAAAGCTTGTAATATTTAAAGCGCATCCACCTTTTGGACCACAAATAATCACTTTTACACCACGAATATAATTGGATGCAGGTTCAGCCAGTCGCCGAAATACGGAGAATTATTTTATACGGAACTCAGTTTAATCCTTGTCTGTCTTCTATTAAAAATTTTCGGAATGCGATTTGCACATTCGCATAAATATTTTATTAATTTTTATTTATAATACGGTGTGTACAAACTATGCTCTGGAATACGATATTATAATATCATTGTGACAGATGGAAATAGAGTAAACTGTAGCAATTTTTAATTCAACTGATATTACATGACAATATTTTACTTTTTTATACTAGGAGGGCGATTGCTGCCCATATAATTTTGTATTTTGCTAGTATATAAATGTCCTGTTATGTTTTATTATTTACGTGACCGACAAAAATACTGCACTTGCATGACACACGTTAACATCTTGCTGATAATCGCTTCCGTCTAAAAACTGGATAATGTAATCGTGCCACCTCTCGACCTGTGGATATAATTACAATTATAACCCCTTATTATTTTACTTAAACCGAAAGTTAGGTAATAAAATAGCGGTCCTAGTATAGTCTTCAATGCAAAAAAGTATAAACTTGCAAAATGGTATAGACGATAAGTAATTGATCGTTGGTCTGAAGAAAGTTATGAGGAGTAAAGGCCGTTTGTGAAGATGTATTTTTGCCATCAATTGATTTTCAATGCTGCAAAAGCAAAATAAAAGAAAATTAAATGCTGTCGAAAAATATCGTGTGGAATAGTTTGCTGAAGGTCAGCGTGACAAAATAATGACTTTGGTAATGTGTGCCTTTATAATTAATGTATGTAGATATTTTTTGTGTGTACTACATAAACATAGTCATAGTTTGAACGATGGAATTAACAACAGTAGTAATTGTAAAATATTTATTTATCAGCTAATGCTTCATTCATTGTGCAATAAGTGTTTTCTATAAGCATGCTCACTTCGCTCAGGAAATGATAGCTTTCCAAAACTTACGTAGTGGCAGGTAATTTATTAAAAAGTTTGGTACTTTTAAGTAGGAGCCTATACAGTATATACTTAATCGTTCTAATGTTAGATACGCCTGTATCCTGTAATTTTTTCGTGTTTATCAAAATTTAATGAAACGTTGTTAATATTATTTGGCATACATATTTTCATATGGCATACATAATTTTTGATCTTCATCCTTAGAAATGTTTCCTTACTTGGGTTTGTGGATAAGAGACTTATTAAATATCAAATTGCGCGTTTCTGAAGAATAAATATCCTATTTGAATTTGTCGCAATACCCTAAAAAAACAACCCACAAGTCATTATTATACCCATTAAGTCACTGTCGAAATAAGCAATATAAACCACCTTTACGGCATCCACCATAAACAATTCTATTACTTTCTTTACGGTACATGTGGCGGCACTTAATTTTGGGTTTATTTCTGAGATATGAATTTCTCAATTTAAATTTAAATTTATCCGGTTACAAATAGTAATTTTACTTTATTAATTACATTTAGGGATATGTTTTTCAGCGGCCCTTCGCAGAACAAAATGAATAACATTTAGCTTATTCAGACTTACTTGTAAGCATGAAAATGTTTGTCTTTCCTGAGAACAAATATTGAGATCATTTATGTAATCTAGGGAAACTAAGGGATCGATCAATAAATGATTAGATAAGATCAAATTCTCTTCCCCTTATGCCATAGCATTCTAACTTGCCTAAGAGTATACTGTGGTCCGCGCCATAAAACACTTGAAAAATAATAAAATAGCCCTAAGATTTTACATTATTTATTCTGCAACAATTGAATCTGTTGTCTTTTGTTATGTAAAAATCACATTGGTTCTAGTCGATAAGACAGTTATTAATTGGAAAATCTATCAGAATAAGTGCCATAAGATTTTCGAAAATTTTACCGAATACCAGCAGACTAGAGACAAGACGATAATTTTGCATCTTACACTTTTTAATCTTTCTTGAAGAGCGGTAATGCCTTCGCCAACTTCGTGAGATCTTCTGCCTTTATTGTTTTCCAATTTGACTTATTTTTATTAGGCTTGTTAATAATTTTTCGTTTTCGTTAATTTCGTGTAGTTTCGATCTTAAATATTTATTGTATTTCGACACGTAAGCCTTAAATTTAATATTATTGTATATTATTGATTAATCATAAAGGAAGAATCTCGTAATATACTGATCGCCGATGTTGTCCAGTCATTAAAACAATCCTTTATTTGTTTTTGTTTCAATTTATTTGGTATAAAATGATCAAACTGTAAAATAATATTTTTAAAAACATCTTCGTAATGTAATATATTATCATTTTCAAAGATTTACATGTGTATAAACGTTTATGATGCTCGACATTACTCTGTTATATGTTTTCATATAGTCTATGATGCTCGGTATTGCTCTGTTACATTTCTTTCTATAAAGTGATCATATATATTTACAGAAATATGCAATGAAGTCTGTTTAAACTTGATCATTCCATGTTTAAGTTGAGCATACGTGAGGAAACCAACCATAATGCAACTTGTGTGTAATTATCTAAAGAAAAATACATAACTATGTTGCAATATTTTATATTAAAATAATAGATCTTAAAACTACCTTCATTTATTTTGGTATCTAATATATTACCCATTTACCGTCTGATTGACCGAACCGGGTGCACCTTTAAAGGAGCAATGGGATGATAATATAATCTAATAACATGTAACATGTATCTAAAAACTCTGTACCGTGTTTGAAGAAAAGTTTAGTTTCCCATCGTTTTAAAGTTTATTCTAATACCAACATTTGTGTTGAGAAATAAGAAATATTCATAATAGTAATTCCATCAGTCCTTGACAAAATAGTGGTCAGTAAGAAGGCAAATCAAGGACGTCCAAATAAGATAGAACAGAACAGATTGCGAAAGAAGTGCATAAAAAATATTCTATATTTTTGGAGACGTAATCTTGGTTTTACAATATCAATTCTTAATTAACTTTAATTAAAATAAACTGCAAGAATTCTGGCCAAGAAAACTATCTTCAAGAGACTAGTTATAAAAAGTTCATTGTTTTATATATTTACAAAGGTATGTATTTTTTAATGGTGATATTATTAAGATGTACAAGATTATAATGATTTATTTTTTTAGAAATGTGTAATTCAATAATATTGTATTTTTAAAATTGTTTTCATGCCATGGGCTAATATTTTTATTTTGTTGTTATGAAATTAATAATAATACATCGAATTTTGTTTAGGATGATACCCCAATATACTGTATAATACACGTCGTGATACATAGTATTATAACGTTTTCTTAGCTAGAAGTTTTTGGAAATCATTTAATGAAACATTAAAATCCATGATAGTATGAAACATACCAGAAATGAAATCCTTAAACCGAGATAATCGGCGCGCGCTGACAAATAAATCAAATGAATCTTTCGTCTTTTAATCCTGATGAAGGCGAAGAGAATGTAATTTATCTCTGGCAGATATCAGAGATAAACCACATTCTCTTCGCTTGTTGATGCAAACATGAAATAAACAAACGCGAGAACAACTCGGCTACTAACAATAAATCAGTTGACGCGTGTTGACAATTGTTTTTGTGGCGCTGTGCGTCGGCGGCAAGTTTTTGTTGCGTTCGGGGTTACATCAGTCTACTTGCGCTTAGAGCGGAATAAACATCATTCGTTCATGCAAAAGAAACTACTAGGGTGTACTTGCATGAGATGAAATTAAGGTAAGATTGCATTGGGAAACGGTAAATCGCGTTCCACGTACCATTTTTCCCGGAATTTTATTTTCAGTCGATTCCAGAATGTTTTTGTAAATGTCGTGTAATAAATAATTGCCTCTAACCGATCTCGGATGAAAGGGGGCTTGCATGAGATTTTGTTGCTAGATATGAAAAATAATACTAGTTAGTGAAAAGTGAATCTAAATTATTTGCAGTGAAATAAATTATAGGTAAAGAGTGTATAAAACAGTCATAAGATGAAATATACTGATGGCGTTGATACAATTTCTTTATTCAATCCATTTGCAAAGTGAGATTCATGGCAATATAAATGACTGTATCAGAATGACAATATCGGAATGATCTACGTATCTATTTCCATGACCTGTTATTGCTGGATGCGAAATGTTATTTCTTTTATCGTTTTTGTATCGTATCTGAGTAAATGTAACATATTATGGCATTAAATTGACTGCGTCTCAGCGTTAAGCTATTATCGGCAATTCATTATTGCAGATTTGAAATAAAAAAGGCGGAAAAAGCAACGAAATATGTTTATAAATTATGAATTATTTACCGTTATTCACCCATTTAATAGTGTTAATAATAACTAATGATAATATAATAAGAGCTTTATTTACTCCTGAAAATAAAAATATAGATATAATTTATATAATACGTACACAATTAAATGAAAGTACGTGATGTAGTATTATTTAATTGTGAATAATGAATTTCTACAAAATTAACGCCAAATATATTCAATAATACGTACACTTAATGTAATGTTAATGGGCCGATATGATTCCGTGAATAAGAGAGGATCTTTTTTGAACTGAGAAAATATTTCCGTACTACAATATATTTATGTAAAATAAAATAAATATAGCTAAAAGCGAAGAAAACAAATTTCCGAGGCTTCATTTTTATAAATTTATCTACAATATCGAAAATTTTTGCTAATTTTGTTTATATTGATAAAAAGCTATCAGACCTAGATATCTAGCATAATTTTCACATGTCTATAAATCAATGATAAATAACTAGTAGATCCCAAAAGTTCAGGGTGTGATCAAAATTAATAAAATTTATATCTATTTATGTACAATACTACAAATAATAAAGAGCTATTTGTTTGAAAAATGTTTGGCTTTTCGTCAAAAAATTAATGAATATTTAAACATTCGTAGTCATATAATATAAATGGATAATAAAGATATCACAAAATAGTAAAAAATAACATGGTACATTCCGTACCGAAGAAACTGGAATGGCAACATCCTCTGTCATGGTATCAACTTTTAATATAAGTGATTCCATTATATGAATTTTTCTGGTGTGCATTATTTAATGATATAATAATTATTTTTTGATTACAAAAAAATCGCCTTCTTAATAAAAGAATTAGTAAAAATATAAAACGTGACAAATATATTTCCTAATAAGACAAATGCAATGCAAATATATTTGACTGCAAATGATTATTGTTTAAATAATAATACGTTGATAATCTGAGTAACAATTGATAAAGATAATCATTTTAACGTTATTATAGTCTTAAATGATGAACCGTCCATGACAAATGGAAAAAGGCTCTGATAAAAATAACGTGGATTTACGCGTCCTACTATTCGTAAGAATGCTTCTTTTACATTGTTTGGGAACCTTACTTATTCTACATAGCATAATATAAATATATATATATATATATGTATATATATATATATATATATATATATACATATAAGTGAGATGGAATGAGATAACATAAACATAATGTTCGCAAAATGACACTCAAATTGTAAGTGAATGTAACATACTCGCAAAGTGTATATGGAGACGACTGTCTGAAGTTCAGAGCGGCAGCTCTACCCAAAGTCTTTGGTTCGATTTCTAGTAAGTATGATTTGTAATTATAAAGATATAAAAGTATATATATATGGCAAGGAAAATAAAAAAAACATGACTTATTTTTCCTCGACGTTTTATTAATATATTTGAAGACAAAATAAAACTCAATAAATACAGAAAAATTTGTAAATATATTAAAAATAAATAATTAAGGAATGAATATATTTAATGAATATAATTATGAATAAAAATGGTACCCCATTTTCAATGCCAGCTTGCTACTTTCCAGACTCCAGCTAAAAGCGAACGGAATCACTAAACTCCAAATTGTGAAACTGCAACTAAAACTATGCAGTCACAAATTCGCCTGATAATTTATAGCCTGCATAAAAGAATCAAGGAAGATTTTTATTAGATTGAGCATTTTTATTATCACGCGATTTTCGAGCCTCTTCAAAACATGGCCGTGCTATATTCATTTTATCTCAGCAGGCTTGTTTTTGGTAGGGCGAATTTTAGAACTGTTAAGGATATGATTTCTTCTTACTTTTCCGAGTAGGGTGAGACATCCGGTTTATGTCAACATCCCCATTTCAGTTGAGTGTCTTTTATGTTATGGATATTTTTCAGTGGCCCGCATTCTGCGCCATACGAGACGGCTGGATGAACTGCAGTTTTATACATTTTTAAGATGTGTCGACATTCGCGAACGAGATATTCGCGACATGTGCAATGCACTCGATAGTCCCAGGCCAGTATCTTGTATATACTATAAAATAATTCAATTATTTTTCCACATGATAAATTGAATTATGCTGTATTTTGCTATACGCATTTTTTTAAAACAATTACTATTTTTTTCATTTTTTGTGGTTACCTGCAAAAATCCTAAAATCTTCCTATGATATAAATACATGAATATTCAGTCACCCATATATGCGGTGTTCTACATGTAAAGTTACATGCAAAGCTACATTACTATGTAAAAATAAAAACCTTTAGTATTAATAAACCATACAAACGAATACGGTAGAGCTGTTTTGAAAATAAAACGTTTGAAACATGCTAGTATTTTGGCTATACCTATGTGTAGTGAGTTTTCTAAACAAATATGTATATTTGTCTGTTATTGACTTACATACATCTTTTATTTATACTATATTCCTATTAAATAGCGGTTTTTGTTCGATATATTTCATGGCTTGTTGGGATCAAATATCTTATTTTGAATGGATCAATTTTGTTATAAATTTGGAAATATAATTTTTTAGACGTCTCGGAGCAAGTACCGCGGAACTTATTATGAATTAAAACAGTTGCTTTAAATTACAGGTGTTTTAAATTGTTTTCGTTTTCTGATTTTTGTCCTTTGTCACCAATATTGTAGGAAGTAGAGTAACTTGATTATTTTAAACTCATTATGTATTACGATATAAATATTTTTCGCGTTGTAATGAAATATCGTCTGAGACAAGTTATTCAAAATGCCCTTATATCTTATTGTTAGTAGTTTTGTGAATGTGTTGCTAATAACACGTAAAATTAAGCGAATCATTTCAAAGAATTTTAAATTTATTTTCAGCCAACTTATAATAAAAAAAATCGTTTTTAAAAATACATTTTTAATGAACAACCATCGTCTATGTCAGGCCTTGGGAGTCTTGGGAAGCCCTTTTGAATATATTAGTGTTTATTGTATGATATCAAGTTAAGCCCAACAGTGGGAAACATTGTCCATATAAATACATTCGAGAGTAGGAAATGTAAGCAAAACAGTACATTAAAATTTAAAGTAAAATATCTATAATCACCATACTGGCGGATGAGATGGCGATCGCAATACATGGTTTCTTACATCAGTAGCGATGGTGCACATCACTGATCTATAGAATTTTACTTATATGAAACAAACACACATAAACAAACACACTTTGGAGCCAGCCTAAACCAACGACGAATGACTTATATCAATTATATATAACAATGTGGTAAAAGTATTTTTATAACAAATCAGCCAAGGAATAAGCGTGCCATATGTACCGTCGTAGTTTATTTTGCTGAAAAATTTTAAGCTCAGGACAGGCGGTAATATTTCATCTAATATAAAAAGTGACCAGCATTGGATTTCACTCCTAGTATTCTTTGGCAAACCATTTATATTATCTTATCACTTACAATATATTCGGCCCCCGTTTGAATGTTGAATCGATAAGTGTTTTATACCATGAAGTTCGTCCTTTTTATAATAACAACTATTGTGCACCCGAAATTCTCATGACATGTCTCATGTTCTATAGTTTCGCTATATTGGCTCTGCTGGCCTACATTATCGTTATACATAAACACATAAACACCACACACACACACACACACGTCAAGAAATGCCTCAATGTGTCGAAATTCGTGGATGGATGATATTTTAATGATATTATTGCAAAAAATGTTATAATAAATAAATTTACGAAATAAGTTCACAGCATAGAAATACAACGCCGTCTGTTGCATCCGGTCCTAGATACCCGAGTCACCTTAATCGGAGTATGACTACTGACTACTGCTGGACTGTGAATTACCAACAATTTCGCTCGCTGCATAATCTGATTTCATGGAAATTTTAACACATTCAAAAAGACGTCTATTTTCAGAGTTCTGAAGTAGACCTGGCACTGAGTAAAATGGCTGGGAGTAAGCTGCAGTAAAATATTTCCTGCTGCACGGTATCAACGTGTAAAATAGTCTCAAGACCCTAATTTGAAGATTTACATGTACTCATGCAGGTGTAATAGAAAGCTACATACAAAATGCAAGTTAATATAAAAATTTAGAACATGAAAGAGCGTTTCGTAATAATGTTTTTTGTAATAGTGTTCTTTATACGTATCTTCTATTTGAAACTCACATGATTGCAAATGATTTAGATGAAAACAGCTCAGTTAAATGACAGCTGAAAGTTATAAGGACAACGATCTTTTCATATCAAACCACCATTATGTAATGCGTATATGACGCAACACCCCAACCGCTAGAGGACAGAGCTAATGAAAACTCGATTTGTCTAAATGGCCGAAAGTCGTTTCTGTACTAATTTAATTTGCACTCGTGGACCAGCCGGTCCGGCCTATTCTGTAGAGCTGGTTGGATACTGTGGATGTTGTTTTGATTTTATTTCGAATATTCTGGCGATTACCTGATGGATTTACGTAAATTTCATTTTTAAAAACGGTCAACTGGATATATATTCTTATAGGTATACTTAGATGGCTATCACCTCCATATTGCATGATGAGGCAGTCATCTAGATGGATATTGTACGTTTAGAATCTAACAGTCTGAACATTATAGGCAAATGTTTAAATTATATCAACGCATTTGCTTTACAAATTTTTCGGAATTATTAATGGAAATGTTCTATTGTTCGCGTTTATGCTATATTTTGATAATAAAAGGCAACTACAATTTAGTGCTGGGATTATGTTACGCACTATTTTTTGATTAGCATCTCTAATGCTTTGATACACGCTATTTATGATTATCTATTGCAATAATTATTATAAATATTATCATTTTTTTTATATCAAGGATTATATCATTAAAAGTACTGACTGGCGAATATGGATTAGCACACGGAAACATAATGAATTGCATTGTTTAAATGTATTATGAATTCGGTAAAAGGTTTGAGAAAACGGTTCGCAAACTCCGTGAAATTTTTCATCGACAAGTAATTTGTTTGACGATTTATTGAAAAATTAGAAGAAATTGAATCACTAATGGTTGTATCAACGCAGTGCTTGACACCATTAGAATACTGGTATGGTGAGTGAAAGTATGACAGCAAATCAAAAGATATCAATTCGGAATCCTTCAAATGGATATTTCGATCAGTTTCCATTAGTGAACTAACATTAATTATGTACTTGCAACTGTATGTGCATAAAATTTATGCAGTTGATATTTCTATTTGATTTATTTCACTAATCCCTGTGGAATTCAAAGTGCGGTATTTGAATCTTTTACGGTTTATAAAATCACGCCATCACGTGATATAAATTAGCTTCTCTTGAACAATTGGAAATGTATTTGCCAAGACGGGCCAGTTATGGCTTGTCGACCTTATTTATGGATTGGGAAGGAGCCAATAATTTCAAATCACAGGATGTTTTAAATTCCTTTGTTTCGTGTAACCTAATATTCTTTTACTATAGAGATACTTATAGAGCAAGGAAACGGGCTAAATTTTTTAACTCCACACCATTTGCTGTATTACGTCATAGATACTTTTGCCAATTTTATGTACTCATCAGGCCGAGTATCATATAAATCAAGTTCTTCGAAATATCTTTATATTCTCTTGTTCATAGTCCGGTGAAAATATTTCTAACTACAGGTCGTAAAATTAAGCGAATAATGTTTAAAAATTAAAAGTGCATGTCTGGATAACTTATGATGCACATTTAGTGTCCAAAAATACAATGTAATAAATGTAATTTTATTTTCAGTGTCAATAATTTATATTTTCAATTCGTTATGAGTACTTGGCCGTGCAGATTGATGTTCTGAAATTTTTATCATTAGTTTTGATAAAATTTATTAAAAGTAAATTTGTCCCTTCTACATATTTACACTACTCTCTTTAATATGTGGTATATGAATACATTCACTTGTCACAAGCAATTTTTTGGCACCTTCAATTAAATTGTATTAAAATGTTGGAGTCACTTTTTTAATTCCGATAAAAGTTCAACATTTTTTAATTTAGGAAATTTAAGAGGATCAAAAAATATTTATTTCTCTTAACAACTACAATTTTTGGTACCTTACGTATGCTCATGTCATATTTACTGACAATACAAAGATTCGAAATGCTGTTTTATTTAATAGCATTTTTCATCATTTATTAATAAGATTCGTAATTTTCAATTATTTGATCAAAGCATAATCGATGAAAGGCAACCGGAAACTGTAAAAACAATTATACTTTTATCTTTTTGCAGCGTAGACATGACGCGACGCGCCATCGCCGGAGGGTTGACGTAATAGGAAATCGTTTATCCTGTATGTGTATAGCAAACGGTCGTTTATGTGTCGACCTTATTTCATTTGTACAAACAAACCTTCAGAAAATTACATCCCGAAGCGATAGTAGGACGTAGCTGATATAGTTACGATTTTAATTTTTTTCTCAAATATTCTGGTGAGTGTGTGAAAGATTTATTTAAATTTAGTTTCGTAGTGAATTTGACTTGGATACGACATAAACGATAAAACTCGCTGGCTATTGGTAACCATTGGTAAATTATAATTAATGGATAAAATATGTAGTGAATCATCTGTGCATGCCAATTTTCTAACAGTTTCTTTGTTAACTTTTATTAAATTTCCAATTCGTTTTCTTAAATTAGATTGAAAGTCTAATTGTTACCTTTCCTGGTGACTAGTTTATTAATTAATTTGCTATATATATATATATATACACACCTATATACTTCAATTTTGTCCATTGTTTTTGACAATTTATCACATAAGAAAATAAAATAAAAGACATATCTATATAATACAAGTAGGAAAAAATCATTCAAATCCATAACTGGTATAAAATTATAATGCACAGATTGATGAAAAACCGACAAGCACCCGTGCATAAGGTATTATTTAAGACGGTGAGAGAAAGAAGCACATGATTTTATTGAAACTTTAATCGAATAGTAAAGATTTTACAATTAGTTTATTAAAACCCAAATCGCACAAACATGTCCTATAGGTGCTTAAGTTGTGAAAATGGCGAGAGAGATAAATTTATAGTTAAGATATTGGTAATTTTTTTTATATCATGTTGTATTATCATAATCAATAAATTCAGTAAAATTTTGCCAATTATGTTGATGCATACAATCCATATGAAGAGAGTGTTTGGCCCTATATGCAATACGTAGAGAGATGACTCCTCTGGTCACTCTACACGTAAACTGTCTTTGCACAGTATGAAAAACCTAACTCTTTTCAAGATACCTTCAGATTTAGAAACTAAAAATAATTATATTTTTATATCATAATGTATTGATATTATTACAAAAAAAGTAAAACTCTAAAAACTATGAGAAAACCATTTTCCATTATTAATTATTATTAACGAGATTAGACGATACGATGATTTGGAAGAGTTGACATGAATTTTTCCAACGATATAATAAAGGTTCATTATAATAAAGGTTCATTCAACTTTACACCGTTGAGTTATCAAGAAACAATGAAGTCTGCTAAATTCGAAGAAGTATGAAATGTCTACCGAAAGAGAACTACAAGCTCATCATATAAATTACAAATTCGTTACATAGGGCATACGTGAGATAAGACAACGGTAATATGATAAAGTTAACATGGCAAAAGAATTTCAAAAAAGTCGATATATTAAATAACGCCGATGTTTTTATATTAAGCAATTTTATAAAAGGTAAATTGGAAAATTATATTAAAAAAGATGAATATAAGTGGATTAAACTAATCCAAATGATGCCATCATATATAAAAGGACTCTTAGAAAGATAAAATAATTTTCTTGAACATGGCTATATTTTGTCATTAAAATATACACACTGCCAAAGGGTTAGTCCCTTGAGAATCAGATATGGTATATAAATAGAACAAATTACTTCAGGGATTAAAATAAGTACCTTAGTTTTTAGAATATAAATGGTACTCAGTTATAAACAAGTTCGGCTCTCCAAGAAGTAAAGCTGATTCCCATGCAAGACTGCAGTAAAGTACGGTCCACTTGTGAGTATGGAAAAGCAGGGGGGTTGCTTATTTATGTTGCAACTGTAGGTAGAACCGGTATCACGTTCTCTGTAAACTACCTAAGCAAATATTCACCAGTCATCATTTATCTCACTGAATAGCAGTAAAGAATATATTTAAAAAGAAACCAAGGGACGTGAACTGTGCTTTTGCATACTGCCGACTATGCAAACGATATCGAAATCAGTAACTTGATACTAATTAAGCGATACACATTTATCAAGTACGGAGCCGCTTTCATCTGGTTCACTCAGCGTTAACAAAAAGGCCCGGTCCACCGCCGAAGCAAAGATTAGGGTCTGTGAGGCACCAAGGAAGTGGTATGGTTGAAAGAGTTATGGTGAGATCTAAGTGAATTTAATGAAAAAGTTTGTGTTTAAATATTTAATATCAAAGTGCTGCAAGAGAAATTAAAAACGGTAAATTTCACAAAAAAACGTAATCATGTAGACATTAGGTTTAAATTTGTAAAAGAAAAATTTCATGAAAAATTATAGGTTTGAATCATATATATTCTAATAATCTGTGTACTTATGTATTCATCTTTATACTTATATATTTATATACACAGACTTTGTGCGAACTAAATTTGAACTCGTGAAGCAAACATTTTGAACTCATGATGGAACGCACAAGAGTTAAATACAATTGTTTAAACTCAAGCAACTTTGTTCAATGTGTAAATTGTTATCTGTCTTAACAATATGTTAATACTGCGCATCTTAAGATGATCATAACAATCTGTACCTACTGTATAAACTATTAATCTGACAATTGTTAATAATGATATGTATTTTTTAGGCTATTAATACCATAATAATACTGGTTAGCTGAGAATAATGCCATTCATTATATATGTATTCATTAATGTAAAAGAAAACTACATATTGGTGTAACTTGTCGATCCCGATACATTGTTAATGTATGTTAATTTTGGTATTTAATGTTAAATCCGTACTGGCAGCAGGCTTGATGTTAAGAAGTTTGATTTAGTTCTATCAACTTGTCAAAACATATCATGTAATACGTAATATGCAAATTTATATTTGAATTGGAAAATTTTAATTCAGGAAAAATCAGATGTGTATCTATTTAAATTTACAGTAGAGGTTAATATGTAAGTTTAGTTTTAAATAGGAAAACATTAATAAAATGTATCATGTAAGGGAAACCTACATATACCAGCAAGGTTCTATTTAGGAGCTAGTATTCAAATATTACATTACGGTAATATCGTTTCTTCCTATGTAACCCCGATTGTTTATAGTGAAGTGTATAAAAACAGTGAATCGGTCACAGGTCTTTATCTTATTCTTTTCTGCTCGGAAATACTAAATGATATTTATCTAGATTGCTCATAAAAAAATTTCAAGAATCATCCACGTATTTTCACCAACCTGATATTAATTCAAGAATATTTTTATTCAATAACGGCCGGTTACTTCTCGGAACTTTTATAACTCTGCCACCTCTTAACCGAAAATAGTTTTGAAGTAGGCGAAATCAGCTTTTGCGGTTCCATTTAGTATAATGGAAAAATTCATCCATAAAATCTCGGTTCGTAATTCCGTGGTCTAAAAGTCGGGGATTACAAATTTTTAGATCAGCCAGTTTTGCTTTCTACCGCTTAACAAAATTCAAAGAGAATAAAACGTATTTACCCGATTAAAAGAATGTGCTTGAAATAGGTCTTCTATGTTATTTGAAATAATTATAGGTATCGAAGAGGTGTGAAATAAAACTGGTAGATTAGGTTATTATTGTTAGAATTAAATACCACAAAAAATATCTGAGTTCATATTTTGGAAACTGTG